>CANIUD010000020.1:20000-620000 GCA_947470075.1 Closterium sp. Yama58-4 | reverse complement strand
ATTCGTTAAAAGTATCCTATAAAGATACTCTAACGAAAAATATTGCTTCTCGTGGTTTTCAAGCCTTTGAAAAATTCAGGGGAGAGTTAGAGGCCAAGAAAAAGCCTTTAGAAATTATTCAGGTACCTGCAAAGTTGGGCAAAGTATTACGGAGCGTAGAAAAGGGTCGTGCGTTCCGTGGTGTTAATATTCTCTCCCCGCAGCATAGTGTTAAGGCTCCCCATTGCCCACTGGTGAAGCCTACGCAGCTGCAAAGGCTTAGAGGTGGCATCCAGGCTCAGGAGAAATTATACAAGCCTCAGAAAAATCCTCCTACCCCCCAGGTGAAGTTGGAAAGTGCTGAGTCAGGTATAGGAACTAGGGAAGGTATTCATTTTGATGTACCCTATGATCCTATTAATGAGACCCTCTTTGGCTACTCAGCGCAGCAGAAACCACTACTCCTCGAGGTGTTATGCAATGGGCGACGCCTCCAGGCACTGGTGGACAGCGACCGCGAAACATTGGAGAAAATTGGAGAGAAGGCGGAGGAGACCCAGTTTTCAGCAACCATGGTGGATGGCACGAAGCTTCCCATCCACGGCGAAGCATCCTTGCAGCTGCATATAGGTGCGTTGAGATGGAAGCCGAAGCTACCTGTTACCAACATCAAAGGGTTAGATTTCATCTTGGGGCGAGATTTCCTGAAGCGGTTCAACCCCGAGATCGATTGGGTCAACAGCAAGGTGTGCATCTACAACAACGGGAAGCGGATAGCACTGCGAAGCTGGACGGATACAGGGGACATTCCTGAAACGACACTGGCACGGTTCGAACAGACGGTGAACGAGAGTAACACGGGTTACCTAGCACTGGTCATGGCAGCAGCAGAAGAGGTGAAACCGGGTTCCGAGCTACCCGCAGCAGTGAAGGAGGTCTTGGAGCAGTACAAAGACATCATGCCCGACGACCTACCTGCAGGCGTACCTCCTGCACGCACCCACGAACACGAGATCGTGGAGGAACCAGGTGCGAAACCCGTCTCACGTGCACCTTACAGACTGAGTCCGACCGAACTGACAGACATGAAAAAACAGATCGAGTATTTACTGGACAGACAACTGATCCGACCATCCACCTCTCCCTACGGCGCACCAGTTCTCTTCACCCCAAAACCAGATGGCAGTTTACGGATGTGCATCGACTACCGCACACTGAACAAACAGACAGTAAAAAACAAATACCCCATACCGCGCATCGACGACTTACTGGACCAACTGCGTGGTGCAACAGTTTTCTCGAAGCTGGACTTACGGTCGGGTTACTGGCAGATCAAGATGGCGGATAACTCGATCCACAAGACGGCGTTCCGTACGAGATACGGCTCCTACGAATACTTGGTGATGCCGTTCGGACTCTGCAACACACCAGCGACGTTCCAGGCGGAGATGAACCACATCCTACGGCCCCTGCTGGACGAGTGCGTAGTAGTGTACCTGGACGATATCCTCATCTACTCCAAGAACATGAAGGAGCACGTGGAGCATCTGCGGAAGGTGTTCGAGATCCTGTGGAAAATTTATTTCTACGTGAAGCTGTCAAAGAGCGACTTCGCACTAGAGAAGGTGCAGTTTCTTGGGCACATGGTGAGTGCCAAGGGCGTACACGTGGACCCGCGGAAAATCG
Source organism: Closterium sp. Yama58-4 (assembly GCA_947470075.1). Taxonomy (NCBI): domain Eukaryota; kingdom Viridiplantae; phylum Streptophyta; class Zygnematophyceae; order Desmidiales; family Closteriaceae; genus Closterium; species Closterium sp. Yama58-4. The sequence continues at coordinate 618,335 of CANIUD010000020.1, read as the reverse complement.
AAGCCGTTAAAAAGTGGAAGGTTCCGGAGAACGTGAAGGAGTTGCAGCAGTTCCTCGGCTTTGCCAACTACTACAACAGGTTTGTGCCGCAGTACGCTAAGATAGTAGCGCCACTGACAGACCTATTGAAGAAGGACACGCCCTTCAAATGGGGTACTCCTCATCAGCAAGCCATGGAACAGCTACAGACAGCACTGACCACAGCACCAGTACTCATCCTACCAGACCCCGAGAAGGACTACGTAGTTGAAGCAGACGCTAGTGACCAGGCAGTCGGAGCAGTACTGATGCAGGATCACGGGAACGGTTTACAGCCTATCGCCTACCTCAGTAAGAAACTGCACGGAGCAGAACTGAACTACCCCATTCACGACAAGGAAGCCTTAGCTATAGTCGTAGCCTTCAAGGCATGGAGGTGTTACCTTGAGGGAGCCAAGACCACAGTCTATACAGACCACTGCAGTCTCAAATACCTGAAGTCGCAGCCGACGCTCTCACGACGACAGGTGCGGTGGGTGGATTTCTTGGAGACCCACTTCCACTACGACATCGTCTACAAACCCGGGCTACACAACAAGGCAGACGCGTTGAGCCGCCCCGGTCATGTAGCAGGCATCCAGCTTGACGGGATGAACCCTCTCCTCAAGGGTCTATTCCAACATGGGTACTCCGTGGACGGCGAGATAGCAACGGCAGAGAAACAGAAGCTGTTACAGTGGGAGAAAGACTTAGCGATATGGAAGGGTTCAGGAAAGATTTGGGTACCGAATTACGCCCCGCTACGGCAGATCCTATTGGAGGAGTTTCATGACGTACCATACGCGGGACATTTCGGGAGTAACAAGACGTTAGCGGGTATAGCAAAGTATTACTACTGGCCTCGAATTTCAGCAGACGTGCAGCAGTTCGTCACCTCCTGCGACACGTGCCAGCAGATGAAGAGTAGCAAGCAGAAGAAAGCAGGGTTACTTCAACCTCTACCCGTACCGGAGCAGCCATGGCAGGTCGTTAGTCTCGACTTCATCACAGGGCTTCCATCGACCTCACGGGGACACGATTCCATCCTCGTAGTCATCGATAAGTTCTCCAAAATGGGTCACTTCATACCGACCAACGCCACAGCTACTGCTGAAGCAACTGCTCGACTCTTCTTCGACCGCATCATCACCATCCACGGCATCCCCGCTACACTCATCTCAGACAGAGACCCAAAATTCACGAGTAAGTTCTGGAAGGAGCTTATGGGATTGTTGGGGACTAAGCTCGCGATGTCTTCAGCATACCATCCTCAGACTGACGGACAGACAGAGCGACTCAATCAAGTGGTTGAACAGTTACTGCGCACAGCTTGCAAAGACGACGTCAGCCACTGGGACACACAGTTACCGACCTTAGAGTTCGCTTACAACAACGCCTCGCATGCGGCCACAGGGAAAACTCCTTTCTTCCTGTGCTACGGACGGGAACCACTCACACCACAACAGCCAACCACACCGGCACACGTCCAGGCCGCACACGACTTCGTCACCACCATGCAGCAGCTATGGGAGAAGACTCAGCGACGTCTCACCACGATGCAGAACTCCCAGAAGCAGTATGCCGATCGTCAGCGACGAGATCACTCAGTAGTAGTCGGAGATCAGGTGCTTCTCGACACGCGCAACTTGAACCTGTCTCACCTACCATCCAAACTCCGGCCTCGCTTCTGTGGTCCTTTTCTCGTGGAGGCACAAGTGACACCAGTTACATTCCGCTTGCGCTTACCAGATACGTGGAAGCTTCACAACGCTTTCCATGTTCAGCTACTGAAACCCTACAAGGACCCCAACCAACAGTTCCAGGGACGGCAGCTACCGCCACCTCCACCTGTACTTGTGCAGGATGAACCAGAGTACGAGATCGAGCGTGTTCTCACTCATCGGCGCCGCGGCGGCAAGACCCTCGAGTTCCTGATCCGCTGGAAGGGATATGACCCCACTGAGGACAGTTGGGTTGCAGAAGCTGATATGGGCAACGCACGCCGTGCTCTCAAGGACTATCTTGTCAAGCAGGGTGTATCTCACGCCACCCAGCTTTGAGGGGGGGACGTGTGAGAGTACGACGGCTTATGCTTGTTATTCATGCTTGCTATTATTTCCTTACGCTATTTCTAGCTTAGGTTTATTTTATGCATGCATGAATTGCTTGATTCCTAGGTTCGTTGCTTTACTATAGTTATTATAGTTATAGGCACCGAACCAGGTTACGTGTACCAAACTCAAGCTATTCGGTTGCCACCGAATTGCTTTCTACCGAGTTCGGGAAGGTTCTGTTCGGGACGCTTCGCGACCCTCGGAACCTTCGCGTAACACCTGGTTACTGGCCCTTGTGTCGAGCCTATATATAGCCTCGTGTTGTACCCAGGTGATCATTCAATTCAAATCATCTCTTCTGAGCTCGTTCCTAGATCCTCACACCCGCTTACCGGCTGCTGCGTGAACTCCTTATCCAGGAGGTCCACGATTCTAACCTTTCCGGACACTTCGGGGTTGATAAAACCCAGAAATTGTTGCACCGTCAATATTATTGGCCCGATTCTACTAACGATGTGTGTCCTCATGCAGGGTGTGCCAAGCCATGAAATCGACACGCCAGCGGCCAGCTGGATTGCTGCAACCCCTCGAGCCACCCGAACGACCGTGGCAACAGGTGACGATGGATTTCGTCACGGGGCTGCCAGCTGGGCCATCCGGGAACGACGCTATACTCGTCGTCGTCGATCGCCTTACAAAAATGGCGCACTTCGCACCATGTCGTACCTCAATCACAGCCGAAGAAACTGCGCGCCTCTTCATCTCGACCGTCGTGCGACTGCACGGAATCCCATCGGCGATCATCAGCGACAGGGACCCGAAGTTCACGTCGAAATTTTGGAAGGCAGGAGACATGGGCACAGTACGGCACGAAGCTGCAATTCTCATCGGCATACCACCCTCAAACGGACGGCCAGACCGAGCGCACCAATCAGACTATGGAGCAGCTGATCAGGACAAATTGCTCCGACCCCGCTCGCTGGGAACATTCGCTCGCCATGCTGGAATTCGCGTTCAACAACGCTCCGTCCAGCACGACTAATCACTCCCCGTTCTTCTTAAATTATGGGATGGACCCGACAGTGCCTACAACGACTATGCTCGACAATCCGGTCCCGCGGTCACAAATGTTTGTGACGGAACTACAACAAGTTCGCGAGAAGGCTGCGGACGCAATTCGCAAGGCGAATACCACTTCCCGCAAATACACCGACCTTTTACGACGGGAACTCGTCTTGGCAGCTGGGCAACTAGTACTACTGGACACGAAGAACCTGCACCTGCCCGGCCCATCGAAACTACGGCCACGATTTTGTGGGCCCTTCAAAATCATTAGGATGGTGACACCTGTCACCGCGAAGCTGCTGCTACCTGACGATTGGCGTATACATGACGCCTTCCATGTCAGCCTCCTTCGCAAGTTCGTGCCTGCCACGACAGACATGGCGCGCCAGAACGCCGCCTCGACAGCCCGACCTGTCCCATAACCGACACTTGACCCGTCCAAGATCTTGGCGCATCGTGTTCGGCTTGTCGCTTCTGGACGCCACGCGGATTTTTTAATCCGTTGGACTGACCGCACCAGTGAGGACGACACATGGGTGCCATCCGCCTCGCTTGAAGCTTCTCCGCTTCTTGGACATTACCTCGCCCGCAAGCGAGCGGCGGATATTGACCACCTTTCTTGAGGGGGGGGTAGTGTAAGGAAAAACCCTTTTCCTTACTGGGGTTTACTCAACCGCGTACAACCCCAACTTTCGGAAGTGCACGTTCGGCCACTTTGCTTGCTGTCGAAGCAATATCGCGTCGCCTTCGACTTTCCCTTGCCCAACCTGCACCTAACATCGCGTTCCCGAGGTTCCCGCCTAGCTAGGTTGACCCGCTATATACCGGTAATCGCATGCGTTCTCATTGTATGATCAGTTCATTGAGTTACAGCCTCGTTATTCCTTATTCCGCGCAGCTCTGTTTGACAACTCATAAGGGCGTGGAACATTTTTACGACCACGCCGATTTATCGACCGTATGGTTGGATCTGGAGAAAGCGAAAGATGTAACAGAGTTGCGAAGGCTGCGAAATTTCTAAGCTATACTGCTCGCCAGCACGCGGGGCACCCAATAGAAACCACCCTCACTAAGCAGAAACATTTGTTCCCACTTTAAGCATTCGAAAGGGGTGTGGGATATTGGGGAAGGCGAGAAATGCGTAGAATGTGAGGCAAACACAATTGAGAGTAAGTACTGGAAGTCAAATAATGTACCCCTTTAAATAAGTAAGTGTGAAGAGAAGCTCTAAATCCTTACGAGGGATCCAAATGATTTTCGGTCAATCCAGGGTAACTACTATGCAGGCCAGTCAATGGGGTTTCCGTAAAACCGGAGGTCCAAGACTCACAAAGTTAGGAAGGTTGGTTGGGCCAGGAAACGCCACTGGCTCGCGAACCTGGTTGTGTATCGAAATCGGCGGACTGGGGTCGCGAAGAGAAAACAATTCGCGAGTATAACCAGATCTGATATGCAACGTCAGACTTCGTTCGCAACTAGTTTCGGACAGGCTCTAAATTTGTTTGCGAATTTTCGCTGCATTCGTCAGAGCTCGAACAATAATTTCGCGTGACAAAATTTGTCCCCCGTTTTGCGAACTGAGTTGGTACCTACTGGGTCACACCTTCCCAAAGTTAGGAAGGTTAAGGCACTTTGGGTCTGTTTGGGACTCCGGTTTTAAATTATTCGCAATCGCCAGAAACAACCATCGTTCCGACCATTTGGCGTGGTCGTAAAAATGTTCCACGCCCTAACAGCAATCAACTTCTGCTCTGCGTGCGGAAAACACCAAAACTGCCTTCACTAGAATCTGTGCTTGCTTTCCATCTCCACCCCGCCGTCCTTGTCGCTCCTCGGAATCCCCACCTCGTCAAACTGGGCTCGTCCGCGGCAGCGCGGGTGGCGGCACGGCATCACCAACCCCATAGTCACACTCACGAGCACGAGCACAGTCACTGTCACAATCGCGCTTACGGGCATCGGCATCGCCAGCAGCCCGCGCGTGCCGGCGCGCTGGGGGCGTCTTTGACGGCGAAGCCGCCGCACGTGCTGTCCGCGTGTGCCGCCGTTGTGCTGCCCGCCGTGCTGCTCCTGCAGCTGCTCGGCTTCGCAGGTGCGCTCGAACGCCTCGCCTCGCCTGTTGGAGCAAAATGGGGGCGAGTTGCTTGTACGCGAGTTCAAGGCGGCGACGACGGGTGGTGGGACTTGAGCCGTGGGGTTATGGCGGTGGTGGGTTGATGGGTCGGAGCGAAGGAAATTAGGGTTAGCGAAGAAAGTATTTATCGCGCTCGAGAAATCGTGCACTCGCACGTTACCCTAGTTTCGCGACAGTCGCGAATGGCCTTTTGCATGGCCATTTTTGGAAGTTTTCGAATAAATTTTTGGAAGTTTTTGGAAGTTTTGTCGTCAGAGATCCTCCTTCAAGGAGGGAAGAGAGGGAGAGGGGGAGAGGGGGAGAAGGGGAGAGCGGGAGAGCGGGGGAGCGGGGGAGCGGGGGAGGGGGAGGGGAGGGGGAGAGGGGGGAGAGGGGGAGAGGGGGGGGGGTTGGTGACAGTGCGAGCGGAGCCCAGCGGAAGCAGGAGGGGCTTACGGAAGCCCGCTTGCTCGCTGACAGGCTCTCTTGTATGGCTTGGTCGAGAGGCTCGGTGGAGATGTGGGCATAAGTTTTTTGAGTAATTAGGGAATTCACAACTAAATTCTTTTTGCACGGCCCGCTGCGGCTGTGCTGTGTGTGGTGCCGCTGCTTTACCAGGCTGCACAGGCACAGGCACTCTTGCAAATCGGCTGCAGCATTGGGTGACGCTGGGTGACGCTGGGTGATGCTGGGTGACGCTGGGTGATGCTGGGTGGGTGGCATACACTGGGTACCGTAGGCCAGGCGGGATGGACGGGAAGAAGTGGGCATGTAGCGAGGGGCGCGCAGGCAGGGGGCGTACAGCAGCAGCACGTGCAGCAGCAAAGCAGCAGCACGCGGTGCTCGCACGGCAGTGCAGCCATGCCGTGCCGCGGCTTGCCTTGGTAAAGCTTCATGACCGTGCTTGCTTCTCCTTTGTGCGCACTCATCCCTTCTCTTGATGCCTGCTTTCGATGCCGCTCTCTCTCTCTCTCTCCCTCTCTCTCTCTCCCTCCCGCCCTCCCTCTCCCCCCCCCGCAGCACAATTTCTATCGCAGCAGGCTCCAACTCCACCCACACTCGCCGGAGCAGCCACAACAGCAACACTGGCAGCACCAGTACCATTACCAGCAGCAGCGGCGGCGGCGTTTGCAGGAGCAGGAGTGATTGCAGCAGCCCCAGCAGTCGCACTCCCCGCTGCCCTCACACACCCTCTTCTCCGCGGCTCCTCTTCTGCCAAGGCTCGGGTCGTTGGAGGCTGGCAGGTGGGGGGCGAGAGGGACGGCAGCACGCGCATAGTGGGGGCTGCGGGTAGCAGAGCAGGAGGAGTGGCGAGTGAAGGGCCAGGAGGGGAAGGAGCAGGTGGAAGAGCAGACACAAGAAGGGGAAACGAGGGGCAGGAGGGGAAGGAAGACGTGCGAGCAGCACAGGAGATGGCGGATGCAGAGGCTGATGCCCGTGCATTTGCTGCAGCAGAGGAGGCTGCTGCTGCTGCTGGCTCTGCTGCTAGTGACCCTACAGGAACTCACGCGGAGGAGGAGGAGGAAGCACCTATGTCACCGCGGTCCCCAGCACCGCTGCCAACAGAGCATGTGGACGTGGAGGAGGTGGAGGTGGCTTCAAAGCAGGAGCTGATCGCCCTGCTGAAGCAGCACGAGGCGGCGCGCACGCGCGTGTTCCTGCTCTTCCTGGCAGACCATGTGCCCTCTACTAACCAGTCCTGGTGCCCTGGTAATGTGACGTGGCCTTTTCTGGGTGTGTATGGTATGGTGATACAGGGAGTATGGTGTGGTGGTGGTACTCCTCGCATGCAAGACAAGCAAGAGTTGGGGTGCGGTGTGTTTTTCGCCCTTGTATGCTGCTACTCTGTTCGCTGTATCGCCATCTCCATCATCAAAGCTATTGCTTCCCGCATAAGAACCACTCCTCGCTTCCCACCCCTTCTCTCCCTCCTCTTCTCCCTTTCCTCTCCCATTCTCACTCTCCCCTTCCTCCTCCGCTCCCCTCCCTCTTCCCCCTGCCCTCCCTCTCCCACTCCCTTCGCTCCTCCCCCCAACTTCCCTCCTTCCCCTCCTTTCCCTACTTCCCCTCCTTCCCCTCCCCTTCCTTCCTTCCCCTCCTTTCCGTTGTTCCCCTCCCCTTCCCATTTCCCATTTCCGCCGCCCCTCTCCCCATCTTTCCCTTCTCCCTCGCGTCCACCCGTGTCTACCAGACTGTCGCAAGTCAGAGCCAGTGGTAGCCACAGCAGTCAGCAACCTCCGCAGCAACCCCATCACAGCACCCGGCCCCACCCCCTCAGCGCTGCTGGTGCGCGTGTGGGCGGGCGATCGACCCACCTGGAAGAGCCCCCTCAACCCCTTGCGCTTCCCCCCGTTCTCTGTCCGTGGCGTGCCCACACTCATGCACTGGGACTGGGCTGCCACCCCTGCTGCTGCTGCTGCTGCTGCTGATGATGATGATGCTGCCCCGGTTGCTGCGCCTGGTGCTGCTGATGCATCGGCTTTGCCTGCTGCTGCTGGTGACAGTGGTGGGGGTGGGGGGGATGGGGGTGTGTTGGGTGCGCCGGGGAGGCAGCTAGGGGAGTATGAGACGCGCAAGGTGCGGCTGGTGATGGAGCTCATGGTGCACGCAGGGCTGTGACATGCAGTGGCATGGCTGTGGGAGAGGAGGGATGGAATGATGCATCATGTTGTGGAAGGTGTTGGTGATGATATGGGGTTGGTGCTGACGACAGTGGCGCTGCTGTCACTGGGGAGATGGAATGGGTAGTGGTACTGAGGAGTGCACTGTGACTGTCTGTCGGCTGGTTGGATATAAACCCTTTTAGTGTTCGTTGTCTAAAGCTACAAGATTTCTCTTCCCTGAATTTTGCTTGATACAGTGGGGTACACACGGTATTTACGCACGGCGGCACGGTACATGTTGATTTTGATAGAAAATAAACTAAGAGTTCAGTTTTGATATAAAGAACTGACAGGCTAAAGCAGGAACGCAATAGGTATGGTGCATGAAGCTCGGGTATTCACACGTGGCATGAATTATGGTACGGTGCCATGCCAACTGTACAACCAACCTGCCCATCAGAGCTCGCCCTGGTAGCAGCAGCCCCAGACAGCAGCCTGCCACTCACACTCCCCTGACCACCACACCAGCACGCAGCAGCTCCCTCCTTGCCCTCTCACTCACCTTCTCTGCTTCCACCTTCACCTGCCGCAACCGAGGGAAGCTTCCCAGAAGCCCTCCATCCCCAACAGCAGTGACACGGGTGCATGCGATGAGAGTGGCGTGAGTGAGAGAGTGGAGAGGGCATGAGAGCAGCACAGCATCGGACATGGTATTGCTGTGCTCTACTCTCAGCTCTACAAGCATCCGGCATGCACGCAGCACTGCCCTCAGCCACTCCTCCCCCATCCCACCGCACTGCACCACTGCCAACCGCCTCAGACCGCCAAACACAGCCGCCAATGTGATGCTCTCAAACGACTGCTGCTGCTGCTGCTGCTGAGCGGCGCGGAGTGAAAGCGCAGGGGGGAGGGAGAGGGACGGGGAGAGGAAGGACGCAGTTGTTCTGGCAAGGGGAGCGCGGGACGGGGAAGGAGGTGCCGAGGGGAGGCTATTGGGCAGGAAGGGCGAGCAGGGAGGAGCAGAGAAGTCCAGCTTTTCCAGCACGAGAGAGTCAAGGCACGGGCTTGTTGCTGCCACCCGTGCTCTGCTTCCCGGCCATCGCTCCTCCTCGTCGTCGTCCTCCTCCTGCTTGTTCTCTCCCTCGCCTTGCTCACCCGGCCTTTCTGCATGTCCACCTGGCATCCCGCCTACAGAGCTGTCCCCTCTTCCCCCTCCTTCCGCCAGGTGCCCCACTGCTTGTGCTCCCCCACGCGCATCACCAGCAGCACCACCAGCAGCACCAGCAGCAGCAGCAGCACCAGCAGCACCACCACCACCACCACCAGCAGCACCACCAGCAGCACCACCAGCAGCACCAGCAGCAGCAGCAGCACCAGCAGCAGCAGCAGCACCAGCAGCACCACCACCACCACCACCAGCAGCACCACCAGCAGCACCACCAGCAGCACCACCAGCAGCAGCACCACCAGCAGCAGCACCAGCAGCAGCAGCAGCAGCAGCAGCAGCAGCAGCATGAGCATGCGGGGCGAGAATGGACTCGAGCTCATCAAACATGGCGAACGATTGCACTCTCAGCCGCTCCACCAGCGAGAGCAGCACCTGCAGCAGCCCCGCCCTTGACTGCGCCGCCACCCTCGCCGACTCCTCATCCACCTGTCCCTCCCATCCCACCCCACGCTCCCCCACCGCACCACCATGCCCATCATGAGAGTCCTCTGCTGCGTGCGGCGGGTCAGAATGTAGGTGTGTGGGCCCAGGGCGACAGCAGAGGCGTACACGGCAGCACACTCCGCGGCCTTGGCAGCGCGGCGCGGCACTCGCGCACGCCTGCGCTCACCGCCTCGCACGCCGCAAACGCCCACTGCATGAGCCGGATCGACTCCTCCGCACCACCACCGCCACTGTCACCACCACCGCCGTGGGAGGAGTCGTGAGAACCGATAGCGTCGCGCGTGTTGGGTGCGTGGTGAGCGTGGTGAGCGTGGTGCGCGTGGTGCGCGTGGTGCGCGTGGTGGTGGTGGTGGAGCGCGAGGTGCGCGAGGTGGGCTTCAGAGTAGGCAGTGGTGAGGTAGTGCTTGGCCGGCCTAAGCAGGTCAAACACGTCCTGGAACGCCGCGTTGCTGGCCGGCTTTCGCTGCTGCCAGCGCTGCGCGTGTGTCTCCATACTCGCACCCCGCACTCGCCCTGCTGCTCCCCCCCCTGCTGCGCCCACCTCGCCCTCTGCTGCTCTCGCTCCTCCTGTTGCCGCCTCTCCACCTTCTCCAGCTCTTCCATTCCCACCTTCGCCTCCCCCCCCTCCCGCCCCCCTTCCCTCCCTCCCACGCTCCTCTCCGCCTCCCCCCTTCCCCGCCCTGGCGTGCACGCGCACGAGCATGGAAAGCAGCCCCTGCAGAGGCCCATGGGAGCAGCGCACAGTGAGCGACCGCAGGCTGCTGCAGCGAGCCAGCAAGAGCGAGAGCGAGGCAGGGCGGAAGGAGGGCAGGACGGAGAGCGAGAGCGTGTGCACCCTGCTTGCTGTCACACGCAGCATGGACGCCAGGCCTGTAGCTCTGAAGAGGCGGTAGCTCTTGCTGCTGAGGGAGAGGGAGCAGAGCGCCGGGTTGGCTCGCACGAGGGCGGAGAGAGAGTGGGCGCAGGCCAGGGGGCAGTCGTGGACTGTGAGGTGCGTGAGCGTGTGGAGTGAACGAGCGAGTGTGTGGAGCTCGTATGGGTTGAAGGTGCAGGCGATGAGAGAGAGCGAGGAGAGGGGGGAGGAGGAGGAGAGGAGAGGCAGGGACGCATCGAGGTCTGCAGAGTGGATTGTGAGGGAGGCGAGGGCGGTGCAGCGCGCGAGGGGGAGGGCGTTCACCGGGACGAGGCGCAGGGTGAGCGCGCGCAGGGCGGGCAGCGCGTGCAGGGGGGGGAGGGGGAGAGGGAGGGGGTGGTAGAGGCGCTTGCTGCGCGAGAGGGCGGGGTCCAGGTCCTACGAGGCGAGGGCGCTGGGGGGAGGGCAAGGGGGGGGGGGAGGGGATGGGGGAGAGGAGAAGGGGGGGGGAGGGGGAGGCAGAGGAGAAGGAGGCGAAGGTGGGCGAGTGTCAGTCGGGCACACGGGAAGGTTCAGAACTACTGGCGACGAAAGAGAGTGGGTAGGGAGGAGGGTACGGCCCCGGGTAGAGAGCTTAGAGGAGGAAAGGAAGGGAGGGGTGGGGGGATTTGCGGTGGGAGGGAAAGAAACGGGGGGTGTAGAGGAGAAGCGGCACTCGCATAGCTTGCTCACTCACGGGCACTCACGGGCATTGCTTGGCGAATTTCGTCCACGCACTCGTGCTCATGTCGAAACCCCCCTGTGCCACCAGCTTAAGACTTTCCAATCTCGGGCAGCCCGCGCCAATACCCTCAAGTAGCTGGTTCCCCAGCCCCCCCGCCAATTTCCATGGTTAAGCTGGTGATGCGGGTAAATACCCTCGAAAAATCGTCAAACTCTTGCAGCCATTCCCGAGGCTGCACGTCGACCAGGAGGAACTCAAGACGGAGCGCGTGCGGCGCGCGTCGTTGCACGGCGCGGAGGCGAGAGCAGGCGAGCGCGATGGCGGAGAGATCGGACGGATGGTCGATGCGCGTGAGGATGTTCTCGAGAAGCTCGTCCGGGAGGGCGAGTAATCGCAAACGGTTACCACGCGCCATGATGGCGAAGTTTGGCGAACGAAGCGTTTGGTTACCAGAGCGGCTCGCACGCAGACCGATGGATGAATTCCGTTACTAAGCGGAGGGGTGAGATTCACGCGCGGCCGAAATGATTTGGAGGAAGATCTGCCACGAGACCGAGGACTGACAAAACAGGGAGAAACGAGATCAAGAACTCGCCACCTGTTTTCCTCGCCTATGTACAACCCGCCCTTCCTCTGACACGCTAATCCTTCCGCAACTGCAAGTGCATAGAAGACCCTCGACCTCGCGATATATCATGCATCATGGTGCTGTTCGCCAGCAAATCGTATTTTGAAATGAAAATGATGGCATCGGCATCGCGACCGCATATGGAAACGGAGGTGGAACCCACCTCCGAGGTTTGGCCGTAATGCCGTTCAGGAAACTTCTGCGCCTGCGGTTGAGAAATTTCTCAACCGCGTCGGGAACCTCCATCCCCACCTTCCCTTCGATCCCTTTTGAACGGCAATGCGACGGCTGTGCCATCGCTGTGCTTTGAAAAACGCAGCATGGCGTTGGCATGAGGGGGGATGGTGTTTTGCCTGGGGACGAAGTTTCGTCCCCGCTTCCATATGCCGTCGAAGCGTTAGATTTGGTGGACAAAAGTGGGCGTTCGCCAGACGCCCACTTTGTTTGTTGGTTTGGACGTGGGTGAGGCTCGGCACTTTTTTCACGGGCTGACCAGGCTGACGGAGGTTAACGAACTCTAACTGACGGGATCAGGAAGGCGAGACCCACCTTCCTGATCCCGTCGTTATCCCGTCGTTTTTTGCTATAATGGTGCTGGCGAACAGCCCCCATATGATGCTGCGCGATACCACCACTTCCATGCCACATGGCGAAACAAGAAAGATTCGCATAGAAAGGAAACCAAACAGGGATTTCATTCTATACATTCACTAGATCTAAATTCATCAAAATGAAGTATGGCTCACCCGAAAGAAACCCTGCAGCTACAATGCAATCCTTTGATTGAAATAATGCCTATGTATGTTGTTAGTACCCACAGTGATCTACACTGTCCTTGATCAGTTCTACCCCTCAGTGCCACTCTTGACCGTGGCTGCTCCATCCAACCATGGGCACTGACCCAGTGGCCCCTTCTGAGGCCGTCCATTCAAACAAAGCACACCCATATATCACCCATCCATCCATGAACAACCATCCGCCCTGACCCCTGTGCACAGCACACTCAGCTATGGCTCCAACTTCCATCCCACCACTCCTCTTCACAGCACTCCCAGCTCCTCAGATCAGGCGGGAGTCTGCGGGCCGAGGCGATAGATGAGCATCTGCTGTAGCACGTCCGTCCACGCGTCCGGCACCCCGGGCAAGCACCAGTGCAGGCAGTCCCACTTGGTCTTGCTATTCTTAGCCGGCCCGTAATACTTCTGCACGTGACCATCCGGCCTCAGAGCCATCATGGCCGTTAGATCCATGTGCTTGATGGTCTTGGAAGCGCGTGCGGCGCGCTTCTCAACGTCGTTGAATGTGACTGCGGACTTGTCCGTGATGGCCATGGTGGGCGGGTACGGCGCGTTGAAGTCGCACGAGGGCGGGTTGGAGGAGCTGTAGTGCGATGGCGTGTAGCTCAGCCAGAGGGCTTGGCCTTTGTACTTGAGCTCGTTGTCCATGAATTGCACCACCTGTTAGGGGGGACAAGGGAGCAAGGGAGAAGGGCGAGAAGGAACGGGTTATGAGAAGTCCAATGATGGCAAGGACTGGGAAATGACGTGCATTGACGTGCTGGAGTGTACATGTGACAGTAAGGCTTTTGTCATTCAAAGTGGAGAGCAGGACTAATTTTCTTCCCAACCGTTGGTCTCCCTCCCCAAAACATGCCCCCTTCCGCTCGAACCCCGCTCCCCCCTGCGCCCCGCGCGACTCACTCGTTTCAAGGTGGTGGCGTACGCGGCGAACCCCGTGGTGGCCGTCACGGTGCGCCCGCGCACGTACGCCAGCGAGCGCACGTCCGTGCGGCCCTGCGACGACAGGAACCAGTGCCCCGACATGAACACCGCCACGTCCACCGATGGAATCACAGCCGTCCATAGCGGGTCCAGCTGGTCCGTCCACACGACATACCCCTGCGCGCCGCCGTTCCCGCCCTCGATCTCCTTCTGCTGCGGCGGCTTGAGCCCGTACTTGGTGAAATCGGCGGGCGAGTTGGAGTAGCGCGCGAGGAAGGGCGAGATGATGGCGAGTAGCTTGATGTTGTAGTTGGGCACGGACAGCCCCGACACCGCCTGCCCGTTGATCGTGCCCGCCCACTCCTGCACCAGCTCGCGCGCGCCCACCTGGCACGCCACGGACTGCTGGAAGTTGCGCGCGATGGAGTCGCCGATGAACGCGATCACCTGGCGCCACGGGGGGAGCGGGGAGCCGGGGGGAGGGGAGTGGGGGGTAGGGGGGGAGGCGAGAGAATGGGCGGGAGGGAAGGGAGAACAAGGGATAGAAGAGGAAGAGTGAGTGCGGCGAGGAGAGGGAAGCGAACGGCTGCTTTGGACGATCTTACAACATCGTGTGTTATAATGACCCAGAACTGCTCGATTTCCGTTTTCTCGCACGGACCTTGTTTCGCATCATGGGCAGGAAAGTGCCAATATCGAAGGCCGGTAGGTTGCAATTGCGGGGCTTCCAGCGGTAGCGCAGGTAGTTGGAGTCGGTGCGGCCGTTGCGCTCGCAGTTAAAGCCCGAGCGGATGAATTTGCAGGAGTTCCCGTTGTAGATGGGCCGGTACGAGTCCACGTACACCCACGCTCCTTTCCCCAGATTGCACCTCTCTGTTAACGGGGACAGGCGATCGTGAACACGCGAACAAGGTTGGGAAAATGGACGGGGTGAGATAGGGGGAGGACGGAGAACCGCACGCTTCTGCTTCGCTAGCGTCTGCGGATGGTTATCTCGCGTGTCGCATGTCATTGATACTCCCACACAGTACACTCATTTAAAGACGGCACTTCTGAGCAAAGGAAAAAAAAAGCCTGTGCTGTAAAGACGTGTAAGTGTCACCCACTTTGGAGCTTTCTTCTACGCTGCGAGCCGTCCGCCGTCGTGTTGGCCACCACTGTCGCAAGGTAATCGAATTTCTCGTCAGCTCGTTGCTCCGGCCGCGTCCTGGTCTCGGTCGCGTCATCAGCTGATTCTTCCACTGCCCACGTGTCGCCTCCCTCCGCCGCGGACTCCGTCGCACCCCCCGACTCTAACGCTGTCTCGCCGTCGCTGTCGCAGCCGTCGTCTCCAGTTGGCGAAACTGTCGCCAGCTCGCCGTCCACTGCGTCTTCGACATCGGCGACTGTGCGAAAGGCGGAGAGTGACTGGGAGTCTGGTATTTGGTTCGCTGAGACCGCGAATGATGAAATGTTGGAGGATTTATCTGAAAGCACGCAAAGCGGGGGACAGAGCAAGGGAAAGAAGATCAGTGAGGAGGAACGGAGGGCGACGTAAGAGTCGACATGGCGGAAACGATCTGGGAAGTGGGTGAAGCTCGCGTCTCAAATCTTTGACATGGGAAGACATGGGGTTCTCTTCGCAATACTTTTGCTATAGTTGCTGCAATTATGGCAAATCTGTGACGGGGTTGCGCTTACCGGCGATCACTACGGCAGCCAGAGCGCTGACAACTAAAAAGATAATGAAGCCGCGTGGCGCAAAAGACTGATTTCGATTTCCATGAGACGTTCTATGCAGCCAGAGTTGTCCCATGGTCCTTTCCTATGAAATGGCCACTGCAGAAGGGATTAAGCGCCTTTGATTAGTGATCTTCGCAGTTTGGTGCACTCGAAATCCGTCGACGCACTTCTGAGTAATTTGGTGAAGTGCAGTTTGGTGAAGAAAGCGCAAGTTAGTGTGTGTTTGAGAAGGGAAAATGCTTCGGTTCGGGGTTTGGAAACCTGGCTGGATGTGGTTGGAGGATGCACGCGGCCAAAATGGCCTTGGTTTTTTCTCCAGAGCACCTATGGTAAAGGCCGAGGCGCCAACAACATGACCGTGGATTGCGGCCACCCTTGGATTTGAAATTCCTTGTGCTAACCCTGGGTTGTGCTCGTGGAAAGATGCCGACACGACCATGCGTGATGGGTATATTAGGCGGGACGTGGGCAGGCCATATCTCTGTAGTGTTGTTTACCTTCAAGGCGTATAGCTCGTAGTTAAAAAAAAATCGTAAGAAACGAGGTTCTCGTGACCCGTCCTGCAGCCCCAATTTCGCTTCCGGGTCACGCTTAGCATCTTCGCCTTAGGGCCATCACGAATCCTGGTAAGCTTTTCCAGCTATTAGGGTGTTCAAGTAGGACACTTGGCTTGAAAGAGGCCCCCGTAGAAAATCTGAGCCGGTAGGCGTTTATTGCTCCATTACGACATGGTTTTTAGCTAAACGGGATGATAGGGTCGTGCACTCGCAGTTACAAATTCAGACTACCACTTTGTTGCAGTCATCCACCAGAATTGCCATCATGAAACTGAAGTGTTGTTGAGACTGGACGACGCCGAATTAATAACAGATATGCAGTAAGGCTTGACAAAAACTATCGGTCGTATTATAAGCATTGGAACAAGAGTTACCCAGAAGGCACACGCAGACCCCTGAAATCGCAGGGCGGCCAAAACGACAGGGGAAGCCTGGACGTGGGTGGTTGGCCGTGTGAACTGCTAGCACGCGCGGCTTATTCCCGACTCCCAAGATCAGTACAGTAGTTGCCACAAACAGCGGTTCGGGCAGCGGAGAAAGATGCGACTCGGGTGACAGCGGTTTGGAAGCGACCCTTGCCACAGGCACCTCTGCGGGTTTGGACAGCTGCTGTGCAAAACAAATTGCGATAAATTAGAGTCTATAGTAAGCATTTCGAAACTAGGCATCGAAAGGTTGGCTGATGCTGGATATATTTTCCACAAAAATAAACAACACGACGTAGACACTGCTCGCTTCTCTCCACGCATGGTCAGTGCGAATTGAAAGTCAACCAACAGAACTGGTACACCACACGAATGCTGTTGTTGCTCGAAGTTAGCAGGTAATGTATGTGAGAAAACCTTTATGGGGAAACTTTAAAGGTAAATAGGCGTACAGCATGAGACCCACCAGGTTACCAGGCGTCGTTTGGTGTCCGAGCCTACAAACGCGTGTGCCCTTGGTGCCCTTCTGCATCATAGTCCTATGTGACCTGTACTTGTGACGTAGTGTTACGAGTGCAATTGAGGGAGCGAACGAAGATTGCACTATCGAAGCAAGAGTACAATGAGCGAAGGCATGAGCGAAGGATTATATAGCGAAACTACAGTGGTAACGGTAATGTGTGAAAATGGGGTGCGCGACGGGCCTAGCGCCGTGGTTGGGAATTGTCGAGGCGAAGGTCCGGAGCGCGGGTTACCAACCGAGCCGTGAGGTTGGGTCGCGTCGTGAACAGTGGCGGGAACAGTACCGAGGCGAGTGTCGCGAGTGGTAACGGATTACTGTTGGGTGCTGTTGGCGGGAACAGTGCTGTACGCGCTGAGCAGGGACGCGAAGTAAGGAAAAGGAATTTTCCTTACACTACCCCCCCCCCCCCCCCCTTAAGGAGGTCCTCCTTACGAGAGCGCGTGTACATCCCGGAAATTGCGGCTTCGCAGGTACTCGGTGAGGACAGGGTGATTCTCAATTCTGTCCAGGGGAACCCAGTTGTCCTCCGTGGGCGTGCGATCTTTCCAGCGGATCAGGAATTCGATTCTGCGGGCTCCCCGTGGGTCATGTACTCGATGGCTTAGGATTTTCTCAGGCGTGATGATTGGCTCCGTTGGTGGTCGTGTCATGCTGGCTGGGCGGTTGCGAGGCAGTTGGCTGGTGGATGGCACGTATGGGCGGAGCAGGCTTACGTGGAACGAAGGGCTGACGTACCAGTCAGCAGGGAGGAGGAGGTGGGCGGTGACAGGTGTGATCATGTGGCTGATGCGAAATGGCGTATTACAACATTTGTATCATCATTCGACACAAGCTAGTGCGGACTAATAACGCTAGCTAGGATATACCCTATCCAAGTGGCATTAGCAAGGCGGTTTACTCTGGGGTGGGTGGTGGGAATGTTGAGTGAGCCGTTTGAAAATTGAGAAACGTGGGTGGAGGGAAATGAGCTCCAACCCACGGTTTTTGTAGTTGGAGAAGGGCGTTTAGCGCGCTTCGACGATGCCAATTGTGCAGTACAAGCAGCTTCGCTTTCACAATACACAATTTTAAAAAACACTACATGTGTGTTTAAAAATTATAATATTGAGAAAGCTTGCTTTCTTTCTTATCAATTGGCATCGTTCTCATTACAAATGGGTTCCCTGAGACATGGGCAGCGGGGGCCTTCGGTTGCGTACGAGTGCCTCTGTGTGTTGTGCCGATGACACCGCATGCGTCGAATCTTGGAGGGTACGGGAGGCTTCGATAAGAGGCTCGACGTATGGCGTAACATACATTTCCTTTGCTGTGTCGCTTCGCCATCTGCCCAGCCGTTTGAAGACTCTATCTGGCACTCCCGTGTTGGCTGCTACTGTGGCTGCACCTTTTCGGAAAGAATGGGTGCCTAGCTGCAGCTCTCCAAGGCCAACCTTTGCGAAGGCTTCCTTGCACCAGTTCCGGATCGTAGTGTAAGAAGGTGGCCTAGCCTGGCCCTCGCTGGTTGAACCGTGACCGAAGACACGAATCAATGGTCCCTCTGACCGTGGACCATAGCCAGCGAGTCGGATGAAGCGTCGGGTGCAGCGCACTGGGCAGCAGGGGTCCGCCGTTGCTGCAATGGGTATCCAAGTGCCGTGACCAGCTTGATCGGTCTTGGAATGTGGTATGAGAATCCACATGACCTCGTCGTCGAATTGGATGTCTTGCCATTTTATGGCTACTAGGTCAGAGTATCGCAGAAATCCGGAGTACATGAGGATGGGGATCAACCCTTTCTGAAATTGCGCAGGATCGTCGGACTGCAAGTAACTCGCGGCCATGTCCCGGACTTGTTGGATCGAGACGGGTTCCTTCAGACGAGTAGGGCGAGGGCAGTGTCGTTTTGCACAGTCACGGACTTGGGTGGTGAACGGTCCGGTTGTCGGGCATTTGCTCCCAGTCATGCGA
This sequence comes from Closterium sp. Yama58-4, assembly GCA_947470075.1. Classification (NCBI taxonomy): domain Eukaryota; kingdom Viridiplantae; phylum Streptophyta; class Zygnematophyceae; order Desmidiales; family Closteriaceae; genus Closterium; species Closterium sp. Yama58-4. The sequence continues at coordinate 599,710 of CANIUD010000020.1, read as the reverse complement.
TGAGCGAAGCTGACCGCCGAGCACGTTAGCTGCACTACGGACAGGGTGGCTTTGCGTCGGATTGCGTGTACCAGGTACAGCGCGAGGGTCATGTCGGATGCCGGAAGGAATGGAAGGTTCACTTTTGTGCAGAAGGCTCGAAACTTGGCCCCATATGGTTCATATGTCCGGATCGTAGAATCGGCGCGGGACTGCGCGAGCATGTTGATCAGTTGGTCGTGTAACTTTGGGAGCAAATCTGAACACAAGGTGTAGATATTTTGAATTAGTCAAATGCCACTCGCAGTGCAGTGATTGGGCTGTGCGGTAGTCCCATGCCCGAAAAAGCAGTTGAATGGGACCCTACGTCTAGGCATTGGCTTCCGTGTGTCAGGGGGATGTGCGCGTGGATGTATGGTGCCCAAGTGCGTGGGGAGGGTTGCAAGAGTGGCCACCAGCTTGCACCTGGCCAGTGCGGAACTATCAGTGTGAGTGATGCATGGGTGCGTTGTGCGTGATGGAGGACGGCTGGGATCAGTTGAGGTGGGGGGAAGGCGAAGTTGTTTTCAGGTGTCCACGCGATCGAGAATGCATCAACTGCAATGGCTGCCGGGTGGGGAATCTTCGAACAGAATCGCGGCAGTTGGGTGTTGCGGAAGTTTGCGAAGAGGTCGATGGAGTGAGGACCCCAACGACGTTCCAAGATCCGGAACCACGGCGTTTTCAGCGCGTAATCGTCGTGGTCGACCATTTTTGAAAGCTCGTCGGCGTGTGTGTTGAGCTCGCGCGGAATCCATTCAATGATCAAGCGCGTGCCAAGCGCCATGCATGTTCGGATGATGCTCTTGCATGCCGTTGTGAGGTCGGGGCTGTGAGAGCCGCCTTTGCGAAGGATGAAGAATACGCCCTGGTTGTCCACCCGCACGAGAACGTGTTTTTGCTTGATCTTGTTCGCGTACGTTTGTAGCGCCCAAAGGACGCCTTCGATCTCCCGTCGTGTGCTAGACGTTCCTCGTAGCGGCTCTGACATGGTCGCGCTAGCTTCTTCGAGGCCACCCGGAAATGTGGTCAGAGTGGCGCCCCAACCATGAGAGCTGGCATCCACATGGATTACCGCGTCGTAGCTGTTCTTGACGTGAAAAGGTGCGCCGTTGAAACGGTCGAACTCCTCGAGCCAAAATTGGAGCTCTTCTGCTGCAGATGGGGGGATAACGACGCTGCTTTTCCATGACGGTGCGTCGTTGATCACTTGTAACATAGCATGGCTGAATGCGCGAGCGGTCGCGCCAAGTGCGACACCCATCGATGCGAGCATGCCAGTGATTCTGGCCACGTGGCGGACCGGGACTGGTCGGCATGCCTTGCTTGCGCTCAGGAGGTTCCGGATGGTTGCATGTAGTGAGGCTCGTCGGTCTGGACCGATGGAGAATCGGCCGGTATCGGTCTCAAGTTCTACGCCCAGGAATCTGAGACGCTGCGATGGTGACAGTTGTGATTTCTTCGCGTTTATCACAAGGCCTGCCTCTTTAAGATCCAATATCACCCGCTGGCAAGTTGCTTGCGCGTCGTCGTTCGACTGGGAGAGAAATAAGATGTCGTCCACGTAAGGGACGACTCGGATGCCTTGTTCTCGCCAACGCCGAGCTAGTTGCTTAATGAGCTGCGTGAAAACGAATGGAGCTGTCGCGAGGCCGAATGGTAGTGAACGGAATGCGTATGTGCGCTTGTCAAATTCAAAGCCAAGGAACTTCCAGCACGATGGGTGGATGTCGATGTGGTGGTAACCAGATTTGAGGTCAATGGAGAACATCCAGTCCCCAACGCGCGCCAGGTCGGCGACGCGGCTGAGCCCCTCGTACTTGAACTTGGGGATGATCAAGTTGGCATTGACTTTCCTCAGATCAAGAATGAGCCTGCATTTGTCTTTTTGCTCGACCACGTTGAGTGGACTTATGCACGTAAGCTCCGTTGCGGCCATCGGAATTGCCGCTCCCGTCTCTATGAGTTCTTGGATGGCGGTACGTGTGAACGTGGCATGCGTGTTTGCCCCGACATGATTGCGATCGTGGAAATGTTGCGGTGGGCCGTGGCTCCATGGCAACCAGTAACCCTTGGCGATGACGGAGAGGACAAGGCTGCTGGGGCACCATGAGCTCCACCACGCAAATGTCGCGCGGAGACGACCGCGCATGTGTGTAATAGTTCTGTCTGTAACGGCAAATTCGTACGGATCGTCGTAGCATGCCGCCTCGCACCGTCGTGCTCCTGTACATGTGAGGTTTAAGGTTTGAGTATTCCAAGTGGTATAAGGTTTGAGTACACCAAGTGGTATAAGGGTTGAGTATTCCATGTTAAAGCATGCGTGTGCATGTACATGTACGGGCAACCATTGATCGAAGGTGTGACGAGAATTAACCATTGAATGAAATGTCAACGAATGTGTCGGGAGTGTTAACGCATGTCAACGCATGTCTCTTCTTCTCCTCGTTTCCTCTTTTTTTTTTTGTTTTTTTTTTTTTTTTTTGTCCCGTCTTCCACTTGGTAGGACGGTTGTGCCTGCCCTTAGTGCGTGGGGCTGATGCCTAGGGCCATGGACACCGTTGTCCATTGTGCTTTCTCTCATTCTCTCTCTCTCTCTCTCTCTCTCTCTCTCTCTCTCTCTCTCTCTCTCTCTCTCTCTCTCTCTCTCGCTCTCTCTCTCTCTCTCTCTCGCTCTCTCTCTCTCTCTCTCTCTCTCTCTCTCTCTCTCTCTCTCTCTCTCTCTCTCTCTCTCTCTCTCTCTCTCTCTCTCTCTCTCTCTCCTCCTCTTGATTTTCATAGTCTCTTTGCCAAAACCATAGGCCTTTAGGAAGGTAGTTTTTATTAAATCAACCAACACACATAGCAATGCTTTCCTAGCATGCATCATGCCACCAAGTGGCCAAACATATGGGACCGAGGGGTTGTTGTTCCCCTTCCCTCTCCTAGGCCCAAAGCCTATCCCACCCTTTACTAGGGCTGGCCTCTTGCCATCGCAAACCCCTAGGGTTGCCCACGGTCTTCGCACTCAAGAGTGCACCGTGCCTAGCGCCCAAGCGCCTAGTCCCATGGCCCGCTCCTACACCACCGGAGCGGGTCCCTGGCCGCCATGCCCGTTCCGAGGGCAGGCACTTGCCACGTGGCCCGGCTGGCCGCAGCGGAAGCATGAGCCTCGGAACCCACGGCAATTGGCCGTGGGCGGGGGGCCTCGCTTGGGTAAGAACGGCATCGGCCCGTTGTTTCCGCCGCGGTTGACACGAGCGTATCCGCTTGCCGCACGGTCCATCGCCGCCATGTCCGCGACTGCCTGCTTGAAGGGTCGAGAAGTCAGCAGGCTCTTCTGCTGGTACAGCTTGAAGCGCTTCGCCGTGCGGAAGTCGGAGGCGTCCTCCACTTGAAGCACCTCGAAACGCCCCGCGATGAGGTTGAGAGCGTGTGAGATGAGTTCGAGTCCGCCCGCCGGATCGCCGCGCTGCGCCTTGTATTCGGCGTGCAGCAGGTACGCCCGCAGGTCCTCCAGCAGCTCCGCTTGCTCTCGCACGGAGTCGTTGACGAAGGTTGCCGCCGAGAAGGTAAGGTTAGAAGAAGGGAGGGGGGGGAGGTGTTCCGTGCCAATAAAATTAGCATTGTTGACGGGAGCCTCACCGGCTTCATCTTCAGAGTCGTCGGTGTCGTTGTCGACCGCTGGAGCAGGGGGAGCGGCGGTCACTGCGTCGTTATCATTCCGGTTCGTCCGTGCTCCTCATGTGCCTTTTTCCTTTTTTGCAGTTTCTTTTTTAGCCGACGCAGATGCGGCGGGTAGTGCAGTTTCCGCGGCTGTAACGCTGACGGGTTGCTGCTGTAGAAGGGACAGCAGCGCGTTGACCTGGTCCGGGGTCAACGCCTGCGTCAGCGCAGGGGCGGCGGTCGCGTCAGACGAGGAGACTGCAGTCCGCCTCCTCTGGCGCTGACGCGACGGTCCAGCAGCGGGTGCTGGCGTGTGCTCGGCGTCAGTCGCGTGTGCCGCGCCAGCCCCCGTCGCCACTTGCGCCACAGGTGCCACTGGCGCCACAGGCGCCACTGGCGCCACAGGGACCGAAGGGTGCTGCTGGGTTTCGGCGTTTTTGTTGACCTCGAGCCCGCCCAGCAGCACGTCCACTGCAGTCGGGGCGGACGGTCCGTCTTCTGCCCGACGCTTGTTACGGCGTTCGCCCGCAGAATCGCGGGCGTTACGGTCGGAGTCGGAAGCGGGGGTTGACGAGTTCCCGTTGTTAAGTGTCGGCGTAGGTGCCATCGTTGAGCGATTGAAGTTGAAAATGTCGCTGAGTAAAGTAGAGGGTGACTCGCCTCTAGGAAGCGATTTAATCCTAGCCAGCTTGGAGGGAAAAACTACTCGAGCGGAAATGTTGAGTGAGCCGTTTGAAAATTGAGAAACGTGGGTGGAGGGAAATGAGCTCCAACCCACGGTTTTTGTAGTTGGAGAAGGGCGTTTAGCGCGCTTCGACGATGCCAATTGTGCAGTACAAGCAGCTTCGCTTTCACAATACACAATTTTAAAAAATGTGTGTTTAAAATTTATAATCTTGTGATGTAGTGTTACGAGTGCAATTGAGGGAGCGAACGAAGATTGCACTATCGAAGCAAGAGTACAATGAGCGAAGGCATGAGCGAAGGATTATATAGCGAAACTACAGTGGTAACGGTAATGTGTGAAAATGGGGTGCGCGACGGGCCTAGCGCCGTGGTTGGGAATTGTCGAGGCGAAGGTCCGGAGCGCGGGTTACCAACCGAGCCGTGAGGTTGGGTCGCGTCGTGAACAGTGGCGGGAACAGTACCGAGGCGAGTGTCGCGAGTGGTAACGGATTACTGTTGGGTGCTGTTGGCGGGAACAGTGCTGTACGCGCTGAGCAGGGACGCGAAGTAAGGAAAAGGAATTTTCCTTACACTACCCCCCCCCCCCCCCCCCCCCCCCCCCCCCCCTTAAGGAGGTCCTCCTTACGAGAGCGCGTGTACATCCCGGAAATTGCGGCTTCGCAGGTACTCGGTGAGGACAGGGTGATTCTCAATTCTGTCCAGGGGAACCCAGTTGTCCTCCGTGGGCGTGCGATCTTTCCAGCGGATCAGGAATTCGATTCTGCGAGCTCCCCGTGGGTCATGTACTCGATGGCTTAGGATTTTTTCAGGCGTGATGATTGGCTCCGTTGGTGGTTGTATCATGCTGGCTGGGCGGTTGCGAGGCAGTTGGCTGGTGGATGGCACGTATGGGCGGAGCAGGCTAACGTGGAACGAAGGGCTGACGTACCAGTCAGCAAGGAGGATGAGGTGGGCGGTGACGGGTGTGATCATGTGGCTGATGCGAAATGGCCCACAGTATCGAGGGCGGAGTTTCAGGGTGACGGGTAGGCGGAGGTTGTGGGTGTCGAGTAAAACTAGGTCGTCGGGCTGGTAAGTGACGGGGCGGCGGTGTCTGTCGGCGTTACGCTTAGCGATGACGTTTGATTTTTTTATGGCTACTGCTGCTCGGGTCCGGGCTTCCTGTAATATTTAGGCGAACTGTTGTGCACGTGGAACGGGGTTGTCGGGATTCGGGGTCATGGGTACTGTGGGGTCTTGTCCGTAGTTCAGGTAAAAGGGTGACTGTTGGGTGGTGGCGGATGGCGAATTGTTGTAGGCAAATTCGATGAGTGGCAGTTGCTGTTCCCAGGTGGTTGGATCGTCACACGTGGCTCGGATGAGTTGCTCCATGGTCTGATTGGTCCGTTCTGTCTGTCCGTCAGTTTCGGGGTGGTATGATGAGCTGAACTGTAGTCGCGTGCCAAACTGCTGCCACAGGTTTCGCCAGAAGTTGCTGGTGAATTTCGTGTCGCGGTCGCTGATGATTGCTGCTGGTATCCCGTGCAGTCGTACGACGGTGGCGATGAAGAGGCGGGCTGTTTCTTCGGCTGTGATCGATTTCTTGCAGGCTGCAAAATGCGCCATTTTCGTCAGTCGATCGACGACGACCATGATCGCGTCGTTCCCACTCGCTCCGGCCGGTAACCCCGTGACGAAGTCCATCGTCACCTGCTGCCACGCACGCTCTGGGGGTGGTATCGTTTGCAACTGTCCTGCCGGCCGCTTCCGTGACGATTTCATAAGCCTACTGGCAAGTGGGACACGATGCCACGTGTCGCTGTACGTCGGTCAACATCTCGGGCCAGTAATAATACCGCTGCAGCTGCTGCCGTGTTTTTTCTACCCCAAAATGTCCCGAGGTAACTCCGTCGTGTGCCTCCTGTAGCAGTAATTCCCGTAGCAGAGTGTACCCTGGTACCCAAATGCGGTCAGTTCCGGTTTTTACGTAATAGACTCCTCGTGCTATTGCGAACTGCTGCGAGTTTCCTCCGGTGAAGAAAGGGTCTGTTTGATAACCGTGGGTAAATATTCCTGTTAACAGTGGGCTGGTCTGGGCGAGTAGGATTGCGTGGATGTGGGCGGTGGGGCGGGTCAGTGCGTCTGCGAGGTTGGATGCTCCCTTTTTATAGGTGACCGTGTAGTGAAAATTGGACTCGAGGAAATCGAGCCAGCGAATCTGTCGTGGGTTGAGGTGAGGCTGTGCGCGAAGGTACTGTAGTGATTTGTGGTCTGTCCGTACTGTCACGTCTGCGCCGGTCAGGTAGCAGCGCCACACTTTGAACGCGTGCACGATCGCGAGCATTTCGCGGTCGTGTATCGGGTAATTCTTCTCGGGCGGATGCAGTTTTCGTGACTCGTATGCGATGGGCTGTAGGCCGTTGCCGAAATCTTGTAGCAGTACCGCTCCAATAGCGCTGTCGCTCGCGTCTGTAACTACTTCGAATGGGCGGTGTGGGTCGGCAATGCGCAGGACGGGCGGTGAACAGAGAACAGTTTTCAGGGCAGAGAAGGCAGCTTGCTCTTTCTCCCCCCACGTAAAAACGACCCCCTTCCGCAGCAAATCCGTCAGTGGGGCTGTTAAGCGGGCCATGTCGGGGACGAACCGACGGACGTAATTAACAAACCCCAAAAAACTCTGCAGCTCGGTGATGTTGGTCGGGGGGTGCCATGCCTTGACCGTATCCAGCTTCCGTGGGACAATCTCAACCCCAGCCGCCGAAATGACGTGTCCCAGAAACTCTAACCTATCCTGATAGAATGCGCACTTAGACCCCTTGGTCAGTAACCTATGCTCCTCTAAAATCTTAAACACTGCTTCGAGGTCCGCTAAATGCTGCTGCTTATCGCGACTGTAGACGAGGATGTCGTCGAGGTAGACTATCACGCACTTATCTAAAAGCGGCCTAAACGCCTCGTTCATGGTCATTTGAAATGTCGCAGGTGCGTTGGTCAGCCCGAAGGGCATTACGGTGTACTCGAACGACCCGTATCTAGTCCTAAAAGCTGTCTTGGCACAGTCCGATGGTTCGACCCGAATCTGGTGGTAACCTCCCTGTAGATCTATTTTCGAAAAAACCCGTGCTGTTCGCAGTTGGTCGATCAGTTCGTCGGCGCGGGGGATGGGATATCGCGATTTAACTGTAACCCTGTTGAGCGCTCGGTAATCGATGCACATGCGAAACCCTCCGTCTTTTTTCGGTGTGAACAGTATCGGTGCAGCGAATGGTGACGAACTCGGTCGGATAAACTGCTTCTCTAACAGGTAATCTAACTGCTTCCTCAGTTCGTCGAACTCTGGTTGTGTCAGTCTGAACTGGCGCTGTACGGTTGGCTGTGCCCCCGGTTCTAGTTCTATCCTATGATCGTGCACCCGCTGAGGTGGCAGTCCCGCTGGTAAGTCGTCGGGAAATATCCCCGGGTACCGTTTCAACAGCTCCTGTAGTTCGGGCGGTACCGCTGCCAGCAGTTTCTGAAAATCGCTCGGCTGCTCGGCTTCTCCCACTACTGCGATGTCCACTGCGTACACGTCAGCTCCAGCGGCGACTGCCCGTTTCATGGTGATGGCGTTGACGTGGACCGTTGAAGACTCAGGCGACTGCCAGCGTGGTAGTTCGACCCAGTTTCCACTACTTCGCACAGTGCAGCTGCCTGTCGTCCAGTCGATTCGCGGGTTATACCGTCGCAGCCAATCACGTCCTAGTAAAATATCGTGCCCATCCAGTGTCGTCGCGAGCATTTCCTGTGTAAACCCGAAGTTCCCCCCGCAGCGAACTTTTACCCTCTCCACCTTTTCCCGTATGGCCAGCGGCGTGCCGTCGACTAAGCGTGCGTCGACCTCAGGTAAGCACCGGCTGAGTGTCAGTTGCAGTTTCCGTGCGGTTGCAGTATTAACTAAGCTATGGCTTGCTCCTCCGTCGATAAAAATCTTCACTGCTGCTCCCTGTATTTTCCCGTAGATCAGTATTGGGCAATCCGTCGCTGTACCCTCCTTATTCATCCGAGCCCGATCGATGGCGTGAATCGGTACTGTGACTCGGTGAGGGTCGGTGCGGTTGGGCGAGCAGGCAGTCTCGTCAGTAGTTGGCCCAATTTCTACTGACTGCTGGCGTTTCCCTGTCTCTGAGACTCCCTCCCCTGCTCTGCTCCGCGGCGCCTCAGCTCCTCTGGGCACTCACTCTTGCGATGGCCCGGCCTGTTGCAAGCAAAGCAGCGCCCCTTAAACGGCGCGGCAGCTGCATTCGTCACAATGGCGTGTACGGTGGCGTGCTCGATCGATCCCCGAGGACGATGTCCGTAGTAGGACCCCGGTCTCGGTCGGCGCAAGATGTCGATTTTCTCGACAAGCGCGAGAATCTCGTTGAAGTTCGAGAGCCCGCGTAGCATGATTTCCTGCGAGATTTCCGGCTTCAGCCCTCCGACGTAACGGTCCACCCGCTCCGCTTCGTGCATGTAGCCGACCTGCTCGCATAATGCGAGAAAACCGCTCGTATAGTCTTGGACCGATCCGAGCTGCCGCCAAGTGCGCAGTTTCTGACGCGCCGAAATAGAAGCCGCGATCGGCTCGAAGCGCGCCCGAAGCCCTACGCACCACGCATCCCACGTGCTGTACTGGGCGGTTTCGTAGAACGAGCTCCAGGTGACTGCTGGACCCGCGGGCCCTTCCTCTTGCGACGGTGGCTCGTAGGCGCGTGGCGACGTCACGATGACTCGCCACCAGTCCATAGCGGGGCCCCTCAGCAGCGAAACGGCGTATCGAATCTTCGCTGCGTCCGACTCGACGTAATTCGCGTCGAAGAAGACGTTGGGGCTGCTGCTGGTGCTGCGGACCCGCCTGGTGGAGCTACTGCTGGTGCTGAGGACTCTGACGTTGGAGCTGCTGCTGGAGCTGAGGACCCGGGCGGTGGCGCTGCTGCTGGTGCTGAGGACCCGGACGGTGGAGCTGCTGCTGGTACTGAGGACTCGGACGGTGGAGCTGCTGCTGGAGCTGAGGACCCGGGCGGTGGCGCTGCTGCTGCTGCTGAGGACCCGGGCGTTGGAGCTACTCCTGGTGCTGAGGACCCGGCCGGTGGAGCTGCTGCTGGTGCTGTGGACCCGGCCGCTGGAGTCTCCTCTGCTTCTGGAGACGCTGCGCGGCCGCGACCGTACTTCGTACCGCTCCTTCAGCAGGTTCTTGGGCAGGCTCCTCCTCCTTGTCCTCCTCCCTCTGTAGAGTGTCCTCTGCCTGTCCAGCCGCAGTCACAGTTACCGCCTACCTCGCCTCTTCCTGCTCCCTCTCCTTACACTGGTCCCACAGGAGGTCTTACAGAGCGTCGTGAGCCTGAGTCTCGTCCTGCGTCGCCTGTTCGTCCTGCTCGCACTGGTAGTCGTGTCCGTCGTGAGCGTCCTCCTCCTGTCCCAGGCACTCACTACATGACTCTGCGTCCCTCTACTGCTCCTCAGCGTGTCCCTCTACCGTCTCCTCCTGCGTCTTCTTTGCCTCACGTTCCGGACCCTGAGTCTGACCGGTACCGTGCTGAGCACCCTACTGTCACGCGTCTCCTTGCTACTGTTGTCACTGACCCTACCTTTGAGTCCTCGACTGCGTCTGCTCTGGTCGCTGAGTTGGTTGACTTTGCTGCTGCCTGTCGTCTAGACTACGCTGCTAGCCTTGTTGCGGAGCCTGAGTCTGAGTCTGTCTGTCCTCCGTCCGTCGGGGGTGAGTGTGCTCTTGGCACGGACGTCCTTGAGGACAGACAGGAGGAGTTCCAGTGTCTTGCTGCTGCTTTGCCCCGTCTCGTGTCCTTGCTAGTTGCCCCTGAGGGAGACCCGGATGCACCAGACATCCCGACCCCGCGCACTTACGCTGAGGCGATGGCGGGTCCCTACTCCTCTCAGTGGCAGACAGCCATGGACGCCGAGATGGCCTCCTGGAAGTCCACACGCACCTACGTCGACGAGGTTCCCCCACCTGGGGCGAACATCGTCAGTGGCATGTGGATTTTCAGGGTGAAGCGGCCGCCGGGTTCTCCGCCTGTCTTCAAGGCGCGTTACGTGGCTCGAGGCTTCAGTCAGCGAGAGGGAGTTGATTTCTTCCAGACCTTCTCCCCCACCCCGAAGATGACTACTCTTCGGGTGCTACTGCACATAGCCGCTCACCGCGACTACGAGCTTCACTCACTTGACTTCAGCACTGCTTTCTTCCAGGGCAGCCTGCACGAGGAGATCTGGCTGCGCCGCCCACCTGGCTTCACTGGGTCGTTTCCTCCTGGTACCCAGTGGAGGCTTCAGCGGCCGGTCTACGGTCTCCGCCAGGCTCCGCGTGAGTGGCACGACACACTGAGGACTACACTTGCGGCTCTTGGGTTCGCGCCTTCTACAGCTGACCCGTCGCTGTTCCTGCGCACCGACACTTCACTGCCGCCATTCTACATCCTCGTGTACGTCGACGACTTGGTCTTTGCCACTGCTGACACTGCAGGACTCGCCTACGTGAAGTCGGAGCTACAGAGGAGACACACGTGCACAGACCTGGGTGAGCTGACAAGCTATCTTGGCTTGCGGATCACCCGGGACAGAGCACGGCGCACCATCACCTTGACTCAGTCACACATGGTGCAGCAGGTTCTCCAGCGCTTCGGCTTCACGTACTCCTCGCCTCAGTCCACTCCTCTGCCTACCGGTCACTCGCTCTCAGCTCTGCCTTCGGATGAGTCCGTAGAGCCGAGTGGCCCGTATCCAGAGCTTGTGGGCTGCCTCATGTACCTGATGACCTGCACTCGACCTGACCTTGCATACCCTCTTAGCATCCTTGCACGCTATGTCGCTCCTGGCCGTCACAGGAAGGAGCACATGGATGCCGCTAAGAGGGTGTTGCGCTACTTGTGCAGTACGTCGGGCATGGGGCTTGTGCTTGGAGGGCGAGACCGAGTTGTTCTCACAGGGCACTCAGACGCTTCTTGGGCAGACGACCAGGCCACTCAGCGGTCGTCTCAGGGTTACACCTTCAGCCTTGGCTCTGGCTCAGTTTCTTGGCGCTCTACACGCTCTTCTTCTGTTCTCGGCTCCAGTTGCGAGGCTGAGATCTACGCTACAGCCATGGCTGCCCAGGAGCTACGCTGGCTGACCTACCTGCTGACCGACCTCGGAGAGCCGCCTCGTTCTCCTCCAGTGCTATACGTCGACAACAAGGCTGCCATTGCCTTGTGTGAGGAGCACAGACTGGAGCACAGAACGAAGCACATCGCCCTGCGGTACTTCCTTGCTCGTGAGCTGCAGCAGCGCGGTCAGCTTTGTATTCGCTACGTGGCCACTGAGGCCAACACTGCTGATGTGTTCACCAAGGCGCTTCAGCCTCGTGACCATCAGCGCTTCTGCACTCTACTAGGCCTTGTGCCTACTGGACCTCACTTGCTTACCTCTTGACTTTGCTTGTACTGTGATCACTATATATTTCTATACCTGCATGTTTACTCTTGCTAGGTTGTGATCACTGTATCTCATGCTCTGTTATAAACCTGCATGTGAACTGGTCTTGTGACCACTAGCTTGTGCTCGGAATTTGTGTGGAATCCTTGAGATCCACCCTGAGCTTGCCTTCCTTTGCTTTGACTGGTCTCGTGACCCTGTGGTTGTCTCCCACTGCGCCTATGGGGGTGTGTCAAACATTATATGTTTATATGATTGTAGGCTGTAGTGGGTTACACCTTAGGGGGTACACTAGATTAGGGTTTACTACTTGTATCCAACTTTGTGCTAGTACAGTCATTCCTGTCCGTTCATTCTGACACATCGTGAAGATCCACGATTGAACCGTCGGACCCCCACGCTGGCTCGGGTCGAAACAGGGCGGACGCTGCGGCTTGAGTGGCATTGGCGCCATGATTGCCTGATAGGCGCTTGTTGCCGCAAACTCCACGTGCCGACGGGCTTCGCGAGGCTCCTGAGAGCTTGGCGCGGCCCGGTTTCTCCCCATGCCAGGCATTGGTTGGGCGGCGCTATCACTGGCTGCTCCTGAGCGCTGTCCCACGCTGTCGTGCTGTGTTGGTGTGCCAGACGAAATGACGATTGGCTCCTCCGACGGTGCAGGTACATTTTGCGGTGCTGGGTTGCTCGCCGTGGCTTGCTGACGCGCGGAGTCACGTTCCGCCGTGAGCGTCGCGATTTCGAGCGCCGATTCTTCAACTTGGCGCACCAGGCGGTCGAGCTGCTCCTGCGTCAGAGTCGCGAGATTGAATTCGGCCATGGCGGGGGTGTCGGGCGAGCTCAGCGAGAGCCTCTGTCGTGGCCGTGCGTGCTTACGAGAGAGCAATACGAACGGCGGTGCTGTGTCGCTGAGAGACGTCTACCCCCCCCAAAAATTGAGATAGTGGGGAAGCGAAGGTGTGGGTGCGGTCCGAGAAGAGATCGTAGGCTCTGAATACCAAGTGTTACGAGTGCAATTGAGGGAGCGAACGAAGATTGCACTATCGAAGCAAGAGTACAATGAGCGAAGGCATGAGCGAAGGATTATATAGCGAAACTACAGTGGTAACGGTAATGTGTGAAAATGGGGTGCGCGACGGGCCTAGCGCCGTGGTTGGGAATTGTCGAGGCGAAGGTCCGGAGCGCGGGTTACCAACCGAGCCGTGAGGTTGGGTCGCGTCGTGAACAGTGGCGGGAACAGTACCGAGGCGAGTGTCGCGAGTGGTAACGGATTACTGTTGGGTGCTGTTGGCGGGAACAGTGCTGTACGCGCTGAGCAGGGACGCGAAGTAAGGAAAAGGAATTTTCCTTACACGTAGACTTTGAAAAGCCTTTGAAACACTTCTAAAGATCCAGCTCTAATCTCATAAGGTCGCGTTATAAGCAACATGTGTGAAGACGTCCACATTTTGGGAAATTATGCAATTGTGCATTAACACGTGGCCCCATCAGAGCCTCAGAATTCGTTCCAGGCTTAAGATACTTTCAAATAAGGCTTTGATTTTCAAGGAAAATATTTCAGAGTGTTACAATCTCATGGGGGACTCGGGCTCAGGGTTGATTGTGTTACGAATAGTAATGAATGAAACATTACTGTGCACTCCTAACTGCAGCTAAAGGATGTCATAACATATATTGCATATGTTTTGTATAAGTGCATGTAGTCTAGATGTAGTGTATTCACAAATGTATTCTGTGTGGTGGTGCACCACTCCTAGCTTGCTTCCCTTCTATTTGTACCCGACATTCCATAGTGCAAACCCCTTCTTGCCTGGACTTCTCTTCCAATGGCTTGCCTAAACCCTAGTTCCTAAGTCAAACTATACCCACCATCTTAACATGCTATATGAGTGGTTCCGTTCTTATGACCTTTTCTCAATCGGCCCACCCTATGCTTCCGCTGCTGTCCTGTCTGTCGCGCGCCCCGTGGCGCGCGACGTTTTTTCTTCCCGCCACGCGCTCGGGGCGCGTGGCGGTTTCCTACCCGCCGCGTGCCCCAGGCGCGCGCGGCGGTTTCGCCGTCCGCCGCGGCGTCCTGGGGGCCTACGCGTCCCCCCCCCCCCCCCCCCCCCCCCCCCCCCCCCTCCCGTCGCCCGTCGCGGCGCCCTGGGGCCCCGCGCGTCGCCCCCCCTCCCGTCGCACATCGTGGCGCCCTAGGGGCCCGCGCGTCGGCCCCCTCTCGCCGTCCGTGGCGGCGCCCTGGGGGCTTGTGCATCGCCCCCTCCCGTCGCCCGTCGCGGCGCCCTGGGGGCCCGCGCGTCGCCCCCCTCTCGTCGCCCGTCGTGGCGCCCTGGGGGCCCGCGCGTTCCCCCCCTCCCGTCGTCCGTCGCGGCGCCTTGGGGGCCCGGGCGTCGCCCCCTCCTGTCGCCCGTCCTAGTGCCCTGGGGGCCCGCGCGCCGCCCTGTTCGTCGCCCGTCGCAGCGCCCCAGGGACCCGCGCTCCGCCCTGCTTTCCGCTCGCACGCCGCCCCAGCTGCTACCCGCCCCGCCCCGCCTGCGTTTGGATCTTGGGGCGGGTAAGGGGGTGGCGGTTATGGGGGTGGCGGGTGTGTTAGCCGTTCCCTGCTCCTCCTCCTCCTCCGTCTCCCACTGCTGCAGCTGCCGCTGAGGGGGGTGGGTGTGTGGGAGCCGAGGGAGTGGCGCTAGGGGGGTGTCGTGGGAGTGGAGCTAGGGGTGCAGCAAGGGGGTGTGTGAGAAGGGGGTGTGGGACTGTTAGGGGAGGTTGAGCGGAGGTCACCGTCGTGTCGTCAGCAGCGCCAGTAGTCCGGAGCCCTCGTGCTCTCGGTAGCCCAGCGAGCCTGCTTCGCCAGTCGCCTGTGGGTCCGTTGCTCCTGCGTGTGCTCGTCGTAGCCGCGGAGCCAGATACTCCCGTAGTCCGGTGCCCTCGTGCGCTCGGTAGCCACTGTGCGCGCCGCTCCTGTTGCCCGTGTGACTGCGGCTTCACATGTCGCCTCCTATCTCCACTCCTCTCATAGTCCCTCCTCCTCCTCACTTTGCCTCTTCTTCTGATACTCCTTGCAGAGTGCACCACTTCAAGGGGTGTTCTGCACAAGGCTATTCCTGCATGCACTTAGGGGGTGTGTCAGAACATATATTGCATATGTTTGGATAAGTGCATGTAGTCTAGCTGTAGTGTAGTCACAAATGTATTCTGTGTGGTGGTGCACCACTCCTAGCTTGCTTCTCTTCTATTTGTACCTGACATTCCATAGTGCAAACCCCTTCTTACCTGGACTTCTCTTCCAATGGCTTGCCTAAACCCTAGTTCCTAAGTCTAAGTATACCCACTATCTTAACAAAGGAAGCACGCTGTATCAAGAATAAATGCGAGGAGTCATCATTGACTCGAAGCGACAGATGGTTAGGGTGGATCTGGACCGTCGGAGCAGACGGCATCGGGCAGCTGCAGGCAAGAGGAATTTGGCGGGAACAGTTTCGTAACTGTACGCGCCGCACGGTTGAGAATGAATTTGAATAAGGGAATGTACCCCTTAGAGTACATGGCTAGCTAGGTCGATTCGAATTCCCCTGTACTCATATTTATATCTTTGTATTTGCATGTTTTAATTATCTCAAGCATTTTACATTCACTCTGCTATTGAGGTCAAGGGCCCACCATCACTACCTAGCTGTGTGCGAAGCTTCCTGAGGGGATCCTATGGTCGATCACCTTCTGATCGCAGCAGATTGTGCAGAGAGTCACTCTATACCATGGGAAATAGACTACTGGGAAGGCACTGGTGATACGAATAATTGTACCGTTCTATCTAGCACTTGCTCATGAGTGGGTTTACCTGGGAAATCAGCAAGAGTTTCTCTAGCTAAAAGAGAAGGAACAAGCAACAGAATGGCGAAGCAAGGTGACTACAATTGGAACCTAGCAAGCAGGCAAGTCGACCTCTAGCGCAGCATGAGGGCGGCTTGCCAACGTAGCAAGTCGGCGGCATGCCAACGCAGTCTGAATGCGGCTTGTCAGTGCTGGACGAGGGCGAATTGCCAACACTGCAGTAATGCAGCTTCCAACATCGCAATGGCATGTGACAATAAGCGCACATTCTTAGTACAGAACTCTGTGGGGAGGGCGGCGCGAAGGCGAGTGTCACTAGTGCGAAGGTGGGTGATGAGATCGGCAACTGTGGCAAAGGTAGATAGCTCAGGAAACAGGTAGGGCAGCATGAGGCGGCTAAGCTTAGCTGTGGCAGGGGAGGAGTATCGAGCAACTACAGTGTCTTACAGGGCCTTAGCGGTTTTGTGCTCGCCAAAATGCGTGAGCGCGTTCGGCTAACGGCAGGTGGTTGCGAACGGCTAGGCGAGCAGCAGCATCACGAGTCTGTCACTGGGAACGGGCGCTAAGCTCAGCTGTGGCAGCAGGAGCGACTGAGGCACCAGACGTGTGGTCATAGAGAGAGACATTATCCTTGCTATCGTGCATCAGAAATAGCTGCAGGTCATCGAGCCAGGTGTCGAACTGAATCGGGCGGCCCTCAACATCGAACGAGAGAATGCGGAGGGTGGCCATAGCTACCGGCGCAGGACTAGCAGGGCAGAGCAATGACAGGTAAGAAGCAGTAGCAGGGGCGGCGCGCTAGAGCGTAGCAGGCAGCCGCTGCAGGCGGCTGGCAGGGCAGCAGGGCAGGCCGCGCGCAGGGCGTAGCGGACGGCTGCGGCAGCAAGACGGGCGGCGCACGGGCGTAGCAGGCAGCCGCGGCAGTAGGGCGGGCGGCATAGCAAGCAGCCGCGGCAGCGCGCAAGCTGCTAGCGGGCGGCGTGCGGGCTGGCAGGAGCCGCGCCCGGGTTGCGCGTGCAGCTGGCGGGTCGCGCGGGCTGCTAGCGGGCTGCGCGTGTCAAACTGTATATGTTATGCTAGATTATGTAGGCTGTAGTGGGGTAGCCAATGTAGGGTACAACCCCTTAGGGTTTTCACTTGTACCCAACACTCTCGATAGTTTCACCCATTCCTAGCTACATACTCTAACATGGTATTAAGAGCAGTTAGGTTCTTAGGACCTAATTTTCATGAGGGCCTACCGTTAAATCCCGTTTTTTAGCGCCTTACCCTGCCTGTCGAGCTGCCCCACCCGTCGCGTCGCCCTGCTGGCCACGCGACGCGCGTTTTTTCCTCGTCGCGCCGCCCTAGGGCCCAGCCCCGCCCGTCGCGTCGCCTTAGGGCCTTCGCGCCACCCTCGGGAGCCAGACGCGCACCTGTAGGGCCCGCGCGCCGCCCTTACCTGCCCGCCGCGCCGCCCTTTTTTGCAGCGCGCGGCTCGGCTCCGCCCTCGCGCACCCCTACGGCCCTCGCGCCGCCCTTGTCTGCCCGCCGTGCCGCCCTTCTGGCAGCGCGCGGTTTGGCCCTGCCTAGAGCGTGGCTCTAGCGCCCGAACGCCGTTCTCCCCTACTAGTGCTACTGCTGCTGCTACTGCTCCTGCTACTGCTGCTTGCCTGCAATCGTTCTGCCCTGCTAGTCTCGCGCCAGCAGCTATGGCCACCCTCCGAGTTCTCTCGTTTGATGCTGAGGGCTGCCCGATTCAGTTCGAAACCTGGCTAAATGACGTGCAGCTGTTCCTAATGAGCGATAGCAAGGACAATGTCTCGCTCTATGACCACACGTCTGGTGCCTCAGTCGCTCCTGCTGCCACAGCTGAGCTTAGCGCCCGTTCCCAGTGGCAGACCCGTGATGCTGCTGCGCGCCTAGCCTTTCGCAATCACCTTCCGTTAGCCGAGCTCACGCATTTTGGCGAGTACAAGACTGCTAAGACCTTGTACGACGCTGTAGTTGCTCGCTACTCCTCGCCTGCCACAGCTGAGCTTAGCCGCCTCATGCTGCCCTACCTGTTTCCTGAGCTGTCCACCTTTGCCACAGTTGTTGATCTCATTACCCACCTTCGCACTAGCGACACCCGCCTATGCGCCGCCCTCACCAAAGAGTTTTGTGCTAAGAACCCGCCTCCGATGTACTGGACCCTCCACTTCATAGTCACCCGTCTCCCTGACTCTCTTAGCTCGGTCAGGGACCACTTTCTCGCTCGCTGTCCCACCGAACTCACTCTCGTGTCACATATGTGTAGGCTGTAGTGGGGTAGCCAATATGGGGTACAACCCCATTAGGGTTTCATATTTGTACCAAACCGTGATCTAGTCACACTCATTCCTGCCAAAAATTCTGACATGGTATCAGAGCAGTAGGTCCGTAGGACCGTCTTTTTTTTCGGGCCCACCTACCGCTACCCCACGACTGTGACTGTGACTGTGCTTGTGACGTGTTGCGCTGCGCGCCATCTGCCTGCTGCCTGCTGTCTACTGTCTGAGCTGTCTGCTGCTACTTCGCGCGCGTAGACCTAATTCTCGCACGCTGCCCGCTTTTGCCCCGCGCGTCGCCCTCCCTGCTCGCGTCACGCCTCGGCAGCCGCCTCGTGCCCCGCATACCGCCCGCGCAGCCCGCGCGCGGACCGCAGCTGCCCCGTGCGCCGCCCTACCCGCTCGCGCCGCGCCTCCGCAGCCTGCGCGCGACCTGCTGCTGCCTCTCGCGCTACCTGCGGTGCCTGCGGCTGCTTTGCGCGCTGCCCTTGCTGCTCGCGCACTCACGCTGCGGCCCCCGCGCACGGTCTCTCATTGCCTGCTGCCTGTGCCTGCTACCTTTGCCTGCTGCCTTCGCCTACTGCCTTTGCCTGCACTGCGCTTATGGCGACGCTTAATGTTCTCGCGTTTGAGCCTGACGGTCGCCCGATAGAGTTCGCCACGTGGCTCGACGATCTCCAACTGTTTCTTATGACTGATGCAAAAGACGGCGTTTCACTGTTCGATCACGCGTCTGGCACTGCCGTTGCTCCTGCTGACGATGCTCCTGCTCTCGACCGCTCACAGTGGCAGACTCGCGATGCTGCTGCGCGCCTCGCTATTCGCAATCATCTGCCGATCACTGAGCGCGCGCATTTTAGCCAGCACAAGACTGCTAAGGCACTGTATGACGCTGTAGTTGCGCGCTACTCCTCCCCGGCCACTGCAGCCCTAGGTCGGCTCATGCTACCCTACCTGTTCCCAGACCTGTCCTCGTTTACCACTGCTGAGAACCTCATTTCTCACCTTCGCGCTAGTGACACTCGCTCTTTCGTGCCGCCCTTCCAGCCGAGTTCCGCGCCAAGAACCCCCACCCACCCCCCTCGATGTACTTCACTCTCTATTTCCTCGTGACCTGCCTCCCTGACACTCTTAGCTCCGTCAGGGACCACTTTCTCGCCCTAGACCCTACCACTCTCACTGTCGCCGACTTCGAGCAGCGCCTCCTGGCAGCCGAGAAGAACATCCTCGCTGTAGGTGCTGCTCGTGGCACTCCTCGCACTCCCCTTTTTTAGGGTTGCTCCCCCTCCCCTCTTGCCCCCTCCTACGCCTCTTCTGCTGCTGTTGTCGACTTCCTTGGTGCTGAGAAGGTCGCAGCTGCTTCCTCTCCTAGTGAGAAGCGCAGCAGCACCAGGGGAGGCAGGAGCGGCAGGGGAGGTGGAGGTGGCGGTGGAGGGGGCGGTGGTGGAGGCGGCGGGGGAGGTGGAGGTGGGGGGGTGGTCGTGGGGGTGGAGGTGGTGGTGGGGGCGGTGGTGGTGCCGGGAGCAGTGGCGGTGGAGGCGGCGGTGGTGGCGGAGGGGGGAGTGGCGGTGGCGGCGGTGGTGGGGGCTTGGGTGAGACCAGTGGTGGCCAGGGGCAGCTGCAGCAGCAGCAGCAGCCGCAGCAGCAGCAGCCGCAGCAGCGTCAGCGCCAGAACCCCACTTCTCAGCAGCTTCATGACTGGTATGCCGAGCGTGGGGCGTCTGGGGGTCCTAGTCGCTGCCCCTATATCATTCGCCAATGCACCGGCTTTCACACTGAGTACCGCTGCTTCGCTCGGCTTAGCGACGCCTGGCGCGCCAAGTTTCCTGATGCTACTGAGTTCCCCAACTGGGCAGACCTGCTTAGGCGTGATGTTCCTATCTTTGATCTTGACTATGATGCTATTCTTGCTGCCATGTATGCATTGACTATTAGTGCTGAGGGTGACTGCTACTTGTGTGTGCCGCCTGACCCCGGTATAGACCCAGGTATAGCGCCTGCAGCCCCAGGCCTTGCACACGTTTACACTTGACTCTGGTGCTTCCCGCTGTTTCTTTCGCGACAGCACCACAGTCACTCCCCTCGCTGCACCTGTCCCTGTCTCATTGGCTGACCCCTCTGGGGGCCCAGTGCTTGCACGGTCCACCACTGTGCTTCCGTGTCCGGCGGGCCCGTCTGGTGAACTGTCTGGTCTCCACCTCCCCTCGTTCTCTACGAACTTGGTGAGCAACGCCGTCCTTCAGGATCATTGGGTTGACACCTTTACTCCCGGAGCACAGCGTGTGGCGATCTGGACCGGCCGTCACCTGGCCACGTTCACACGTGCGCCTGGGTCCAGTCTGTACACCCTCACCACTGCGTCGCGCTACACCCCTTTGTCTCCTCAGCTGTACGCGTCTGCTCAGGTAGCTACCCATTGAGAGTGTCGCCGCCTGTCGCACGACACTCTCCTGTGGCACCACCGCCTTGGTCACCCCTCCCTGCCTCGCCTTCGTGGCATGCACTCTCGCTCCCTGGTCTCTGGTCTCCCCAGGTCTCTGCCTGCCCTCCCTCCCTCGCCTGCGCCGCCCTGCATTCCTTGCGTCGAGGGGCGGCAGCGCGCCGCTCCTCACTCCTCCTCGTTCCCTCCCACAGAGGCTCCGCTGCAGACTCTCCACCTGGACGTGTGGGGCCCAGCCCGCGTCCAGGGGCACGGCCGCGAGCGGTACTTCCTGCTGGTTGTCGACGACTATACGCGTTACACCACGGTCTTCCCCTTGCAGCGCAAGGCGGATGTCCCTGCTGTTCTGATCCCTTGGATCCGCGCTGTTCGTCTCTAGCTCCGCGAGCGGTTCGAGTCGGACTTTCTTGTCCTGCGTCTGCACTCTGACAGAGGTGGTGAGTTCACCTCCGACCTCTTGGCAGCCTTCTGTGCGGAGCACGGGATCCGCCAGTCGTTCACACTTCCGGCCTCTCCGCAGCAGAATGGAGTTGCTGAGCGCCGCATTGGCTTAGTCATGGAGGTCGCTCGTACCTCCATGATCCATGCGGCGACTCCCCATTTTCTGTGGCCGTTTGCTGTCCGGTACGCCACGCATCAGCTCAACCTCTGGCCCCGTGTCTCCTTGCCGGAGACCTCGCCCACACTGCTGTGGACGGGAAAGGTTGGCGATGCGTCGCGTTTCCGGGTCTGAGGTGCTCGTGCCTTTGTCCGCGATACCACCGCGGACAAGCTCTCCGCTCGCGCCATTCCCTGTGTCTTCCTTGGTTTTCCTCCTGACGCGCCTGGCTGGCAGTTTTACGACCCCGCTTCGCGCCGTGTCTTTGCGTCTCAGGACGTCACCTTTGACGAGTCAGTCCCCTTTTACCGTCTCTTTCCCTACCGCACTGCCCCTCACCCCCCTCCGCCGCTCTTTCTCGCTCCAGGTCCTCCCCAGGTAGACCCCCTCCCCGCGCCAGGTCCTGCTCCTTCAGGTGTTTCTCAGGTAGACCCGCGAGGGCCTGCGCCTGTTGAGGTCACTGGTGACTCAGGTCCTGCTGGGGGTGGTCCTGCTCGGGGTGCTGTCTCTGGGGGTGCTGAGCCTGGGGTTGCGGAGCCTGAGCGTGAGGAGCCTGTGGTTGCTGGGCCTGGGGGTGCGGAGTCTGGGGGCATTGAGCTTGCGTGTGAGGAGCCTGAGGGTGCTGAGCCTGGAGGTACTTAGACTGAGCGTGAGGAGACTGGAGGTACTGTACCTGGGGGTGCTGCGTCTGGGGGTGCTGAGCCTGAGCGTGAGGAGCCTGGGGGTGCTGAGTCTTGGGGAGAGGCGCCTGAGGGTGCTGAGCCTGCTGCTACGTGGTCTCCTTGGAGTGGCCGCCTTCGTCCGCGTGCGCCTCTCTCCCCACAGCAGCTGCACGAGTGGTACGCTCGTCGTCAGGGTCGCGCTGCTGGAGCTCGGGGCTCTGCCGCTGGAGGTGCTTCTACTGACGCCGCTGGAGCTGGGAGTGGTGCTGGTACTCTGTCTACCGGAGGTGCTGGAGTAGCTGGTCCCGGAGGTGCTCGTACTGGAGGTACTGGAGCTGCTGGGGCTGGAGGTGCTGCGTCTGGGGGTGCTGCTACTGGAGACACTGCGGCTGGAGACCCTGGGACTGGAGGTGCCAGTTCTGGGGGTGCTGCTGCTGGAGACACTGAGGCAGGATGCCCTGGGACAAGAGGTGCCGGTTCTGGGGGTGCTGCTGCTGGAGACACTGAGGCTGGAGACCCTGGGACTGGAGGTGCCGGTTCTGGGGGTGCTGCTGCTGGAGACACTGAGACTGGAGACCCTGGGACTGGAGGTGCCGGTTCTGGGGGTGCTGCTGCTGGTGACGCTGGTCCTGGAGGTGCTGGCGCTGGAGGTTCAGTAGCTGCTGGCGGTGCTGGCGCTCGAGGAGCTGGGGCTGGAGGTTCTGGAGCTGCTGGAGGTGCTGGAGGTGCTGGAGCTACTGGAGGTGCTGGGGGCACTGCGCAGCCACGACTGTTCTTCGCTCCGCCGTCTCCGTCGTCTCTGCCGCCGCCTGACTCTGTTCTTCGTCAGGTTCTTACCCTCCCGTCGTCTACTGGTCTTCCGTTACAGCCTGGCTCACCTCTGCCTGCTCCTTGTCCTTACACTGAGCAGTCGGGAGGTCTTGCTGAGCGTCGTGAGCCTGCGTCGCGTCCTGTCTCGCCTGTTCGCACTGTCCGCACTGGTCGTACTGGTAGTCGTGTTCCTCGTCCGCGTCCGCCGGCTGTCCCCGGCACACACCTCATGGCTCTGCGTCCTTCCTAGGCTCCACAGCGTGTTCCTCTGCCTTCTCCTCCTGCGTCTCCTCTGCCTGACGTTGCCGACCCTGAGACTGACCGGTTTCGTGCTGCACACCCTACTGTCACGCGTCTCCTAGCCACTGTTGTCACCGACCCGTCGTTTGAGTCTGCTGCTGCGTCTGCCTTAGTCGCTGAGCTTGTTGACTTTGTTGCTGCCTGTCGTTTCGACTAAACCGCTAGTCTTGTTGCTGAGTCTGAGTCAGTCTGTCCTCCGTCCGTCGGGGGTGAGTGTGCTCTTGGCATGGACGTCCTTGAGGACAGGCAGGAGGACCTTGAGTGTCTTGCAGCCGCTGCGCCTCATCTCGTGGCCATGCTGCTTGCCCCTGAGGGAGACCCGGATGCACCAGACATCCCGAACCCGCGCTCTTACGCAGAGGCGATTTCGGGTCCCTACTCCTCTCTATGGCTGACAGCCATGGACGCAGAGATGGCATCTTGGAAGTCCACAGGCACCTACGTAGATGAGGTTCCCCCTCCTGGGGCGAACATCGTCGATGGCATGTGGATTTTCAGGGTGAAGCGACCGCCGGGTTCTCCCCCTGTCTTCAAGGCTCGTTACGTTGCTCGAGGCTTCAGTCAGCGGGAGGGAGTTGACTTCTTCCAGACCTTCTCCCCCACCCCGAAGATGACCACTCTTCGGGTGCTGCTGCACGTTGCCGCTCAGCGTAACTACGAGCTTCACTCTCTTGACTTCAACACAGCCTTCTTACAGGGCAGACTGCACGAGGAGATCTGGCTGCGCCGCCCACCTAGCTTCACTGGGTCATTCCATCTTGGTACCCAGTGGAGCCTCCGCCGGCCAGTCTACGGTCTCCGTCAGGCGCCTCGTGAGTGGCACGACACACTGAGGACGACACTTGCGGCTCTTGGGTTTGCACCTTCTACTGCTGACCCGTCGCTGTTTCTACGCACCGACACTAGGCTGCCGCCGTTCTACATCCTCGTGTACGTCGACGACTTGGTCTTTGCCACTGCTGACACTGAGGCTCTCGCCCTTGTGAAGTCGAAGCTGCAGAAGAGACACACGTGCACAAACTTGGGTGAGCTGCGCAGCTACCTTGGCCTGCAGATCACCCGGGACAGAGCACGGCGCACCATCACACTGACTCAGTCACACATGGTGCAGCAGGTCCTTCAGCGCTTTGGCTTCACTTGGTCCTCGCCACAGTCCACTCCCTTGGCTACAGGTCACTCGCTCTTAGCTCCACCTTCGGACGAGTCCGTAGAGCCGAGTGGTCCGTACCCAGAGCTAGTGGGCTGCCTCATGTACCTGATGACCTGCACTCTTCCTAACCTCGCGTACCCTCTTGGCCTTCTGGCATGCTACGTGGCTCCTGGTAGGCACCGAAAGGTGCACTGGGAAGCTGCGAAGAGGGTACTGCGCTACTTGTGCTGTACATCGGGCATGGGGCTCGTGCTTGGAGGCAGGGTTCTCGCTAGGTTTAGGGGCTGTCTGACAGTACCTTGAAAAAAAAATTCTCCGTCTTAGGCTCGGATGAAGAAACTTCCGTGGTCTGCATTATAAGCTGAAATATTTTTCCTAGTCTGATAAACAAGACGAAAAAAATAAATCCAGTTAAAAGTCAGCCTACTGTAATCCTACCAGCAAGCCTAGGAAATGCAAATGCGCTGGCACAACGAGACAGCGCGTTGGCGTGGCTGTGGCTGGCGTCGGCGCCGACAGCCAGCCACACGACAAACTCCTGGCAGCATATGCCGCAGTTACATGCCAGCGAGGCTGCTATAAGACACGCGTAATGAATGCGCGTGCTGTTACAGGGCAGCAAATGGCTGTACCTGTGGTGGTCCTATCCTCTGGTCCACTGGGCATATGGCCTTGCGGGTCAAGATGTCGGTTTCAGACGAAACCGAACTCGATATCTGTGTATTCAGATTAAGAATTCTACACGGTCTGGAAAATCATACGAACCTAAAACGCTAATCTTACTGATCAGATGAGAACAAACACAGATTCTTAGGAAGCAGATGAATACAAAAAAACAAGTCTTAAACTCAGACCATCAGACCAAATTGGTCTGATAACGAGAACCCTGATTGGAGGGCGGAGCTCAGCTGTCCTTACTGGGCACTCAGACGCTTCTTGGGTTGACGACCTGGCTACGCAGCGGTCGTCACAGGGTTACACGTTCAGCCTTGGCTCTAGCTCTGTTTCTTGGCGGTCTACACGCTCGTCTTCAGTTCTCACCTCCAGTTGTGAGGCTGAGATCTACGCTGCACAGGAGCTACGCTGGCTTACCTACCTGCTGACCGACTTGGGAGAGAGGCCTCGTTCTCCTTCAGTTCTGTACGTCGACAACAAGGCTGCCATTGCCTTGTGTCAGGACCCAGAGTGGAGCACAGAACGAATAACATCGCTCTGCGTTACTTCCTTGCTTGAGAGTTGCAGCAGCGTGGTCAGCTTCGTGTCGCTCACGTGCCCACCCGGGCCAACACGGCTGATGTGTTCACCAAGGCCCTTCCGGCTGGTGATCATCAGCGCTTCTGCACTGCTCTAGACCTGGTGCCTACGTTTCCACACTTGCTGTAGACTCTGCTTGTACTGTGATCTCTATATATATACCTGCATGTTTACTCTTGCTAGGTAGTGATCACTGTACTGTTGTTGTTCCTACTCTTAAACCCATGTTAGAAGAGTAGGAAGGAATGATTTGAGTAACGAGAGAGTTGGGTACACGAATGAGAACCCTAAGGGGTTGTACCCTACATTGGCTACCCCACTACAGCCTACCCTTAATTATAATTCATATATATAGTTAGACAAAACTCCGCCAATTTCGCGCAGCTACTGAAGTTGACCTGAGTTGGTTCCATGCGACATCCTTTGCAACATTCACGAAGCCGGTAACCAGGACTAGTTCAGCCGGTTTTATGAACTTTGATTCAAAAGCACCGCACCCTGATTCAAAAGCACCGCACCCTAAAGGAGCAGAAGTTGGGCATTGAACCTCAATTAGAATGATTACAACCTGCCTAGTACCTGCCCTGCTGAGGCATGACAGCTTTACACTTATCTATTTGGACCCTATGATGCACACTGCATCTCAAAACAAGCTCGCAAATCGCTTCCGCGCGAGCAGGATCTCTTCTATAACGTCTTGGCGTCTGCGCATCTAGTCGCGCTTGATGTTGATGAGCGGCTTGCCGAGGTACATGATCTCGCGATCGACCATGCCGTTGAAGAGCACCGCGAACGACGCGTACCACGCTGCACGCACGAGGGGCACACGGGAAAGCACGGGAGGTCATGATTAGCCACCCGCGTTTTCAAACCTCGGAAATGCATCATCCAGAAACACATTGGTCGGAACATATCGACGCAAATGCGGTTTATCTTTCCACGAGTGTGCGAAACCCGCGCCTCTTTTCGCGGGGCTTACCCGAGACGGAGGTGAAGACGCCGATGTAGCCGCCGGCGGTGATCCAGGAGGCACCGCCGTCGACGGGTTGCTTGAGGAAGTCGCCGATGATGAGGCAGACGAGCGTGAGCTCGTACAGGCCGAACACCACCACGTTCACCACGGACAGCGTGAACGCCGCCGCCAGCATGTACGTGTTGAACAGGAAGAACGCCACCAGGAACCACGCCTCCGCGCCCGCCACGTCGTAGTCCGCCGGCACCTGCACGTGACCACACGCAGGCACGCGGAGCGGAGCACGCGCGGGGAGAAGAGACGCGGGCGAGGCGGAAGTTGGAAAACGGGGTAACTCTAAAACGAAACAGAAATGTAGGAAGTGACGGGATTGCGATGCGATCTGGCAGTGCATTGTGGGGTCCCGGCCAGTGGGCTTACCCATTTCCAGAGCTTGAAGCAGTAGAAGAGGCCGAGCGACATCCAGAAGCAGCCGTAGGAAGAGAAGGAGGTGGAGGAGAAGACGCAGTTGCGCTTGTACTGCCACATGCCCGCCACGAACTGCCCCAAGCCGCCGTAGAACAGCGCCACCGTCACCCACGTCAAGTCGGGCGCCCACCCTGCGCTCTCAGCACGGGAATATGTCAAGCGTCGATGAAAAGCGTTGATAATTCAAGGTCAGGGCCGAAATTAAAAGCTGCGCAATGCGCGTATTGAGAGGAGAACAACTCACCGGCGAGGTAGGAGGAGAGGATGAACATTGTGCCGGCGAAGGCTCCCAGGCCGAAGGAGGAGGCGTCGGCTGGTAGCGACTTCTCGGTGATCACACGCACGTCATCGGAAAGCCCGTCCTCGAGACCCATGCTGGCGATATGACTTGAAGTCTTGTTGGCGCTAGTAGTTGCTGGAGATCCGAGCGGCGTCGAGGTGTGCTAGAATTGATGAAATAGAAGCAGTGAGGGATGCTTTCGTGGTCGAAGGAATGGTTGCAATGAAATGCAAGTCGAATGAGCAGCGCGGATATGTAGTGGCCTGGCCAGACGCAGCGTGATGAGTTGGGGAAAGTGGCTAAGGGGGGAAAGAGGTGGGGACGGGGGTACAGAGATGGAGGGAGAGGGGGGAGGGGGGGAATGTTGGGTTGGGAGGAGTGGGTATGGACGGGGCAAAGGTTGAGCGGATTGGGGGGATCTGAGCAGAGCGGTTTGGCGGAAAATGCTTCTCCCACGTGCGCCATCCGCCACGTCCAGCGAGACGCGGCGCGTGCGAAAAATGGGAGTTTGTCGAGCTGTCCTCCAAATCAGCAACTATATTTTTTGCTGCTCCGACGTGGCGAAACTTTTGGAACACGTGATAAACTCGGGGCAGAAAAAGTCCTCGAGGCTAAGCTATGGTGCGTTGCGATTGGTTTTTTGCTTGACCTTTTATGAGTCAGCAAGGCGTCTCATCGTGATAGATGGAGGCGGAACCACGTGATTCGTCACTAAACGACCTTCCAAAGTCCAATGCGGCACAAAATATCTGTCATGCTGGATATCATCAGCGCGGCCCGCTCCAAATCTGAAGGAAATGGCAGCGCGCGATCCGAGCTAGGTCTTCCGCAATTGCTGCTCACACAAACCCCCCTTGCGGCGGAAGCCCTTCCCCGCTCCGCGCCATTCACCGCGAACCTCTCGTCCCCCAAACTTCTCCAACTTTCCCTTCTGGCGCATCACGTTCTCCCCCACCGAGCTCAAGTATTTCTCCTCTCGTCGCCTGCTCCACATTTCATAACTCCCAAGCTCACTTTCACATACCAACAACTGCTGCCTTGTGCTCGCTCCATCAACCGCGCTCTCACCTAGTCCTTATCCGCAGCAGCCGATCGAATTCTCCTTCCAGCCATGGCCAGCGAGACAAAAGTCGACAACGTGCGCATCGCAGTCGAGAAGGAGCTCGTCGCCGAAGTCGGCCCGCATGGACTCTCGTCGTTCTTCGTTACCACCTTCGTCCTCGCCGTTCATCTCACAAGTAAGCGGTTTCGCAGCAATGCACGCACCACATTTCAATTGCGCTGCTGAACAACTGTGTTATTTTCCGACCGAAATTGATTTCGACTCCTTTCATCGTCTGACGGTTTCCTTCTGTGCGCCTTGGCCTTGCAGATTGGGCACCCGACGTGATCTGGATCGGGCTGGCCGTGTTTTACGGCGGCGTGGGTCAGTTCGTGGCGGGCATGTGGGAGTTCAAGCGCGGCAACGTCTTCGTCGCCACCTCCTACTCCTCCTACGGCTGCTACTGGATGGCCGTCGCCATGCTCATGCTGCTCGACAAACTCGGCCTCGTAAGCCAAACCCACCCCTCCCAAACCTGCTATCAAAAGAGAAAAAATACTCGCCGAATCTCCCGCATTTCGCACGTTTCCTCATTATTTCGTCTTCGCCGCGCGTTCCGTTGGTGCAGGCGCCCGTCGGGTTCGAGACGATGAAGGCGCTGGGGTGGTTCCTGACGGCGTTTCTGGTGTTCAACACGTACATGACGTTCCTGACGCTGCTGCTCTCCAAGGTCGCCTTCGTCACCTTCTTCCTGCTCGAGCTCTTCTTCCTCTTCCTCGTCATCGGCTGCTTCCGCAACCACGCCCCCGGCCACGGCTGGACCGCCGCCTCCGGCTACGCGCTGCTCCTCACCTCAATCGCTGGTACGCCCCTTGCGTCGTACGCGCCTTGCGTCGTACGCACCTTGCGTCGTTTGCTCCAACATCTCACTCGCTCGTCTTTCCGCCTTCGACCCGTGGGTCGTCTTGCGTGCGTTTACTCACTGTGAGATATTATATTAATGAGTATGATCATCAAGACCGCTGTGGTAACTGCCAATACCATCCGCCTCTCAGGCCAATGGCAGTCCGCCTCGTCTGCTCACAGTTTCCCTCCTCGCTTTCTCCCCCTCGCCCCCCGTCCTTCCCCCCTTTTCCCCCTTCGATCGCGCCAGCGCTGTACATGGCGGCGGCGTCCATGTTCAACACGCTGGCCAACCGCACCGTGCTGTGGGGAGGCTCGCCGCTGCTCAAGCTCTCCAAGGGAAACTGATACGCGCACTCGCGCCGCCACCCTGCCTTGCCTCGGCTCCCATCGCCCTGCGTGGGCACTAGGAAAACTATAGCCACTATATGACTCCGTTGTTGCTTCTTCGTTGTGCGTTGTAGCATAGTGAACTCTTCATCCATATTTGCCAAATAAGGCCTTATAATTTTCTCACAACCTCACCCGCTGCTTAACGAGCCATTGGCTTTACTTCAAGGTTGTCTGGCTGTTCTCAGGGATTCGCAAGGGGTTGAGCTTATACAGTATTTAATTGCACGAGAATTATAGTTGTTGAAATGGCACAAGGTAGGTGGGCTTGGGATATGACTGATTGTGACAAATGCCTCTATCAGGAGAAACCAAGTTTGTGGGCTGGTTCTGCAAGAGTCATCCCCTCTGCAGCGAGACAGGTCTGTAGAAGACCAGAAGGTTCACCCTGCAAATGACCAAGGCTCACCTGCAGGAAATTGGTGACAGAAGTAAGGTAGTAGCAGTGGCAGATTGAAAAGGAGCACTTGGGGCCGAGGTCAATTGGACGAGGGATGAGGGGAATATGGTAGAATGAATGAATGCATGCAGAATGAGGAGCACTTGGACTATGGTATGGGAAGGATGGGTGCAAGCGAAGGAGCAGGAGACAGAGGAATCACAGAGAATGCAGAGGGGAAGAGAGGCAGTGGTGGGGCGCCCATGAGACAAGAGCATGGGCGTGCGTTGTTGGTGTAAAGAGGATACAGATGCCAGTAGGTATGGAGGCGCTTCTGAAGAGATAAGTTTCAGAAGCAAGGGGTTACAGGGAGGAAAGCAACGCAATGAATGAACGCCACATGATGGCCTGTGGCGACACACAACCAGGTCCGACGTGATGAGAGGAATCTGGTTGGAGCAGTGCACACTGAGATGAACCGGGAGCAGTGCACACTGAGATGAACCGGGAGCAGTGCACACTGAGATGAACCGGGAGCAGTGCACACTGAGATGAACCGGGAGCAGTGCACGCTGAGATGTACCGGGAGC
The DNA here is from genome assembly GCA_947470075.1 of Closterium sp. Yama58-4. Taxonomy (NCBI): domain Eukaryota; kingdom Viridiplantae; phylum Streptophyta; class Zygnematophyceae; order Desmidiales; family Closteriaceae; genus Closterium; species Closterium sp. Yama58-4. The sequence goes on along the minus strand of CANIUD010000020.1, from coordinate 569,586 downwards.
AGTGCACGCTGAGATGTACCGGGAGCAGTGCACGCTGAGATGTACCGGGAGCAGTGCACGCTGAGATGTACCGGGAGCAGTGCACGCTGAGATGTACCGGGAGCAGTGCACGCTGAGATGTACCGGGAGCAGTGCACGCTGAGATGTACCGGGAGCAGTGCACGCTGAGATGTACCGGGAGCAGTGCACGCTGAGATGTACCGGTAGAGTTGATTCACCTCGGGTGCGAGCTTTCACCTCCCTTCATGGCTCCCGTCCTGCATGGCTCTAGAATCTCAGCAAACACTATCAATTCAAGCACACGGATTCATGAACCTTGGAGCAGTGACCACTTGGCAACTGAGATTATGGTGACAATCACAACATACGTAAGGCTCTTCCTCTTATGCAGATGCTAGCATGCTTGATTAACAGTTGTACCCAATGCCTTCCAAGGCACTGTCTGAGGCATCTGTGCTGTTGACGCTCAGCATCTCCAGCCGTGGCAGCCGTAGAGGTGCTTCATGCCCTGTGCACTGAAGCCAGAGCTGGATTGCAGTTAGATGCTCCTCACATCACATGGGTTGGGTCATGTCCTGGTGGACACATGACATGACACACGATGGCGTCTGAGAGGCCCTTAAACAAGACAGCGCCGCACTGGCATCGTGTGATACTGACCTGATTCTTTGGGTCCGGGGGAGGTGGATGGAAAGGACGGGTTCCCAGGATGAAGTTGTTAACGCACAAGCAGCCAAGCCTTTCAATGGGAGGCGGACGGTTAGACAAACACAGTAGAACGAATTGACGAGGAGAAGACATGGGAACATAACAGACTAAGAGGCTCACGGCACATGAGGTTGCACCTGAGAGAAATGGTAGTTTAGGACATGCTCACATGGGGCCGTGCAGCAGCGGGGTGATTCCACGTTGCTGCAGCATGGTGAAGGAGAGGAAGGGAAGGCAGGACGAGTGCTGAGGGGAGTGGAGGAGAGAGGAGGCAGCGAGATGGGCGAGGAATGTGCAGGTGCATGGAAAACAGGCATGACGCCATGAAGAGTGCGGCTGAAGCTTTAAAAGGGAAGGGGATAAAAGATAGACAGAGCGGCGAATCTGTAGTGGTGGAGGGCAGAGTGCATGGCATACCACGAGGCACTTGCTTGCGCTCTTCTCTTTCATCAGCCCAGCCATTCAGCCAAGCCCCGCTGATGCACCCATGCTCTGACTGACTTGCGTGTGGGTCACGCCCATTCCCCACAGCAGCGTTCTGAGAGTAGCGATGACAACATACAGCACGTGAATATGCATTGCATGCACCTGGAGACTGCAGACGTGTCACGTGGGACAAGGGGGTAACACGGGAACATGCGAGGGGCAAAATGTGACCGCATTCCCAATCTTGTGATACTGACTTTAAGGGTGGCAGCATGGCTGGTTTGTTGCAGTAAGGTGCCGATATTGAAAGCTTGAGTTATCCTATCATGCACCAGTACGTGGGGCCAGTGAGGAGGCATGTTCCAAGTTGAGGCATGGAGAGAAGTGGCGACTGCATGGGCATGCATAGGCGATCCGCGTGTGGCATTCTGACACGCGGCAGTGGCGTTGAGCAACAAGGCGGACAACACATGCAATGCGGGGCATGCACACATGCGCATGCATGCATATCCACACACACACACACACAAGAGACAGAGAACAATATAACAGGTATGCATAAGGTGGTAAACCTACATAAGAATACGAAAGGAAAGCATGACAAAGGCTTGTGCTTGCACGAGGGGGGAAGGAAAGGGCACTGGCGCATGCTGAGAGTCAAGGCAAGAAAAAACGGCGAGACTGAAATTGCAAGGAGGACATGGCGCACGCACGTCATGGTAGTGGCGATCATCACTCGCATCCTCTGCCACTGAAGCACGCCAACAGCAACAGGCACTCCTCCCACGAGGTGCAGTGATGCTGATGACAGCGATGGCAGCGGCGAGAAGGAGGGTGATGAGCAGGCGTGGCAGCAGCATGGGCAGTGCAGTGATCCGAGGCATGGCTGATGAGATAGCTCAATGCCGGGCGTGCGCCTGTGCAGTGAGATGCACAGGGTCAGCAGGGGAAAGCAGCAGGGGAAAGGGTGGTGGGGGGCAGCAGGGGCAAGGGGGGAGGTGGGCAGCAAGCAGGGGCAGGGGGGACAGCAGGAGCAGGGGAGTGAGGGGGGCAGCGGGGGCAGGGGAGAGAGGGGGGAACCAGGGGCAAGAGGGGAGGGTAGCAGCAGGGGCAGTGGAGGAGAGAGGCACCAGGGGCAGGGGAGAGAGGGGGGCAGCAGGGGCAGGGGAGGGGGAGGGGCAGTGGCAGGAAAAGGCAGGTTTTGTACAGGATGAATACATAGAGCAGGAGACATGGGAAGGCTGGGGATGGCGACGGTTGGAAGACATAGGCATGGGGCAGACAACAAAAGAATGGTGTGTGGCGTGGGATCACAAGAAGCGGGAAATGATAAGATTGACAGGGCCAGGCGAAGCGCAAAGCCTGGGAGACGCAAGACGAAGGCAAGGATTCAGAGAAATATTGGGATGTTTGTAAATGGTGGAATTGTGAATGATGATGCACAGATGGAATGAGAAGAAAAGGATGTGAAAGAAGTGATTTGATGGATGCGCCACAATTGACCTTCAGGTGTGGGTTGCTGCTGCATGGAGTGACGGTATTAGAAAGACCATGAAGGGAAGATCAGAGTTAGATGGAACGGGAGTTAATGACAGTAAATGGGCACAGGAACAGCGAAAGGGAAGGGAGTGCAGAGGAGCAGGAGGAGAAAAGGGGTAAGTAGAGGGGGGTAGAACGGGGAAAGGGGTAAAAGGGAAGGGGAGGGCGAGGAGCGGGAGGGAAAGGCGGGGGAGGGAAGCAAGAGAAGAGGGGGGTTTGGGGTAGCAGGAGAGGGGGGACTGAGAGGGACAAAGGTGGGGAGGGCAAAGGATGCATCGGGACGGGAAGGGGTAGGGGAGGGAGGGAGAGGTAGAGGGAGGGAGCGGGAGATTGAGAGAGCGGGAGAGGGAGGGAGCGAGCAATTATCGGCAGAAGCAGCATATGTAAGGTCAAAGGATCCCAGGAGTGGTTTCCGTCAAGACGGGCCGAGGGGAGGGCAGAATGGTAACCTAAGGGCGAAAAAGGGGACGCTTCACGTAAGAAGAGCAGCAGGAAGCGTCTGGTATCCTGGCGGGCGGTGGCAACACGGTAAAGAGGCCGCACGAGGCTGCAGAACGGAGAGCAGGTGGGACGAGTAGCAGCAGCGAGCTGGCAGGTGAGAGCGAGGTGCCTTGGCACGAGGCTGCAGAACGGAGAGCAGTGGAGGAGCGAGGGAGGGAGGAGGCGAGAGAGGGGCGAGAGAGGGGCGAGGCGACAGGAGGTGGTGACTGGCGGCAGCGAGCTGGCAGGCGCCAGGAGCGCTGGTGAGGAGAGGAAGCGAGAGAGCTGCGAGGGTGCAAGCGGCGGTGAGGCGGTGAGGCGGTGCACTTGGAATGGAAGACATGGCGGACGCCTCCCTGAGGAACGATGGTGTGGGAAGCAGGACCGGTGGGACTCATGCACGTCGAGGTGGGCAGTTGGGAGGTGGGGTTTAGGGAGGAGAGACGAGGGCCCAAGGGGAGAGAGTGTGGGGGCGGAGGGGGCGGCGGGAATGAGTGATGTGTGGGGTGCGGTGCGGTGCGGCGGAGGAGGCAAAGGCGCACTCGCATTGCCGTCGCACCCATAATCTTGCGCGCCCTTCGCTTCGCATCGCGGCAATGCGGCGGAATCGCTTCCCGCAGTGGCGGAAGAAGAAGGCGCCTCTCCCTTCCGCGGCACCCATCACTTCATCCCCGCGTGGCACGCTTGTGTTCGCTCGTGGTCACTCCGCATTATCGAGTCGCCTCCGATTCGCGCATCACCGTTCTGGCAGATCAGGACATCACCGCGTCGCCCATGCCTGTTCACGACATTCTCTTCCGCGAGCGCAGCGAAACTTTCGCACTGGTGGGAATGTCGCACCAGATGCGTGCTTGCGTGGGCAAGCATCAGGTGGCGGGATCGTGAGGCTGAGGTGAGGAGGTAAATATAGCAATTCCGACGGAATATTCCGAATCTCGTGTGGCTGTCAGGGACCACCAGCCAGCGTAGCGTCGCCGCATCGAATGCTATAACATCTCGCATCTCGCTAACCTCTGGGTCAAAACGAGGTGTTATATGGCGCAGCGGAATGCACATTAACCAGCCCACAGGCGTTACAAATGCGATGCAAGAGGGGCCAGGCCAGGAGAGGCCTCTGCACGGAGCGAGCAAGGCGACGCCTGGAGCTTCGAGCAAAGGCTGGAGAGTGTGCTTGCCCTCATAGATACAACATAGGATCTGGATGTGCGGGGGCGCGAAGGCGTGGGGTTGAATCTGGATGCGCGAACTTCATTCAAGATCGGCTGCTTTCGCCTTCCCAAGTGTAACCTGAAATACTGTTACGAGTGCAATGTAGCTGTAAGGATTTACAAATCCTTACTGAGGGCCGCGCGACCAACTGGTTCTGTTACAATATGAAGAGTGACTTAGCGAAAAGATCGCTCAGGGTTGATCGCAGGTAGTGTCGCAGCGGAAGTATTGAACTCAGGTCAGAGTGAATGTAGATACTGAGATTGATAATAGCATGCATACATAGGGTTTATATATGAAAACAAAGGAATGCGAAACGACCTAGACTAGCCATGTACTCTAAGGGATACATTCCCTTATTGCAGCGAAATTCAAACCGTGCGGCGCGGGAACCAGTTTCAAACCTGTTCCCGCTCTTTTCATTTCAAATGTTTCTGCCTGCATCGGTCTTGATCAGACGGTTGCTGTGTCGCTTCGACTCTTCTGACTCCTCGACTTCGTACTCGGTAGAGTCGGCTCCTGCAGCATACAGGAATGCCTTCTCATAAAACTTCATATCGTAACAGGCTCGGCCTACAACTTCGCAACCAAACCTCACCGAACCGCCCTCGCACCAATTGGGACCCTTCGCGAGCCAACCTTTCCGCACCTCCCCGATTAGCTAGGTTTTTCCTTATTTAGGCCTCGCTACTTCATTGTTTCGTCATTCTGTAATTCTCATTCTCGTTATTCGATATCTGCGCACTCTGACAAGTTCATTCATAACACCTGGTATCAGAGCTACTTTCCTAGCCTACCCCGCTTTTTATAGTGCAATACCCCTCAAGGGGGGGGGGGGGGGGGGACGAGGAAGGATGTCTTGGGGTCCAGGAGTTGCGTAGGCCGGCCAGGAGAACGAGTTAGTTGCTCCACGCAGCCATAATTTTGTAGGGCACTCCTTCGGCACCGCCAGATCCTTGCCTCGAACGGTCGCGATCGACCGTGACCTCCCTCCCCCCGGGCAACGGACAGATGGAGCTGTCGCGACGTTAAATGTGAGTTATTATTTCCGCTGCGAGTCTCGACGATTTCGGAGCTGGATTCGTGTGGTAGCTGGCGTCAGCGGACCTGCGTCGGCATCTGCATGAACCGCATCGACGTCGTCACTCTGTGTGGCTGTTGACGCCGGCGGACCTGAGTCAACGGCTGCGCGACGATTTCGGGATCGTCCTTACGCGACAAGTTGACGTCGGTGGCACACGTCAACATGTGCGCGAGCTTTTCGGGAGATCCTTCGGCAGCTGGCGACAAGGGACGTGCGTCACTGTGGGCGACAATTTGGAACTACTGTGGAGAGTCGGCTGGGGAACTCGCCAGGCGCAAATGGAGTTTTGCGTCCGAAAATGTCGGTGGCACTGGTGTACGGCACGCAAACTTCCCGATTTATACGGGATTAACTGCTGTCGAGCCCAACCTGAAGTGCAGCAGCTTTTACGGCATTGGCGGGCGTGTCATCGAATATTTTCGGCAGAAGCGCTCGTGGACAGACGGGACTTTAGACTTGCTGACACTTACGGGCTGCTACGAACAGCGGAGTGGCCATATCGCACTTAGCAGAAGTGGGGCGCAAGCGACGAGGGAAATCGAGGCAGGTACACCTCGAAAAAACTCGTGCGACGCTGCGTGCTTGGTGTTGTTGCAAGCTGGCCAACAGTATCACAATTTCTCCTTACCAGGGACTGTCAAACATTATATATGTTGCGTTTGTTAGGCTACAGTGGGTTAGCCTATATGGGGTACACAATTCTAGGGTTTGCTTTTTGTACTGATTTCTCTGTTAGTTCATTCATTCCAGTCCGTTCATTCTGACATGGTTTCAGAGCAGGTCCTTCGCTAGGACCGTTCTTAGGGCCCACCGCTACCTACCTACCTACCTACCTGCGCCTTAGAGCGCCTCGGTTCTTACGGCCCCTTAAGGCCTCGCGCCCTCGTGCGCCTTTCCCCACCACGCGCGCGCGACCCGCTAGCTACCCGCGCGCGGGTCCTTTTTTTTTCGCGCGCGCGGCTCTGTTTCTTGCGCGCGCGGCCCGCTAGTTGCGCGCGTGGCCCGCTAGTCGCCCGCACGCGGCCCGTCAGCCCTTCGCGCGGCCCCTGCTGCTCGCGCGCACCCCGCCGTGGCCCCGCAGGCCCGCAGCTCGCTGCCGCAGCTGTCGCCCGCCCGTCACCCGCAGCCGCCCGTACGCCACTGCCGCTGCCGCTGTCGTACGCTGCTGCCGCTGCTGCTTGCGCACCGCCCACTGTCGCTGCCGCTGCTGTGCCGCCGCCACTGCCGCCCGTGCGCCGCTGCCGCTGCTGCACGTGCGTTACTGCCGCTGCCGCCGCCGCTGCAGCTCCCGCCCGTGCGCTCGCTACCGCTACTCCCGCCGCCCGCTGCAGCTGCCGCCCGTGCGCTACCGCCGCTGCCGCCCGTGTGCTGCTACTGCGGCCGCCATTACCGCGTTGCACTGCCGCTACTGCCCGTGCGCCAAAGCCGCTGCCGCCCGTGCGCCATTGCTGCTGCCGCCCGTGCGCCACTGCTGCTGCCGCCCGTACGCTACCACTTGTTTGCCGCTGCTGCCGGCCCCGTTGACACTGCCCACAGTCTCCCAGCGGCCTCGTTCCTACTGTTTACCTTATACCTACTACTACCGCTCGTGTGCCACTACGGACAGTCGACCCGCCCGCGCCTTGCCTAGCGGCCCCGCCGGCCCCGTTGACCCTCCGCACACCTTTCCAGCGGCCTGATTCCTACTGCTACTGTCACTATGGCTAGTCCGCCAGTTCTAGCTTTCGATGCCGAGGGCCGTCCAGTGAAGTTCGAAACCTGGCTCGATGACCTGCACCTGTTCCTACAGCTCACTGCCAAGGAAGATATCTCACTGTACGACCACGCCCTAGGCCATGCCACTGCCCCTGACTCGACTGCTGACAGCACTCTGCGTTCCCAGTGGCAGACCCGTGATGCGCACGCTCGCTTTGCTATTCGCAACTCCCTGCCGCTAGACGAGCGCGAGCACTTCGGCCAGTGCAAGACTGCTAAGGACCTCTACACCGCTGTAGTTGCCCGCTACTCCTCACCCGCCTCTGCCACGCTAGGCCGCCTCACTCTCCCCTACCTGTTCCCCGACCTAGCCTCCTTTCACACTGTCGCAGACCTCATCACCCACCTTAAGACTAGTGAGGCCCGCTTTCGCGCTGCTATGCCTGCCGAGTTTCTCACTAGCAACCCCCCCCCGCTCTGGATCACTCTCTACCACATCGTCACCCGCCTCCCTGACTCTCTGCGCGCAGTCAGGGACCACTTCCTCTCTCGCTCCCCCACTGAGCTCACTGTTGCCCTCCTCGAGAAGGAACTGCTTGCAGCCGAGGCGAGCATAGTCGCTGTAGGCACCTCTCGTGGCGACCCCCGCACCCCGTTCTTTGAGGGGTGTTCCCCTTCCCCCCTCCTCCCCTCTGTCGCCTCTGCTGCTGCTGTCGACCTTCTTGGTGCTGAGAAGGTCGGGACCGCGTCTGCTTCGAGCGGGCGCCGCAGGAACAAGGGCGGCCGGGGTGGGGGTGGCGGCGGAGGAGGTGGGGGTGGAGGCGGTGGGAGTGGAGGCGCGGCTGGGGAGACTAGTGGCGGCAGTGGGGGAGGAGACAGCAGCGGTGGGAGTGGTGGTGGAGGCGGCAGCGGAGGCGGAGGTGGTCGTGGCGGCGGCAGGGGTGGAGGTGGCCGGGGCGGCGGCGGTGGGGGTGGTGGTCGTGGAGGCACTGGCGGAGGGCAGAGTCAGCAGCCCGCCCCGACGCTTCAGGCCGCCCGTGAGTGGTATGCGCAGCGTAGCGTTACCTGCACGTACGTCATTCGCACAGGTGACCGCAGCGGCCAGCAGTGTGGGAGGCCGCACCCCACGCAGCGCTGCTTCGCGCGCCTTAACGACGCGTGGCGCACCCAGTTTCCCGATGCCGCTGAGCTGCCGCGCTGGGCTGATCTGGAAAAGAGGGGTGTTGATATTTGGGCTCTAGACTTTGATGCTATTCTCACTGCCATGTATGCCATGTCTATTAGTGGAGAGGGTGCTCAGTACTTGCGTGTTCCGCCCGACCCGGGCATTCAGGCCAGTCCGGCTGCCGCTCTAGGTGCTAGTGCGTCTGCTCCCACAGGTCCTGGTGAGGTCGCTGCTCTAGGTGCTCGTGCGTCCGTGCCCCCTGGTACTGAGTCGACTGCAGCACTGCACACCTTCACACTGGACTCAGGTGCTTCTCGCTCCTTCTTTCGTGACCGCACTGTCCTTGAGCCACTCGCTCGGCCAGTTGCTGTCTCCCTTGCTGACCCCTCTGGGGGTCCGATCATTGCGACCTCCTCCACTGTCCTTCCTTGTCCGGCGGTCCCGTCCGGCACGCTTTCAGGTCTCTACCTCCCCTCGTTCTCTACGAACTTGGTGGCAGGTAGTGCGCTCCAGGACGGGGGTGTTCACCAGTTCACCCCTGCCTACGAGCGCGTGACACATTGCACGTGTGCTCGGACGGGTCGCCACCTGGCTACCTTCACTCGGGAGCCGGGGTCGGACCTTTACACACTGACCACTGTGTCCCCTCAGGTAGCTGCGTCTGCGTCTGCGTCAGGTCAGCTGTCCGCCCCCTGCTCGTGTCGCTCTCTGGCGCATGAGACTGTCCTTTGGCACCACCGCCTTGGTCACCCGTCTGTGCAGCGCCTTCGGGCCATGCACAAGCGGGACCTTGTTGCTGGTCTTCCCAGGGTGCTCCCTCCCCTTCCCGACTCGCCTTCTCTCCCTGTATTCCCTGTGTCGAGGGACGGCAGCGCGCCGCTCCTCACTCCTCCTCCTTTCCCCCGACGACTGCTCCCTTGCAGACGCTCCACATGGACGTGTGGGGCCCAGCCCGCGTCCGTGGTCAGGGTCAGGAGAGGTACTTCCTGATTGTTGTTGACGACTTCTCGCGCTACACCACGGTCTTCCCCTTGCGCGCCAAGGGTGACGTCCCTGATGTCTTGATCCCTTGGATCCGCAGATCTCGTCTCCAGCTCCGTGAGCGTTTCCGCTCCGACTTCCCTGTCCTGCGTCTGCACTCTGATAGAGGTGGGGAGTTCTCCTCTGGCCTATTGGAGGCCTTCTGTCAGCAGGAGGGCATTGAGCAGTCGTACACGCTTCCGGACTCTCCACAGCAGAATGGGGTTGCTGAGCGCCGCATTGGTCTGGTCATGGAGGTCGCCCGTACCTCCTTGAGCCATGCGGCTGCCCCCCATTTTCTGTGGCCGTTTGCAGTCCGATACGCTGCGCATCAGCTCAACCTCTGGCCCCGTGTCTCCTTGCCCGAGACTTCTCCGACACTGCGTTGGACGGGAGAGGCTGGCGATGCGTCGCGTTTTCGGGTCTGGGGATCCCGAGCTTTTGTCCGCGACACGTCCGCGGACAAGCTCTCCCGTCGCGCTGTCCCCTGCGTCTTCCTTGGCTTTGTCCCAGACGCCCCTGGTTGGCAGTTCTACCACCCCACCTCGCGGCGTGTCCTGGCCTCTCAGGACGTCACTTTTGACGAGTCCGTCCCCTACTACCGCCTCTTCCCCTACCGCACTGCCCCGCTCCCCCCCCCGCCTCTCTTCCTCGCTCCAGGTGCTGAGGTACCAGACCCCCTCCCCCCTCAGGGTGCCGCTCCCTCAGGTGTGTCCCAGGTAGACCCGGGTGAGCCTGTCGAGGTAGCTGTTGACTCTCGTCCTGCTCGGGGTGCTGAGCCTGGGGGTGCTGCGTCTGGGGGTGCTGAGCCTGGGGGTGCTGCGTCTGGGGGTGCTGAGCCTGGGAGTGCTGAGCCTAGGGGTGCGGAGCCTGGGGGTGCTGAGCCAGGAGGTGCGGAGCCTGGAGGTGCTGAGCCTGGGGGTGCTGCGTCTGGGGGTGCTGAGCCTGAGAGTGCTACACCTGGAGGAGCCCTCTCCTCCCAGCAGCTGCAAGAGAGGTACCTCGAGTACTGCCGCCTCCGGAGAGGTGCTGCTGGAGCTCGTCCCGGTACTTCCCCTCCTACCCAGGAGCTCCCCCCCATTCAGCAGATCCGCGAGTGGTACACACGGCGCTGCAGTCTTCGGAGTGGTGCTCCTGGTGCTGCGGACCCTGGGGGTGGCGCTGCTGCTGGTGCTGAGGACCCGGACGTTGGAGCTGCTGCTGGTGCTGCGGACCCGCCTGGTGGAGCTGCTGCTGGTGCTGAGGACTCGGACGTTGGAGCTGCTGCTGGAGCTGAGGACCCGGGCGGTGGCGCTGCTGCTGGTACTGAGGACTCGGACGGTGGAGCTGCTGCTGGACCTGAGGACCCGAGCGGTGGCGCTGCTGCTGCTGCTGCTGAGGACCCGGGCGTTGGAGCTACTACTGGTGCTGAGGACCCGGCTGGTGGAGCTGCTGCTGGTGCTGTTGACCCGGCCGCTGGAGTCTCCTCTGCTTCTGGAGACACTGCGCGGCCGCGACCGTACTTCGTACCGCTCCTTCAGCAGGTTCTTGGGCAGGCTCCTCCTCCTTGTCCTCCTCCCTCCGTAGAGTGTCCTCTGCCTGTCCAGTCGCAGTCACAGTTACCGCCTACCTCGCCTCTCCCTGCTCCCTCTCCTTACACTGGTCCCACAGGAGGTCTTACAGAGCGTCGTGAGCCTGAGTCTCGTCCTGCGTCGCCTGTTCGTCCTGCTCGCACTGGTAGTCGTGTCCATCGTGAGCGTCCTCCTCCTGTCCCAGGCACTCACTACATGACTCTGCGTCCCTCTACTGCTCCTCAGCGTGTCCCTCTACCGTCTCCTCCCGCGTCTTCTTTGCCTCACGTTCCGGACCCTGAGTCTGACCGGTACCGTGCTGAGCACCCTACTGTCACGCGTCTCCTCGCTACTGTTGTCACTGACCCTACCTTTGAGTCCTCGACTGCGTCTGCTCTGGTCGCTGAGTTGGTTGACTTTGCTGCTGCCTGTCGTCTAGACTACGCTGCTAGCCTTGTTGCTGAGTCTGAGTCTATCTGTCCTCCGTCCGTCGGGGGTGAGTGTGCTCTTGGCACGGACGTCCTTGAGGACAGACAGGAGGAGTTCCAGTGTCTTGCTGCTGCTTTGCCCCGTCTCGTGTCCCTGCTAGTTGCCCCTGAGGGAGACCCGGATGCACCAGACATCCCGACCCCACGCACTTACGCTGAGGCGATGGCGGGTCCCTACTCCTCTCAGTGGCAGACAGCCATGGACGCCGAGATGGCTTCCTGGAAGTCCACACGCACCTACGTCGACGAGGTTCCCCCTCCTGGGGCGAACATCGTCAGTGGCATGTGGATTTTCAGGGTGAAGCGGCCGCCGGGTTCTCCGCCTGTCTTCAAGGCGCGTTACGTGGCTCGAGGCTTCAGTCAGCGAGAGGGAGTTGACTTCTTCCAGACCTTCTCCCCCACCCCGAAGATGACTACTCTTCGGGTGCTGCTGCACATAGCCGCTCAGCGCGACTACGAGCTTCACTCACTTGACTTCAGCACTGCTTTCTTGCAGGGCAGCCTGCACGAGGAGATCTGGCTGCGCCGCCCACCTGGCTTCACTGGGTCGTTTCCTCCTGGTACCCAGTGGAGGCTTCAGCGGCCGGTCTACGGTCTCCGCCAGGCTCCGCGTGAGTGGCACGACACACTGAGGACTACACTTGCGGCTCTTGGGTTCGCGCCCTCTACAGCTGACCCGTCGCTGTTCCTGCGCACCGACACTTCGCTGCCGCCGTTCTACATCCTCGTGTACGTCGACGACTTGGTCTTTGCCACTGCTGACACTGCAGGACTCGCCCACGTGAAGTCGGAGCTGCAGAGGAGACACACGTGCACAGACCTGGGTGAGCTGACAAGCTATCTTGGCTTGCGGATCACCCGGGACAGAGCACGGCGCACCATCACCTTGACTCAGTCACACATGGTGCAGCAGGTTCTCCAGCGCTTTGGCTTCACGTACTCCTCGCCTCAGTCCACTCCTCTGCCTACCGGTCACTCGCTCTCAGCTCTGCCTTCGGATGAGTCCGTAGAGCCGAGTGGCCCGTATCCAGAGCTTGTGGGCTGCCTCATGTACCTGATGACCTGCACTCGACCTGACCTTGCATACCCTCTTAGCATCCTTGCACGCTATGTCGCTCCTGGCCGTCACAGGAAGGAGCACATGGATGCCGCTAAGAGGGTGTTGCGCTACTTGTGCAGTACGTCGGGCATGGGGCTTGTGCTTGGAGGGCGAGACCGAGTTGTGCTCACAGGGCACTCAGACGCTTCTTGGGCAGACGACCAGGCCACTCAGCGGTCGTCTCAGGGTTACACCTTCAGCCTTGGCTCTGGCTCGGTCTCTTGGCGCTCTACGCGCTCTTCTTCTGTTCTCGGCTCCAGTTGCGAGGCTGAGATCTACGCTACAGCCATGGCTGCCCAGGAGCTACGCTGGCTGACCTACCTGCTGACTGACCTCGGAGAGCCGCCTCGTTCTCCTCCAGTACTGTACGTCGACAACAAGGCTGCCATTGCCTTGTGTGAGGAGCACAGACTGGAGCACAGAACGAAGCACATCGCCCTGCGGTACTTCCTTGCTCGAGAGCTGCAGCAGCGCGGTCAGCTTTGTATTCGCTACGTGGCCACTGAGGCCAACACTGCTGATGTGTTCACCAAGGCGCTTCAGCCTCGTGACCATCAGCGCTTCTGCACTCTACTAGGCCTTGTGCCTACTGGACCTCACTTGCTTACCTCTTGACTTTGCTTGTACTGTGATCACTATATATTTCTATACCTGCATGTTTACTCTTGCTAGGTTGTGATCACTGTATCTCATGCTCTGTTATAAACCTGCATGTGAACTGGTCTTGTGACCACTAGCTTGTGCTCGGAATTTGTGTGGTATCCTTGAGATCCACCCTGAGCTTGTTGTTGCCTTGCTTTGCCTTGACTGGTCTTGTGACCCCTAGGTGTCCCCCACTTTGCCTATGGGGGTGTGTCAAACATTATATATGTTGCGTTTGTTAGGCTACAGTGGGTTAGCCTATATGGGGTACACAATTCTAGGGTTTGCTTTTTGTACTGATTTCTCTGTTAGTTCATTCATTCCAGTCCGTTCATTCTGACAGGGACGTTGTTTTCTGGGATAGCTGCTGACAACCCACGGTTAAACGGTGTCCAAGGTACCGCCCGATAATTTCGGAGGGGTCGGTACAGGCTGCCGGGACACACGGGAAGAAACGGCCCAACGGCTAAGCGGGGGTTGAAGAACGTCGTGGGATCAGATTAAAAGCCGACGGAACCGATCTGCTGCCTACTTCGCCCGAACCTCACCATCCCCACCAAGTCCTGGTTGTGACTCAAGTAGTCAACCTACTTGGCCGAATAACGGGGGTGAACACGTGCCTACCCTGTGCTGGTTAAAGGCACCTGGATTGGTGCCCGTTCGACAGCTGTACAGAAAAGACAAAAAACAAAAAAAAAAAAAAACAAAAAACAAAAAAAGTGGAGCTCGCGGCACTGTTCTACTCCGACAAAAGCGGGTTGGGTGAACGGCACGCGAAAAAAATCGGAGCCCCGCAAGGACAACATTGGTGCAGTTTACAGATTTCTCCTGACCCGAGCGTCTATACAAATTTACGGCGCAGCGGCGAAGCTGAGACCGGGAAGCTGTGGATTTTTCGTGGCATAATAGGCACGGCGGGCTGCAAAACGGTTGGGCGATAGTTTCCTTTTAGCTAAGGCTACCCCGACTTCGATAGCTTTTGCCTCTCCACCGTTGCCGAGTTCGCACAGGCTACGGCGACAATACCCCATTGACAAGGGCGGACGCTGGGTGAACGGCGCAGGCGATATTGTCGAGGGGTGAAGACAAAAAAAAAAAAAAAAAAAAAAAAAGTGAGGGAGTAAAAGTTGTGGGTGATCCAGCAGATCACTTGAGTGCGGTTGAGCTCGTACACCACTGTGTCAAACATTGTATGTTCATATTGTGTAGGCTATAGTGGGTTTAGCCTTAGAGGGTACACAAACTTAGGGTTTCATACTTGTACCCACCTTCCTGCTAGTTCATCCATTCTCGTTCTATTCTAGATTCTGACATGGTATCACGAGCCTAGGTTGCTACCTAGGACCGCTTTCTACAATGGGCCCACTATTCCGCTAGACGCGCCCTCGTGCGCCCTACCTTACGTGCGCCCTCGTGCGCCCTACCTTACGTGCGCCCTCGTGCGCTCTACCTTACGTGCGCCCTCGTGCGCCCTCGTGCGCTCTCGAGCTGCCCCTGCAGGTCCGTCAGGCCCCCGAGCCGCCGCTGCAGGCCCGTCAGGCCCGAGAGCCGCCCCTGCACACCCGTCAGGCCCGCGCGCAGCCTCTGCACGACCGCGCGCCGCCCCTGCAGGCTCTCGCCGCCCGCCGCGTCGCCCTGCCCGTGGCGTCGCCGCCTCCCCGCGGCGTCGTCGCCTGCCCGCGACGTAGCCCCTGTCCGCGGCGTCGTCGCCTGCCCGCGGCGTCGCCGCCTGCCCGCGGCGTCGTCGCCTGCTCGCGGCGTCGTCGCCTGCCCGCGGCGTCGTCGCCTGCCCGCGGCGTCGTCCCCTGCCCGCGGCGTCGGCGCCTGCCCGCGGCGTCGTCGCCTGCCCGCGGCGTCGTCGCCTACCCGCGGCGTCGCCACCTGCTAGCGGCGTCGCCCTACTCGCGGCGTCGCCACCTGCCCGCCGCGTCGCCCTGCCCGCGGCGTCGCCACCTGCCCGCCGCGTCGCCCTGCCCGCGGCGTCGCCACCTGCCCGCCGCGTCGCCCTGCCCGCGGCGTCGCCACCTGCCCGCCGCGTCGCCCTTCTCGCCGCGTCGCCCTGACCTAATCCGCCTCTCGCCCCTGGAGCAGCCGCCACTGCAGCAGCAGCCCCTGGAGCCGCCCGCCACTGCAGCAGCAGCCCCTGGAGCCGCCCGCCACTGCAGCAGCAGCCCCTGGAGCCGCTCGCCACTGCAGCAGCCGCCCCTGGAGCCGCCCGCCACTGCAGCAGCCCCCTCTGGAGCAGCACGCACCTGCAGCAGCCGCCCCTGGAGCAGCCCGCACCTGCAGCAGCCGCCCCTGGAGCAGCCCGCACCTGCAGCAGCCGCCTCCGGCACCTGGAGCAGCTGCCGTCGCGGCCCAGCCTCGCCCTGCAGCAGCTGCCGCGGAGCTCCCTGCTGCGGCCCGGCCCAGCCCTGCAGTTGTAGCGGCCCCACTGTCGCCACCGTCTTGCGCCTGCCGCGCCGACCACTGGTGAGCATTGCCCAGCACTGCTACCGCTGCTACTGCTGCAACTGCCTTTTCTACTCCCACTGCCACTGCTCCTGCTGTTACTACTGTTACTGCCGCTACTGCTACTACTGCTGCTCCTGAGGTGGCTAGATGCAGCTCCAGGGCTGTGCGCGTGAGTCCCCCACGCCCCAGCAGCTTCGTGCGCGTGAGTGGTACGCTAGTTGGGGCTGTCGGGGTGGCCGTAGTGGTAGTCGCTCTGGAGTGGGTCGGTCGGGAGCTTCTGGTAGTGGACAGGTGCAGCTGCCGTGTCCTCCTTCGCCCCAGCTGCTTCGTGCGCGTGAGTGGTACGCTAGTTTGGGCTGTCGGGGTGGCCGTAGTGGTAGTCGCTCTGGAGTGCATCGGTCGGGAGCTTCTGGTAGTGGACAGGTGCAGCTGCCGTGTCCTCCTTCGCCCCAGCTGCTTCGTGCGCGTGAGTGGTACGCTAGTTTGGGCTGTCGGAGTGACCGTAGTGGTAGTCGCTCTGGAGTGCATCGTTCGGGAGCTTCTGGTAGTGGACAGGTGCAGCTGCCGTGTCCTCCTTCGCCCCAGCTGCTTCGTGCGCGTGAGTGGTACGCTAGTTTGGGCTGTCGGAGTGGCCGTAGTGGTAGTCGCTCTGGAGTGCATCGTTCGGGAGCTTCTGGTAGTGGACAGGTGCAGCTGCCGTGTCCTGTCAGTGAGGCTGCCGCTCTAGGTGCTAGTACGTCTGTTGCCCTAGGTGCTGGTGAGGCTGCTACTCTAGGTGCTAGTGAGTCTGCGCCCCCTGGTACTGAGTCGACTGAGGCACTGCACACCTTCACCCTGGACTCAGGTGCTTCTCGCTGTTTCTTTCGTGACCGCACTGCCCTTGAGCCGCTTGCTCGGCCAGTTGCTGTCTCCCTCGCTGACCCCTCTGGGGGTCCGGTCATTGCGACCTCCTCCACTGTTCTTCCCTGTCCTGCGGTCCCGTCGGGCACACTGTCAGGTCTCCACCTCCCCTCGTTCTCTACGAACTTGGTGGCGGGTTGTGCGCTCCAGGATGCGGGTGTTCACCAGTTCACCCCTGCCTACGAGCGCGTGACACACTGCACGTGTGCTCGGACGGGCCGTCACCTGGCTACCTTCACTCGGCAGCCGGGGTCGGACCTGTACACACTGACCACTGAGTCCCCTCAGGTAGCTGCGTCTGCGTCTGCGTCAGGTCAGCTGTCGGCCCCCTGCTTGTGTCGCTCTCTGGCGCACGAGACAGTCCTCTGGCACCACCGACTCGGTCACCCGTCTGTGCAGCGCCTTCGTGCCATGCACAAACGGTACCTTGTCTCTGGTCTTCCCAGGGTTCTCCCTCCCCTCCCACCCTCGCCTGCTCCTCCCTGTCTTCCCTGTGTCGAGGGGCGGCAGCGCGCCGCTCCTCACTCCTCCTCCTTTCCCCCGACGACTGCTCCCTTGCAGACGCTCCACCTGGACGTGTGGGGCCCAGCCCGCGTCCGTGGACAGGGTCAGGAGAGGTACTTCCTGATTGTTGTTGACGACTACTCGCGCTACACCACGGTCTTCCCCTTGCGCACCAAGGGTGAGGTCCCTGATGTCTTGATCCCTTGGATCCGCAGAGCTCGTCTTCAGCTCAGCGAGCGTTTCCGCTCGGACTTTCCTGTCCTGCGTTTGCACTCTGACAGAGGTGGTGAGTTCTCCTCCGACCTCATGGCAGCCTACTGTGCGGAGCACGGCATTGAGCAGTCGTTCACGCTTCCGGCCTCTCCACAGCAGAATGGGGTTGCTGAGCACCGCATTGGCTTGGTCATGGAGGTCGCTCGTACCTCCTTGATCCATGCGGCTGCCCCCCACTTCCTGTGGCCGTTTGCTGTCCGATACGCTGCGCATCAGCTCAACCTCTGGCCCCGTGTCTCCTTACCGGAGACTTCCCCGACACTGCGTTGGACGGGAGAGGTTGGCGATGCGTCACGTTTTCGGGTCTGGGGATCCCGAGCTTTTGTTCGCGATACGTCCGCGGACAAGCTCTCCTCTCGCGCTGTTCCTTGTGTCTTCCTTGGCTTTGTCCCGGACGCGCCTGGTTGGCAGTTTTACCACGTCACCTCGCGCCGGGTTCTGGCTTCTCAGGACGTCACCTTTGACGAGTCCGTCCCCTACTACCGCCTCTTCCCCTACCGCACTGCCCCGCTCCCCCCCCCACCTCTCTTCCTCGCTCCAGGTGCTGCTGTGGTAGACCCCCTCCCCCCTCAGGGTGCCGCTCCCTCAGGTGTGTCCCAGGTAGACCCGGTTGAGCCTGTCGAGGTAGCTGTAGACTCTCGTCCTGCTCGGGGTGCTGTGCCTGAGCGTGAGGAGCTTGGAGGTGCGGAGCCTGGGGGTGCGGAGCCTGGGGGTGCTGAGCCTGGAGGTGCGGAGCCTGGGGGTGCTGAGCCTGGGGGTGCTGAGCCTGGAGGTGCTGAGTCTGGGGGTGCTGAGTCTAGCGGTACTGAGCCTGGGAGTGCTACACCTGGAGGAGCCCTCTCCTCACAGCAGCTGCAGGAGAGGTACCTACAGTACTGCAGCCTCAGGAGAGGTGCTGCTGGAGCTGGTACCAGTGCTTCCCCTCCTACCCGGGAGCTCCCCTCCCTTCAGCGGATCCGAGAGTGGTACACGCGACGCTGCAGTCTTCGGAGTGGCGCTCCTGGTGTTGCGGACCCTGGTACTGCAGGTGCTACTGGTACTGAGGAGCCGGGCGTTGGAGCTGCTGCTGGTGCTGGGGACCCGGACGGTGGAGCTGCTGCTGGTGCTGAGGACCCGGGCGGTGGAGCTGCTGCTGGTGCTGCGGGCCCTCACGTTGGAGCTCCTGCTGGTGCTGAGGACCCGGGCGGTGGAGCTGCTGCTGGTGCTGCGGACCCTGACGTTGGAGCTGCTGCTGGTGCTGAGGACCCTGACGTTGGAGCTACTGCTGGTACTGAGGACCCTGACGCTGGTGTCTCTACTGGTTCTGGAGACGCTGCGCGGCCGCGACCTTACTTCGTGCCGCTCCTTCAGCAGGTTCTTGGTCAGACACCTCCTCCTTGTCCTCCTTCCTCCTTAGAGTGTCCTCCGCCTGTCCAGTCGCAGTCACAGTTACTGCCTGCCTCGCCTCTCCCTGGTCCCTCCCCTTACACTGGTCCCACAGGAGGTCTTACGGAGCGTCGTGAGCCTGAGTCTCGTCCTGCGTCGCCTGTTCGTACTGCTCGCACTGGTCGTTGTGTCCCACGTGAGCGTCCTCCTCCTGTCCCTGGCACTCACTACATGACTCTGCGTCCCTCCACTGCTCCTCAGCGTGTCCCTCTGCCGTCTCCTCCTGCGTCCTCTCTACCTACTCTTCCTGACCCGGAGTCTGACTCCCGTCGTGCTGCCAGTCCCACTGTCACGCGTCTCCTCGCCACTGTTGTCACTGACCCTTCCTTTGAGTCCTCTGCTGCGTCTGCTCTGGTCGCTGAGTTGGTTGACTTTGCTGCTCGGTGTCGTCTAGACTACGCTGCTAGCCTTGTTGCTGAGTCTGAGTCTGTCTGTCCTCCGTCCGTCGGGGGTGAGAGTTGCAGCAGCGCGGTCAGCTTCGTCTGCGTTACGTGGCCACTGAGGCCAACACTGCTGATGTGTTCACCAAGGCGCTTCAGCCTTGTGACCATCAGCGCTTCTGTACTCTTCTAGGCCTTGTGCCTGCTGGACCTCACTTGCTTACTTCTTGACTCTGTTTGTACTGTGATCTCTATATATATACCTGCATGTTTACACTTGCTAGGTTGCGATCACTGTATCTCTTGCTATATTATCAAACTGCATGTGAACTGGTCTTGTGATCGCTTGCTTGTGCTCGGAATTTGTGTGGTATCCTTGAGATCCACCCTGAGCTTGTTTTGCTTTGCTTTGCTTTGACTGGTCTTGTGACCCTCTGGTTGTCTCCCACTTCGCCTATGGGGGTGTGTCAAACATTGTATGTTCATATTGTGTAGGCTATAGTGGGTTTAGCCTTAGAGGGTACACAAACTTAGGGTTTCATACTTGTACCCACCTTCCTGCTAGTTCATCCATTCTCGTTCTATTCTAGATTCTGACACACTCCACCGCGAATTTCGGAGTCTATTCGGTAGACACCCGAAAGGGTTTGATATTGTTACATGGAGGCGCGGCGAGGGGCGCATCGCCAATGATACCTAGGATTCGCTAAGCGGCTTCGGCGGGTATGAAGATGGTTGAACATCGGAGTACCAGGGTCAACGGCGGAAACGTCGGGCCTTCACGGCGGAGAATAACTTCGGGACTGCAGCCTCAACCACGATTTTCGGGGTGATCTTCCTAGAAGAAAAAACAAAAAAAAAAAGAGGGTATTTCAACCTTATCCTCGATCCAACAAACGTGGACGCTGGGTGAACGGTGGTTCGCGATATTGTCGGGGGGGTGAAGATTAAAAAAATGGAGCAGATGAAGCTTCAGGAATTACCTGCCGGCGACAAGCGATCGGTGAGACATTGCAAAGCGTCAGTGAGAGTTTGCGTGGTTTTCAGTTAAACTTCATCGGCGGGAGTAGTTTCGACGACGGGGTCAACGACTTTGATGCCACTAGGTTCCGTGAAATTCGGTCTCGGAAGACCCAGGGCAGTCCCCGGTTCTCGATTGAACCCACATGCTGGGGTCGGGTAACCGAAGGAAACTGATGGTGACCGGGTGGGCGGCTATAGCACGTCCGAGATTTTCGGAGGCGAACTGCACCTGCAACTGCGGATTTTACGGGGTTGTTTTCGAGCGACAAATTCGGAGTTTGACGAAGGACTTACCGGTTTTACGGCGAGGAGCGTCGACATTTCCGCGAGAGTATTTCGACATTTGGTTAAACGCGTGCGACAACAAACCAGGGCAACACCGTGGGAACTACACGGAGTTTCAAGGGGTACAAGCGACTTACGACGAACTGAAGAAGGCGGCAGCAACAGTGGAGGGGGGGAGAGACAGCTATAAATTTTCATCCCTGCCCACGAACTATCGGCGCATTACGATAAAACGATCCCGTGAATCCATTCCACCTCTGCTACTGACCACTCGCCTTCGACCCGCCCGCGACAACCAATTCGATGCTGCCCACGTTAGGTGCTGCCAGCTGCAACTGCTGAAGACACTGCATGATTCTGGCGATATGAAGACAATAAGTTCAGTTTCGAGTACTCCATAATTTTCGGTCCGATTTCTGGTCTACCTCTGCGAGTTCTCCCTTAACGATTTTTGGGGCACGTAATACTTGGTTTCGTCACCACCTTTCCACACCAACGAAATTTTGCCTGGACTTCTCCACTCTACACTCTTCTTCGTGGGACTTAAGACCTGGAATTTTGTTGTTTTTCATCTCGGCGCAGCTGTGACCCATTTTTCTGCTGTACTTTCTTGAAGGGAGGGAGAAAGTGCTTTGCACTATTTCTTTCCTTGGCGCTATCTCGGTCCTTTTCTGACTTTGTCAGGTTGCGTCAGCACGACGGACGATCGCGATCATACCGACAAGATCAACGTCGCGATTGAATTTCGCGTCAGTCTGTTCCCTCCAAAATCGCCCTTGCCTCGACCTTCAACGGCCCACATTCCAACTTCCACTTCATTTTGGGCCAGTTCAACCGCATCCGTCAGATCGAAATCGGACTTTATCAACGGCCTCGATTCCAACCTTTTTTCAATCTGGTTGAAGGCAATTCCAGTCGTCGGATTCACTTGGGCTTAAGATCAACAGCATTTTCGCTACTGTGGGACTCATTTCATTACAGGGCTGCCTTATTTAGGAGGTGGGAGAGTGTAAGGATTTACAAATCCTTACTGAGGCACTCGTTAGCGAGGCCATCCCGAGGGCCACGCGACCAACTGGTTCGGCCTACAATTTTGCAACCAAACCTCACCGAGCCGCCTCCGCACCAGTCGGGACCCTTCGCGAGCCAACCTTTCCGCACCTCCCCGCCTAGCTAGGTTTTCCCCTATTTAGGCCTCGCTACTTCATTGTTTCGTCACTCTATTATTCTCATTCTCGTTATTCAATATTCCGCGCACTCTGACAAGTCCATTCATAACAGTAGCTGAAACTAGGATTGCACCAAGGGTCAAAAGAATGGGTAATGTTACGAATACGAAAATGACCGTATTGCATTCCTCAAAGTAACGCGAGATGCCTTACTGAAAGGAAAATCACCTTTCCTTCGCGTCACATAGCATACTGCGTACATGACTGTTCCCGCCACTGGACCACCTCACGACTTTCGCCTAGGCGATGCTCGGCAGCACACGGGATAAAGCGAGGGGGAGGGGATGGATTCCAAATTCGAACCTAGGTTAAGGTTTCTAGGGTTTCTAGTTTGGGCAGGTCAACTTGGAGTCAACTAGCGATGACTCCAAGTCCGGCGTCTAGGCGCAAGCGGAAAGTCTGGCGGGAAAGGCGCAGACGAGCGATGCGGGAAATTGGGGCTCACGAACTACAGCAGCAGGAAACGAAACTTCTCGTGCTGAACGGGTTTTCTTCTCCCTGCCTGGAACTACTGTGGCGACTAGTCTGGGTATATTGCTACCCAAAATCCTTTAACACCATAACTCAAACTTAAGGTTAAAAATGTCGTAATCACCTGGTGACCTTCTTGAACCCATCAATTAGTATGTTCGTTTTAGCAATACATTTCCAGTGTCGGCACTACTCGTTATTTTCTAGTGTGGGGTAAAATAATAAACAGTTAGCGTGGATGAGGGGATCCAATTTACATTCCCTGTGGACGAGGCCTTTCACGGGAGCGCAATTTGGATTCCCTGGGCACTAGGGCGTGTTTTTTCCGCCATGGGGGAGAATTTGGGGGAGCATGCGGCGCGGGCTGTCAGAAACTAAACGGGAGAATTATTGCATTGAGAAGAACGCTGGTACAAGTACTAACCCTAACATTGGGTTGTACCCTTTATGGGCTAACCCACTACAGCCTACATAACTTCAACATTATAATAGTTGACACACCACCACATGCAAAGTGGGGGAGAACAAGGGGTCACAAGACCAGTCAAGAAAAGCAAAGCAAGCTCAGGGTGGATCACGAAGTCACCACACATTCTAAGCACAAGCAAATGGCCACAAGGCCAGTTCACATGCAGAGTTATATAAACGAGAACAAACAATGCAGTGATAAAAACATAGCAAGTGTAGGCATGCAGGCACTGGAGGTGCTGGAGCTGGTGGTACTGTCAAACTATATGTGCTGCATATTGTCTAGGCTGTAGTGGGGTAGCCCATATGGGGTACAACCCAATTAGGGTTTACTACTTGTACTCCTGCATCCTGTTAGTTCACATCATTCCTGCTGCTAGATTCTAACATGGTTTCAGAGCACTAAGGTCCGTAGGACCGTTTTTTTCCGGGCCCACCTACCGCTGCGGTTACCGCGCTACCCCACGTGCCTGCCTGCCTTGCCTTGCCTTGTGACGTGCTGCCCTAGGCCGGTGCGCTGCCCCTAGAGGCCCAAAAGGCCCGCGCGCCGCCTCTACACGCCTGTCAGGCCCGCACACACACTTCTACCGCGCGCTGCCCGCACCGAGACCGCGCAGCCCGCCCCGAGTCGCGCGCAGCCCGCTGCAGCCACGCGCAGCCCGCACCGAGCCGCGCGCAGCCCGCTGCAGCCGCGCGCAGCCTGCACCGAGCCGCGCACAGCCCGCTGCAGCCGCGCGCAGCCCGCACCGAGCCGCGCGCAGCTCGCAGCTGCCGCGCGCAGCCCGCGCCGAGCCCACGCAGCCCGCGTCGAGCCGCGCGCGGCCTGCTACGGCCTCGCGAGGCCCGCGCGCGGCCCGCAGCAGCCCGCGCCGAGCCGCGCGCGGCCTGCTACTGCCTCGCACGGCCCGCGCGCGGCCCGCAACAGCCCGCGCCGAGCCGCGCGCGGCCCGCTACTACCTAGCGCGGCCGCGCGCGGCCTGCAGCAGCTCCGGGCGCTGTCCGCGCAGCCCGCGCCGAGCCGCGCGCGGCCCTCTGCCTCGGCCTCGACCTGCCGCTGATGCGGCCCCGCCCTGCAGCTGCCGCGGCCCCGACCTGCCGCTGATGCGGCCCCGCCCTGCAGCTGCCACGGCCCCGACCTGCCGCTGACGCGGCCCCGCCCTGCAGCTGCCACGGCCCCGACCTGCCGCTGATGCGGCCCCGCCCTGCAGCTGCCACGGCCCCGACCTGCTACTGCCGCTGAAGCGGCCCCGCCCTGCAGCTGCTTCGGCCCTGCTCTGCAGCCGGTGTTGCGGCCCCGACGTCGCCGCTATCGAGCGCCGGCCCTGCTCGCCCGGTGAGCGCCTGCTCTCCCAGCCTTTGGTGAGCGACTGCCTGCCTGCCTGACGGCCTGCCTGCCTGCCTGCCTGCCTGCCTGCCTGCCTGCCTGGCTGCCTGCCTGCCTGCCTGCCGGCCTGCCTGCCTGCCTGCCTGCGCGCCTGCCTGCCGGCCTGCCTGCCTGCCTGCCGGCCTGCCTATCTGTCTGCCTGCCTGTCTGCTTGCCTGCCTGCCTGCCTGCCTGCCTGCCTGCTTGCCTACCTGCCTGCCACGCCTGGTCAGATGCAGCTCCAGCGACGTTCACGCGAGCCTCTCACGCCCCAGCAGCTTAGTGAGTGGTATACTAGCTGGGGTTGTCGCGGTAGCCGTAGTAGCTGTCGCCCTGGGGCTGGTCAGTTGGGAGCGTCTAGCAGTGGCCAGCTGCAGCTGCAGGGGCGTCCACGCGAGACACTTACGCCTCGGCAGCTCCAGGAGTGGTACGCTCAGTGTAGCAGGTCTACACGTACAGTTCGCTGCCCGTACGTCATTCGCACAGGTGCTAGGACTGGTCAGCCTTGTGGGACGCTTGGTCACACACAGTCCCGCTGCTTCGCCCGTCTGAGCGACGACTGGCGCACAGTGTTTGGCGACGAGGCTGAGCTCCCCACCTGGCTGGAGCTGCATGGACAGGGGGTAGATATCTTTGCGCCTGACTATGATGCTATTCTCACTGCCATGTATGCATTGTCTACTAGTGCTGACCGTGCCTGTTGCCTGTGCGTACCGCCTGACCCTGGTGAGGCTGCTGCTCTAGGTGCTAGTGCGTCTCCTGCTCTAGGTGCTGGTGAGGCTGCTGCTCTCGGTGCTAGTACGTCTACTGCTCTAGGTACGGGTGAGGCCGTGGCTTCAGGTGCTGCCGTGTCTGCTCTCTCTGGTACTGCGCCCACTGCGGTCTCACACACCTTCACCCTTGACTCAGGAGCTTCCCGCTCCTTCTTTCGCGACTGCACCGCACTCACGCCGCTCCGTCGGCCAGTCCCGGTCTCCCTGGCGGACCCCTCTGGGGGTCCAGTCCTTGCCCACTATTCCACGGTTCTGCCGTGTCCGGCCGTCCCGTCCGGCTCGCTGTCAGGTCTTTACCTCCCCTCATTCTCTACGAACTTGGTGAGTGGAGCTGACCTCCAGGATGGGGGGGTTCACCAGTTCACTCCTGCGAGTCAGCGAGTGACTCACTGTACGTGTGCTAGGACGGGCCGGCACTTGGCCACGTTCACCCGTGCACCTGGCTCGAGTCTGTACACACTGACCACTGAGTCCCCTCATGTAGCTGCGTCTGCGTCTACGTCTGGTCAGCTGGCAGCCCCCTGCGAGTGTCGCGCTTTGTCGCACGACACTCTCCTGTGGCACCACCGCCTTGGTCACCCCTCCTTGCCTCGCCTACGTAGCATGCACTCTCGCTCCCTGGTCTCTGGTCTTCCCAAGTCTCTGCCTGCCCTCCCTCCCTCGCCTGCGCCGCCCTGCATTCCTTGCGTCGAGGGGCGGCAACGCGCTGCTCCTCACTCCTCCTCGTTTCCTCCCACAGAGGCTCCACTGCAGACGCTCCACCTGGACGTGTGGGGCCCAGCCCGCGTCCAGGGACAGGGCCGCGAGCGGTACTTCCTGCTGGTCGTCGACGACTACACGCGTTACACCACGGTCTTCCCCTTGCGGAGCAAGGCGGATGTCCCTACTGTTTTGATCCCCTGGATCCGCGCTGTTCGTCTCCAGCTCCGCGAGCGGTTCCGGTCGGACTTTCCTGTCCTGCGTCTGCACTCTGACAGAGGTGGTGAGTTCTCCTCCGACCTCTTGGCAGCCTACTGTGCGGAGCACGGCATCACCCAGTCGTTCACGCTTCCGGCCTCTCCGCAGCAGAATGGGGTTGCTGAGCGCCGCATTGGCTTAGTCATGGAGGTCGCTCGTACCTCCATGATCCATGCGGCTGCCCCCCATTTTCTGTGGCCGTTTGCGGTCCGGTACGCCGCGCATCAGCTCAACCTCTGGCCCCGTGTCTCCTTGCCGGAGACCTCGCCCACACTGCTGTGGACGGGGAAGGTTGGCGATGCGTCGCGTTTCCGGGTCTGGGGTGCTCGTGCCTTTGTCCGCGATACCACCGCGGACAAGCTCTCCGCCCGCGCTGTTCCCTGTGTCTTCCTTGGCTTTGTCCCTGACGCGCCTGGTTGGCAGTTTTACCACCCCGCCTCGCGCCGTCTCCTTGCGTCTCAGGACGTCACGTTCGACGAGTCGGTTCCCTTTTACCGTCTCTTCCCCTACCGCACTGCCTCGCTCCCCCCCCCGCCGCTCTTCCTCGCTCCAGGTGCTCCCCAGGTAGACCCCCTCCCCGCTCCCGGTCCTGCTCCTTCAGGTGTTTCTCAGGTAGACCCTCCTCCCTTGACTGCGCCGGTTGAGGTCACTGGTGACTCAGGTCCTACTGAGAGTGGTCCTGCTCGGGGTGCTCCTTCTGGGGGTGCTGGGCCTGGGGGTGCGGAGCCTGGGGGTGCTGCGCCTGGGGGTACTGAGCCTGAGAGTGCGGAGCTTGAAGGTGTGGAGCCTGGGGGTGCTGAGCTTGGCGGTACTGCCGCTGGAGGTTCGGGAGCTGCTGGAGGGCCTAGTACTGGTGGCGCTGGAGCTGGAGGTTCTGGAGCTGCTGAGGGTGCTCGCGCTGGAGGTTCTGGAGCCGCTGGAGGTACTGGTGCTGAGGGTACTGACACCGGAGGTTCTCGAGCCGTTGGGGATGCGGGCGCTGAGGGTTCTGAGTCTGCTGTTGCGCGGTCTCCTTGGAGTGGCCACCTTCGTCCACGTGTGCCTCTCACCCCACAGCAGCTGCAGGACTGGTACGGTCACCGTCAGCGTCGCGCTACTGGAGCTAGGAGTCGTGCTGGTCCTTTGTCTACTGGAGGTGCTGGAGTTGCTGGTTCTGGGGGTGCTGCTGCTGGAGACACTGAGGTTGGAGACCCTGGGGCTGGAGGTGCTGGTTCTGGGGGTGCTACTGCTGGAGACCCTGAGGTTGGAGACCCTGGGACTGGAGGTGCTGGTTCTGGGGGTGCTGCTGCTGGAGGTACTGGAGCTGCTGGAGGTACTGGAGCTGCTGGAGGCACTGGAGCTGCTGGAGCTGCTGGTTCTGGTGCAGCTGCGCCGTCACGACTGTTCTTCGCTCCGCCGTCTCCGTCGTCTCTACCGCCGTCTGCCTCTGTTCTTCGTCAGGTTCTTACTCTTCCGTCGTCTACTGGTCTTCCGTTACAGTCTGGCTCACCGCTGCCTGCTCCTTCTCCTTACACTGAGCTGACCGGTAGTCCAGCTGAGCGTCGTGAGCCTGCGTCGCGTCCTGTTTCGCCTGTTCGTCCTGGTCGTACCGGTCGTCGTGTTCCTCGTTCGCGCCAGCCGGCTGTCCCCGGCGCACACCTCGTAGTCCGTCGTCCTTCCTCTGCTCCGCAGCCTGTTCCTCTGCCGTCTCCCCCTGCGTCCTCTCTGCCTGCCGTTCCGGACCCTGAGTCTGACCGGTTTCGTACTGAGCACCCTACTGTCACGCGTCTCCTAGCCACTGTTATCACTGACCCGTCGTTTGAGTCTACTGCTGCGTCTGCCTTGGTCGCTGAGCTTGTTGACTTTGCTGCTGCCTGTCGTCTAGACTACGTCGCTTGTCTTGTTGCTGAGTCTGAGTCTGTCTGTCCTCCGTCCGTCGGGGGTGAGTGTGCTCTTAGCACGGACGTCCTTGAGGACAGGCAGGAGGAGTTCCAGTGTCTTGCTGCTGCTTTACCTCATCTTGTGTCCTCGCTACTTGCCCCTGAGGGAGACCCGGATGCACCAGACATCCCGACTCCGCGCTCTTACGCAGAGGCGATAGAGGGTCCCTACTCCTCTCAGTGGCAGGCAGCCATGGACGCAGAGATGGCTTCCTGGAAGTCCACAGGCACCTACGTTGACGAGGTTCCCCCACCTGGGGCGAACATCGTCAGTGGCATGTGGATTTTCAGGGTGAAGCGGCCGCCGGGTTCTCCGCCTGTCTTCAAGGCGCGTTACGTGGCTCGAGGCTTCAGTCAGCGAGAGGGAGTTGACTTCTTCCAGACCTTCTCCCCCACCCCGAAGATGACCACTCTTCGGGTGCTGCTGCACGTTGCTGCTCAGCGTAACTACGAGCTTCACTCTCTTGACTTCAGCACAGCTTTCTTGCAGGGCAGCCTGCACGAGGAGATCTGGCTGCGCCGCCCCCCGGGCTTCACTGGGTCGTTCCCTCCTGGTACCCAGTGGAGCCTCCGGCGGCCGGTCTACGGTCTCCGCCAGGCGCCACGTGAGTGGCACGACACACTGAGGACTACGCTTGCGGCTCTTGGGTTCGCGCCTTCTACTGCTGACCCGTCGTTGTTTCTGCGCACCGACACTTCACTGCCGCCGTTCTACATCCTCGTGTACGTCGACGACTTGGTTTTTGCCACTGCTGACACTGAGGCTCTCGCCCACGTGAAGTCGGAGCTGCAGAAGAGACACACGTGCACAGACTTGGGTGAGCTGCGCAGCTACCTTGGCTTGCAGATCACCCGAGACAGAGCACGTCGCACCATCACCTTGACTCAGTCACACATGGTGCAGCAGGTCCTTCAGCGCTTCGGCTTCACCTGGTCTTCAGCACAGGCCACTCCTCTGGCTACAGGTCACACGCTCTCAGCTCCACCTTCGGACGAGTCCGTAGAGCCGAGTGGTCCTTACCCAGAGCTAGTCGGCTGCCTCATGTACCTGATGACTTGCACTCGACCTGACCTCGCGTACCCTCTTGGTCTCCTGGCTCGCTACGTGGCTCCTGGTCGGCACCGACCTGAGCACATGGCTGCTGCTAAGAGGGTACTGCGTTACTTGTGCAGCACATCAGGCATGGGGCTAGTGCTTGGAGGGACGAGCCCAGTTGTCCTCACTGGGCACTCAGACGCTTCTTGGGTTGACGACCTGGCTACTCAGCGGTCGTCACAGGGTTACACCTTCAGCCTTGGCTCTGGTTCAGTTTCGTGGCATTCTACACGCTCGTCTTCAGTTCTCGGCTCCAGTTGTGAGGCTGAGATCTACGCCACCGCCATGGCTGCACAGGAGTTACGCTGGCTCACCTACCTGCTGACTGACTTGGGAGAGCAGCCTCGTTCTCCTCCAGTGCTGTACGTTGACAACAAGGCAGCCATTGCCTTGTGTGAGGAGCACAGACTGGAGCACAGAACGAAGCACATTGCTCTGCGTTACTTCCTGGCTCGAGAGTTGCAGCAGCGAGGCCAGCTTCGTCTTCGCCACGTGGCCACTCGGGCGAACACTGCTGATATATTCACCAAGGCACTTCCGTCTGGTGATCATCAGCGCTTTTGTACTCTGTTGGGCCTTGTGCCTACGCTTCCACACTTGCTGTAGTCTCTGCTTGTATTGTGATCTGTACATATATATGTATATGCATGCTGGTTCTTGCTAGGTTGCCATCACTGTACTGTTATTGCTGCATATATATCTCTGCATGTGAACTGGCCCTGTGGCCCTTTGCTTGTGCTCGGAATGCGTGGTGACGTTGTGATCCACCCTGAGCTTGTTTTGCTTCTCTTGACTGGTCGTTTGACCCCTTGTTCTCCCCCACTTTGCCTATGGGGGTGTGTCAAACTATATGTGTTGCATATTGTCTAGGCTGTAGTGGGTAGCCCATATGGGGTACAACCCAATTAGGGTTTACTACTTGTACTCCTGCATCCTGTTAGTTCACATCATTCCTGCTGCTAGATTCTAACAGGTACTGCACAGCGGCGACCGTTTTTCCTTCTACCGCCACCGTCGTCTCTGCCACCGCCTGACTCGGTGCTTCGCCAGGTTCTTAGTCTCCCGTCTTCTACTGGCCTTACTCCTCCCTTTGTCGCAGCCATAGTTACAGCCAAATTCCTCGCTGCCTGCTCCTTCTCCTTACACTGAGCAGACAGACTCTTTTACAGAGCGTCGTGAGCATGAGTCTCATACTGCCTCGCCTGTTCGCGCTGTTCGCACTGGTCGTCGTGTTCCTCGTCCGCGTCCTCCTCCTGTCCCCAACACTCTTACTATGGCACTTCGTCATTCCTTTGTTCCACTGCGAGTTCCCCTGCCGTCTCCTTCGGCGTCCTCTCTTCCTGGCGTTTCGGACCCTGTGTCTTACTTGGTTCGTGCTGCCAGCCCTACTGTCACACGTCTCCTAGCCACTGTTGTCACTGACCCTTCGTTTGAGTCCACTGCTGCGTCTGCCTTAGTTGCTAAGCTTGTTGACTTTGCTGCTGCGTGTCGTCTCGACTACGCCACTAGTCTTGTTGCTGAGTCTGAGTCTGACTGTCCTCTGTCTATTGGGGATAAGTGTGCTCTTGGCACGGACGTCCTTGAGGACAGGCAGGAGGACTTTGAGTGTCTTGTAGCTGCTGTACTTCATTTCGTGGCCATGCTGCTTGCACCTGAGGGAGACCCGGATGCACCAGACATCCTGACCCCGCGCTCTTACGTAGAGGCGATTACGGGTCCCTACTCCTCTCAGTGGCAGACAGCCATGGATGCAGAGATGGCATCCTGGAAGTCCACAGGCACTAATGGATGCATGAACTGATGTGGAATGGTGATTTTTTTAATATAAGTTAAGCTACACCGTGTACGGAAAGGTCATGTACACTTTAGACTGTATTTAAAATTCCAAGCTTTCTCGTACAGTTATTCTGTAAGTTTGACTAGGGTGCAATGAACGACGTTTTCAAGTGCTGATCTCCCAAAGTCTACCGAAATTTGAATGAACAAAACGAGAGCCATTCGGCAGTGTTTGTGCGTGTGGCTGTCTAGCTTGAAAATATTTTTATGTGTTTACTCCATAGATACGTTATCTCTTGATGAAGCAGTTCATGATCCAAACGAAACCAGTTGAACTGTAGTCCCGAATAGCGAAGTCCGAAGCTGACGGTCAGGCGGTTTCTCCTGGGAGTTGAACAGAAAATGTACATTTCTTTCCTCTACACCGCGACAGGAAATTGCAATTCAGGTTCGGACGCAGCGCAGGCCTCTTGATTGGTGACATTACCGAGGTTAAAAGCGAACAATCGAACCCCTAGAACTTCGAAACGATTGGTTGACTACCCTCCAATATTAGAATCCTTAGGGAACACAGCAGTCGAGTTCTACCTTCGTGGTTCACCCCATCCAAACCAGCAAGAGCAGCAATGAAGGAAATGGCGGGATTGTGAGTGAGAGGTGATCAGAAAGCAGAGTCGAACAAGCCGGAGAGCAACGGCAAAAACTGAGCAGATAGCAGAGAAGAGAGGCGCCAAGCAAGAGATCAGAATTGCTCCAGCAAGATAGCAACCACCATCTATTACCTTCGGGAAGTTATTATCCCTAACATCATCGAAGCAAGCGTACTTGCTTCCGACCCTTTTCCCTGGCTTATCTGAGGTAGTATTATGGCGTTTTCGAACATTAATAGCCTTCCTGACGAGCTACTTGTTGCCATTTTCTGGCCTTCAAAGCGAATCTTCTCTCGCGAGTCTTTCGATAAGGCCGTTTGGGCCTCCGTGCGGCCTCCCCCGAGGTTCATTCGCGAAGATCTAGACGAGGCATGCTACTAGCAGAGCGAGACGCTGTTTCCAGCTCCTCCTCTTCCTCCAGCATTAGCCGACGCCGCGTACAATCTTCTCCTCGCGTCGATCTGCCGCCGCTGGCGTCGCCTGGCGGAGCGCCACGTCTCTACGCTCCTCGTCAAGGAGAACCGCGCCGTTTCTCGCGAGGATCTCGGCGCTGCGATCGCGTGCTTCCCCAACCTTTCGCACCTCCATCTCAGCGACGGCAGCGCGCAGCCCATCGACGACGCCTTCCTCGCGCACGTCGCCGCGTGCTGCTTGAAGCTGACGGCGTTCCACCTGGGTAGTGCCATCGTGCCGCAAACCTTCGAGTACGACTCACCTGGGGAGAACGACCCGGCGGGGAAGGCCTTGCTCACGCCGGCCGGCTTCGACGCGTTCTTCCGCGGCTGCACGCAGCTGGAGCACCTTTCGCTGGGCTGCCTGCATGCCGATTTCGGGTTACCAGCTTCGCTCTTCCAGCTCGTGCACCTGCGATCTCTCGCGCTCGCCGATCTGTCGGCGATGACGACTACACACGTGCAGAACTTCACCTCTCTCGCGGCGCTCGCGATCAACACGGCGGTGTGGGACTTTGACGACCTCGAGAGCCTCGCGCTCCTGCCGCGCCTCGCGTCTCTCTCCATAACGGAAGAAATCACGCTCTTCCAAGCCAGCTCGCGCTCTCCTCCCTTCTCCTTCGCACGCCTATCGTCGCTCACGTCGTTGGATCTAGGGTTCAGCCCCTGCCCACCGTTCGATCGGATGTTCCCTGCAGAGTCCCCGTGCTGCCTGCTCGAGCGGCTGTCGCTCTACCAGTGCGACGATCTCCACGCTCTCCCGGGCGACATTAGCGAGCGCCTGCCGAGCCTGCGCGAGCTGAGCATCAGCATGTGCCATGCCTTGCTGGAGCAGCCCGAACAGCTCACCTCGCTCACAGCCCTGCGCTCCTTGACCCTCGCCGAGTGCGCGTTCCGCGGCCTGCCGGAGCGCTTCGGCCACATGCCTTGTCTCACAACGCTCGTGCTGCACAAGCTGGACACCCACTTCCCCGCCTCGCTCATGCGCCTGCACTCCCTCGAGACTCTCATCATCACCCACTGCGCGACCCTAGCCGAGCTGCCTGACGGGCTGGGCGGCCTCACATCGCTCAAGCGCCTGTGCGTGGCGGAGTGCCCCTCCGTGGTGCTGCCAGGCGACGTGGGCCAACTCACCAACCTGCACACGCTCTTCCTCAAATCCTGCTCCGCGCCCCGCCTGCTGCCGCCCTCCTTCACTCAGCTGGCTGCACTCGCACGGTTGGAGCTTCACGAGTGCGATCTGGCCGAGCTGCCAGAGGCCATGGGGGGGTTGAGACGCCTGCGGGAGCTGTACCTCCTCTCCTGCCCGCGGATCCAGAAGCTTCCAGAGTGCGTGGCAGCGCTGCTGAACCTGCAAGCCCTCGTGGTGGACGAGTGCAGCAGCCTGTTCTCCATCCCCACGAGCCTCATCAATCTCACGCGGCTAAAGCAGCTTGAGCTGACCAGCTGTGCGCTGCTGAGAACGGCTCCGGAGTGCCTGCCGGGGTCGCTGGAAACGCTTAGGCTGGGGAGTTATCAGCAAGTCACACATCTGCCGGGCACCTATGCTCTCTCCCGCCTCAACGCTGTGAGCTTCTACAATGTGATCTTCCCCTCTGCAATGTCCCGAAGCCTCTCCTCACTGGAGCACTTGAAACTCATGTTGGCATGTGAGGGCGAGTTCCCGTTCCCGTTGGCAGACCTGCCTCGCCTCCGCACCCTCACGCTCATCAGCACTGGCGTTGTGAGGCTCCCAGAATTTTCTAGCGCCACTTTGCAGGAGCTGCGTCAGCTGGAAATACTCATGCCTGAGTTGACGGAAATCCCAGCAACTATCGGAGCTCTCCAAAAGCTCACATACCTGGAGATCAAAGCTCCCAAGCTGCCTTCCCTTCCCAATTCAATCGGGGCACTATCCCGACTGGGCAAGCTGCAACAGCCCCGCGCTCACGCACCTCCCTGCCTCCCTCACGCAGCTGGCCTGTCTGCGTGAGCTGCGTGTGCGCAAGGCCGCCATCACATGCCTTCCCACCAACTTTGCCTGCCTTAGCCGGCTGCAGGTGCTGGACCTGGAGGGGTGCAAGCAGCTGGAGGCGCTGCCTGAAGACGTGGGCGAGCTGAAGCTGCTGGACCGCTTGATTTCCAGCGGGTGTGACAGATTGTGCGACCGTGAAGGCAGGCTTCGCGTCGCTGGAACACGGTCTTCATATCGGTGGTTCTAACTTATAATTGGGATAATTGGGAGACCTACTGGTAGATATATATATTTTTTCTGTTCACCGAAACGATAATGTTTAGACTAGGCAAGAGTTTGAGCAAGGAAAGGGGGTCACTAAAGGTAAAAGATACATTGACATAGGATAGGCAGGAGGGTGTACCACCAATAGTAAAATGCAATAGTACACTACAATCTACACTGCAAACACTTCTACAGAATCATATTCTAACACCACATTCCTATTCGGTCCGTAACATTCTCCTGTTCAGTACTTTGACATTGCCTACCAGAGTGTGCATGTTGTGCCCTTTCAACATCCCAAATCTCCCAACACAAACTGGTGTCAAATGGAAGCTCAAAGCCGTGCAGATCTCTGTGTCCACCCCACACTCGGTTGTAGGTGAGGTTATAAGATTAACAGAAGGCCTTATTAGGCAAACATGGCTATTCTACAACGCACATCTAACCTAGCGTACTTGCACAACGAAGAAGCAACACCGGAGCCATATAGTGGCTATAGTTTTCCTAGTGCCCACGCAGGGCGATGGGAGCCGAGACAAGGCAGGGTGGCGGCGCGAGTGCGCGTATCAGTTTCCCTTGGAGAGCTTGAGCAGCGGCGAGCCTCCCCACAGCACGGTGCGGTTGGCCAGCGTGTTGAACAAGGACGCCGCCGCCATGTACAGCGCTGGCGCGATCGAAGGGGGAAAAGGGGGGAAGGACGGGGGGGCGAGGGGGAGAAAGCGAGGAGGGAAACTGTGAGCAGACGAGGCGGAATGCCATTGGCCTGAGAGGCGGATGGTATTGGCAGTTACCACAGCGGTCTTGATCATACTCATTAAATAATATCTCACAGTGAGTAAACGCACGCAAGACGACCCATGGGTCGAAGGTAGCAAGACGTGAGAGTAGGTGCTGGAGCAAACGACGCAAGGGGCGTACCAGCGATTGAGGTGAGGAGCAGCGCGTAGCCGGAGGCGGCGGTCCAGCCGTGGCCGGGGGCGTGGTTGCGGAAGCAGCCGATGACGAGGAAGAGGAAGAAGAGCTCGAGCAGGAAGAAGGTGACGAAGGCGACCTTGGAGAGCAGCAGCGTCAGGAACGTCATGTACGTGTTGAACACCAGAAACGCCGTCAGGAACCACCCCAGCGCCTTCATCGTCTCGAACCCCGCCGGCGCCTGCACCAACGGAATCGCGCGGCGAAAGCGAAATCATGAGGAAACGCGGGAAGTGCGGGAGATTCTACGAGTATTTTTTTTCTATTGATAGCAGGTTTGGGAGGGCTGGCGTGGCTTACGAGGCCGAGTTTGTCGAGCAGCATGAGCATGGCGACGGCCATCCAGTAGCAGCCGTAGGAGGAGTAGGAGGTGGCGACGAAGACGTTGCCGCGCTTGAACTCCCACATGCCCGCCACGAACTGACCCACGCCGCCGTAAAACACGGCCAGCCCGATCCAGATCACGTCGGGTGCCCAATCTGCAAGGCCAAGGCGCACGGAAGGTCAGACTATGAAATGAGTCGCGATTCGGGAAAGGCATATGACGAGTAAGCAGCGCAATTGAAATGTGGTGCGTTTATTTCTGCGAAGCCGCTTACTTGTGAGATGAACGGCGAGGACGAAGGTGGTAACGAAGAAGGACGAGAGTCCATGCGGGCCGACTTCGGCGACGAGCTCCTTCTCGACTGCGATGCGCACATTGTCAACTTTTGACTCGGCCATGGCTGGAAAAAGATGAAACGAGGTCGCTGCTGGTTCGGACTGAGCTGAGAGCACTTGTCGATGGAGCGAGAGCAGAAGGCAACAGTTGTTGGCACGTGAAAGTGAGATTGAATTATGAAATGGAAGTTGAGTACGCGAGGAGAAATACTCGCTCTTGGTGGGAGAGGAGACGCGCTGGGAGGGGAAGTTGGAGGAGATTGGGGTGGAAGGGGCGGAACGGGGAAGCGCTGCGCATTGAAGCTTGTTTGAGCTCCGCAGTCGCGGAGGACCCCGTACGTACCTGGCTCGGATCGCGCCCTGCCATCTCCTTCAGATTTGGAGCGGACCGCGTTTTTGATATCCAGCATGACAGATATTTGTGCCGCATTGGACTTTGGAAAGTCGTTTAATGACGAATCACGTGGTTGCGGCTCCATCTATCACGATGAGACGCCTTGCTGACTCAAGAAAGGCCAGGCAAAAAGCCAATAAGAATGCACGATGCCTTAGCCACGAGTACTTTTTCTTCCCAAAGTTGATCACGTGTCCCAAAAGTTTTGCCACGGTGGCTCCGCCGGAAAAAATGTTGCTGATTTGGAGGACAGCTCGACAAACTCTCACGCGTCGCGTTTCGCTGGACG
Organism: Closterium sp. Yama58-4; assembly: GCA_947470075.1. Classification (NCBI taxonomy): domain Eukaryota; kingdom Viridiplantae; phylum Streptophyta; class Zygnematophyceae; order Desmidiales; family Closteriaceae; genus Closterium; species Closterium sp. Yama58-4. The sequence continues at coordinate 533,550 of CANIUD010000020.1, read as the reverse complement.
TGACGTGACGAATGCGCGGTGGCGCACGTGAGAGAAACATTTTCCGCCAAAGCGCTCAGCTCTCAGATCCCCCAACCCGGCAAACCTTTCCTCTGTGCTTCCCCCTTTCACTTCCCTTGTGCACCCCATTTCCGCCTTTGCGATTCCACTTTCCCCTACGCATCTGGCTCCCTCTCCCCTCCTCACTACATATCCGCGCTGCTCATTCGACTTGCATTCCATTGCAACCATTCCTTCGACCACGAAAGCATCCCTCACTGCTTCTACTTCATCAATTCTAGCCTCGACGCCGCTCGGATCTCCAGCAACTACTAGCGCCAACAAGACTTCAAGTCATATCGCCAGCATGGGTCTCGAGGACGGGCTTTCCGATGACGTGCGTGTGATCACCGAGAAGTCGCTACCAGCCGACGCCTCCTCCTTCGGCCTGGGAGCCTTCGCCGGCACAATGTTCATCCTCTCCTCCTACCTCGCCGGTCAGTGCTTAGTCTCCCACTACGCGCATTGCGCAGCTTTCAATTTCGGCCCTGACCTTGAATTATCAACGCTTTTCATCGACGCATTCCCGTGCTGTGACTCGCGCAGGGTGGGCGCCCGACTTGACGTGGGTGACGGTGGCGCTGTTCTACGGCGGCTTGGGGCAGTTCGTGGCGGGCATGTGGCAGTACAAGCGCAACTGCGTCTTCTCCTCCACCTCCTTCTCCTCCTACGGCTGTTTCTGGATGTCGCTCGGCCTCTTCTACTGCTTCAAGCTCTGGAAATGGGTCAGTCCACTGCCACTGGCCCGCCCACAAGTCCCGCCGCTCCCTACATTTATGTTTCGTTGAAGTGCAACCCGTTTTCAACGTCCGGCTCGCCTGCTTCGCTTCATATCTGTTCTTCTGCTGAACATTGTCGCGCTCTTCTCCCCGCGCTTTCCGCGCATTGCAGGTGCCGGCGGACTACGACGTGGCGGGCGCGGAGGCGTGGTTCCTGGTGGCGTTCTTCCTGTTCAACACGTACATGCTGGCGGCGGCGTTCACGCTGTCCGTGGTGAACGTGGTGGTGTTCGGCCTGTACGAGCTCACGCTCGTCTGCCTCATCATCGGCGACTTCCTCAAGCAACCCGTCGACGGCGGCGCCTCCTGGATCACCGCCGGCGGCTACATCGGCGTCTTCACCTCCGTCTCGGGTAAGCCCCGCGAAAAGAGGCGCGGGTTTTGCGCACTCGTGGAAAGATGAACTGCATTTGCGTCGATCGGTTCCGACCAATGTGTTTCTGGATGATGCATTTCCGAGGATGAAAACGCGGGTGGCTAATAATGATTCTCCGTGCCTCCCCGTGTGGCTCTGGTGCGCGTGCAGCGTGGTACGCGTCGTTCGCGGTGCTCTTCAACGGCATGGTCGATCGCGAGATCATGTACCTCGGCAAGCCGCTCATCAACATCAAGGGCGACTAGATGCGCACACGCCATGACAGATATAAGAGATCCTGGTCGCGCGGAAGCGCTTCGCGAGCTTGTTTTGAGATGCTGTGTGCATCAGTTCGGCCATAGAGTCCAATTAGATAAGTGCAAGGATGTATTGCCTCTGCTGGGCAGGTAGGCTGGTTAAAAATAAGAGTTTATGGTGCCCATGTTTACTAATGTATTGGTGCTAGTTGTGTAGGCTGTCTGTAACCACCTACAGAATGTAATTGTGTGTCGGATCAAACCAGTGTGTGCTCTCATGGGCCACTCTCCTGCCCCTCCCACCGAAAAATTACAATGATGTCCTCTCATTTCTTCAAATTATACAGATACTCAAAGTACAGGGAGGCAGCGGAATGAGTGATCCGGAGAAAGTGGGGATGGTGAGAAGAGGATAACAAAACAACCTCCAGGCCCCTCATCATGGAAGCCGCAAGCAAGAGGATAACACACACCTGGGCCCGCTGCTGCAAAGCCACCCTAACGGCTGGCAGCCGTAAGTGAACCAAGCAAATTCGCCGAGAACCGACATTGCGCATTACATAAGTTACAAACCCATTACATACTGCAAAATTTTGTAATCAGGCGGATGGCCCGTTGCAAATCTCCGCCCGTGTCACCACAACGTACGAGTACAATGTTCTCGACTGGACTGACTGTTGAAGGCCCATGCTGCACATCACCTTTACATACGGTAGCTTGAGCCATGCACGCCCTCAATCAAGAACCGTAACAAGCATATAAAACTCGGTCATGGCACAGAAAGCAACCAGCACCACTCCGGGTGGTGAACGCCTCAGGAGGTTGGATCGTGCACCTGCCACACGTCGGTTCAACCTTCAGGGAGGAGAGGAGGGGGAGAGATGGTGTGGTGGGGAGCGAACGAAATGGAGTGCGGGAGGGAGAGGGGCGGGTGAGGTGCGAAATGCGGTGGGGTGAGAAAGGTGTGCTCCCTGTTGCAAGCCGACGTTTGTGAGGTTGTGTGTGGAGAGGACAGGTGTGGGAATGGCTTTTGTGGCCAGTTTTTTTTTAGGGCAGGGGAGAGAACGACGAGAGGTGGTGACAGCAGGTAGTGTGCACGGGGAGACACAGAGAGGTGTCTAAGTCGTGGAGAGAGCGCAGGCAAATGGAAAGCGCAAGAACAGGCGATCCAGGCAGTAGAGCAAGAGGGGCAGTGCAACTGGTAACTTCACCATACCCCTACGGGAACCTGAGGGGTTTAAAGCTCAAGGCCCAAATTGTTCAACCTTAGTAAGGCACAGAAGTTGAGAAGGTGCTCACAGAAGTTGTTGGGGTGTTGTGAGCGAGGGATGTTACACTTTCGCCCAACCCATCACTACAATTTCAAAGGGGGGACTTCGTGTTTGGTTTCCTAAGTCCCAAGTTGCAAGAGCGTAGGTTCTCAAGTTTCCGAACTCCAAGCCATCAAGATTACTAAACATACCCCGCGCGGTCCGCAATTTGAACCTTGAGCTTTAACCTGAGGGGGTTGTAAAGCTTTAAGGGGGACCTGAACCTGACATGAGGGCTTTACCTGCAGCAGTGGGGAGTCTGTAGCTTGTGAGGTGGTCCTTAAACAGTTGTACCTTTTCAAGAGCGAGGCAGAAGCACGAGCAAAACGGAAGAGTCCGAACATGAAGCCCCGTGTCTTTCAAACTTCTCCCTGAAACCCATCCGAACCACGGCTGCCCGTCACACCCCGCCAGGAAATTCACATCATCTGCCTGCGACCCCAGAGCAAATAGGTTCGGCACCTGTGTAAGGAGTAGGGAGAGAAGGGAAAAAACAGAAGGGATCCGGGGGTGGGAGGGGGAGGAAAGAGAGAGGGGGAGAGTATCAGGTTAGAACCAGTTGAAGAAGCAGATGAAGGAGGGGTAGGGGTAGAAAAGGAAACAGAACCGGGAGGGAGAGGGGGGTGATTTGACTAGTGAGACGCCGGTAAGAGAGGCAGGGCGGCACAGGAGGTAAAGAGAAGAGAAACAACGAGGGAGAGGGGGAGGCGGGGTGGGGTGGAGATTGCAGAGCATGTGGGTCCCCGCTCACCTGCCCCATGAGCCACATCACAATGCCCGCGCCATCCACCCCACCATGACCAGATACCGCTGGAGCAATGACGCATCCGTCCCCCACTGACGCATCGTCCCCCACTGACGCATCGTCCCCCACTGGCGCATCGTCCCCCACTGGCGCATCGTCCCCCACTGGCGCATCGTCCCCCACTGGCGCATCGTCCCCCACTGGCGCATCGTCCCCCACTGGCGCATCGTCCCCCACTGGCGCATCGTCCCCCACTGGCGCATCGTCCCCCACTGGCGCATCGTCCCCCACTGGCGCATCGTCCCCCACTGCCACGCCCCTGACCGCCGCTGCTGTGAGGCCCGCAGGGCGACCGACACACGGACACTGGCGGGGATCTCTCGCTCTGGTGGGCGGAAGGAAGGGGGGGGAGGGGGATGAAGGACCAAGTGACGGAAACAGCAGGGAAGGGTGGGAGGACGAGGGGACAGAGGGATGGAATATGTGAGGCGCGTCGAGCCCTGGTGGGAGGAGAGGGGAAAGTGGAAGGGAGGAAGGGAACGGAAAGTTTCCGAATCCGCAGGGAATGTGGAAGGCAAGGTACAGCACGGGATGAAGTTGAGAGGCTAATGGTAATGGATGAAAGCATATGGGCGTAAAGGAGTGCACATGAACGCATAAGGCCGTATAGGAGCGTATAGGAGCGTATAGGAGCATAGGTGTGATGGTAAGAAGATTGGCGATCATTTGTGCTGACACGAGACCACAGGCACGAATTGACTTAACGCCCCATTCAGCGCCTCCTAGATGCCCTGTCGCAGGGGAACGGCGTGCGCGGGGCGGGTAACCAGCGGCCCCACGTGCCATTCCTTGGTCGGCGGCGCCGCTGTCCCGCCAGCACTCGCTGGCCCACGAAGACTGCTTCCCCTGCTGCAGTGGCGGCAGCGGCGGCTGTCGTGTGTCCCCGTGGTCATGACGCGATCGGACGGTAAGCCTGGGCGCTAGCGGTTGGTTGGGGCGGGATGCGCGCAAGAGGAATCGCACAGCCTGTGCGCCTGGCAGTGGCGGAAGTAACGGGTGTAACCAGGGGCGCCGGGACGAGGGGGACGGGGAGGTGCGCCTGCGGTGACGGTGTCGCACCCACGGTCGCGCCGCACTAGTTCGTGCGATGATGCTGAGACGGAACGAGCGAAGCGGCGGGCAAGCGACGACGAGAAGTCGTGGAAGGAAGATCTAGTCATGGCGATACATTGTGCGATGCGTTGCTCGTAGGGACTGGGAAAGATAGACGCCTGCTCATGGGGACGTGCAGCGGGATGAGAGGGGGGTAACGGACATGGCTGGAATATTGTGTTGGAGAATCGAGATTCTGCCGCCCCAGCCCTTTGCACACAAGGAGCAGCAAGGGGGGAATGTCGGCGATGGATTGAAGGCTTCGCGAAATATCGGAAAGTTTCCCAACCAATCAGATTTCAGCCGAAGACTCGATACAGTTCAGAGCTGCCTCCAAACCGAAGTGTTGGGAGTTTCTACAGGTTTCTACACATCAGAATCAGCTATAACAGAAAAATCCAGAGATTTCTTATTCATGCACCTCATGTGGCTCTCAAGTCACTCAAGGTTCATGGAAGCTGGATTGTGACCAAGTTCCCAAGGAAGTTGCCTTGTCTAGCAACCTAGTTTGAGCTACCTAACTGCCTTGTTTGTGATGTTTAAGAAGGTGTGCTTTAGTGGGCTTGTACAACCTTGATCATAGTGAAGTTTTACCTCATCCAGTCAGCCCCGTGCATTGCGTCCGCCTGTACCTGCCGCCAGGGTTTAGGGTTTACCCTGTCTTTTTCTTGCCTGCCTTGCGCCTCTACCGTCTGCCTTGCGCACCTGCCTGCTACAGTTGCCTGCTGCCTGAACCTGCAGCCTTTGCCTGCTGCCTGAGCCTGCTGCCTGAGCCTGCTACTTTTGCCTGCGCTGCAACCATGGCGACCCTTACTGTTCTCGCCTTTGAGCCTGACGGCCGCCCCATCGAGTTTGACACCTGGCTTAGTGATCTGCGGCTTTACCTTATGACTGACGTCGCAGACGGAGTATCACTACTAGCCTATGTCACTGGCACTGTCCCTACTCCCGCTGAGACTGCTCCTGCCCCTGAACGAGCACAGTGGGAGCTCCGCGACGCAGTCGCGCGCCTTGTTATTCGCAATCACCTACCGATCTCTGAGCGCGCGCATTTCAACCAGCTTAAGACTGCTAAGACGCTGTATGATGCTGTCGTTGCCCGCTATTCCGCCCCGGCCACAGCCACCGTTGGTAGTCTCATCCTGCCTTACCTGTTCCCAGACTTAGCCTCGTTTCACACTGCTGCCGACCTTATCACTCACCTCCGCGCTAGTGACGCCCGCTTTCGAGCCGCTCTTACCGACGAGTTCCTCGCCACGAACACCCCCCCGCTGTACTTCACCCTCTACATCCTCGTCACCCGCCTCCCTGACACTCTTCGCTCTGTCAGGGATCACTTCCTTGCCAAGGATCCTCCAACTATCACTCTGGACGACTTCGAGCAGCAGCTGGTCGCAGCAGAGAAGAACATCCTCGCTGTCGGTGCTGCTCGTGGCACTCCCCGCACTCCCCTCTTTGAGGGGTGCTCCCCCTCCCCTCTTGACCCCTCCTACGCCTCTGCTGCTACTGCTGTCGACTTCCTCGGTGCGGAGAAGGTCGCAGCGGCTTCCGCTCCTGGTGGGAAGCGTGGTGGTGGCAGGGGCGGCAAGGGTGGCAGGGGTGGCGGAGGTGGCGGTGGAGGGAGCGGTGGTGGAGGCGGCGGGGGTGGTGGAGGTGGTGGGGGTGGACGTGGGGGTGGAGGCGGTGGGTGGGGTGGCGGCAGGACCGGGGGCGGTGGAGGCGGCGGCGGCGGTGGTGGGGGAGGAGGCAGCGGCAGTGGCGGTGGAGGTGGGAGTGGGGGTGGATCTGGCCAGAAGGGTGGCCCCACTGGTGGCCAGCAGCAGCAGCAGCAGCAGCAGCAGCAGCAGCAGCAGCAGCAGCAGCAGCCACAGCAGCAGCAGCAGCTTCCTCCCCTCACCTCCCAGCAGCTCAATGACTGGTATGCTGGGCGTGGGGCGTCTCGGGGTTCTGACCGCTGCCCCTATGTCATTCGTACTGGCCCCCGCAAGGGTCGCCCCTGCAACGGTTTTCACACTGAGTATCGTTGTTCGCTAGGCTTAGTGACGCCTGGCGTGCCAAGTATCCTGATGCTACTGAGTTCCCCAACTGGGCCGAGCTGCTTAGGCGTGATGTGCCTATCTTTGATCTGGACTATGATGTTATTCTTGCTGCCATGTATGCATTGACTGTTAGTGCTGAGGGTGACTGTTACTTGTGTGTGCCGCCTGATCCTGGTATTGACCCCGGTATAAGGGCTGCAGCCCTAGGTGCTAGTGAGTCTGCTCCCCTTGGTACTGAGTCGACTCAGGCCTTGCACACGTTTACACTTGACTCTGGTGCTTCCCGCTGTTTCTTTCGCGATAGCACCACCGTCACTCCCCTCCCTGCACCTGTCCCTGTCTCACTGGCTGACCCCTCTGGGGGCCCAGTGCTTGCACGAGCCACGACTGTGCTCCCGTGCCCGGCGGTCCCGTCTGGTGAGCTGTCAGGTCTCCACGTTCCCTCGTTCTCTACGAACCTGGTGAGCAACGCCGTCCTCCAGGATCACTGGGTTGACACCTGGACTCCTGGAGGGCAGCGTGTGGCGATCTGCACGTGCTCCAAGACTGGCCGCCACCTGGCCACGTTCACTCGTGAGCCGGGGTCTAGTCTGTACACCCTCACCACTGTTTCACGCTACACTCCTTTGTCTCCTCAGCTGTACGCGTCTGCTCAGGTAGCTACCCAGTGTGAGTGCCGCCGCCTGTCGCACGACACGCTTCTGTGGCACCACCGCCTTGGTCACCCCTCCCTTCCTCGCCTTCGTGGCATGCACTCTCGCTCCCTGGTCTCTGGGCTTCCCAGGTCTCTGCCTGCCCTCCCTCCCTCGCCTGCGCCGCCCTGCATTCCCTGCGTCGAGGGGCGGCAGCGCGCCGCTCCTCACTCCTCCTCGTTTCCTCCCACAGAGGCTCCCCTGCAGACGCTCCACCTGGACGTGTGGGGCCCAGCCCGCGTCCAGGGCCAGGGCGGTGAGCGGTACTTTTTACTGGTTGTCGACGACTACACGCGTTACACCACAGTCTTCCCCTTGCGCAGCAAGGGGGACGTCCCTGCTGTTTTGATCCCCTGGATCCGCGCTGTGCGTCTCCAGCTCCGCGAGCGGTTCGAGCGGGACTTCCCTGTCCTGCGTCTGCACTCTGACAGAGGTGGTGAGTTCTCCTCTGACCTCTTGGCAGCCTTCTGTGCGGAGCACGGCATCACCCAGTCGTTCACGCTTCCAGCCTCTCCGCAGCAGAATGGGGTTGCTGAGCGCCGCATTGGCTTAGTCATGGAGGTCGCTCGTACCTCCATGATCCATGCGGCGGCTCCCCATTTTCTGTGGCCGTTCGCGGTCCTGTACGCCGCGCATCAGCTCAACCTCTGGCCCCGTGTCTCCTTGCCGGAGACCTCGCCCACACTGTTGTGGACGGGGGAGGTTGGCGATGTGTCGCGTTTCCGGGTCTGGGGTGCTCGTGCCTTTGTCCGCGATCTCACCGCGGACAAGCTCTCTGCTCGCGCCATTCCCTGCGTCTTCCTTGGTTTTCCTCCTGACGCGCCTGGCTGGCAGTTTTACGACCCCACCTCGCGCCGTGTCTTTGCGTCTCAGGACGTCACCTTTGACGAGTCTGTTCCCTTCTACCGTCTCTTTCCCTACCGCACTGCCTCTCGCCCCCCCCCGCCGCTCTTTCTCGCTCCAGGTCCTCCCCAGGTAGACCCCCTCCCCGCGCCAGGTCCTGCTCCTTCAGGTGTTTCTCAGGTAGACCCTCCGGTACCTGCGCCTGTTGAGGTCACTGGTGACTCAGGTCCTGCTGGAGGTGGTCCTGCTCGGGGTGCTGTCTCTGGGGGTGCTGAGCCTGGGGGTGCGGAGCCTGAGCGAGAGGCGCCTAGAGGTGCTGAGCCTGGGGGTGCGGAGTCTGGGGGTGCTGTGCCTGCGCGTGAGGAGCCTGGAGGTGCTGAGCTTGGGGGTGTCGAGTCTGAGGGTGCGGAGCCTGCGCGAGAGGAGCCTGGAGGTGCTGAGCCTAGGGGTGCGGAGTCTGGGGGTGCTGTGCCTGCGCGTGAGGAGCCTGGAGGTGCTGAGCTTGGGGGTGCCGAGTCTGCGGGTACTGAGCCTACGCGTGAGGAGCCTGGAGGTGCTGGCGCTGGAGGTTCTGGAGCAGTTGGGGGTGCTGGCGCTGAGGGTTCTGAGTCTGCTGTTGCGCGGTCTCCTTGGAGTAGCCGCCTTCGTCCACGTGTGCCTCTCACCTCACAGCAGCTGCAGGACCGGTACGGTCGCCGTCAGGGTCGCGCTGCTGGAGCCCGGGGCTCTACTGCTGGAGTCGCTGGTTCCGGAGGTGCTCGTCCTGGGGGTACTGGAGCTGCTGGGGCTTGGGGTGCTGGTTCTGGGGGTGCTGCTGCTGGAGACACTGAGGTTGGAGACCCTGGGACTGGAGGTGTCGGTTCTGGGACTGGAGCTGCTGGAGGTGCTGGAGCTGCTGGAGGTACTGGAGCTGCTGGAGCTGCCAGTACTGGCGCAGCTGCGCTGACACGACTGTTCTTCGCTCCGCCGTCTCCGTCGTCTCTGCCGCCGTCTGACTCTGCTCTTCGTCAGGTTCTTACTCTCCCGTCGTCTACTGGTCTTCCGTTACAGCCTGGCTCACCGCTGCCTGCTCCTTCTCCTTACACTGAGCAGACTGGTAGTCCTGCTGAGCGTCGTGAGCCTGCGTCGCGTCCTGTCTCGCCTGCTCGTCCTGGTCGTACCGGTCGTCGTGTTCCTCGTTCGCGTCAGCCGGCTGTCCCCAGCGCACACCTCGTAGTCCGTCGTCCTTCCTCTGCTCTGCAGCCTGTTCCTCTGCCGTCTCCTCCTGCGTCCTCTCTACCTGACGTTCCAGACCCTGAGTCTGACCGGTTTCGTGCTGAGCACCCTACTGTCACGCGTCTGCTAGCCACTGTTGTCACTGACCCGTCGTTTGAGTCTACTGCTGCGTCTGCTCTTGTCGCTGAGCTTGTTGACTTTGCTGCTGCCTGTCGTCTAGACTTCGCTGCCAGTCTTGTTGCTGAGTCTGAGTCTGTCTGTCCTCCGTCCGTCGGGGGTGAGTGTGCTCTTAGCACGGACGTCCTTGAGGACAGGCACGAGGACCTTGAGTGTCTTGCGGCTGCTGCGCCTCATCTCGTGGCCATGCTGCTTGCCCCTGAGGGAGACCCAGATGCACCAGACATCCCGACCCCGCGCTCTTACGCTGAGGCGATGGCGGGTGAGTACTCCTCTCAGTGGCAGACAGCCATGGACGCAGAGATGGCATCCTGGAAGTCCACAGGCACTTACGTCGATGAGGTTCCCCCTCCTGGGGCGAACATCGTCGATGACATGTGGATTTTCAGGGTGAAGCGGCCGCCGGGTTCTCCGCCTGTCTTCAAGGCTCGTTACGTTGCTTGAGGCTTCAGTCAGCGAGAGGGAGTTGACTTCTTCCAGACCTTCTCCCCTACCCCGAAGATGACTACTCTTCGGGTGCTGCTGCACGTTGCCGCTCACCGTGACTACGAGCTTCACTCTCTTGACTTCAGCACTGCTTTCTTACAGGGCAGCCTGCACGAGGAGATATGGCTGCGCCGCCCACCTGGCTTCACTGGGTCGTTCCCTCCTGGTACCCAGTGGAGCCTCCGGCGGCCAGTCTACGGTCTCCGCCAGGCGCCACGTGAGTGGCACGACACACTGAGGACGACACTGGCGGCTCTTGGGTTCGCTCCTTCGACAGCTGACCCGTCGCTGTTCCTGCGCACCGACACTTCGCTGCCACCGTTCTACATCCTCGTGTACGTAGACGACTTAGTCTTTGCCACTGCTGACACTGAGGCTCTCGCCTTGGTGAAGTCGGAGCTGCAGAAGAGACACACGTGCACAGACCTGGGTGAGCTGCGCAGTTACCTTGGCTTGCAGATCACTCGGGACAGAGCACGCCGCACCATCACACTGACTCAGTCACACATGGTGCTGCAGGTCCTTCAGCGCTTCGGCTTCACCTGGTCCTCGCCACAGCACACTCCTCTGGCTACAGGTCACTCGCTCTCAGCTCCACCTTCGGACGAGTCCGTAGAGCCGAGTGGTCCTTACCCAGAGCTAGTAGGCTGCCTCATGTACCTGATGACCTGCACTCGTCTTGACCTTGCGTACCCTCTTGGCCTTCTCGCTCGCTACGTGGCTCCTGGTAGGCACCGACCAGAGCACATGGCTGCTGCTAAGAGGGTACTGCGCTACTTGTGCAGTACATCGGGCATGGGGCTCGTGCTTGGAGGACGGAGTGAGGTGGTCCTCACTGGGCACTCAGACGCGTCTTGGGTTGACGACCAGGCTACACAGCGGTCGTCACAGGGTTACACCTTCAGCCTTGGCTCTGGCTCTGTTTCTTGGCGGTCTACACGCTCGTCTTCTGTTCTCAGCTCCAGTTGTGAGGCTGAGATCTACGCCACCGCCATGGCTGCACAGGAGCTACGCTGGCTCACCTACCTGCTGACTGACTTGGGTGAGCGGCCTCGTTCTCCTCCAGTGCTGTACGTTGACAACAAGGCGGCCATTGCCTTGTGTGAGGAGCACAGACTGGAGCACAGAACGAAGCACATTGCTCTGCGTTACTTCCTGGCTCGAGAGTTGCAGCAGCGAGGCCAGCTTCGTCTTCGCCACGTGGCCACTCGGGCCAACACTGCTGATATATTCACCAAGGCACTTCCGTCTGGTGATCATCAGCGCTTTTGTACTCTGTTGGGCCTTGTGCCTACGTTTCCACACTTGCTGTAGTCTCTGCTTGTACTGTGATATATATATATATATACCTGCATGCTGGCTCTTGCTAGGTAGCCATCACTGTACTGTTATTGCTGCATATATATCTCTGCATGTGAACTGGCCTTGTGGCCATTTGCTTGTGCTCAGAATGTGTGGTGACGTTGGGATCCACCCTGAGCTTGTTTTGCTTCTCTTGACTGGTCTTGTGACCCGTTGCTCTCCCCCACTTTGCCTATGGGGGTGTGTCAAATGATATATATGTGTGATATATATTGGTAGGCTGTAGTGGGGTAGATGTTATAGGGGATAACACTTTGGGGTTGTGTCTCTTGTAGCAATCTCTCTCGTCAATGCAACTCAACCTTGCCTAGCTATCTCGACATCCAGCAGCCCTGCTAAGACTTTCCAGCCAAGTTTCCAACCTTTCCAGCAGTCACAGCTACTCTGTTTTACAAGTTGGTATCAGAGCTCGTCGTTTCGATCAACCTAGCCCACCACGTTCCTATCCTAGAACTAAACGGACATGGCGGGAGACAATCCTTCTGGACCTGCACTCCAGCCAGCCGGAGGAGCTTCAGAGTCAACATCAGCAGCTACTGGATTAGTGGAAGCAGTTGCACCAGGCAGTTCTTCAACAACATACTCACCACTCACCTCCTTCATGCCTAAGCTTCACCTTCCCAAGTTCAACGGCAAAGATTTTCCAACATGGGCAACTCAGTTTGAGCTCACTGCATCCCTTCTGGATTTGTGGCCTTACTATACTGGAGAAGCAGCCAAACCAGCAGCAGATGCTTCAGAAGCTGAAAAACGTCAATACGAGCGGCGCAACAAGGAAGCCTTCCTCTACCTACTCAATAGCATTCACGAGCAGCAGTTGAAGTCACTCCTACCCTGTTCTACCAAGGCAAACAGTGCGGAGGAAGCATGGAGCCGACTGAAGTCTATGCACCAGTCAAAATCCGAGAGCAGCCAAGCTGAGATGTGGAGCCGCTTCATGAATTTGAAGATGGAAGAAGATGAATCAGCACAAGCATACCTTCAACGAGCTGAAACGATGCTGGAGGAAGCAGCAGCGATCGGCTTGGAGATCCCAGAGTCTCTTTTCAAGACCGTCATCCTCACTGGCCTTACACCGGAGTGGGACACTTTCCGTGCAACACTACAAGCGCTCCCGCAGTCAATGAAGACTCGTGCATTCATCTTCGAAGCCCTTGTCAACGAGCAGCAGAGTCGAGACCTTGCACGGAACAAGCGGAGTGACGAAGGTGCGTGGAGTGCTGCAGCGGCAACACGATATGGCAACCAATTCCAGAGGCAAGGAAACTTCAGCTCAAACCGCCCTCAACCTTACTACGGTACGAAATTTCAGTCACCTTCCAATCCCTACAACCCCTCTCGTATTCCTCAGTCAAGTCATCCCCTTAAGCCAAGTCCTAATCTTCAGCCAAGGTCTTCCATTCCCAATCAATTTCAGTCTAGGAATGTGAGAGCAAATCCTTTAAGAGTCAATAATTTCAGTCAAGGGTCAAATGCTAAAAAGTTTAATTTTGAGTGCTTTTGTTGTCATGAGTGGGGTCATCCGTGGTATGCTTGTCCTAAGAAGCCTCCTAATTGGGTCCCTCCACCTCAGCTACTTTCTGAAAAGGGTAAAGCAGTCATAGCAAATATAGCAAGCCATGCTACGAGTCAAAATGAGTCCAAAGATTCTGACGGTCCTGTCCTTTTCAACGCTGCTACTTGCATGCATGTTTTTTCTACTAGTAGTGAGGAGTTTATTCTTGATAGTGGCTGTTCTGAGACCATGACTCCCTATCATTCCATTCTCAAGGATTTTCAGCCCTCATATGACTCAAAAGCGGTGACTCTTGCCGATCTTGGCAAAGTCCCTATCAAAGGAGTCGGCAAGCTTGAGTTTGAGAAAGATGGTAAGTCATTTTGTGTCAATAAAGCTTTGTTTGTCCCTGATTTGGGAGCAAACTTGCTCTCAGCTGGACAACTTGAAGAGAAAGGTGCCTCTGTTCTTTTGCAAGGGGGGAAAGCCAAAGTGTGGGATAGTGCAGGAAATTTGGTGGCTGAAGGCGAGCGTACCGGGCGTCTCTAGAAGATGAAGTTGGAGATCAAGCGCGGTTCTAGCAACACGAAGAACGACGTTGTCTCGCTTCCCGCTGTTTCAACCGATCAAGTCAACAACAAAGGGAGTATCTCCCAAGCCGAGGTATGGCATGCACGCTTGGGGCACTTGGGGATGCAAGCATTCAAAGAGTTAGTAAGTCACAAGAGCGTGGAAGGACTTACTTTGAGTGAAAGTGCAGTCAAGTCTCTTTCTACCGTCCCATGCCCATTTTGTGTTGAAGGTAAGCTAGCTAAAAAGCCATTTTTCCCTTCTAAGTCTCAGTCAAGGGACCTCCTAGAGTTGGTCCACACTGATGTGTTCGGCCCCATGCGAGACCCTACTCGAAACGGTAAGAGATATTTGGTGTCTTTCATTGATGACAAGAGTCGTTTCTCATGGTCCTTTTTCATCAACACCAAGGATGAAGTTCATAAGTGCTTCAAGCAATGGCTAGCACTTGTTGAGAGAGAGTCAGGGAAGAAGTTACTCACCTTGAGGTCGGACCGAGGAGGTGAGTACATGGGAAAAGCGTTCCAGGGGGAGTTGTTGTCATTGGGCATCAAGCAACAATTCACTTGTCCCTATAGTCCTCAGCAAAACGGAGTGGCAGAGAGGTTTCATCGCACTATTCAAGCTATAGCTACCACTTTTCTTCAGTTTAAGGGCCTTGACAAGCTCTGGTGGGGTGAGGCAATCACTATGGCAATCTATGTTCGCAACAGAAGGCCAACAAGGCCTCTACCGGATGGTGTAACGCCATATGAGGCTTGGTTTGGAGTTAAACCAGATCTGTCTATGCTCCGTGTTTTTGGTTCCATGGCCCAATACCGTGTCCCAGATGCAAAAAGACTCAAGCTGGACAGCAAAGCTCATTGGGGCCTCTTCATCGGCATGAGCAATGAGAGCAAGGGATGGGTCCTTTGGGATCCCGTCACCAAGCGAGAAGTGGTTTCAAGGGATGTTGTCTTCTATGAAGACATGTCCCTTGCAGATTGGCACAAGTATTCCTCTTCCTCCTCTCTACCACCCTCTATCCAACAGGAACCAGCAAGAGCACCTGAGGAAACAACACAAGAGGAGGAAGATGACAACGTTTCTGACCATAGCGGACCGATCATCGATCTCCCTCAAGCCGTCGGCAACGAGACCAGCCGTGCCACACCAGCGCCACCAGCAGCTACACAACCAAGTGGAGATGAAGTTCAGCTATCAAATGAAGACCATCCACCTCAGGAAGTCACCGTTCCATCACCGCCAAAGGAGCAGCAGCCAACATTCACAAACCAGCCAGCTACTTCAACACCAACCTCACAAGTTCAACGCCAACCGGATCAGCCCACCACTACGCCACCAAACCCATCATCAGCCGTCACTCCAGAGGCAATTACAGAAGCTCATCGTCATCCCATGCAGCAGCAACCAACAGCTACAAGTTCCCAAGTACCTACATCAACACCATCTACGACTCTTCCTAGCAACAAGTCAACCGTCACCGCAACACCTCGTTCTCATACCACACGTTCATCACTTCAACTTCCAACGTCAAGCCAGCTCATAGCACGAGGATCACTTCAGCGAGTCTCCACCAACACCAGCTCCAACAGCCCACTTCTTCACCCAAGACCTTTCTCAACTTCACCCCCACGTCCCGGATTTGGTCGTCATCAGTTACCGCCATCTTCAACACCGAGCAACAACACCAACCAGCCCCAACCATCACCATCTCTCGACAACGCAGCGTCATCATCAATTCCCAAGCTTCTAGTCTCACGATCCCCACCACGAGCATCTTCACAACCAACTATGCCGACGAACGTTTCAGCTTCACCGCCACGAGCCACCACTCCTATTCCTCAAGTCAACACCGATCATCGAGAGAGTTCCAAGCCGGGAGAAGATCATGTTGCCGTGCCGCCGTCGCAGCCGATGTCGAAGCCGTTGTCTCAGCCGCAAATGACAGTGTCAATGCATCCAAACACTGTGAGACCGAACCCTACCACTGATGTGTCTCAGCCAAGTGAGGAGTTGGGTAAAGGTAAACGAGTCCGCAAGGTGAAAAAGCCCTTCACATTCATGGTTGACATGTCATCAAGGTGCACATGTGAGGAGAGCGAGAATCGCATTCGGAAGAAGGTAGAGGCAATATGCATGGCAGCATCACACCTTCCACGAGAGCCCTTGAGTCGTCGTGAGGCAATGGCAAGTCCTGAGAGAGAGCATTGGTTGAAAGCCGAGGAAGAAGAGATTGAGAGTCTCATGAAGCGAGGTACATGGCGTCTTGTTGAGCCACCTCCAGGGAAGAAGGTAATTGGTGTCAAATGGGTGTACAAGATCAAGGTAAAAGGTGATGGTAGCCTCGATAGGTACAAGGCAAGGTTAGTGGCAAAAGGTTATTCCCAAATCCCAGGTCTTGACTTCACCGAAACCTTTACCGCGGTAGCGAAGTACACCACGGTACGAGTCCTCCTCGCCATAGCCGCATACCTTGGTCTTCATATCCACCAAATGGATGTCAAGAACGCGTTTCTCTATGGTGTCTTGGAAGAAGAGGTATACATGGCACAACCCGAAGGTTATGATGATGGTACGGGTCGAGTTTGTCGCTTGGTAAAGTCCCTTTATGGTCTCAAACAGTCCCCACGGGTATGGTATCATGCTCTTGAGAAGGTACTCTTCAAGCACGGTTTCACAAGGTCCATGAGAGACAACGCTTTGTACTTCATGCACACGAGTGAGGGGGAGTACATTTGGCTCTTGGTATATGTCGATGACCTCCTCCTAGTCTCAGGTTCCCTTGATCTCCTCAACAAGGTGAAAGGTATCCTCATGAGTGCATTCACGATGACCGATCTTGGTGAGCCGAGTCATTACCTTGGTATGAATATTGTGAGAGATCATAAGTCAAGGTCCATCTTCCTATTCCAGCAAAGGTACATCCAAAAGGTTCTTGAGAGGTTTGGTCTTGATGATAGCAAGCCATCACCTACCCCGCTTCCTTCCAACTTTGTCCCTTTGTCTTCACATCAGCCCTATGAGGAGAGAGAGTCAAGCCTTGACGTCACGGGTATTGAGGAGTTGTGTCTTGAGGAGAGTGAGCATCATGGTGAGACGTCACCCAAGGTATCCCCACAAGACCTAGCTCTCTACCAAAGTCAGGTTGGGTGTCTCATGTATGCAGCCCTATGCACAAGGCCCGACCTAGCATTCACGGTATCCAAGCTAGCTCAACACATGAGTGCCCCATCACCTATCCATATGCATGCAGCCAAGCGAGCTCTTAGGTATCTCAAAGGTACTTCTAATCATGGTCTTCTCTTCCAAGCCAGCCCACATGCAAGCTTCCTCCAAGGCTTTACCGATGCAGATTGGGCGGGAGAATTGAGCACACGCAAGTCCACCGGCGGCTACATCTTCCTCATGTGCGGTGCCGCTGTTTCTTGGCAATCACGCAAGCAAAGTTGTGTGGCGCTTTCTACAACCGAAGCTGAGTACATGGCAATGACCGAAGGAGCAAGGGAGGCAATCTGGTTACGTGGACTCTTGGAGGACTTGAGGCAGCCGCAAACTCAACCGACTCCGCTCTACGTGGACAACACTTCAGCAATCGCTCTTTCCAAGAACCCGGTTCATCATGGGCGTACAAAACACATCGAGGTGCAGTACCACTTCATTCGTGAGCAACTAGAGAAGGGAGTTCTCGCCGTCAACTTTTGCCGTTCATTCGATCAAGCAGCCGATTTCATGACCAAGGTTCTTCCATATGATGCTTTCAACATGTGCAAGGCAAGAGGTCGTCTCATGACACTTCATGAAGCAGTGCAGCAGTTTGAGGAGAATGAGGAGTATGAGGAGAAGCAGCATGGGCTGCACAAAGTGCATGCTAAGGAGATGTGAGAGGAGCATAACCATGGGTGTATGTGTGCTTCGGGTCTGGTGCGAGGGGGAGTGTTGGAGAATCGAGATTCTGCCGCCCCAGCCCTTTGCACACAAGGAGCAGCAAGGGGGGAATGTCGGCGATGGATTGAAGGCTTCGCGAAATATCGGAAAGTTTCCCAACCAATCAGATTTCAGCCGAAGACTCGATACAGTTCAGAGCTGCCTCCAAACCGAAGTGTTGGGAGTTTCTACAGGTTTCTACACATCAGAATCAGCTATAACAGAAAAATCCAGAGATTTCTTATTCATGCACCTCATGTGGCTCTCAAGTCACTCAAGGTTCATGGAAGCTGGATTGTGACCAAGTTCCCAAGGAAGTTGCCTTGTCTAGCAACCTAGTTTGAGCTACCTAACTGCCTTGTTTGTGATGTTTAAGAAGGTGTGCTTTAGTGGGCTTGTACAACCTTGATCATAGTGAAGTTTTACCTCATCCAGTCAGTCCAGCAGCCCTGCTAAGACTTTCCAGCCAAGTTTCCAACCTTTCCAGCAGTCACAGCTACTCTGTTTTACAAGTTATTGCCCCACAAAACACACACATCGAAACACTTTGAAGCTGAGGAGGGCGTGTTCGAGATGGGATCTGTAGTTTGGCTCATCATCTTGTGTCGACTCGTTTTCAGTTCGCATAGTTTCTGTCGCTGGTGGCGGGTGCACCAATGGGTTTCGTTCTGCCGAGGCCCATCCAATCACGTGTGTTGTACTCAACCCGCATTGGGCAAAGGGGTGTTTATGGCCCGCGTTTAGCATACCGTATGATCCATCACCGACACGACCACATGATGCGTGGCTGTGTACTTTTCGCTCTCAAGCGCTTTCAGCGGGCATGTACCAAGCCGTGGCGCGCAGGTTTTGCCTTCCAACCGAACACCTTCCCGCTTTTTCTAGTTTCAAGTTGGACCCAACTAGAACTCAGGGTCCACCCAGAATGTTACAGAAGCCTGAAACGCACACCTTTCCTAACCGCACTGAAGCGTGCATTCCGACTCTTTTTCCAAACGGACACAGACTTTCCTGCCCGCCATGAGATCTTGAAAAGAAAGGGCAACGGGTTGATTACAAGCGATGCTTTGGATCTGCCTTGGGGATTGTCACAGCGACTCTCACACGTAGACTTCCGCTTCCATTTCATTTCTCTGCAAGTTTTCCTGCACGCTTGAAGCTTATGAAAACCCTGTGTGAGGACTCCTCCTGCGACCTTATCTTCAAGCACTCTTGTTAGTCCGCACCCCGTCTTATCAAGTAGCCAGAGTGGCTGCTGCATCACCGGTCGAGCTGTTGTCAGACGATGTTCTCTTCATTATTCTCAATCTCGTCGGCCGATCCGACGGCCAGTTCCAGCACGCGCTTGTGTGCAAGAAATGGCATCGTATCGCCCGTCGCGCGCACGACCACATCCAGATTCGCGAAAAGCGTCGCATGCGTCCTCGCGAGCTGCTCGCGCACCTCTCGTCATTCCCAAGGCTCCGAAAGCTCGTCCTCGCCTTCGGCAGCATCACGTCCGTCCCTGATTCCCTCCTCTCGGGGATTGTGGACACGTGTCCCGACCTGACGGACCTCCACGTCGATTGGATGGATCGACAGCACAGAAAGGGGGGATTCACTACGTAGGGACTGTCAGATCTCCTTGAGAGATGCACACGGCTGGAGAAACTTCATCTAGTCGAATCTGACCGCCATTCCTCCGTCAATCGGCGGCCTCGCGTCACTTAAGATTCTACAAATCAGTGACAAGTCGAGGATTGCTCGCCTCCCAGACGCGATCACCTCGTTACAGTCACTCGTGGATCTCGTGATCGAAATGTTCAGTTTGGAGGAACTGCCTCGGAACTTCGGCAACCTGAAACTGCTCAATTCGCTCCAACTGAACGACTGCATGCAGCTCAGCTCCATTCCCGAGTCTGTCGGGCAGCTTACCAACTTGACGTATCTTTCCATCAGCGGCACCAGGACAAGGCTTCAGCTGCCCGAATCCATCTCCAACCTTTCATCCCTGCTGACCCTCGAAATCTCCAACTGCCAAAACCTTTTACCTTTGCCCGAGAGTTTTGGAACCCTGCCTGCGCTTGAAACACTACGTCTGGAGGAGGTGGGGGGGATTATCAACCTGCCCGCGAGTATCGGGCAGCTGCAGCGGTTGCGGTTCCTCTCTGTAATCAACCGCGAAGAACTAATGAGTATTCCTATCTCCCTCCGCCTGCCTTGCCTAACGGACCTGAATCTCGTCGGCATGGCACTCCTGCGTTTGCCTGACGACATCGGTCAACTGCCACGCCTGCAGACTCTCACGCTGGATTTCGGGTTTCTCATGCATCTGCCGCCCTCCATCGCCCATGCCACTGCGCTCAAGCAACTCACTTCAAGTTCCACTACACCTGCCCGAGAATCTCGGGCAGCTGACTGCTCTGGAGTCCCTTCGCCTGATCAAGCTTTCGCAGCTGAGAAGCCTGCCCGCATCGCTTGGGAACCTGGCGAGCCTCAAGGAGCTGAAAATATCCGAATGTACCGAGCTGACACAGCTTCCAGCCTCCTTTACTCGGCTATCTTCCCTTGAGCTGTTGGAAATGAGTGGCTGCTGCAATCTGATTGCGTTACCGCACGGCATGGGGGATGGATTGCACAGCCTGCGCGGACTAATTCTGCTCAAATGCACGGCTCTCACCCACCTTCCTGCCTCCTGCTCCAACCTTTCCTCCCTCGAAACCTTAGAAATCCGTGATGCACTTAGCTTACGTGGCACCGTGCCAGGCGGGTTTGCTCACTGGACAAGCCTCAAGAAGCTGTCTCTCGACTCCCTGCCGCACCTGCCCGCCCTGCCTGCCTCGCTCCCTGCCATCTCCCGCACTCTCACTAGCCTCGTGCTGTCGGGCTGCAAGCAGATCAAGGCGCTGCCAGAGGAGATCGGACGGCTGGAAGCCCTTGAGAAGCTCAAGCTCTAATTTCTTGACCTGGAGTCGCTGCCTCGCTCGCTGCATCAGCTGCGGCGGTTGAAACTTCTAGAAGTGAGCTACTGCAACGCGCTGAAGTCATTGTTCGGGGATGAACGCATGGGGGAAGCACATGCAGCAGCAGCGGGGCATGACCTTGAGGGGACAAGCACCCCTCCTAGCTTGACCAGTTGCAATCGTCCCAACAGTGGGGGGTCCGAGGAGAGTGACACGAGTGTGCTGCTTCCATCACTTGAGGTCCTCAAGCTCGCGGGCCTTCCATTGCAGCAGCTCGGTCCATCACTCGGCTCCTTCCCGTCGCTAACCAGCCTAGAAATCTCGCGAATGAACAGGCTCCGCTCACTTCCAGATTCCATCTCTCGCCTCTCAAGCCTGCAGACACTCACAATCGGTCATGCGGAACGCCTGCTAGCTCTGCCTGAAACACTAGGGAGCCTGTCAGCGCTCACAAACCTCCAATTCGACAGTCTCCTGAGCCTGACTCAGCTGCCCGAGTCGTTCGGGCAGCTGAAGATGCTTCAGTTCCTGGAGATTTACGACGTTCCGGGCCTTGCCACGCTTCCCACAACCTTCCCTGATCTGTGCAGACTGGAGCTGTGTTCTTTGTGCAAGGTCGGAATCTCAAGTCTTCCTGATGACTTCTGGAAGCTATCTTCTCTTGAGGACCTCTCTCTGACCTCACTGCCTAATCTTCATAGCCTGCCCGAAAGTATTTCGCAGCTGCCCGCTCTAGAGGAGCTGCACCTGCATGGGTGCAAGCGGCTGGCTTCGTTACCCGCGGGGCTCCAGCAGATGGGGAAGCTGCAGTCATGTGTTTTCAGTGGGTGCCCGCTGCTGTCGACACGAGAGAGGGTGGTGATTTGCGGTACTTCGAACCTGGACGAGGGAGAGCGTGTGGTGGGTGGCTCGGAGGAAGAGGATGATATGGAGGTAGAGGATGGGGAGGAAGAAGATGAGGAGGAGGAAGAGGTGGAGGAAGAGGAGGAGGACGAAGAGGAGGAGGAGGAAGAGGACGAACGGGGAGAGGAGATAGGGGAGGATGACGAGGGGAGTGAAGGGGAGGAGGGAGAGGGAAGCGAAGGGGAGGGGAGTGGGGAATGGGGGGAGGATGTGGAGTGAGATGGCGATGAGGAGGAAGAGGAAGGCAAGGATGCAGAGGTGAGAGGGGAATAGCAAGGGGATGGTATAGGGAATGATATAGGAATGGCAAGTAGTTGATAAATGGAATATGTAATAGCTGAGGTGGTTGGTGGGTGGGGTGGGGGGTTGGTTAGAGAGAAAGAATTCTGCTTGTATGCAGTCCGTAGTATCATATTGTTTCATGTCAACTCAAGTTGTGGGTATGGGTATGGTAGCATAGCGTGTCATGTCATCCTGACTGGTAATGCCTAAACCATCTAGTAGTGTTGAAACACGTGTTTTGTTCTCGGTCATGAAAGAGAGTCTTTCCACTGCTCTCCAACTCCCTACCTCCTCCCCCTTGCTGTCCTCCACTCTGCCCATTCCCGCGACAATGCGTGACGCGTCAGCAGGCAACGTCACCTGCTTGGCTGGCTACATACCAGGCGCTGCAAGGTGCCCTCGCTAAGCTGGCATCCGATCCGGACTTCAGGACAAAACCCGTTCAGTCTCACAAATTTTCTGTGTTTTCGGACAGCTACTCAAAAGAATCGCGCTAAGGGGATGTTGGCAGGCCGGAAATCGAGGGTGGTGATCTATGGCACAGCGGACCTAGATGAGGGAGAGTGTGCAGTGGGTGGCTCGGAGGAAGAAGACGAAGGGGAAGTGTGGATGGGGGAGGAGGGTGAGGAATGTGAAGGGGAGGGAGGAGAGGAGAGCGAAAGCGGAGGTAGTAAAGGGTAGGGGAGTGGGGAAGAGGAGGGGAAGGGGGGGGGGTGGGGGGGGAGGATGGAGGGATATGGATATCAGGAGGAACTGCAAGGAAGGGGAGGTGAGTGAAGGGGGTGGTGAGGAAATGGAACGGGATGGAGGATGAATAGGGTGAAGAGGCTACTGTAACAAGGTCGTTCCATCCAAGGACGTGGTTACATTGAAGTGCTACTTTTATTTGTTTGCAGAACACATAAACCTCAGCTTTAGCTGCTACACAGATTGTAGATCTGGTTATTGTACGCGTTTAGAATTTACTATTTACCTTAAGATCAATGTTCAGAATCAACCATCAACCTTCCACGCTACACTGAACCGAATCCTCCATTTCGCCGCTGCCTCTTTTCACCGGGCCCCCTAGCTCCACCCCTCTTCCAACAGCTCTGGCCGTTCATCTCGTCATTCCCCCCTCGAGTCCCACAACGGATAATCCTGCAGACGTTTGGTCTACACATGTGGCATTGCAACTGCCCCGTCACGCCATCGTAACGCCGAAGCACGCAGCACACTGGCAGGTGGCTGTCGACTCGACCGCCTCCTCGGTGTCGCGCTCAGATTACGCCGCGCATTTCCCACGGGGGACGCGTCGAGGTGTCTCGTTTGTTACGAGAGCTCGGGTTGGAATCATAGGTGCGACCGTGACTGCAGCGAGTCCGTCGCTTTGCAACTACACACGCGCGCACCCACACTCACATGCACCGTGCATTCCAAGTCGAGCCGCTGCCTTCACATCTCATGGCCGTTGCGTTCCTTGGTATCATCCTGCTGCGTGCATTGCCGGGTGCGTGTTCCTCCTCTTTTCGTTCACGCCAAGCCGCCGCTCCGTGTTTCCTCTTTCCACTTCTTACGCCTCCTTTGAGGTGCTCTCCCGTCGCCCTCCATTTCTTCATGTCGCTCCCTAGCGCTTTTCTCGTGCTCAACTGAAGGCGCTTTGCCAGATACTAATATGAGTACGACAGCTCGTGGGTGTACGAGTGGTCTCACCACCGCTTAAAGCTTCCATCCACTCTTCGCCTCGCCTCCAAACGCGTGACATAAGCTTCTTCTCCTCTCGCCCTCTGTCCTCCCCACCGCGTGCGTCTCTCATTGTGCCCTCCATCAGTGCCAGCACCTCGACCACCTGCCACGGACCTTCACGTGAGCGCAAGCACATTCGCACCTGGAAGCAGCGGGGAGAGGCGCATGGCTGGTACGCGCGGGGCGAGCGCGGCGGGGGAGGCAGCGATGAGGGCGGTGCAGGCGGTGAGGGGCGAGGTGGCAGCGCTGCAGCGGGAAGTGGCGTCCGTGCGGGAGAGGGGCGAGGCGGCAGCGCGGAAGCACAGCCTGGCGGACGAGGTGACCGCACTGCGGGGGGAGGTAGCAGCGGCGTGGGAGCTGGCAGCAGTGGGGAGGAGCGACGTGCAGCGGCTGACGGGCGAGGTGGCGGACTTGAAGAGAGACCTGGCGGCCGTGAAGGCGGTGCTTTGCAGCAAGGAGGAGGAGAAAAGGGACATGTGGCACGTGAGTGCATGCTTACCCGTCACGTCCTCCTCTTTGACCTCTTACCCTGCGTTCCCTCTTACCCTGCGTTCCCTCCTACCCTGCGTTCCCTCTTACCCTGCGTTCCCTCTTACCCCTGCGTTCCCTCTTACCCTGCGTTCCCTCTTACCCTGCGTTCCCTCCTACCCTGCGTTCCCTCTTACCCTGCGTTCCCTCTCACCCTGCGTTCCCTCTTACCCTGCGTTCCCTCTTACCCTGCGTTCCCTCTTACCCTGCGTTCCCTCTTACCCTGCGTTCCCTCTCACCCTGCGTTCCCTCTCACCCCACATTTCCTCTCCGCAGAAAATCCTGGCAGCATCGGAGGAGGCGAAGCTAGTGCTACGCAACGAGCCATACCTAACAGACGTAGTGCTGGCACACGTGGCCGCCATGACTCAGCTCTCCACCGTCAACCTTGCCGACTCCTACCCCATCACCACCCACGGCCTTCAGCAGCTCTACGCCCTGCCAAGCCTCACCTGCCTCGACCTCACCGGCTCAAGATTGGGGGAGGAGAACGACAGGGCAATCTCCCTGGAGGGCATTGGCGCAGCGAGCTGTCTCCAGGCGCTCGTATTGGATGAGACCATGGTGGGGGACTCTGATCTGCTGCACATCACTGCGCTCACATCGCTCAGAACCCTCTCCCTTAATAACGGTGACTGCCTGACCCAGGCTTCCATGCTGCATGTGGGCCGGTTGACGGGGCTACAGAATCTTACCCTGGGCGGGTGTAGCGAGATGGGAGACAATGTGCTGCCGCTGCTGGCCGGCCTGCGCCACCTCACCTCAATCTCCATGCCTCGTGGGGTCACTGATGCCGGCCTGATCAACTTGCCCACGCATCCGTTGCTGCAGAAACTGTCGCTGTTTGCCTGCCCGGGCGTCACCTCTGCCGGCATGCTGCATGTGGGGCGCCTCACCAGCCTCCAGGAGCTTGTTCTCCTCTGCACGCACGTCGCAGACCAAGGGCTGCACCACCTCACATCGCTCACCAACCTGCGCTCGCTCGTACTGCCGCTCCTTGTTACAGACGCCGGCATGGTGCATCTGGGGCGTCTCACGGGACTGCAGAAGCTGAGTCTGGCGCATACTATGGTGGGGGACCATGGGCTGCGGCAGCTCACGGCGCGTGTTTTTTGAGAATTCTCAAAAAACACGCGCTGCAACACATTTCCCTCCCACGAATGTTAGTGTGTTGGCGTTTACCAAAGAGGATACGTAACCTCTTGGTGAAAGCGAGGTTTCAAAAACGGGGATACACCAACCCCGGAAGCTGATGGGATTGAATTTGTCCCAACCAATTTGCATGTGGGAATGACATTGTAAATCTTGTACAGCCAGCTAGCGGGCCGCAATGACGAGCCGCACTGGACTTCTTGTTTTCTTGGTTGAATGTTGGGCAAGGTAGATGGGAGTAGATAAGGAGTAGTTTCTTTCATGTAACTCTGAGAGCGCTGATGAAGGCAACCGGCCGAAACGCGCGTACGCTCAGGTTTGAATGAATTTTTTTTCTTACCTACTAAGTCCCTACTAAGCCTAAGCTCAGCCTAGAGGAGGTTAACGACGAGTTACCTGTTGGATCCAGGTCGAATCTGTTTTTCTATGCTACAAGAGATTATCTCTTCGAATTTCAGGACCTGTTGAACCCAGACCACTCGTTCCTAGTAGCGGACGTGTTGGAAGTGTTATGACTGACGATAAACGCGGGAAACGTACTTCTGAGCAGAGATCGCCGGAGGTCGCGCTTCCTAGACGATTTGGGAAACCCGCTCATATAGATAAGAAGATTACGACCACTGGACATCAACGACCAGGTTTTGTCACCGCTAGTTCTCTGCTGCCCGGATCCCGTGTAGATCTACCGCTTGCGATTGAAGATTTACCTCCTGCGATTCGAGATTACTCAGCTACGGGAGTTACTAAAGATCCTGTCGCAGGAACTTCGACCGCTAAAAATCAGGCTGATTCAGCCGTGATTCCAGTTTCGGCGCATCCGACGGTGACGCAGTTAGCACAGATAGAAATTGTTCCAGATTCGAACGAAGATTCTGGTGCAATCACTCTATCGCTAGAAGACGCGATGCAGCACGCGGAGGCAGCACAGGCACATGCGCACGCGATGCAGCAAGCGGAAGCTGCACAGGCGCAGGCGACGGCTGCGGCAGCTGCGGAAGCAGCACGAGTAGCTGCGGAATCCGCGGCACACGCTGCTGCGACACATGCAGCAGCGAATCCCTCTACATCGGGAGGGTCGGGGGAATCATTAGAAGCATTTCGTGTACAACAGCAACAGTGGTTTCAGCAACAGCAACAGTTATTTGCGACTACTTTCGAAGCCTTCCTGGCAGCACAGAAGGCACCACAGTGTTCTACATCTACGGGAAGTGTGTCTTCGAATTTTGGGGAGAAGATTCCAGATGTCTTCCTCAATCAATTGGAACATAACTGCAAACTTTTCCGTGACAGGACGGTGAAGCAGCTGAAGCTTGCAACGAAGGTGAAGCGGCTCAAGCAGATGTTTCATGAGGGGAGACTTCCCAAAGGCTTTAAAACAGCCCCTATGACATACTATGGTAATGATCCAGCGATCAAGATGGAGGGAGATGAGGAGTTCAAGAGGCTGGAGCGTGATTATTATAAGACATGCTTCGAAACCCTTATCAAACTCCAGGAGAAGGAGCTGCAGAAGTTGACGGACAGTTTGGGCACAGCTCAGGAAGAGTTTCGCCAGCAGCTGCAGAAGATTCGTGAGATGGGACCTTCAGCCATCTTCACGGAGAGCTTCAGTCACTTGGAACCGAAGCTGTTAACCATGTTTGCGGAGCGGATCAAGACCATTACGGTTGAGGAAACCTTCTCCTACATCAATGAGCAAGAAGCAGCATAGCGTGAGACAGAACGCAAAACTTCTGCTAAAACGGCAGCCGAGAATATGGAGGTGGAACCTACAGTGTCTGAGATTGTCAACAAGTCAAACTTTGACCTTGCTAAGCGACTTGAGGCAGTGGAGAAACAGCTCTTCAAGAAGCCGGAAGCACAGAAACAGGCACCTCCAAAGGCTCCACAGCAAGCACAGCCAACTGAACAGCAAACTCGACAGCAGCAGACGCCTCGACAGCAGCAGTCTCAACCGCAACCCACCAACCAGTACTCGACTAAACCTTCACCCGGCGCTTGGTCCAACCAGCGGCAACCTTCTCCCGGCTATGGGGCTCAGGGACCCCAGGTTCCAGACTCTGGCAAAAAACGGGGGAGGGAGGGGGAGGGGAGGGAGGGGCAGGGGTTGGGGGAGAGGCTGGGGCAGAGGCGGAGGAAGAGGAGACGGATACGGAGGAGGAGGAATGTTTCAGGGCAGAGACAATTCATGGGGCAGGAGTTAAGTGAGCTCAGTGAACGGGATCTCCAACTCTTTTATTTTGGGCAAATGACGGAATCTCAGCTCAAAAAGAGAGTTAGGAATCGGAGCATCTTCAACTTGAGTAGCCGGAAATTGACAGCAGTTGAAGAGAAAGCATTAGCGCTGGGGCTGAACTTCATCCCGACACCGACTGCATCTCAATTCACTTCTGATGAAGAGGTACTTTCTGCCTATGATTCTTTCTGCCGTAATCTGAGACTGAGAGAGTTCTTTGGAGATTCGGAGATTCCCAAGAGTTTTAGGATTCCTAACCCTTCTTGGGATGTTCCTTTGGATAAAAGGAACATGTTTCTTGAGAATGTGATGCAGCAACATAGGGAGGTGCTTCAACAAAGTTTGTTGAAGGATCCTCCTAGGGCTGGCTCGAACATTTCTCACATGGTGAGGCGTGCTTTGAGATCCCTTGCCTCCGATGAGTCAATTGTTGTGAAACCTGCCGATAAGAATTTAGGAATTACGGTTATGGACAGAGGCTATTATCAGCAGCAGGCACTTGCTCACCTTTCTGACGCATAAGTCTATAGGCAAGTGGACACCGTTCCCTTGTCTGGAATTTTGGAAACTCTCTCCCGCATTCGGTTTGAGTTTCTCCCATGCCTTCCAAAAAAGACATGGGACTTTTTGGAGAATTCTCCAACTCGTGGTTGGCAACCTGCCTTCTTCTACATTCTTTTGAAGATGCATAAGAAAGTGCCTGTGGGTAGACCGATTGCAGCCTCCCATTCATGGATCACTGCCAATGCTTCGAGATGGTTGGATTGTCAACTCCGTCCCTTGGTGTTAAAGCAGAAGACTTACCTTCGGAATAGCCAGAGCCTCCTCCTTCAGCTCGAGCAGCAGCAGGTTCCTTCCTCGGTGGTGTTGTGTACATATGACGTGAGAAGTTTGTATCCATCTATCCCAATCTTTGAGGGCATTGAAGCTGTGGACAGGATTCTCAACAGAGTTAGACATCCTCTTAAGCCGTTGATCATTTCTATTCTTAGATGGGTGATGTGCAATTTCTATGTACAATTTGATGATATGGTGTATAAACAGGTTAGAGGTACGGCAATGGGAACCCTGGTCGCTCCTGTCTTTGCCATTTTGTATATGAGTTGGCTAGACGAGGAGCTGACGCGGAAGGTGACCATAGAGCCACTTTGTCATGTTAGATACATAGACGATGGGTTCATCCTTTGGGAGGGGAGTGTAGAAACTCTCCAAGGATTCCTAGGAGCCTTCAACTCCCTTCGGCCCACGATCAAGCTGACTTGGGAAATCAGCGAGGACAGGATTGACTTCCTCGACCTTCAGCTCTACAAAGGGGAGCGCTTCCACAAATCCAGAATTCTGGATGTGGCTAGCTTTCAGAAACCGTTGAATCGGTTTCCCGTTCTCCTCTTTCCACTCGAAGGAGTGTAAGAGAGGATTCATCACGAGTGAGCTGAAACGTCACTGCCTGCGGAACTCATCGTTCAAGACCTTTTGGGAGAGGAAAGTCCTCTTCTTTGAGAGGCTGAAGGCCAGAGGGTACCCTGATTACTTCCTCAGGCCTATCTTCAACAGTGTTACACATCAAGACCGACCGGCTTTGCTTCGCAGCTGCCAACAACACAAAGAGAGGGAAGTCCCCCAGTCCCTCAAGGTAAGAAGGTGTCCAAGGACTTTGCTGGGGGGGTTTTTGAGAATTCTCAAAAAACACGCGCTGCAACACATTTCCCTCCCACGAATGTTAGTGTGTTGGCGTTTACCAAAGAGGATACGTAACCTCTTGGTGAAAGCGAGGTTTAAAAAACGGGGATACACCAACCCCGGAAGCTGATGGGATTGAATTTGTCCCAACCAATTTGCATGTGGGAATGACATTGTAAATCTTGTACAGCCAGCTAGCGGGCCGCAATGACGAGCCGCACTGGACTTCTTGTTTTCTTGGTTGAGTGTTGGGCAAGGTAGATGGGAGTAGATAAGGAGTAGTTTCTTTCATGTAACTCTGAGAGCGCTGATGAAGGCCACCAGCCGAAACGCGCGTACGCTCAGGTTTGAATGAAAATTTCTTCTTACCTACTAAGTCCCTACTAAGCCTAAGCTCAGCCTAGAGGAGGTTAAGGACGAGTTACCTGTTGGATCCAGGTCGAATCTGTTTTTCTACACAGCTAAGGTCTCTTGACCTGGTTGATGGAAGCAGCATTGACCATAGGGGGTTGCTCAGGCGCTTGGGCTGGGAGGGCTATACGTGGGGACGCTAATACTGTGAAGGAAGGAGGTAAGCCAGCCATAGCATCATGTCAATCTGTTGTGTCAGTCTACACGTGGGAACCTTCTCCCTTAGTAGCTGTAGCAG
The DNA here is from genome assembly GCA_947470075.1 of Closterium sp. Yama58-4. Classification (NCBI taxonomy): domain Eukaryota; kingdom Viridiplantae; phylum Streptophyta; class Zygnematophyceae; order Desmidiales; family Closteriaceae; genus Closterium; species Closterium sp. Yama58-4. Next base: position 504,010 of record CANIUD010000020.1, on the reverse strand, counting down.
CCTCACCCAGGCTTCCATGCTGCATGTGGGCCGGTTGACTGGGCTACAGGGTCTTTCCCTGGGCGGGTGTCACGAGATGGGAGACAATGTGTTGCCGCTGCTGGCCGCCCTGCGCCACCTCACCTCGCTCAGCATGGCTCGTGAAGTCACTGATGCCGGCCTGATAAACTTGTTCTCGCTGCCGCCGCTGCACAGGCTGTCGCTGCCTTCCTGCCAGGGCGTCACCTCAGCCGGCATGCATGTGGGGCGCCTCACCAGCTTGCGGGAACTGGATCTCCGCCTCACCAGCCTGCGGGTGGTGTTAGTAGTATAAGGTACATTGCATTACCATGTGTCAAACATGCATTAGCCATTCGACACTGCCAATACAAAAAGTATTATTGGGCACAGAATCACATTCGATTTGGATTCGACAGTAATCAAATCGTATTCATATTCGGTGTTGGGCCAGTATTCGTTTTGTATTCGTTATTCTGCTTTGGGACAGTATTCTGTCAAATAAGAAACCACATCGTATTCGGAGAACATTCAGAACAAAATATATATATTGGTGAGCGTGGTGATGTGGTGCAACCCTTGGCCGACTCGGCCGGGCCAGCGGTGAATGGCTTGGTAAAACAGTGCGCGCGAAATTGGCAAAGTCCTGTTAGCAGTAAGGGGCGAACAAGGCTGGTGCTGTATGCGGTGGGGACGGTCGCGGCAAGGAATATCGAGGAAATTCCTTACAATCAGGGCCCACGTTATCAGGGCAAAACATCCTGATTACCCTGAATTCAGGATGCACTTCTGTATTTACCCTGCAATTTCAGAATAGTCATAATTTTAACCCTGAGGTCACAGGATGTTTTTATGTGAAATGCCCTGGAGTTTCAGGATGGCCGTAGTGTTCTTCCCTGTAGCGTCAGGATGAATGTCGAGGCCTGCCCTGACGCGGATTTTGGGGGGGGGGGGGTGGGTAAGGGGGGGTGTTCCGTTTCGGGGGGAATTTTTTCCCCGAGGATTTTTGTCTCTGTTGAAATTTTCCCCCGTGTATGTTTCCCGCCTTCGCACGTTCTCTTCCCCTTGACATTTCCGATCCCCCGCTACACCAGCCAAGCCAACCCCATCACCCACCGCCAAGGCAACTCGTCCTCTGCCTGGCTAGCTCTAGCTGGGTTTCTCACGCTGACGTTCAGTAGCACTCCATCCAACACCCTTGCAGTGTTGCTGTTAGAGTAGCAGCAGCACTATCAGTAGTGAAGTTCGGCTGGATGATGGCAAACGAGAACGATGGCGCGGCGCTAGTATCACGGGGTCTAACCGGATTAGATTTCTTGCGTCCGGTTAGAGCTGTGTCCGCCTTACCAACAGGTTCACCTGCAGCTGGATCATCTCGTACTCCCGCAGTCACACCCGCCTATGCTAGCACAAACGGCACCAACATTGTACCACCTGGTGCGACACGCGACACCTGTGTGCTAAAATCAGAACCCTGAATACTATTATTTTTGCCCTGACAGGTCAGGATTATTTTCTGCAAAAGCCCTGACCAATCAGGAAGGCTCTGAAGATTTGCCCTGAGAAATCAGGGCATTTTTGAAGATTCTAGAAAAGTGCCCTGAGGGCTCAGGGTGCCCCAAAACCTAGCACGGGCCCTGCTTACAATAACACTAGGTACTAATTTTTTAACGGTTATGATAACAGGTTGGAATGTGGGTGAATAAACATTATAACGTATCTCTTGTAACAAACGTGCGAACGTCGTCAATCGCGAAGGATAATCCTCCTTCGCGACAGACGATGTTGTAGGCCGCTGGGCAACAAAACTCCACCTACAAGACACGAACCGCCAAGCCTAGCAAACCACCAGTATATTACGACGTGTTGCAATTTCCGGTGCACTGCATCGGCTCGGCTCGGTTTGGCACGAGCCAGGTCGTGCCAGATCCGCGACTCGGAAACCTCGAAATTTCGATATGAAATTCGAGGTATTTGTATTGCGATTTCCTGGCACGAGGGTGGCGGGTTGGCATCGGGTGACATCCTCATGGCTCGAGCCAGGTCGTGCTGGCTCGAGCCATAACGATGCAGTGCACTGAATCGGCTCGAGCCAGGTCGTGCCAAGTCAGTGCACTGCATTGGCTCGTCCTCTTGCTTTCATGGAAACTTCCAAATCACGTGCCACGAGCCGAGCCGATGCAGTGCACCGGAAATTGCAACACGTCGTTAGGTTTGCTAGGCACCTGCATGCTCTTCGCACGGCACGGCACCCCTTGTAGGTTAGCAGGCATCTCTACTACAAATGTTTCGGCTTATAGTCCGACGAGTTGAGCCGAATGTCAGAATGAACGGACAGGAATGACTGTACTAGCACAAAGTTGGATACAAGTAGTAAACCCTAATCTAGTGTACCCCCTAAGGTGTAACCCACTACAGCCTACAATAATGTTTGACACACCCCCATAGGCGCAGTGGGAGACAACCACAGGGTCACGAGACCAGTCAAAGCAAAGGAAGGCAAGCTCAGGGTGGATCTCAAGGATTCCACACAAATTCCGAGCACAAGCTAGTGGTCACAAGACCAGTTCACATGCAGGTTTATAACAGAGCAAGAGATACAGTGATCACAACCTAGCAAGAGTAAACATGCAGGTATAGATATATATAGTGATCACAGTACAAGCAAAGTCAAGAGGTAAGTAAGTGAGGTCCAGTAGGCACAAGGCCTAGTAGAGTGCAGAAGCGCTGATGGTCACGAGGCTGAAGCGCCTTGGTGAACACATCAGCAGTGTTGGCCTCAGTGGCCACGTAGCGAATACAAAGCTGACCGCGCTGCTGCAGCTCACGAGCAAGGAAGTACCGCAGGGCGATGTGCTTCGTTCTGTGCTCCAGTCTGTGCTCCTCACACAAGGCAATGGCAGCCTTGTTGTCGACGTACAGTACTGGAGGAGAACGAGGCGGCTCTCCGAGGTCAGTCAGCAGGTAGGTCAGCCAGCGTAGCTCCTGGGCAGCCATGGCTGTAGCGTAGATCTCAGCCTCGCAACTGGAGCCGAGAACAGAAGAAGAGCGTGTAGAGCGCCAAGAAACTGAGCCAGAGCCAAGGCTGAAGGTGTAACCCTGAGACGACCGCTGAGTGGCCTGGTCGTCTGCCCAAGAAGCGTCTGAGTGCCCTGTGAGAACAACTCGGTCTCGCCCTCCAAGCACAAGCCCCATGCCCGACGTACTGCACAAGTAGCGCAACACCCTCTTAGCGGCATCCATGTGCTCCTTCCTGTGACGGCCAGGAGCGACATAGCGTGCAAGGATGCTAAGAGGGTATGCAAGGTCAGGTCGAGTGCAGGTCATCAGGTACATGAGGCAGCCCACAAGCTCTGGATACGGGCCACTCGGCTCTACGGACTCATCCGAAGGCAGAGCTGAGAGCGAGTGACCGGTAGGCAGAGGAGTGGACTGAGGCGAGGAGTACGTGAAGCCGAAGCGCTGGAGAACCTGCTGCACCATGTGTGACTGAGTCAGGGTGATGGTGCGCCGTGCTCTGTCCCAGGTGATCCGCAAGCCAAGATAGCTTGTCAGCTCACCCAGGTCTGTGCACGTGTGTCTCCTCTGCAGCTCCGACTTCACGTAGGCGAGTCCTGCAGTGTCAGCAGTGGCAAAGACCAAGTCGTCGACGTACACGAGGATGTAGAACGGCGGCAGCGAAGTGTCGGTGCGCAGGAACAGCGACGGGTCAGCTGTAGAAGGCGCGAACCCAAGAGCCGCAAGTGTAGTCCTCAGTGTGTCGTGCCACTCACGCGGAGCCTGGCGGAGACCGTAGACCGGCCGCTGAAGCCTCCATTGGGTACCAGGAGGAAACGACCCAGTGAAGCCAGGAGGGCGGCGCAGCCAGATCTCCTCGTGTAGGCTGCCCTGCAAGAAAGCAGTGCTGAAGTCAAGTGAGTGAAGCTCGTAGTCGCGGTGAGCGGCTATGTGCAGCAGCACCCGAAGAGTAGTCATCTTCGGGGTGGGGGAGAAGGTCTGGAAGAAATCAACTCCCTCTCGCTGACTGAAGCCTCGAGCCACGTAACGCGCCTTGAAGACAGGCGGAGAACCCGGCGGCCGCTTCACCCTGAAAATCCACATGCCACTGACGATGTTCGCCCCAGGAGGGGGAACCTCGTCGACGTAGGTGCGTGTGGACTTCCAGGAGGCCATCTCGGCGTCCATGGCTGTCTGCCACTGAGAGGAGTAGGGACCCGCCATCGCCTCAGCGTAAGTGCGCGGGGTCGGGATGCCTGGTGCATCCGGGTCTCCCTCAGGGGCAACTAGCAAGGACACGAGACGGGGCAAAGCAGCAGCAAGACACTGGAACTCCTCCTGTCTGTCCTCAAGGACGTCCGTGCCAAGAGCACACTCACCCCCGACGAACGGAGGACAGACAGACTCAGACTCAGACTCAAACTCAGCAACAAGGCTAGCAGCGTAGTCTAGACGACAGGCAACAGCAAAGTCAACCAACTCAGCGACCAGAGCAGACGCAGTCGAGGACTCAAAGGTAGGGTCAGTGACAACAGTAGCGAGGAGACGCGTGACAGTAGGGTGCTCAGCACGGTACCGGTCAGACTCAGGGTCCGGAACGTGAGGCAAAGAAGACGCAGGAGGAGACGGTAGAGGGACACGCTGAGGAGCAGTAGAGGGACGCAGAGTCATGTAGTGAGTGCCTGGGACAGGAGGAGGACGCTCACGACGGACACGACTACCAGTGCGAGCAGGACGAACAGGCGACGCAGGACGAGACTCAGGCTCACGACGCTCTGTAAGACCTCTTGTGGGACCAGTGTAAGGAGAGGGAGCAGGGAGAGGCGAGGTAGGCGGTAACAGTGACTGCGGCTGGACAGGCAGAGGACACTCTACGGAGGGAGGAGGACAAGGAGGAGGAGCCTGCCCAAGAACCTGCTGAAGGAGCGGTACGAAGTACGGTCGCGGCCGCGCAGCGTCTCCAGAAGCAGAGGAGACTCCAGCGGCCGGGTCCACAGCACCAGCAGCAGCCCCACCGGCCGGGTCCTCAGCACCAGTAGTAGCTCCAACGCCCGGGTCCTCAGCAGCAGCAGCAGCGCCACCGTTTGGGTCCTCAGCTCCAGCAGCAGCTCCACCGTCCGGGTCCTCAGCACCAGCAGCAGCGCCACCGCCCGGGTCCTCAGCTCCAGCAGCAGCTCCAACGTCCGAGTCCTCAGCACCAGCAGTAGCTCCACCAGGCGGGTCCGCAGTACCAGCAGCAGCTCCCACGTCCGGGTCCTCAGCACCAGCAGCAGCGCCACCCCCAGGGTCTGCAGCACCAGGAGCACCACTCCGAAGACTGCAGCGCCGTGTGTACCACTCGCGGATCTGCTGAATGGGGGGGAGCTCCTGGGTAGGAGGGGAAGTACCGGGACGAGCTCCAGCAGCACCTCTCCGGAGGCGGCAGTACTCGAGGTACCTCTCCTGCAGCTGCTGGGAGGAGAGGGCTCCTCCAGGTGTAGCACGCCTAGGCTCAGCACCCCCAGACGCAGCACCCCCAGACCCAGCACCCCCAGGCTCAGCACCTCCAGGCTCCGCACCTCCAGGCTCCGCACCCCCAGGCTCGGCACCCCCAGGCTCCGCACCCCCAGACTTAGCACTTCCAGGCTCAGCACCCCCAGACGCAGCACCCCCAGGCTCAGCACCCCCAGACGCAGCACCCCCAGGCTCAGTACCCCGAGCAGGACGAGAGTCAACAGCTACCTCGACAGGCTCACCCGGGTCTACCTGGGACACACCTGAGGGAGCGGCACCCTGAGGGGGGAGGGGGTCTGGTACCTCAGCACCTGGAGCGAGGAAGAGAGGCGGGGGGGGGGAGCGGGGCAGTGCGGTAGGGGAAGAGACGGTAGTAGGGGACGGACTCGTCAAAAGTGACGTCCTGAGAGGCCAGGACACGCCGCGAGGTGGGGTGGTAGAACTGCCAACCAGGGGCGTCCGGGACAAAGCCAAGGAAGACGCAGGGGACAGCGCGACGGGAGAGCTTGTCCGCGGACGTGTCGCGGACAAAAGCTCGGGATCCCCAGACCCGAAAACGCGACGCATCGCCAGCCTCTCCCGTCCAACGCAGTGTCGGAGAAGTCTCAGGCAAGGAGACACGGGGCCAGAGGTTGAGCTGATGCGCAGCGTATCGGACTGCAAACGGCCACAGAAAGTGGGGGGCAGCCGCATGAACCAAGGAGGTACGAGCGACCTCCATGACCAAGCCAATGCGGCGCTCAGCAACCCCATTCTGCTGTGGAGAGGCCGGAAGCGTGAACGACTGCTCAATGCCCTCCTGCTGACAGAAGGCCTCCAAGAGGCCAGAGGAAAACTCTCCACCTCTGTCAGAGTGCAGACGCAGGACAGGGAAGTCGGAGTGGAAACGCTCACTGAGCTGGAGACGAGATCTGCGGATCCAAGGGATCAAGACATCAGGGACGTCACCCTTGGTGCGCAAGGGGAAGACCGTGGTGTAGCGCGAGAAGTCGTCAACAACAATCAGGAAGTACCTCTCCTGACCCTGGCCACGGACGCGGGCTGGGCCCCACACGTCCCATCCGAGCACACGTGCAGTGTGTCACGCACTCGTAGGCAGGGGTGAACTGGTGAACACCCCCGTCCTGGAGCGCACTACCTGCCACCAAGTTCGTAGAGAACGAGGGGAGGTAGAGACCTGACAGCGTGCCGGACGGGACCGCCGGACAAGGAAGGACAGTAGAGGAGGTCGCAATGACCGGACCCCCAGAGGGGTCAGCAAGGGAGACAGCAATTGGCCGAGCGAGTGGCTCAAGGACAGTGCGGTCACGAAAGAAACAGCGAGAAGCACCTGAGTCCAGGGTGAAGGTGTGCAGTGCTGCAGTCGACTCAGTACCAGGGGGCACGGACGCACGAGCACCTAGGGCTGCAGCCTCACCAGGACCTGTGGGAGCAGACGCACGAGCACCTAGAGCGGCAGCCGGACTGGCCTGAATGCCCGGGTCGGGCGGAACACGCAAGTACTGAGCACCCTCTCCACTAATAGACATCGCATACATGGCAGTGAGAATAGCATCAAAGTCTAAAGCCCAAATATCAACACCCCTCTTTTCCAGATCAGCCCAGCGCGGCAGCTCAGTGGCAGCAGGAAACTGAGTGCGCCACGCGTCGTTAAGGCGCGCGAAGCAGCGCTGCGTGGGGTGCGGCCTCCCACACTGCTGGCCGCTGCGGTCACCTGTGCGAATGACGTACGTGCAGGTAAAGCTACGCTGCGCATACCACTCACGGGCGGCCTGAAGCGTCGGGGCGGGCTGCTGACTCTGCCCTCCGCCAGTGCCTCCACGACCACCACCCCCACCGCCGCCGCCCCGGCCACCTCCACCCCTGCCGCCGCCACGACCACCTCCGCCTCCGCTGCCGCCTCCACCACCACTCCCACCGCTGCTGTCTCCTCCCACACTGCCGCCACTAGTCTCCCCTGCCGCACCTCCACTCCCACCGCCTCCACCCCCACCTCCTCCGCCGCCACCCCCACCCCTGCCCCCCTTGTTCCTGCGGCGCCCACTCGAAGCAGACGCGGTCCCGACCTTCTCAGCACCAAGAAGGTCGACAGCAGCAGCAGAGGCGACAGAGGGGAGGAGGGGGGAAGGGGAACACCCCTCAAAGAACGGGGTGCGGGGGTCGCCACGAGAGGTGCCTACAGCGACGATGCTCGCCTCAGCTGCAAGCAGTTCCTTCTCGAGGAGGGCAACAGTGAGCTCAGTGGGGGAGCGAGAGAGGAAGTGGTCCCTGACTGCGCGCAGAGAGTCAGGAAGGCGGGTGACGATGTGGTAGAGAGTGATCCAGAGCGGGGGGGGGTTGCTAGTGAGAAACTCGGCAGGCATAGCAGCGCGAAAGCGGGCCTCACTAGTCTTAAGGTGGGTGATGAGGTCTGCGACAGTGTGAAAGGAGGCTAGGTCGGGGAACAGGTAGGGGAGAGTGAGGCGGCCTAGCGTGGCAGAAGCTGGCGAGGAGTAGCGGGCAACTACAGCGGTATAGAGGTCCTTAGCAGTCTTGCACTGGCCAAAGTGCTCGCGCTCATCTAGCGGCAGGGAGTTGCGAATAGCAAAGCGAGCGTGCGCATCACGGGTCTGCCACTGGGAACGCAGAGTGCTGTCAGCAGTCGAGTCAGGGGCAGTGGCATGGCCTAGGGCGTGGTCGTACAGTGAGATATCTTCCTTGGCAGTGAGCTGTAGGAACAGGTGCAGGTCATCTAGCCAGGTTTCGAACTTCACTGGACGGCCCTCGGCATCGAAAGCTAGAACTGGCGGACTAGCCATAGTGACAGTAGCAGTAGTAACAGTAGTAGTAGGAATCAAGCCGCTGGAAAGGTGTCCACTGGTGGCAGCTGCAGTGGCAGCAGTGCGCGCGGTAGGTAGAAGGTAAACAACAGGGAGAGCGAGTGCCTCTCGGGCGGCGGCTGCAGAAGCGCACAGGCGGCAGCGGCGCACTGGGAACGGCGGTGCACGGGCAGCGGGAGCGCACGGGCGACGGGAGGCTGCGAGGCGTGCGCGAGCAGGCGACGGGCGGCTGCGGGGCGTGCGCGAGCAGGCGACGGGCGGCTGCGGGCGGGCGGCCGCTGCGACAGCGGGCTGCGGGCCTGCGGGACGTGCGCGAGCAGGCGACGGGCGGCTGCGGGGCGTGCGCGAGCAGGCTACGAGCGGCTGCGGGGCGTGCGCTAGCAGGCGACGGGCGGCTGCGGGGCGTGCGCGAGCAGGCGACGGGCGGCTGCGGGGCGCGCGCGAGCAGGCGACGGGCGGCTGCGGGGCGCGCGCGAGCAGGCGACGGGCCGCGCGCGAGGGAAATAAGGCGCGCGCGGGAAAAAAAAAAAGGCCGCGCGCGAGCGGCTAAGGGGCGGCGCGACGGGGCCTTAAGGGGCGGGTCGCGGGTCGCGGGAGGTAGGGGCCGGAAAAAGTTCGAGGCGCCCTAGGTAGGTAGGTAACGGTGGGCCCTTAAAAAAAACGGTCCTAGCGAAGGACCTGCTCTGAAACCATGTCAGAATGAACGGACAGGAATGACTGTACTAGCACAAAGTTGGATACAAGTAGTAAACCCTAATCTAGTGTACCCCCTAAGGTGTAACCCACTACAGCCTACAATCATATAAACATATATTGTTTGACACCGAAGCGCGTGGACTGTATGCCGAAATTTTCAAACCCCAGGCAAAACGCGATATTTATAGTCCCGTTCAGAAAATTTGCATGAATAGTGGTTTGTTTGCTAAAATGTTTGGTTTTTGGTCTTTTTCTTAAATTTGGACCGCGCTGGCTTCAACTTCTTGTCACACGCTTCCACTCGCTGATCAATTTCGCATGACCAACGGGCAAAACAAAAAAGAATCTTTTATGGTTTGGGGGTCGATTAGAAGGTAAAAACTTCGGTTTTACCCTGTAAACGAGATAATTGTGATGTCATCGTCGAGCGCGCTGGAGACCGCGCAACAGGATTGAGAAGTGATCACGGTCAAGAAAAACAATTACTTAGAATTTGGAGGTTAAATGTCGAATCGATGATCCCTTATCTATAATTTTCCCCGAATGTTGGGATGGTTCAATTTGGAGCCTCTGATTGGCTGCGGAGCTGATTCGTGCAATGATTCGGTCAAGCTTCAATTTTTCCCGCCAAAAAAGGGACTGTAGCCAACCCTAGGTAATATCGGAAAATTCTACTCAAGGGGGTAAAGGGACTCATTTAGCAATGGCCTATAACCCAGAACACCTGTACGTCGGCACCCCCTTGGTTGACTCCCGTTGTTTGTTTTGTTTTTGTTTTTCTGCACGGGAAACTCGCTTGCGTGGAACGTGACGTTGCCGTTCCACGTGGGCACCAGAACCCCGTTCTTACTTGCGGACAAAGGCGCCCCCGTCCGTACATTGGCGCGTCAGCACGCTACCCAATGTTGGCCACTTGAACACGTTCTTTTTTCCTAATCGTGGACAAACGCACACCCGCACTGCGTTGACACCGAGCGTACGCCTATGTGGCAATCCCGCCTTATCATCGCGGAAAAGGGAAGTGCGAAAAAAAACCTAAAAGTTACTGTTTCGTAACTTTCCAGTTGCATTTTCCGCGCAAGAAAAAAGTTTGACTCGTAAACAGTGGTAGCGTCAGTAACTTGCGAAGTGACTTTCCCGTCACATTCCCAACACAAACTGTACACTTCGGTGCAATTGTGAGGTATACGGTAAAGCAACTAGTGGGGTGGAAAACGTCACCCTTGAGCAACCTACGCGAAAGTGTCACGGCAACGCCACGTGGCATACGACGTACTACACATGAAACTGAAACATGCTGACGTGGCTGTCATCGTACTCGAACGACAGCCGTCGGATCAGATTAAAATCGACGCACATAAACGTATCTTGTGGGCCAATCAGAGAGCATTTTGGTGTGCGGAAAGGATCTCCCATTGGCTGACGATTGGCATTATCCGTTTCGGTACATCCGTTATATTTCTAGTTTCATTTGAATGTTGAGAGTTGCATTAATAATTTTTTACAACAAAACGTTGATACAAAAATGTTGTACTATCTTTCCCATGCAACAACAAATAAACTTACATCACAGCTAAAAATCATGACAACTAAATAGTGTCAAACATTATATGTGTTGTGTTTGTGTAGGCTGTAGTGGGTTAGCCTATAGGGGGGTCACAACATTAGGGTTTCATATTTGTACTCACAATCCTTTCTAGTTCACCATTCCAGTCCGTTATTACTGACATGGTTTCAGAGCAGGTCCGTCGCTAGGACTGTTCTTAGGGCCCACCTACCTACCTACTGTGCGCCTCGTGCGCCTGCGCGTCCTAGAGCGCTCCTTACCTACCTACCACGCGCACGCAGCTCGCTAGCCGCCCGCGCGTGGCTTTCCTTTTTTTTTTTACCGCGCGCGCCGTACTAGCCGCTCGCGCGCGGCCGTTTTCACGCGTGCGCCCCGCCAGCTGCCCGCGCGCGCTTTATTTTCTTCGCGTGCGGCCCGCCCGGCTGCCCGCAGCCCGCCGTCGCAGAGGCCGCCCGTCCGCAGCCGCCCGTCGCCTGCTCGCGCACGCCCCGCAGCCGCCCGTCGCCTGCTCGCGCACGCCCCGCTGCCCGCAGCCCGCCGTCGCAGAGGCCGCCCGTCCGCAGCTGCCCGTCGCCTGCTCGCGCACGCCCCGCAGCCGCCCGTCGCCTGCTCGCGCACGCCCCGCAGCCGCCCGTCGCCTGCTCGCGCACGCCCCGCTGCCCACAGCTGCCCGTGCGCCGCTGCCACTGCCGCACGTGCGCATACGCAGCTGCCGCCCGTGCGCTGCTTCCGCTGCTGCTTGCGCACCGCCGCCTCCTGCCGTCGCCGCACGTGCACTGCTGCCGCCCGTGCGCCGCCGCTGCCCGTGTGCCGCCGCTGCCCCTACGCTACCTACCGCGCACACTGCTGCCACTGCAGCTGCCACCAGTGCGCCGTTGCAGCTCCTGCTGCCACGCTCCCTACTCCTGCCGCTCGTGTGCCACTACGGACAGTCGACCCCGCCCGCGCCTTACCTAGCGGCCCCGCCGGTCCCGTTGACCCTACGCACACCTTTCCAGCGGCCTAGTTCCTCCTCCTACTACTGTCACTATGGCTAGTCCTCCCGTTCTAGCTTTCGATGCCGAGGGCCGTCCGGTGAAGTTCGAAACCTGGCTAGATGACCTGCACCTGTTCCTACAGCTCACTGCCAAGGAAGACATCTCGCTGTACGACCACGCCCTAGGCCATGCTACTGCCCCTGACACGTCTGCTGACAGCACTCTACGCTCTCAGTGGCAGACTCGTGATGCGCACGCTCGCTTTGCTATTCGCAACTCCCTGCCGCTAGACGAGCGCGAGCACTTCGGCCAGTGCAAGACTGCTAAGGACCTCTACACCGCTGTAGTTGCCCGCTACTCCTCACCCGCTTCTGCTACGCTAGGCCGCCTCACTCTCCCCTACCTGTTTCCCGACCTAGCCTCCTTTCACACTGTCGCAGACCTCATCACCCACCTTAAGACTAGTGAGGCCCGCTTTCGCGCTGCTATGCCTGCCGAGTTTCTCACTAGCAACCCCCCCCCCGCTCTGGATCACTCTCTACCACATCGTCACCCGCCTCCCTGACTCTCTGCGTGCAGTCAGGGACCACTTCCTCTCTCGCTCCCCCACTGAGCTCACTGTTGCCCTCCTCGAGAAGGAACTGCTTGCAGCTGAGGCGAGCATCGTCGCTGTAGGCACCTCTCGTGGCGACCCCCGCACCCCGTTCTTCGAGGGGTGTTCCCCTTCCCCCCTCCTCCCCTCTGTCGCCTCTGCTGCTGCTGTCGACCTCCTTGGTGCTGAGAAGGTCGGGACCGCGTCTGCTTCGAGCGGGCGCCGCAGGAGCAAGGGAGGCAGGGGTGGGGGTGGTGGCGGAGGAGGTGGGGGTGGAGGCGGTGGGAGTGGAGGCGCGACTGGGGAGGCTAGTGGCGGCAGTGGGGGAGGAGACAGCAGCGGCGGGAGCGGTGGCAGGGGTGGAGGCGGCAGCGGAGGTGGAGGTGGTCGTGGCGGCGGCAGGGGTGGAGGTGGCCGAGGCGGTGGTGGTGGCGGTGGTGGTCGTGGAGGCACTGGCGGAGGCCCGAGTCAGCAGCCCGCCCCGACGCTTCAGGCCGCCCGTGAGTGGTATGCGCAGCGTGGCTTTACCTGCACGTACGTCATTCGCACAGGTGACCGCAGAGGCCAGCAGTGTGGGAGGCCGCACCCCACGCACCGCTGCTTCGCGCGCCTTAACGACGCGTGGCGCACCCAGTTTCCCGATGCCGCTGAGCTGCCGCGCTGGGCTGATCTGGAAAAGAGGGGTGTCGATATTTGGGCTCTAGACTTTGATGCTATTCTCACTGCCATGTATGCCATGTCTATTAGTGGAGAGGGTGCTCAGTACTTGCGTGTTCCGCCCGACCCGGGCATTCAGGCCAGTCCGGCTGCCGCTCTAGGTGCTAGTGCGTCTGCTCCCACAGGTCCTGGTGAGGCTGCTGCCCTAGGTGCTAGTGCGTCCGTGCCCCCTGGTACTGGGTTGACTGCAGCACTGCACACCTTCACACTGGACTCAGGTGCCTCTCGCTCTTTCTTTCGTGACCGCACTGTCCTTGAGCCACTCGCTCGGCCAGTTGCTGTCTCCCTTGCTGACCCCTCTGGGGGTCCGGTCATTGCGACCTCCTCCACTGTTCTTCCTTGTCCTGCGGTCCCGTCCGGCACGCTTTCAGGTCTCTACCTCCCCTCGTTCTCTACGAACTTGGTGGCGGGTTGTGCGCTCCAGGACTCGGGTGTTCACCAGTTCACCCCTGCCTACGAGCGCGTGACACACTGCACGTGTGCTCGGACGGGTCGCCACCTGGCTACTTTCACTCGAGAGCCGGGGTCGGACCTGTACACACTGACCACTGAGTCCCCTCAGGTAGCTGCGTCCGCGTCTGCGTCTGCGTCAGGTCAGCTGTCCGCCCCCTGCTCGTGTCGCTCTCTGGCGCATGAGACTGTCCTTTGGCACCACCGCCTTGGTCACCCGTCTGTGCAGCGCCTTCGGGCCATGCACAAACGGGACCTTGTTGCTGGTCTTCCCAGGGTGCTCCCTCCCCTTCCCGACTCGCCTGCTCCTCCCTGTATTCCCTGTGTCGAGGGGCGGCAGCGCGCCGCTCCTCACTCCTCCTCCTTTCCCCCGACGACTGCTCCCTTGCAGACGCTCCACTTGGACGTGTGGGGCCCAGCCCGCGTCCGTGGACAGGGTCAGGAGCGGTACTTCCTGCTCGTTGTTGACGACTTCTCGCGCTACACCACGGTCTTCCCCTTGCGAGCCAAGGGTGACGTACCTGATGTCTTGATCCCTTGGATCCGCAGATCTCGTCTCCAGCTCACCAGGCGTTTCCGCTCCGACTTTCCTGTCCTGCGTCTGCACTCTGACAGAGGTGGGGAGTTTTCCTCTGGCCTCCTGGAGGCCTTCTGTCAGCAGGAGGGCATTGAGCAGTCGTTCACGCTTCCGGCCTCTCCACAGCAGAATGGGATTGCTGAGCGCCGCATTGGTCTAGTCATGGAGGTCGCTCGTACCTCCTTGAGTCATGCGGCTGCCCCCCATTTTCTGTGGCCGTTTGCGGTCCGATACGCTGCGCATCAGCTCAACCTCTGGCCCCGTGTCTCCTTGCCCGAGACTTCTCCGACACTGCGTTGGACGGGAGAGGCTGGCGATGCGTCGCGTTTTCGGGTCTGGGGATCCCGAGCTTTTGTCCGCGACACGTCCGCGGACAAGCTCTCCCGTCGCGCTGTCCCCTGCGTCTTCCTTGGCTTTGTCCCGGACGCCCCTGGTTGGCAGTTCTACCACCCCACCTCGCGTCGTGTCCTGGCCTCTCAGGACGTCACTTTTGACGAGTCCGTCCCCTACTACCGCCTCTTCCCCTACCGCACTGCCCCGCTCCCCCCCCCCGCCTCTCTTCCTCGCTCCAGGTGCTGAGGTACCAGACCCCCTCCCCCCTCAGGGTGCCGCTCCCTCAGGTGTGTCCCAGGTAGACCCGGGTGAGCCTGTCGAGGTAGCTGTTGACTCTCGTCCTGCGTCTGGGGGTGCTGAGCCTGGGGGTGCTGAGTCTGGGGGTGCGGAGCCTGGGGGTGTTGAGCCTGGAGGTGCGGAGCCTGGGGGTGCGGAGCCTGGGGGTGCTGAGTCTGGGGGTGCTGAGTCTGGGGGTGCTGAGACTGAGCGTGCTACACCTGGAGGAGCCCTCTCCTCCCAGCAGCTGCAGGAGAGGTACCTCGAGTACTGCCGCCTCCGGAGAGGTGCTGCTGGAGCTCGTCCCGGTACTTCCCCTCCTACCCAGGAGCTCCCCCCCATTCAGCAGATCCGAGAGTGGTACACACGGCGCTGCAGTCTTCGGAGTGGTCCTCCGGGTGCTGAGGACCCGAGCGGTGGCGCTGCTGCTTGTGCTGAGGACCCGGGCGCTGGAGCTGCTGCTGGTGCTGAGGACCCGGGCGGTGGAGCTGCTGCTGGTGCTGAGGACTCGGACGTTGGAGCTACTGCTGGAGCTGGGGACCCGAGCGGTGGAGCTGCTGCTGGAGCTGAGGACCCGGCTGGTGGAGTTCCTGCTGGTGCTGCGGACCCGAGCGGTGGCGCTGCTGCTGGTGCTGCGGACCCGAGCGTTGGAGCTACTGCTGGAGCTGAGGACCCGAGCGGTGGTGCTGCTGCTGGTGCTGAGGACCCGGCCGGTGGAGCTGCTGCTGGTGTTGAGGACCCGGACGTTGGAGCTGCTGCTGGTGCTGAGGACCCTGCCGCTGGTGTCTCTGCTGGTTCTGGAGACGCTACGCGGCCCCGACCGTACTTCGTACCACTTCTTCAGCAGGTTCTTGGTCAGGCTCCTCCTCCCTGTCCTCCTCCCTCAGTAGAGTGTCCTCCGCCTGTCCAGTCGCCGTCACAGTTACCGCCTGCCTCGCCTCTCCCTGCTCCCTCTCCTTACACTGGTCCCACGGGAGGTCTTACAGAGCGTCGTGAGCCTGAGTCTCGTCCTGCGTCGCCTGTTCGTACTGCTCGCACTGGTCGTCGTGTCCCACGTGAGCGTCCCTCCACTCCTCCTGTCCCTGGCACTCACTACATGACTCTGCGTCCCTCCACTGCTCCTCAGCGTGTCCCGCTACCGTCTCCTCCTGCGTCCTCTCTACCTACTCTTCCTGACCCGGAGTCTGACTCCCGTCGTGCTGCCAGTCCCACTGTCACCCGTCTCCTCGCTACTGTTGTCACTGACCCTACCTTTGAGTCCACCGCTGCGTCTTCTCTGGTCGCTGAGTTAGTTGACTTTGCTGCTGCCTGTCGTCTAGACTACGCCACTGGCCTTGTTGCTGAGTCTGAGTCTGAGTCTGTCTGTCCTCCGTCCGTCGGGGGTGAGTGTGCTCTTGGCACGGACGTCCTTGAGGACAGACAGGAGGAGTTCCAGTGCTTTGCTGCTGCTTTGCCCCACCTCGTGTCCATGCTAGTTGCCCCTGAGGGAGACCCGGATGCACCAGACATCCCGACCCCGCGCACTTACGCTGAGGCGATGGCGGGTCCCTACTCCTCTCAGTGGCAGACAGCCATGGACGCAGAGATGGCTTCCTGGAAGTCCACACGCACCTACGTCGACGAGGTTCCCCCACCTGGGGCGAACATCGTCAGTGGCATGTGGATTTTCAAGGTGAAGCGGCCACCGGGTTCTCCTCCTGTCTTCAAGGCGCGCTACGTGGCTCGAGGCTTCAGTCAGCGAGAGGGAGTTGACTTCTTTCAGACCTTCTCCCCCACCCCGAAGATGACCACTCTTCGGGTGCTGCTGCACATAGCCGCTCAGCGCGACTACGAGCTTCACTCACTTGACTTCAGCACTGCTTTCTTGCAGGGCAGCCTGCACGAGGAGATCTGGCTGCGCCGCCCTCCTGGCTTCACTGGGTCGGTTCCTCCTGGTACCCAGTGGAGGCTTCAGCGGCCGGTCTACGGTCTCCGCCAGGCACCGCGTGAGTGGCACGACACACTGAGGACGACACTTGCGGCTCTTGGGTTCGCTCCCTCTACTGCTGACCCGTCACAGACACCTCACTGCCGCCGTTCTACATCCTCGTGTACGTCAACGACTTGGTCTTTGCCACTGCTGACACCGCGGCACTTGCCCACGTGAAGTCGGAGCTGCAGAGGAGACACACGTGCACAGACCTGGGTGAACTGACAAGCTATCTTGGCTTGCGGATCACCCGGGACAGAGCACGGCGCACCATCACCTTGACTCAGTCACACATGGTGCAGCAGATCCTTCAGCGCTTCCGCTTCACGTACTCCTCGCCTCAGTCCACTCCTCTGCCTACCGGTCACTCGCTCTCAGCTCTGCCTTCGGATGAGTCCGTAGAGCCGAGTGGCCCGTATCCAGAGCTTGTGGGCTGCCTCATGTACCTGATGACCTGCACTCGACCTGACCTTGCATACCCTCTTAGCATCCTTGCACGCTATGTCGCTCCTGGCCGTCACAGGAAGGAGCACATGGATGCCGCTAAGAGGGTGTTGCGCTACTTGTGCAGTACGTCGGGCATGGGGCTAGTGCTTGGAGGGCGAGACCGAGTTGTACTTACTGGACACTCAGACGCTTCTTGGGCGGACGACCAGGCTACTCAGCGGTCGTCTCAGGGTTACACCTTCAGCCTTGGCTCCGGCTCAGTTTCTTGGCGTTCTACACGCTCTTCTTCTGTTCTCAGCTCTAGTTGTGAGGCTGAGATCTACGCCACAGCCATGGCGGCCCAGGAGCTACGCTGGCTGACCTACCTGCTGACCGACTTGGGTGAGCGGCCTCGTTCTCCTCCAGTGCTGTACGTCGACAACCAGGCTGCCATTGCCTTGTGTGAGGAGCACAGACTGGAGCACAGAATGAAGCACATCGCCCTGCGGTACTTCCTTGCTCGAGAGCTGCAGCAGCGCGGTCAGCTTTGTCTGCGTTACGTGGCCACTGAGGCCAACCTTGCTGATGTGTTCACCAAGGCGCTTCCGCCTTGTGACCATCAGCGCTTCTGCACTCTGCTAGGCCTTGTGCCTACTGGACCTCACTTACTTACCTCTTGACCTTGCTTGTACTGTGATCACTATATATATATCTACCTGCATGTTTACTCTTGCTAGGTTGTGATCACTGTATCTCATGCTCTGTTATAAACCTGCATGTGAACTGGTCTTGTGACCACTAGCTTGTGCTCGGAATTTGTGTGGTATCCTTGAGATCCACCCTGAGCTTGTTGTTGCCTTGCTTTGCCTTGACTGGTCTTGTGACCCCTAGGTCTTCCCCACTTTGCCTATGGGGGTGTGTCAAACATTATATGTGTTGTGTTTGTGTAGGCTGTAGTGGGTTAGCCTATAGGGGGGTCACAACATTAGGGTTTCATATTTGTACTCACAATCCTTTCTAGTTCACCATTCCAGTCCGTTATTACTGACAAATAGGTGTCCTCTGCAAGACCAGCAAACCTTGCTGTTACGCATGCGCACAGAAATTGCTCGAGCGGGGTTAGTGGTAAACGAGTTTGCAACTCACCGACACATACTTAGCCATTGCATTGTATGTCGACTGAGATGGGGTTGCGACAGGCTTGGTCGCAACATGATTTAGGAGCTGCAAACGTAGGACAACATCGATTAACATAAAAGAACGCTGCAAACATATGCCAATGAACGAACACCAGGATGAAATTAGACTATAGAACAGGAAACAAAACACGTACACCAGTACATCGCGTAGACACAAACGTAACCCTCACCAGTGATACTATCACCTTTTGCCGGTCGCCACGCTGATAGCCGAATAGAAGATCGCACGTCTGGAATTGAGGTGAGAACACGGGTGAGAGAAAGGGAGATAGTGAAAACAGGTGCACCGAAACGCACAAAATTTCCGCCGCGCCGATACAGGACCGACGACAACGCTTCAAGTGCTGGACGTTCCTGAGGGAAACGCAAGAGATGCATGGAGAAAAGAGTCAGGAAGGGAAGAAACCTTGCTGGCGCATCTTGTTGAGATAAGCGGTAGTCTTAGGAGCCATAGCTAGGAGAGTCCTAGCTAGGCAAGAGAGTTTAGGCGAAAGAGAGGGGTTGCACTAGCAAGAATGAGGATACAAATAGCAAACCCTAGAAGGGTTGTACTCGCTACAGAGCACCCCACTACAGGCTAGAGCATAATATTCTGACACACCCCCATAGCCAAAGTGGGGTGTAATCAACAGAGCAAGCAAAGCAGTACAAGCTCAGGGTGGATCACAATGTCACCACACATTCTGAGCACAAGTTTAATAAGCAATAGTTTAAAGTTAAAAGCAGTGTGGGAGAGGGCTGCCTCACCCGCGCCTGCACTCGGTGCAGCCGCCCCTGTGCTTCCTTTCCCCTCCTCCTCCTTTCGTTCCCACTGCTGCAGCTGCCGCTGGGGGGGAGGGTGTGAGGGTGTGGGGGAGCCGGGGGAGTGGCACTGGGGTGGCGGGTGTGAGACCAACCAGCAGCCGTCCCTCCACCTCTCCTCTCTTCCCCCCTCTGCTGCTCCTGCTGCAGTGTAGGGGGGAGGGGGAGGGGGAGGGTGAGGGGATGGAAGGGGTGACCAGCCAGCGCCAGCCCGCCTCCTCTCTCTCCCTGCCGCCCCTCCTGCGGTCCGTGGGGGAGGAGAGTAAGGGGGTGGCAGAAGTGCCTTGCTGTCGCCTGCCCCTTTGCTGCCGAACCTTTTCTGCTGCCTTGCCTGCTGTTGCTGTTTTCTCGGTCTGTGGTGTACCCCTGCAGGTTGTGTCTTTCACTTAGCTATTCCTGTATGCTGTTACGGGGGGATGTCAGAATTATATATAACTGCATGTAGTTCTAGCTGTAGTGTAGTCATACATTTGTTCTTGCTTGGTGGTGCACCCTTCCTGAACTATAACTTGTACTTGTTTCTCATATTGCATCATTCCTATTCTCGACTTTCTCTCTTGGCACAAACTTCCTCTCCCCCCTTGGCCTAGGCTACTAAGCCTAGGCCCTAAACCTAACTACCACTTGTGCTAGTATCTCAACACGACGTTGATGACGCCACCCGTTATGAAGCCGTCGTACCGGCGTAGCTAAAGATGTCGATGACGAAGCCGATGCGGAAGATGCCCGTCGCGATCTGGATCATCCACTGCGTATTTCAGCTGTAGAAACAAAGCAAATAGGACGGGGAGCTGGGTGTTGCGGATGGGATGTGGAAGCAAAAGAAAAACGAGAAATAGTTAGAACGTAATGGAGGGGTGAACAGGGACTTCAACCCGAGATGTCCGCTTTGGAAAATATGGAAACGCTACAAAAACGTATACCTTTCGCAAGTCACCACTTGCGCATGTCCAGGGCGGAAACACTGAAAGTCGTCGACCTGTAATGTGAAATGGGAGGTTTGGAGGGGGGGACGGAGTTGAAGGGGAGATATCAGAAATTAGAAGAGAGTTAATTAGACTGGAAAACGTCAAGCGGTTTAAAAGGGGAATACAGTATGAGCGAGAGCGCAGAACATAACGACATTGAAGTCCAGTAAGAACAGATCTAGGATGCGGGAACTAGAGAAGCGGTGTACGGGAACCCTGGAACAATAAACTGAGAATGAGGAAACAGATTGAGTGAGGGGATTTGTATGGGAGGAATAGAGGCGTTGTGGGGATTGGTGGGGAGGGCAAGCGACGTCTTTCGGAAAAGCTGGAGGTGGGGGGGCATTAGGTGGACAGTTGATCTGGCTGGATATGCTGACATGTACAAACGGAGGGTGTTGATTGCTTTACAGTTTACAGCCACAACAGTGATTGGTTGAATAATATTGTACTGGATAACACGTCACTTGGGTTTGGTGGTTCAGATGCAGATTTGATATCTCCCGAAAGCTAGGTATCCATGTTTACAACCTCGCTAAAATTCGTGGGGACGTAATATTTTCGCGAGTACGGTTGTTCCATCTAACAATCAATGTTACTGTGCGTAATCGCTGGTTATCGTTTTTAACCGTGTAAAACCGTAGACTTGATGTTCAAGTCACTTTCGAGTGACTTTTTGGCGCGAGTGTTTAGGTCCGAAACTGGTGTACGGAAATTTGCGTTTCCGGGCTGTTGTTTTTCGGACACTTCGCGCAACAAAACCGCAAACTTTTCGCAGAAAAACCTTCGGACCCCCAATTTCGTCATTTTCCTTTTCCGCGATGATTATGGGTCCTAGTACAGAAACCCCAAGCCAGAATGGTCAACGGCTCCTTGGTACAGTAAACGCTAGCTGCACCAGTAAGAGCCGTGCCGTTCGGAACATGATACGGGTGCAGACCTCGTTACGTGGAGACGCTCTTTCGTGTGCGGACAAAGGGACGTTGGCACCCCCTGTTGGCCCACCCGCATTCGCCTCGCCTGAGAGCCGAGGCACCCCTTTGGGTTGACTCCCGGCCCGGCGGTGCTGCCGTTGATCTCACCTGCCCGCTCCCTCCAGGGAAGGCTGCGCTTCGAGGCGCTACACAGCTAGTACCAGTGGTTGATGGCATCACATCACCCTTGGGACTGTGAGTTGATTCAACACAGCCCTCTCCTGCAGATCCACTCCTCGTCTCCGCGTCCCTATCGCTACCCTGTCGCACACCCTCTCCCGCTCCCACACTGCTTTTAACTTGAAAGCACGGCCGCGAATGGCTTGCTATTCTCCTCGGACAGCCGCCGTGGTCGCGCTGCTGCTGCACGCGGCGTGCGTCGCATCGCCGCATCGCCTCGTGGTGGGCCATGTGTGGCGGCTGCCCTCCAATGCGGAGAATATCCGCCGCGAGATGGCCGTCAAGGCGCCTGGTGAGCCTTATGATACCCTAACCTGTCTATGTTATGCTAACCTGTCGTCCGACGAGTGTCTTGTCACTCGGTGTGACTCACACACGCCCATTCCATCCAAAAATGCTTTAAGAGTTTAATCTCGCCATGACGCCCGTCCGTGCTTCTCCCCATTCCCTCCTCCCCTCCTCCAGCTTCATCCGGGCCGTCTCGTTTTTCTGCACTCACCCATGCACATTGCATCCCAATCTGTCTTTGAGAGTTTTAATTCCTCATGATGTCCCCACACGTGCGCTCTCCCCATTCCCTCCCCCCCTTCCCCCCCCCGCCCCCCCCCTCCCCCCTCTCCCCCCGCCAGCCACATGCCCCGCTGGAGTGGTGTGCCCAACGGGAGCATACTGTGTGGTGGACAGCGGCGGCTTGCCCTTCTGCAAGTGCCTCACGGGGCAGGGCATCGTCAACGGCGCGTGCATGGGCGGCATGAGCTGGAAGACGGTGGGTACGAGTGTGGTGCTCTACAACGCGCCCTCCTTCGCCACCTCGCCCGCCACGCTCGCTCCCGCTGTGCTGCGCGCGCCAGCGCCCAACTCATCGGCCTGCGCGGTGGTGCCAAAGGGGTTCAACGGCACGGTGGGGTCGCTGCGGATTATGTGGAACGTGAATGACGGCGCGGGTGAGCACCTGGTGTGCGGCAAGGTGGTGTTTTGGGATAGGAACGACTGCTCCGGTTCCTCAGCGGTGTATGAGATTCCTGGCAAGTGGACGGCGGCGAGTCCCACCAAGTTCAACTACGCCACCACCAGCGTCAAGTGAGTGCCCAGCCCATGCTGCAGCGGCAACTGTCTCCCGCAGGGTTCAGGGTGATCTCTTCTCGTCTTTGCTCTTCCTGAGACGACTGGCTCTGCTTGTGTTTGGTAGCACTAATCGCGACTTTGTGTGACTTGCCTGCCTGTTCGCGTGTGAGTGACGGAGAGCAGGAAGGCAGTGGGCGTGGTGGCGACGGGCAGGTCTTTCTCTTGCCTGGCAGCTGTGAAGCCGCCCGTCACGGACCTCTGTGCCACGGCGGCTTGCCCGCCCAACTCCAAGTGCGTGCTCACGAACAGCTCCTTCGCTCAGTGCGTGTGCAAGTTTGGCACCACCATGGTTCCCGAGGGCTACTGCGTTGGTGAGTCGTCGCCATGTCATGGCGTGGAGTGGATTGGAGTGGAGTGGAGTGGTGTGGTGTGCACTATGGGAGGGAATTCATGCACACCCCTGCTGCACTGCACACGTGCATGCATTGACTCATGATTTGCAGACTCGTGCCTCTCTCTCGCGCTGCTTCTCTCTCCCTCTCTCTCCCTCTCTCTCCCACTCGCTCCCCCTCTCTCTTCCCCTGTCCAACGTCACATGCACGAGATGTCCTTACTCCTTTGCTCTCATTGGTCCGCTTCTGCACAAAATGGCTTCATGCATGCCCACTCCTGATAACACCAACCTGCTAATTTGTTTCTTTGTTGCAGATTCGTGCGCCGTGAAGCAGTGTGGCACGGGTGGCAATTGCGTGATTCTATCGAACGGCCAGCCGTACTGTGATTGCAAGGATGGCTACGAGCAGGAGTTTGTAACTGGCTCATGCATTGGTATGTGTGCTCATGCATTGGTATGTGTGCTCATGCATTGGTATGTGTGCTCATGCATTGGTATGTATTCCCATGCATTGGCATGTATGCTCATGCATTGGCATGTGTGCTCATGCAGTGGTATTGGTGTGTGCTTAAATCCGTGTGTGTGCTTACATTGGTGTCTCACTCTCTCTATCTCACTCTTCCCTGTCCACTTTTCCGATCTCTTCATTCCCCTTTCCATACTCTCCCCCCATCCTATCCCCTCCCCCTTCCTCCCCATCCATACCCGCCTCCCCTTTCCCGCTCTTGCTTCCTTGTTCTCCCACGTATATCACACCCAGCATTATCCATCCCCTTCCAAGAACTGTCGTCACTCCCGCGTATATCACACCAGTTACTACCTAGTATCCCCTCTCGAAAGTTGTCGTCTTCCCTTCCTTCTGTGCACAAAGTCACAATCCACGTCTTCCTTTTTTTTCCTCAACCCCCATGGTGCCTACAGGAGAAGGGCAGTGCAGGGAGTGCAAGCAGGACACCTTTGGCTTGTTTGACATACCATACGCTTACTGCCCGCCGGGCTACAACATGCACTCTGGTGCCTGCCTGCCAGGTGGGAACTGTTGCCTGCCAGGTGGGAACTGTTGCCTGCCAGGTGGGAACTGTTGCCTGCCAGGTGGGAACTGTTGCCTGCCAGGTGGGAACTGTTGCCTGCCAGGTGGGAACTGTTGCCTGCCAGGTGGGAACTGTTGCCTGCCAGGTGGGAACTGTTGCCTGCCAGGTGGGAACTGTTGCCTGCCAGGTGGGAACTGTTGCCTGCCAGGTGGGAACTGTTGCCTGCCAGGTGGGAACTGTTGCCTGCCAGGTGGGAACTGTTGCCTGCCAGGTGGGAACTGTTGCCTGCCAGGTGGGAACTGTTGCCTGCCAGGTGGGAACTGTTGCCTGCCAGGTGGGAACTGTTGCCTGCCAGGTGGGAACTGTTGCCTGCCAGGTGGGAACTGTTGCCTGCCAGGTGGGAACTGTTGCCTGCCAGGTGGGAACTGTTGCCTGCCAGGTGGGAACTGTTGCCTGCCAGGTGGGAACTGTTGCCTGCCAGGTGGGAACTGTTGCCTGCCAGGTGGGAACTGTTGCCTGCCAGGTGGGAACTGTTGCCTGCCAGGTGGGAACCTATGTTGCGCCTGACGCCCAGGAAGGGCAGCGTCCAGCGTCCGGACGCTCACGTCCGGACGCTGGACGCGTCAAATCTGTTTAACGCTGGACGTTCGGGAATTTTTTTCCGGGCAGCCCGGAAAAAAAATCGCGCACGCAATTGACGCGCGATTTCATCGCGACCAGAATTGCGATGAAATTGGCAAGCGGGGGTTGCGTTTTTGACCCACAAAAACGCAACCAACATTTATCCCCCCCGAAACATTTGTACCCATCCATATCTATTTCTCCCAACCAGGTCGATCCCCAACTAAACTAGAGAACCAGATCTAGGTCGACAGTACACAGATCTGTTTCTCTCGACATTGCCAAGCATACCTAACACTAGAATCCGCCAGTCACGCTACTAAGCCTTCCTAGCTAGATTTAGGTTAAAGCGATTAAGTTATCATGTCAACTCTTAGTCCCGCCGGATTTAGGATTTTCAGGATTTTCGGGAGTGTTTATAACTTTTGGTGAAAATTGTGAACTTGTTGCATTCTAACCCCTGTGTATCCTTACTAGGCAGGTTTTTTCACTCCTGCCCGGGAAAAGTTTTGCCCTGCCCGGACTAGCGTCAAGCGGGCGTCCAGGGCAGAGGAACCCGGGCGTCAAGCGTCTGGACGCCCCGTCCAGACGCCAGCGTCAAAAACGCCTGACGCGTCAGGCGCAACATAGGTGGGAACTGTTGCCTGCCAGGTGGGAACTGTTGCCTGCCAGGTGGGAACTGTTGCCTGCCAGGTGGGAACTGTTGCCTGCCAGGTGGGAACTGTTGCCTGCCAGGTGGGAACTGTTGCCTGCCAGGTGGGAACTGTTGCCTGCCAGGTGGGAACTGTTGCCTGCCAGGTGGGAACTGTTGCCTGCCAGGTGGGAACTGCAGCTCTTCTTGCAGGCTATGCATACCCCGTGCGATTAACAGGGTAGTAGTTATGATGCGGTCGCTGCTTCACCATCATCTCAGGGAAGCATTTACTTCTTTTCTTCTCCTTTTTCTTTTCACCATCTTATGCTTCCTCTCCCCGATCCATTCCACCACTCCCCTGCGTCCAATCATCCAATCACCTTGCAGGAGTCCTGCCTGACGTGGCAGACATCTCCATCAGCATATACAGCGTGCCTGCCTTGGGCAGCAGCGGCACGGCTCCTCCCTACATCTTCTGACTGAAGCCCAACAAGTGTGTCACCATCCCACCAGACGTCATCGCCAGCAGCAAGTCGGCCGGCATTCTGTTTTGAGCGCCGGGGTCGAGTGTCCGATGCACCACCATGGTCATCTATGACGCACTCTTCTGCAAAGGGAACCCTCTCACCTCTGACGTGCCTGCTGGCAATGACCTTTACGAAATGTCCATTCTGTGAGTACCTCTCCTCCCTCTCTCCCTCTCTCCCTCTCTCCCTCTCTCCCTCTCTCCCTCTCTCCCTCTCTCCCTCTCTCCCTCTCTCCCTCTCGCTCTCCCTCTCCGCTTGTCTTGTCCTTTAGGTCTGCCCTTCAACTTCCCTGTCTCTAACCCTCAACGCCCACTACTTTTGCCGTCATCCCGCATCGTATGCATGAGCTCTCAACTAAATGCCTTCTTTGAATCTGCATATCTCTCTCATCAGGAACAATGGAGTTTGGAAGCCCTTGTCTGTTCAGTGCCTTCTGTGGACTGTATGACCCTCTGGCTGAGAAGACGTCAAGCTCAGAGCCTCTGGCTGGGAAGGCGTTATATTTCAAAGCTCTAGACCCAAATTGCAGACCGCGCTAGGCAGGTTAAGTAATCTTGATGGCTTGGAGTTTGAAGACTTGAGAAGCAACGCCCTTGCAAATTGAGACTTTTAGGAATCCAAACGCGTAGGGATACAACACAAGATACATAATTGTTTTGCAACTATTTACAACAAACTTTGCAGTGCAACATCCAAGAAAAAGCTCATCGTGGTTAAAGAGCAGCGGATTTGGTCTAACCCGGGTCGAGGAGAAGCAGGCGGTACTGCAGGCTGATTGGCGAGGCAGGTAGCAATGCGGGGGGAGCAGCGCGTGCATGTAATCTAACCTGGGTCAAGGAGGGGAAGGCGGTATTGCAGGCTGACCAGCAAGGCAGGTTGAGGCCTGGAATTCTTTGAAACTTCTGAGGATCGTAGCGAGAAGCAGGGTGCAATGTAGAGGAGCAGCAGGTGAGATGCAATCTACCCCGGGTGGAGGAGGGGCAGGCGGTACTGCAGGCTGATCGGGGAGGCGGCGTATTGGAAGATCATAAGAAGACACGCCTCGTTGGGGGCCACCCCTGCTCGTACGGAGGGGAGGTGGGGACGGTGGGGGTGATGGAGCAGAACGCAGCTGTCATGCCTCGTTGGGGACCGCCCCTGCTTGTATTGTCTGCATGGATGGTGGAAGTGGGTTGGGAAGTGATGGCGCTCATATAGGTCGCATGGTAACAGTGACAGGAGCACACAGCAGGGTGGTAATGGTGACGGGAAGGGTGCAGGCATAAGCAGGAAAGCAAAACAGAGTTCACACTTGCAGCAGATCAGCAAGCATGGAGGGTAATGTGAGGAGAGGAAAGTGACAAGGGAAGAGATCGTAAGAGGAAGAGCTGCAGGGAAGAAAGAAAGCCCACACAAGGGGTCACCAAAAGGGGAGGAAGAAAACTACAAAGGAAAATTAACGCATGCGTAAACAGTTGAAGGCATCGAATGAGCGCAGTAGGTGTGCGGGAAGACAAGACAGCACGAGAGAATAAGAACCCCAAAAAAAAAGAGAGAGAGAGTAAAAACGGAAACAATGAGAACAGAGCAAGCAGAAACTAAAATGAGTGGCACTGGCCGAGTGAGTGGAGGCGTCAGTGTAGGTGAGGTAACACGAGAGAATAAGAGGACAAGAAACAAGCGGAAACGAAAGACGGGATGAAAGCAAGTGGAAACAGAATCGACGGCATGCGTAACGGCACGGACTGAGGAGCGAAACTAACCGCAGTAGGAGGCGTCAGGGCGGGTGAGGTAGCACTGCAGACTGCGGGCAAGGTGCCTCACTGACTGCTCGGGAGGGTAGAGGTGTGAGATGGATGTGGGAGTGGTGAGACGGGGTGGAAGAGGGGTGAGATTCGCGCTAGAGAGGCTGGGATGGAGGAGAGATGGAAGAAGCGGAGTGTGAGGCAGAGGAAAGAGGAGAGGACGAGCGGGTAGAGGAGGCGAGCTGGAAACTGTAGGTGCGAATCACAAAATCAGTTCGGATTCCATGGCATGAGTACAGCTAGGGCTTTTTGGGAGCAATGATGTGCTTCATGTGCTTCTGGGAACACGAGTCGTGAAAGCAGTAGTGCTTCTGTTGGGCAAGAAGCATGCGCAGTTGCGGTGCCAGTGAGACAAGTGACGAGTCTTAGCAACAGAAAATGCTGACCCCGACTCGCTCACCATATCTTTCTTTGCACGAGCAAAATTGATTTCCACAATTTGCGTTCCACGTTCCACATCACATGTATGTGTGCTGCAACTGCCACAATGAATTGGGTTCGCAATATTCTTCCACCCTTACCACTGCATGAGCGCTGCAGCTATCACGCACCAACAGACATCGCTACTGGTGCTCTATATATATGCTGATTCACAGCACGATACCACTGCAACTGTCCCACAAGTATAGCATCGCCTATATATGCCTCACCACAACTGTAGCATCGCCTGTAGCTTGCATCTGCCTGAGCCTGGTGGACAGCCCAGATATGTCTGCATCGTCGTCTGAGCCACCTTGCCTGCTGCCCTCCCCCAACCCCGCTCCACTCTGCTGGCTCTCTGCTTTGCTTAATGAGGTGTGCAAAGGGGTGAAGAGGGGTGGAGAGAGGTGAAGAGGGGTGAGGAGAGTGAAACGGGGCAACAAGAGCGAGGGGGGTTGTGACAAACTGACGAAAGACGAGGAGCAAAGTGACAATCGTGTGAGCAGAGCCTGGCAGGCAGAGGTGGAAAGAACCGTTTCATTTTCATGGGAACCTCATATGCCACTGCACTGCACCAAAGTTGGCGCCAAAGACTCTCAAATTCTTGAATTGGGCGGCAACAGTGATGGAGGGCGTGTGCGTGCGCATGGAAAGTACAGAGACGCCTCAACAGTCACCTGATAAGGGCCCAAACCGAACAGACCAACTGCGTGTTTCACCTGAATTAGCCCCGAAGACTCTCAGGTTCTTGAACTGCGTGGCGACGGTGATGGAGGGCGTGTGCGTGCGCATGGCGAGCGCACCGCTGCTCATGGTTGCCACGTCAGCCACGTCGCCCACACTCTGCAGTCGCTCCACCAGGTGACGCAGCGAGGGCAGGTCCGGCAGCTGCACCAGGGTCTGAAAGAAAGGGGGGAGGGAAGGAGAGGGCATGGTGGGGGAGAGGGAATGGTGGGGGAGAGGGAATGGTGGGGGAGAAGAGAACAGCGAGGAAGGGACGATTTGAGGGCAAGGTGGGATTGCTCCACTGATGTAATGTTGTGACCCACACTCTGCAAGCGCTCTCCCAGATGGCGCAGGGACGGCAGATCCGGCAGCTGCACCAGGGTCTGAAGGGGCGGGGGGGGGGGGTTGGAAGAGGAGAAAGGAGAGGAAGGGGAGAGCATACACGGAAGGCTTTACTCCAACCATGGGTGGCCACTGCTGGTTATTCATCCCAAGACGGGCATTTGACAACACAGCATTGGGCAACGTGTGCCTCACCTGAGACAGTGAATGTACGAGCTTGATGCCCCAGGAGTCAACAAGAGTCAACCAAAGTCAACGGCGGCCTTATACCTGTGCAACGAGCCGAGCACGAGTAATGCTCGACTCGTCCCTAGCCATGCTCGGCCGAGTACGAGCCCGATGTTAGAATATCTCCTCTCTTGTAACCTGCATATATGCTATAGGATAGGCTAGAGATAAGCACCCAAACTTAGTTTGGGTGTACAAGCAGGGGTTACCCAATTTGTAGGTTGGAAACCCAACCTTGGTCCAATTATTGGACCCCAAGGGTTGGGATGGGTAGAATTATTGGTCCCCTCCAATAATGTTGGCCCAACTCCAACTTGGCCAACATTATTGGACCCCACCAATAATCTCCCAACCCAACTCCTTGGTTGGGGTCCAATAATGTTCACCTAGGCTAGTTTCCAACTCATCTCCTATGTAAACCCCCCATCCTTTCAATCAATCCATCAACTTCTCTTCTAACTTTTCTTCTCACATGGTATAGAGCTCTTAAAAAAAAAAATCCTAGGCCTACACTCCTAGTTTTTTCAAAGGCCGCCGCAACCCCCGGCCTCCTTTCTCATTTCTCCGCGGCTATCTCGCCACCCTCCCCCTCTCCTCAAGCACTCCCTTCCTCGCAGCCCCACGGCCTCCCACGCCATCACGGCTCGCGGCCCCACCGCCGCTTCCGCGCTCGCCTTGTCGCGGTCCCGCCGACCGCCACCGCCCGTCCCATCCCGCGGCCTCGACGCCGCCTCCGCGCCAACGCCACTGCGGCCGCCGTCGCCGCCGCCGCTCCCTTCCGCGGCCTCAACGCCGCCTCCGCGCCTGCACCGCTGCGGCTTCGCCAGCCGCCGCCGCTCGCGCCGCTCCCTCCCGCGACCCCGTCGCCGCTTCCGCGCCTGCACTGCCGCGGCTTCGCCAGCCGCCGCCGCTCGCGCCGCTCCCTCCTGCGGCCTTGTCGCCGCTTCCGCGCCTGCACTGCCGCGGCCTCGCCAGCGCCGCAGCTCGCGCCGCTCCCTCTCGCGGCCTCGTCGCCGCCTCCGCGCCTGCACTGCCGCGGCTTCGCCAGCCGCCGCCGCTCGCGCCGCTCCCTCCCGCGACCCCGTCGCTGCTTCCGCGCCGGCACTGCCGCGGCTTCGCCAACCGCCGCCGCCCGCGCCTCCCCCCGGCCTCGTCTCCGCCTCCGTGCCAGCCGCCGCGGCCTCGCCAGCCGCCGCGGCCTCGCCAGCCGCCGCCCGCGCCTCTCCGCGGCCTCGTCGCCGCCTCCGCGCCAGCCGCCGCGGCCTCGCCAGCCGCCGCCCGCGCCTTCCCCTCCAGCGGCCTCGACGCCGCCTCCCCGCCAGCACCGCCGCAGCCTCGCCAGCCGCCGCCGTCCGCGCCCCTCCGCGGCTTCAACGCCGCCTCCGCGCCAACCGCCGCGGCCTCGCCAGCCGCTGCCCCGCGCCCTCCCCTCCCCCCCCCCCCCCCCCCCCCCCCCCCCCCCCCCCCCCCCCCCCCCCCCCCCCCCCCCCCCCCCCCCCGCGGCCTCGCCGCCGTTGCTCCTCCGTGACCACTGCGGGTCCACCTGCAGCCGTCCATCATGGCTACTCCTACACCCTCCCCCTCCCCACTTCCTCCCCCTATTGATACGTCCTCCATTGATAAGCTCCAGCTCGCCGCGGACAAGTCCGCAGTCAACTGGCACTCCTTCGTCGGCAGCATCCGACGCGTTCTCTCCGACGCATGGGTTCCCCCTACCGTGTCCTTGACGTCATCCTCCGCCGCCCCCATGCCCTCCCCCCCACCGAACCTCCCCACCCCGGCGAGACTCCTCCTGTTCCTCCTACTCCTGGCGACCCTCCTCGTGAACCCGATCTTCAGATCACCCCCGACCAAGCCACTGCGGACACTGATTTTATCCTACGCCGCCGTGAATACCTCATCCGCAAAGCCGAGTACGATGCTGCAGTTGAGGCCTATGATCAGGCGGTTGCTGGTCGCGACGCTCACCTCGAGGTCGTCGCCAAATACAAGGTCGACATGGCTGACTTCACCCCCAGACTCATCGCCTGGACAGCTGCTGACACCCGTGCCTGCACCGTTCTCCTTGGAGCTCTCCCTGACTCCCTCATGCGTCGCTTCCAGGCTCGGGAACTCCGTGCCTCGGTCATCTGGGCAGAACTCCATGCCATGTTTGAGCGCCGCGACATCAGCTCCGTCGGCATCCTCTTCCAAGAGTATTTTTCCATCACCCTCGCCACCTGTGACGGAGCAGTCGACTACGTCGGACGCATGCGCGAGGTAGCTGATCGCCTCGAAGCCCGCCAGGCCGGCCTCTCCGAACCTCTTCAAATCCACCGCCTCCTCTTTAACCTCACCCCAGACTACGAATCCCGCCTCCACGCCTTTACCGAAGCCAATCCCATGGCCGGTCTCGCCTCCGTTGAACAGTGGATTATCGACACCGAAGTTAAACTCCGTACACCCATCGTCAACCTCGCCTCCTCCCAACCCACCTCCTCCTCCCTCAACGCTACCCAGCCTCGCAAGCAGGGAAAGAACAACGGCAAAGGAGGAGGTGGGGGCAAGGGAGGTGGTGGTTCGGGAAGCAGCAACAACCGTGGTGGCACCACTGGGGATGAGCACGGCACCACCACTTCGGGTGGACCCACTGCAAGTCGCGGGAGTCGCCCTGGCACGCTTCCTCCCTGCACCTATGTCCGCCGCTATGGTCCTCGGGCTGGAACTCCCTGCGGACAGACCAACCATCCCCCTGGCACGTGCTTCAAGGCTCTCGACGATGCCTGGTACGCGCGGGGTAACGTTGGCACTCCTCCAAAGTGGGGCAACATCTCCCCACGCCCCTCCCCCACCGATATCCAAACCAATCCAGCCTACCTCCCAGCCCACCTCCGCCTCCTTGCTCCCCCCACACCCTTCCTCAACCTCCAGCAGCAGCACCTCCAGCAGCAGCAGCAGTTACAGCAGCTGTTTCACCCTCAGCCGCAGCAGCAGCAGCAGCCACAGCCGCCGCAGCACCCATGGGGGTCAGGACCCCAGCCACAGTGGGGACCCAGCCCTCCTCCCTGGCCGCAGCAGCAGTTGAACTTTGGCACAGCAGCCATGGCCGCTCAAGCCTCACCTGCCCCCCTTTGGGGTGCCCCACCCCCCCCCAGTAGCACTGCCACCCCTCTCACTCACGAGAGCTTCCTTGGCAACATAGCTATTTCGCCCTCTCTTCCTTCCATGTACCCATCCAACATTAATGAAACCACTTTCCAGTACTCAGTGTCTTCCTCCTCCTCCTCACCCACTCTGGACTTTGTCCTTGACAGTGGGGCCACTGAGACCGCCCTCAAAGATGCTGGTACACTCACACCCCTCTCCCCTCCCACTCAAGTTCACGGTGCTGACAGCAGCTTCACCATCCCATGCACACACCTCTCCACTCTCCCCTGTTCACTCTTCCCCTCTGGCAAGGTAACTGGTCTCCACATCCCCACTCTCCGAAACAACCTCCTCTCCCACCGTGAAATCCAAGGTGCAGGTATCACTGCCGTCTATCCTGGTAATGCCACCTACTGTGACCTTTACCACACTGCCTCCGGCCGCTTCCTCCTCCGCATACCCCTCTGCCCTCGCACTCGCCTCTACACTCTCCGCACTCCGTGGCCATCCTCCTGCCATGTTACCACTCGTGCGGGTACCTCCACCAGCCCTCCCCATCTCCCTCCCTCTCCTCCCACTCCGTCTCCTCCCCACTCCTCCATCCCTTCCTCACTCATTCCAATCCCCTCCACCTCCGACCATCTCTCCCACCCCGCTGTTCTCCTACATCACCGACTCGGCCATCCGAATTTTGCCGCTCTCCGCACTGCCGTCACCTCACGACTTCTTCACAGCCTCCCTTCAACTCTTCCTCCCCTTCCCTCCTCCCCAGCCCCCCCATGCCCCTCCTGCATCCACGGCAAACTCAAACAATCTCCTCACCACAGCCACCCATCCTTTGCTCCTGCACCCATTGACCTTGTCCATATGGACCTCTGGGGGCCCTCTCCCACCCGCTCACGCCAAGGCCATCGCTACATGTTGGTTCTTGTTGACGATCACAGCCGCTACTCCTCCATTTTCCTCCTCCACACCAAAGACCAGGCGCCGACCATTATCATTAACTGGGCAGAGCAATGCCGCACCCACTTCAAACGTCCCATCGGCCGCCTCCACTCTGATGGGGGAGGCGAATTCCTCAACCGCACTCTCTCTCACTACTGCACCACCCATGGCATCCAACAGACCCACACTCTTCCCCATTCCCCACAGCAGAACGGCGTCACAGAAAGCCGCATTCGCGAAATCACTAAGATCGCCCGCTGTCTCCTTGCTCACGCCTCCACCCCTCCCTCTCTCTGGGGCTATGCCCTCCTCCATGCTGCCCTCCTCCTCAACCTTCACTCCCATCCCCAACACACTGCCGCTACCCCCACGGAGCTCTGGTCAGGAACCAAACCTGACGCTGCCGGTCTCCGTGTCTGGGGTTGCAAGGCATATGTGCTTATTCCTCCACCCGACCGCACCCAAGGCAAGCTCGCTCCTCGCGCCCTCGAGTGTGTCTACCTCGGACACAACCGCGACTCGCCTGGTTACCTCTTCCTTCACCCTCCCTCTGGTCGCCTCATCCGCAGCATTGACGTTGTGTTCGATGAGACCACCCCGTACTACTCCTCCCCACCACCGGACCCCCTCCCTCCTCCCACACGTCCTCTCGCTTGGGCCGACACCGTCCTCCCTCCCCTCCTCCCTCCGGCACCTCTTCTCCCACCCCTCCCCACCCCGCTTCCGCCACCTTCATCCGCCGACGTCTACGATCCCACTGCTCCTGCCTCCCCCGCACACTCCACGGCTCCCCCTCCCCCCTCCCCTTCCCACTCCCCTCCTCATCCATCACAGCAGCAGCAGCAGCAGCAGCAGCAGCAGCAGCAGCAGCAGCAGCAGCAGCAGCAGCAGCAGCAGCAGCAACCGCAGCGGCAGCAGGGGCAGCAGCAGCAGCTGCAGCAGCAGCAGCAACAGCAGCAGCAGCAGCAGCAGCAGCAGCCGCAGCAGCAGCAAGGGCAGCACCAGCAGCGGCAGCAGCAGCAGCCGCAGCAGCCACAACAGCAACAGCAGCCGCAGCAGCAGCAGCAGGGGCAGCAGCCGCAGCAGCAGCAGGGGTTCCAGCAGCACCAGCAGCAGCAGCGGCGCAGGGCAATTGCCCGCTCCTCACCCTTCCTCCTCCCTCGCATGCACACCCGCTCCCTTGACCCCATCCTTGGTGCACCGTCTCCTCCCTCCCTCAACCAACTGGAGGACTCCCATGAGGAGTTCACCATGGTCCGGCGCCACACTCCCTCTCTCACAGTACTTTCCCCTGACCTCCTCGGCGCCCTACTCCTTAGCGCGATCCCCGCTCCCACCATCTTCGTCCCCTCCACTTTCCAAGAGGCTATCACCTGCCCTGACGCCGATAAGTGGATAGCCGCCATCTTCCAGGAATGTGAAGCATTCATCCACAATAACTCCTTCATTGACGTTCCCCTCCCTCCTGACGCCAACCTGGTTGAGGGCAAGTGGATCTTTCGAGTCAAGCAGCTGCCGGGAGAAGAACCAGTCTACAAAGCCCGCTACGTTGCCAAGGGGTTCACCCAGACCTGGGCTGAGGACTACTGGTTCACGTTCGCCCCCACCGTCAAGCAGGCCACCCTACGCACCCTTCTTGACATCGGTGCAAGAGACGACATGGAGATTGACTCCATGGACGTCTCCAACGCTTTCCTGCAAGGTGAACTGCACGAACGCATCTTTCTCCGCCGACCTCCCGGGTTCCATGCTACGTTCCCCGACAACACCGTCTGGCAGCTGAAGCGACCGGTCTACGGCCTGAAGCAGGCACCACGAGAATGGCATGCGAAGCTGTCTGCTACTCTCCAGTCCCTTGGCTTCTCCCCCTCCCACTCCGACGCCAGCCTCTTCATCCGCTCTTCCCCCAGTCGCTTTTTCATCTCGGTCTACGTTGACGACATGATCCTGCTGGCGGATTCCAGGGCCGACATGGACCAGATGAAGCGGTCACTTCAGGAACGACTCAAGTGCAAGGACCTTGGTCCCCTCCAGAACTACCTCGGCATGGCTATCACCCGTGATCGATCCGCCCGCACCATCACTCTCTCCCAGTCCCACTACATCGGCCAGGTCCTGGAGAAGTTTGAGATGGCGCAGGCCAAACCAGTCTCCACCCCCCTCCCCTTCGGTCACCAACTTGCGCCACCCACCTCCCCCTCCTCCTCCTCCCGGCCCTACGCCGAGCTCGTTGGGTCGCTGATGTACGCGATGATGTGCACCCGCCCCGACCTCGCCTACCCCGTCAGCGTCCTTGCTCGGTTCGTCGGCTCTGGCCGTCACACTGAGGAACACTGGGCTGCCGCCAAGCGGGTCCTTCGCTATCTCTGCGGCACCAAGGATCACGCTCTCACACTGGGTGGATCCTCCCCTCCCCTTCTCTCGGGCTTCAGTGACTCCTCCTGGGCAGACAATCAGCCAGACCGCCGCTCCTCCCAAGGCTATGGCTTTACCCTCGGCAGCGGACTTATCAGCTGGCGTTCCACCCGCTCCTCAGCCATCGCTCTCTCTTCCTGCGAAGCTGAGCTCTATGCGGGCACCATGGCCGCTCAAGAGTCCCGCTGGCTCTGCTTTCTTCTGGCAGAGCTTGGTGCCCCCCAGCGCTGTCCCACGCTCTGGTGTGACAACGCCAGCACCATCCACCTCACCCAGGATCCAGTCTTTCATGGTCGCTCCAAGCATATCGAGCTCCGTTATTTCTTCATCCGCGACCTCGTCCGACAGAATCTTATCGCCGTCCGCAAGATCGCCACTGAAGCCAATTTGGCGGATATCTTCACCAAAGCACTTCTTCGCCCTGCGCACTCTGCTCTCCTCCGCCTCATTGGCCTCGCTCCCCCAGGCGCGCCTTGATTCAGGGGTTGCTTCTCTCCAGCCTTTCCGCATCTCTGCAGGTTAAGGGGTTGTGTTAGAATATCTCCTCTCTTGTAACCTGCATATATGCTATAGGATAGGCTAGAGATAAGCACCCAAACTTAGTTTGGGTGTACAAGCAGGGGTTACCCAATTTGTAGGTTGGAAACCCAACCTTGGTCCAATTATTGGACCCCAAGGGTTGGGATGGGTAGAATTATTGGTCCCCTCCAATAATGTTGGCCCAACTCCAACTTGGCCAACATTATTGGACCCCACCAATAATCTCCCAACCCAACTCCTTGGTTGGGGTCCAATAATGTTCACCTAGGCTAGTTTCCAACTCATCTCCTATGTAAACCCCCCATCCTTTCAATCAATCCATCAACTTCTCTTCTAACTTTTCTTCTCACACCCGAGTCGAGTAATACTCGGCCGAGCAATTTTCCCCCAAACAGATACTCGTTACTCGCCTTCTTTAGGGAAACTCGGGCGAACAATTTGAAAAACTCATCCGAGTACGAGTAATGCTCGGCCATGCCCCCTATAGGGGCATAGAACGACTTTGTACATAACGCCTAGTGAAGTCCATGGTACCACGTAGTATTTGGGTTTCCAGGGCCGCCCAGGTAAACCCAAGGTGGTCCATGCCATGGTGGCCTAGGGAAGCCCAGGAAAGCCCTGGCCTGGGTTGCCCCTGGGCACCCTTGGGCTGCCTAGGTAAGCAAGCAAGCGAGTACTCGTCGAGCAAAAAAAACTCGGCGAGTAATACTCGGCTCGACTCGGCCGAGTAAAATTTTCAAAAAACGAAACTCGTTACTCGCCCCCAAACGAGTAACTCGGCCGAGTCCGAGCGAGTAACTCGTCTCGTTGCTCAGGTATAGGCGGCCTCACCTGGGGCAATGATAGTATGAGGTCGATGCCCCACGAGTCAACAGGTGAACCGGAGTCAACACGCGCCTCACCTCTAGCGGCAAGTGCACGAGGTCAATGCCAGCCTGTAGTCAAAAGGAGTCAACGCAAGTCAACTCAGGCCTCACCAGAGTCAACATGCGCCTCACCTGAGGCTGCGAGTGCCTCACCTGAGGCAGCGAGTGCACCAGGTCGATGCCAGCCTGCAGCTCGTTCAGCTGCGAGCGAGGCAGCGGCGCCGAGATGGGCATGTCCTGCACTATGCTTGAGCGCTCGCCCTGGGGAAGAGGGGGGAAGGGAAGGGAGGAAAGGGGCGACAAGGGGCGACCAAGTGCTATGAGAACTTGACCAGGTGATGCTCACAAGGCAACGAGATGGGGGAGAAGCCCTGCATGATGCTTGAGACAGGGTTCCACTTGACACCCACCTTGGCCTCCAGACTTGAAAAGGGCAGGGCGGAAGCATAGGGAGTGGTGCTCTTCTTGACGAATTTGAGCTGGTGGCACGTGGCGCAGCAAACTATGTATGGCATGAGAAGCACCCACCTTGGCCTCGAGAGACAGGAAAGGTAGTGCAGGAGCAGAGGGGTTGGTGCTCTTCTTGACGAGCTTGAGGTGGTGGCGCGTGGCAGCGGTGGTGAGGGAGGAGCGGAGGGCACGGGCGAGCAGAGAGAGGTCAAGAGAGAAGGCGATGCGGTCGGCACTGGCGCTGCTGATGAGATGCTCTGAGAAGAGCTCGCCCTGTAGAAGGGGTGGGGGGAGGGTGGGTGTGGTGGGGGATGGGGGGGGGGGGAAGAGGAAAGCAAGAGTGCATGGGAGAGCAGAGAGGGGTCGAGCGCGAATGCGATGTGATCTGTGCTGGCGCTGCTGATGAGATGCTCTGAGTAGAGCTCGCCGTGAGAGGAAGATTGGGGGCAGACGGAGGGCGGGAGGAGAAGAGAGGAGGGTGTGAGGAGGACAAGAGGGAAAGAAGGGCATGTGAGGAGAAAAATGATGTACTTGATGGAAAGAAAGGAACGCAAGGAAGAGAAGAAGAAACAGAAACGTGAGTGGGGGGGCATTAAAGCTGGAAATTGTGCGATGGCAGCGTTCCATGGGCTGTAATTTATGCGCGAGATGCATTACAGTATGGCTTTGTATGCATGGCTATCTTACAGTGGGGAACTGTGCGATGGCCTGCACGCCATCAGCGGAGGAGAGCACGTTGTGCAGGAGGAAGACGTCAGACGGTGTGAGGTAGGTACACGTGGCACACCCGCCCTATGCGCTCAAACGCCGGCAGGAAGCCTGCGGGAGGGCGTGGAGTGGGGGTGACGCAGGAGGTGGTGTGGTTGGCGCCATGCGGGGGCATGCATGGCGTGGCCGGCGTGGCGTGCCGGTGCCGGCAAGGATGATTCCAGGGCGTGAGGTGAACGTGGCGTGGCAGGAACCCTGCAGGAAGGTCGTGGGGAGGGATAGGGGGGTGGCATGGCGGGTGGGTGGTGGCATGGGGTGGACCGTGGAACAGTGGGATCATATCAAACACAAGCATTGGCAACCTGATGGTGCCAGGGCATGAGGTGCATGTGGCACATGCGATGCGCCAAATGCGCTCGGCGACGCTGACAGCAACCCTGCAGGGGAGGGCCGGGATGGAGGGTGGCATGGCGGGTGGTTGGTGGCATGAGCTCAAGGCGTGTGGCTGCACTGCACTGTTACGGGCATCCGCGTCCATGCATGTTGTGTGGGTGCTGCTGGGGTGTGGCTGGTACAAGGTGGGGTACAAGGTGGGGTACAAGGTGGGGTACAAGGTGGGGTACAGGCCTACAAGGGCGCGCTCCAAGGCCGATACGTGCCCTGCAGGTCAGGGCGTGGGGTGGCGGTGGGGGAATGATGACATGGGGGGGTGATGGCTAGAGGTGCAAGGCATGGATAAGTGGAGGAATGGTGCGCCTTGGGAACGGAAACAGGCATAGATCAAATAAAAGCGATTCCAGTATCGCGCGATTAATGTGATCCAACTATTCTGCGTATGTGAGGGAATAGGCCCAGAAAGCCGTGGGGTGGTCACCACGGCGGTCGTGCCGAGGCGTGATGGCATGGGGTGGTGGCATGGATGAAATGGTAGCATGGATGGGATGATGGCATGGCATAACCAAGGGCATGCAGGAAAGCGATAGGCGCTGCATGTTGCACCTCTTCGTGGTGAACAGAGAGATGAGAAGCGCGGAACATGTGACCCAAGCGATCGAGGCCGAGATACCTAGCTCTATCCGGGGGGAAATGCATAGCAAGAGCAATCGCACACAATGGATCGGAATGGGAAAGGAGTTGTCAAGCGAGCAGACAGGGAAGGGAGGAGGAAGGTGACGTCAGAGGCGGACTCACGTTGCTCGAGGAGCGTCATTGCGTCCGTCGTGAGAATCGCCTTGAACCGCATGATGCTGTACGCTCTGCTGTGTGCTCTGCTGTGTGCTCTGCTGTACGCTCTGATTCTGCTTTATGCTCTGGTGGTTGCTCATGTGTAAGTAAGCTCCGACGTATGCTCGGCTGCGCTCTGATGCGCTGCCTGCTCTTACGCCTGTCAAGCGAACAGTTTTCGTTCAACATCGGACATTTGAGGTGTTGCACTGGCAATCAGGGAGGCAATACTCGGGCGATAATGTTGGTGGGAAAATTGGGGGGGAACAATCTGGGAATCGCGTTGGCGATTGTCACGAATGTCTGTGCTCTCGCGACCAATCAGAGCACATCGTCGATACATTGTGCAGGGTATGCCTGCTAACTGCTTGCGTCGTGGGGCAAGTTTCGCAACTGCGCGTCAACACTGAGGACTGTTCGTGCTGAAAATCTCGTCGTATGCAAGTTATCGTTACTACTCAAAGTCTCTGGAAAGTACAGTAACTTATTTAAATGCTTTGTTACAAATTTGCATTGTTAATTTTTTTTCTTGTAGTATTATTTTTTCGGAGTTAGCGTAGATTAGAATCCAATTTTTATTCTTGGAATTCAATATATCTAGTAATTGTTTTTTCAATGTTTGCAACATTGAGCTTATTATGCACATACCGTAATATATTGTCATAGGAAAAACATTTTTTTGTAGGAGCTGTAAATATATATGTACGAGGCCATGTTACTACAAGAACAGTAAAACATCTGTTTCACCGTAGCCTCTTGTGACGAGTCTGTTGAATGTAGTCGTTGAAATCGATCGCCCAATCACTGACGCGCGACAAAACTTCTTTCATCTGGTGTTGCGATCTGGCGCGATCAAGTCTCGTGTGTTGCGACCGTGTTACTACACGGTCGTTTCGTGTCGCAGATATGGTAACGTGGGGTCGCGACTGACTCAATTTGACCCGCGACCAATCAAGAAGCTTGGGAATCTGAGCGAGATTGGTGCCTCGCAGCCCCCTCGGTCCCCCTTCTGCTCAACTCGATTCTACGAAATGACTGCGTGTTTTACCCTAAACCGTACCCAAACAAGAGAAAGTATGTTATAACCGATCTCTGCAGCACATCATCTCTTTCTACCGCTGAGAATTACATATACGAGACTCCCTTCACGTTCCTGGGGTTTGAGACCCAATCTCACTAGGAACGCAAGGAACTCAGCATGCCTCTGAATTTACCAGAATCTCATTCCTAAGAAATCTAGTGTTGCTCTTTTTCCAGAGCCTTTAATTTTGATGGGCGACTTTCACTGCTGCTCAAATCAGAGGATATAAGTGACGTTTTGAGAATAAGTTTCCTCGAGGAACGGATTGCTGGTGGTTTCTGTTACCACCTTCTTTGCAAAAACGAGCCCCAGAAGCACCATCAACTTCCAGCCACGAATCTCCTGGGTTGTATGGCCGTTTGATATTCCGGAATAAGAGTACATTATCTGCATTACGCTTGAATGTCACTCTAAGATCTCCCATTGCTGCTTTGGCTTCTATGACAATCAAACTCAAGTTTCGGGTGCAGTTTTTGATTGCATTGGCAATCATGGTGGTATCATGCATCTGTTCTCGTCAGTTTGCTACTCGTGCAGACTTGGGAAAGCACAAGAAATTCTGCAAGGCCACGGGATCAACAAGGCGAGATGAACAGGTAGCATTCATGGAACGGGTGCAGCGTGCACGAGTGGACAAGGAGCTGGAAAGAGAGCGACAGAGGCAGCGCGTTTCACGGGAACAACCAGAGGTTAGTCCACCCACTGAATCCGAACCAACCTTCCATTTTCCTGCTGCGGAGGGTTTGTTTGAGAGAGAACCTAGTCCACCCATTGTTGGACTAGGAGTGGAGGACGATTTACCATGCGTTGAACCTGAATGGGACGTCAATATTGCTCTTTTGACAGTGCTGTTATCGTGTAATGGTGGTATGGGCCTGTCAGCTTCGGATATCAACCGTATTCTTGCCATTTTGCATCATCCCAAGTATAAGAAACCAGTTTACCACAACCGAACCAGCATGGAGAAGTTTGAGAAGCAACAATTGGCTGAGGTGAGTGGGTTTGCCACTTGGGAAAGCATCGATGTGAGTGAGAACAAAGATGGTTCTGCAAAGCTTTACAAAACATCTCTTGCGGATGCTGTTCAGAGTTTGTACGCTGAACCAAAAGTGGCTGAAGGATTTGTGGTGTGGGCTGAGGCTTTAAAAACGAGCGACGGGAAGCGAATCTTTGCTGGCCCTGAAACAGGGGACATGTGGATCAATGCCCAGAAGGAAATTCCGTGTGGTAGCGTTATTGCACAAGTTATTGTGTACAGTGATGCAACAAATCTGAGCTCGGATGGCCGTGTTGTAGGTCATCCTGTTTATGTGACACTTGCAAACATTCAAGTGAAAGACAGATGGCAGCCGTATGGGCACAGGATGGTGGCCTTGTTGCCTCCCTTGACCGGCATTGACGCCAAAACCGAGGCGGGCAAGGCTACCCGGCGCAACATCTTCCAGCGAGCTATGTGTCACGTGCTGCGCGACGTCAAGCAACTATCAGCAAGGTTCGTACGCATTTGTGGTTTAGGCATTGTTTCGCAAGTGTATGTATGGTGGTTATTTACAAACACTACTCTCAATAAACTCAATTTCCATGTTCTTCCTACCCATGTTCAGTGGCAGGACCATGCTGGACCCATTTGGGATTGAGCGCATGGTGTACGCAATGTTGTATGCGTACGTTGCGGATCATCCGGAGGCATGCAAGGTGGCTGGAACTTTCGCAAGCCATAAGGCGAAGTTCCCTTGCCACCGATGTTTGGTGGAAACGGACAACATTAGCAACATGGAGCTCCCTTTGGTGTATCGGACCGAGCAGGACCAAATGGAGAAGGTGAAAGAGCTTATGGCGATTGAAGGTCCAACCGCCCGTCTGAACGCCTCACGCAGTATTAGCACCCACCCAGTAGAGGTGAGTAGAACCTGCCTGTATCGATATGTCCCCCCCCCCCTCTCTTCCCCTCCCTCCCCCCTTCTCCCCCATCCCCCTTCCCTAGCAAAGTATGAAATACGTCAGCCGCCCCATTTTTAGGCTGCCCCACGTGTTTTGGTCCTCTGCCCTCTGTTCTTGTTTCCTCCCCCGTTGAATTCCTACTTCTATCAATTTCCTTTGCCCACCCCGTTCCAAATTCACCTCATCCACCTCCCCTCCCCTTGTCTCGTCTCCCCCTTCTTGTGTCCCCGCTCCCAAACCGCGTTCCTTCTTCCCCGCTGCCATTTCCTGTGCACCTTCCCCTTCCCATGATTTCTCCCCTCTCCTTCCATCCCCGCACTTCTTCTCCCGTGCCTCACTTCTCGCAGGGTAAAGGGTCCATAGACTTCCCATGTATCGTTTACAAAACCTCATTATTTCTATGCCCTCACCCATTTCGTGTTTCCCTACTACAGGCCGCCATCTGGGGGTTTGCACTGGGGCTAACTGACGTTGGTAACCCATATCGTGCGATTCTTGTTGAAGTCATGCATGCGTG
Source organism: Closterium sp. Yama58-4 (assembly GCA_947470075.1). NCBI lineage: Eukaryota > Viridiplantae > Streptophyta > Zygnematophyceae > Desmidiales > Closteriaceae > Closterium > Closterium sp. Yama58-4. The sequence continues at coordinate 461,417 of CANIUD010000020.1, read as the reverse complement.
GGAGTTGGGTGTTTTCTTACACATTGTTTCATGCATTCGCAACATGTTCAAGGGTAATCGTAAGGTGTTGGTTGAGCTTGATGACGCACTTCAATCGGTGCACGGTAACACTCGCATATCTGGCTTTCGTATGCCTGGGACGGATAAGGGTGGGTACTTTTCAGGTGGCTCGAACTTCCAGGCCTTCGAACATCGCGATGTCATGCAAGTGATATGCATTGTTCTCAGCATGGTGGCGCTCGTGCCCCAAGCCGTCATCGATGCGGTAGCGGCGTTTGTTGATTGCTACATGTTGGGGTGCCGGCGTTGGTACCACACGGAGGGCACCCTTGATGAATTGCAACGCGACATCAAGAAGTGAGTACTATCATGCATGTAGTGTTGCCTCATAACTCATCCCTTGCATCCCCCCACCTGCTTGCCTTCTCTGCTGCCCAAGCAAGTCAACCGTTCACAACACAACCCATCCCTTGAATCCGCCCACCTGCTTGCCTTCTCTGCTGCCCAAGCAAGTCAACCGTTCACAACACAACCCATCCCTTGAATCTGCCCTCCTGCTTGCCTTCTCTGCTGCCCATGCAAGTCAATGTTGCCTCACAACCCATCCCTTGAATCCGCCCACCTGCTTGCCTTCTCTACTGCCCATGCAAGTCAATGTTCACAACACAACTCATCCCTTGCATCCCCCCACCTGCTTGCTTTCTCTGCTGCCCATGCGAGCCATCTTAACCCAAATTCCTTATCCCTTTGTTCATCCATATCATGCATGATCACAGATTGATCCCGCAGCTGAAAACAGTGTTTGGTGCGCAACAAGCCAACGAGTTCAACCTCACTAAAGTCCATGACATGGCTCACCTAGTGGACGACATCGTGCGATCGGGGGTACCCGTACATTACAATGCGAAGTTCGAGTATCTCCATCAAACGCTCGTGAACATTTTTTAATTTCTGCCCGTCAGCACCATTAATTACGGGCTGCTATATTGTCGCCACATTCTGTACCTCGGGGTCAACTCTGAATATTGGCAAAACTGCCTAGAAGTGCATTCCGTGAGCATCATGTTGGATTCCTCAAACTGTTGGGCGGTGGGTGGCTGTTGAGCTGTCACGGCTGGTTGCCCACAGTGCAAAACGGTGGGCCTCACTGCTGAGTTGTCACTTTTCCGTTCAGGCAGTGCACCTTGCTCCGTAGCTTTACAAACTTTGAGAACCTTTTCGATTCCCTGTCAAGCGTAAAATATGTATTTTCAATGTTCATCTTGGTTACATTTTGCTCCTAAAGCATGGCTTGAAACTCCTGACCCAAAGGTTATGGGCACAAGGAAAAAGTAAAACTGCCACACACGTCCCTACCCTCTTCTCCCCTAGGAACCTGCAAAGCAGAGTTTGAACGGACCCACGTCCTGCCTTTTCTGGCCATGCTCCACCCCACGGTTCTGCCATCACAGTTGAGCAGGTACCGTTCACCGTTTCTGCTGCGAGAGCTTTTCACACGCCAGCTTCATGGCTGACGTGATATCACGCACGGTAATGCTCCGTACTTGTAGCTCGTAGAACAATGTTTCACAGCATATTTTACAGCTGTGTTTAAATATTTTTCCTACCAGCAAGAGCCTAACTTCCCGTTGTCATGGCAGATGAAATCCCTAAGGAGCTTCAGAAGACTTTCGCCGGACGTAAGAGGCGAACAATTCAACCATCTGTCAAGCTGAGAGGTTATCACGCGAAAGTATGGGGGGCTCGCAAAAACAGCGCGCAAGATGATGCGGAAGGGAGCGGTGGAGGCGAATCACTGTCGAAGCAAGCCTTGGTTGCTGCCGTCGATGGCTCCTCGGAAGGAAACGGGGAGAATGCACTTGGTTCGCAAGAGCAACTCAATGTTGCTGGATCTGCGCTACCACATGCTGAACCTGCAGCGATGCAAGTTGAAAAGGGTAAGTCGTGGTTATTATTAAGTCTGGCTTTGCCACACATCCTGGTTTTAAAACTCTGCTAACGTTACCGTGTTATTATCTCATTTTTTCAGATCAGGTTCCAGCCTCCGAACGCAACATCTTTCACAGAGAGGCGAACAACGTCAGGCCCAGCTCCGAAACGGAGCTCCGCAATGCCGTTCGCAAGCTTGGAGAGACGCTGGGTCGCTTGGAGAGTCGGCTTGCTGCCTCGGATAGGAGTCAACGGGAGATGATGGACATGCTGAAGGAGCTGATGATCCACGTGATCAAACCACCTTGGGCCGACGAAGCTAAAATAAATGTAAACATGCTTTGAGCCCTCTTTCCGCTCTGTTTTATTGTCCTTCATAAAAACTCAATTCTAATTACGTTTGTTGTCCCGCTGCAGGCATCAATAAGTGATGTTGTGGACATGTTTCTTAACGGGCCGAAGCTGTCGAAGAGGATGATATATCCTTCGGAAAGGGACTACAAGGCGGAGCTCATTGCTGACCTCGACGTGCTGGACAAGGAGCTCCGCTATTTCGAGTCCTTGTGGATCAATGGCGGCGTAGCTTCTAAGATTGTTACCCAGGGTAACAGTCGTAGTTGACCATTTCCAGCGATGCGTTCATTGAGGCGGCTGCCTCGTGGTACAAGGATGAGCCAGCAGTGGTTGCGCTCACCATCGATCAGATGTGCTACATGTTTCTGGCGGTGAGTCTGTAAATTCATAAATTGGGTATCTGGTTGCATTGTATCTTAATCTGTTTTCCTGGTTGTCATCATGGCGTTTACTACTGTTGTTTGTTTTGTCTCCTTTCAGGTGGAGCACAGCATGCTCACTGGAAAAGCCAGCTTGTCTCCCGACAGCATCATCAACATGAGGGAGATGGACAAGAGGCAAGATCAGATTTTGAATTGGCTCAACAAAGCTGAGATCAGATCTGAGAGTGGGTTTTTTGACCTGGGTGGTGTAGCTCTGAAGGATTGGAATAATGATGGTTTGGAGCATCGTAGCAATGGAAACAGCAATGTGTAGTGAGACTTTTTGTATGCAATCGATTTAATGCTAATTTATAATTTGGGCTCCCGATTTTGATTTATGCGCTGTAGATTTGTTTTGAATTTGTTTCTGCTGGTTTTCTGATTAATATCAAATATTGAATTAAGGACGAATTAGCTGGGTGTGTATATCATTAGTGAGTCAAGTGTTCCTTTTAGTGAGTGATTTCAATTGATTTTAATCCCAGTGGTTACCAACATCAACCGTTACTATGACAGACTCGAGTGCTACAAAAGAACCCAACAATCTTGGGCGCGACTCCATTTAGGTTCCCGAAGGGTTTGTTCCAATGTTCTGAGAGGAGGACGAAATGTGGTAATGCGCTTCTCGAAACTAGCAACACACGAAGAGCCTCCAGTAGTTTTCCCGCAGATTCAGCGACAGCGTTTCCCCATATCTTCGGAGTACCTGCCACGCGATTCTGTTGACCCACAATCGCCCCTAGCCTATTGCGAGGGATTTTCCAGCACACAACACTCGAGCAAACAACCGAACTATTAGCAGAAATTTACCAGAGTAGTTCGTCCTTCGTCCGATGAAGATTGCGTTCAAGCAGTGCTCTCTGATTGATGCCGGTCCGACCTTAAGCGGCTGCTTGAAGATCCGATCTTCTTAACGACGCTACAGTCTGTGCCACTAGCCGAATTGCGCCTCGCTCATTGCGACGGCGTGTACAACGTTAACGTCACTATCAGTGACGAACGTGTTTCAGAACCACATCAGGACGTCGCTGTCAGCTCAGGCGTGTTGAATCCATGTACCGTCGGCCGCGAACAGCGAAACGACAAGACTGCGCGTCGGCCGCGAACAGCACAACGATAAGACTGCGGGGTGTACTATCGTTCCGTGCGCTATGCCGTTGGCTAACCGAATAGCATGAGACGCTTTGAGAGCGCGATCGTTGGTCCCTAAAAAAATCTGGCGTTCCAGGAGGCGGCAGTGACGATCTTGCTGAGATACGTCGGTTGGAAGCGGTGACAAATTCGCGGCAGCGTGCTCGCGACGCAAAGATGGTGGGCATAGTGGATCTGTGTTACGAGTGCAATGGAGTGAGCGAACGAGGATTGCACTATCGAAGCAACAAGTACAATGAGCGAAGGCATGAGCGAAGATTATATAGCGAAACTACAGTGGTAACGGCAATGTGTGTGAAAATGGGGTGCGCGACGGGCCTAGCGCCGAGGTTGGGAATTGTCGAGGCGGAGGTCCGGAGCGCGGGTTACCAACCGAGCCGTGAGGTTGGGTCGCGTCGTGAACAGTGGCGGGAACAGTACCGAGGCGAGTGTCGCGAGTGGTAACGGATTACTGTTGGGTGCTGTTGGCGGGAATAGTGGCGTACGCGCTGAGCAGGGACGCGAAGTAAGGAAAAGGAATTTTCCTTACACTACCCCCCCCCTTAAGGAGGTCCTCCTTACGCGAGCGCGTGTACATCCCGGAAGTTGCGGCTCCGCAGATACTCGGTGAGGACAGGGTGATTCTCAATTCTGTCCAGGGGAACCCAGTTGTCCTCCGTGGGCGTGCGATCTTTCCAGCGGATCAGGAATTCGATTCTGCGGGCTCCCCGTGGGTCACGTACTCGATGGCTCAGGATTTTTTCAGGCGTGGTTATTGGCTCTGTTGGTGGCCGTGTCATGCTGGCGGGGCGGTTGCGAGGCAGTTGGCTGGTGGATGGTACGTATGGGCGAAGCAGACTGACGTGGAAGGACGGGCTGACGTACCAGTCAGCTGGGAGGAGGAGATGGGCGGTGACCGGTGTGATCATGTGGCTGATGCGAAATGGCCCGCAATATCGAGGGCGGAGTTTGGGAGTGACGGGCAGGCGGAGGTTTTGGGTGTCGAGGAGGATGAGGTCGTCGGGCTGGTAAGTTATGGGGCGGCGGTGGCGGTCGGCGTTGCGCTTAGCGACGATGTTCGCCTTTTTTATTGCGTCTGCTGCCTGGGTCCGTGCTGCCTGTAGGATCTCGGCGAATTGTTGCGCGCGTGGTACTCGGTTGTCGTGATTTGGGGTCATGGGTACTGTGGGGTCTTGTCCGTAGTTCAGGTAAAATGGTGATTGTTGGGTCGTGGCGGATGGCGAGTTGTTGTACGCGAACTCGATGAGTGGCAGCTGCTGTTCCCAGGTGGTTGGGTCGTCGCACGTGGCTCGGATGAGTTTTTCCATGGTCTGTTTTGTCCGTTCTGTCTGTCCGTCAGTTTCGGGGTGGTATGATGAGCTGAACTGTAGTCGCGTGCCAAACTGCTGCCACAGGTTCCGCCAGAAGTTGCTGGTGAATTTCGTGTCGCGGTCGCTGATGATTGCTGCTGGTATCCCGTGCAGTCGTACGACGGTGGCTGTTTCTTCGGCGGTGATGGATTTCTTGCAGGCTGCGAAGTGTGCCATTTTCGTCAGCCGATCGACGACGACCAGGATCGCGTCGTTCCCACTCGCTCCAGCCGGTAACCCCGTGACGAAGTCCATCGTCACCTGCTGCCAAGCATGCTCTGGGGGTGGTATTGGCTGCAACTGTCCTGCCGGTCGTTTCCGTGATGACTTCATGAGCTGGCAAGTGGGACACGATGCCACGTGTCGCTGTACGTCGGTCAACATCTCGGGCCAGTAATAATACCGCTGCAGCTGCTGCCGTGTTTTTTCTACCCCGAAATGTCCTGAGGTAACTCCGTCATGTGCCTCCTGTAACAGTAATTCCCGTAGCAGAGTGTACCCTGGTATCCAAATGCGGTCGGTCCCAGTTTTTACGTAATAGACTCCCCGTGCTGTTGCGAACTGCTGCGAATTTCCTCCTGTGAAGAAAGGGTCCGTTTGATATCCGTGGGTGAATAGTCATGTTAAAAGTGGGCTGTTCTGGGCGATAAGGATTGCGTGGATGTGGGCAGTGGGGCGGGTCAGTGCGTCAGCTATGTTGGATGCTCCCTTTTTGTAGGTGACTGTGTAGTGGAAGTTTGACTCGAGGAAATCGAGCCAGCGAATCTGTCGTGGGTTGAGGTGGGGCTGTGCGCGAAGATACTGTAATTATTTGTGGACTGTCCGTACGGTCACGTCTGCGCCAGTCAGGTAACAGCGCCACACTTTGAATGCGTGCACGATGGCGAGCATTTCGCGGTCGTGTATCGGGTAATTCTTCTCGGGCGGATGCAGTTTTCGTGACTCGTATGCGATGGGCTGTAGGCCGTTGCCGAAATCCTGTAGCAGTACGGCTCCGATGGCGATGTCACTGGCGTCTGTAACTACTTCGAATGGGCGGTGTGGGTCGGCAATGCGCAGGACGGGCGGTGAACAGAGAACAGTTTTCAGGGCAGAGAAGGCAGCATGCTCTTTCTCCCCCCACGTAAAAGCGACCCCCTTCCGCAGTAAATCCGTCAGTGGGGCTGTTAAGCGGGCCATGTCGGGGACGAACCGACGGACGTAATTAAAAAACCCAAAAAAACTCTGCAGCTCCGTGATGTTCGTCGGGGGGTGCCAGGCCCTGACCGTATCCAGCTTCCGTGGGTCAATCTCAACTCCAGCCTCTGAAATGACGTGCCCCAAAAATTCTAGCCTATCCCGAAAGAACTCGCACTTCGAACCCTTGGTCAATAACCTATGCTCCTCTAAAATCTTAAACACTGCTTCGAGGTCCGCTAAATGCTGCTGCTTATCGCGACTGTAGACGAGGATGTCGTCGAGGTAGACTATCACGCACTTATCTAAAAGCGGCCTAAACGCCTCGTTCATGGTCATCTGAAATGTCGCAGGTGCGTTGGTCAGCCCGAAGGGCATCACGGTGTACTCGAACGACCCGTACCTAGTCCTAAAAGCTGTCTTGGCACAGTCCGATGGTTCGACCCGAATCTGGTGGTAACCTCCCCGTAGATCTATTTTCGAAAAAACCCGTGCTGTTCGCAGTTGGTCGATCAGTTCGTCGGCGCGGGGGATGGGATATCGTGACTTGACTGTTACCCTGTTGAGCGCTCGGTAATCGATGCACATGCGAAACCCTCCGTCTTTTTTCGGTGTGAACAGTATCGGTGCGGCGAACGGTGACGAGCTCGGTCTAACAGGTAATCTAACTGCTTCCTCAGTTCGTCGAGCTCGGGCTGTGTCAGTCTGAACTGGCGCTGTACTGTTGGTTGTGCCCCCGGTTCTAGTTCTATCCTATGATCGTGCGCCCGCTGAGGTGGCAGTCCTGCTGGTAAGTCGTCGGGAAAAATCCCCGGGTACCGTTTCAACAGCTCCTGTAGTTCGGGTGGTACCGCTGCCAGCAATTCTGAAAATCGCTCGGCTGCCCCGCTTCTCCCACTACTGCGATGTCCACTGCGTACACGTCAGCTCTAGCGACGACTGCCCGTTTCATCGTGATGGCGTTGACGTGGACCGTTGAAGACTCAGGCGACTGCCAGCGTGGTAGTTCGACCCAGTTACCACTACTTCGCACAGTGCAGCTGCCTGTCGTCCAGTCAATTCGCGGGTTATACCGTCGCAGCCAATCACGTCCCAGTAAAATATCGTGCCCATCCAGCGTCGTCGCGAGCATTTCCTGTGTAAACCCGAAGTTCCCCCCGCAGCGAACTTTTACCCTCTCCACCTTTTCCCGTATGGCCAGCGGCGTTCCGTCAAATAAGCGTGCGTCTATCTCAGGTAAGCACCGGCTGAGTGTCAGTTGCAGTTTCCGTGCGGTTGCGGTATTAACAAAGCTATGGCTTGCTCCTCCGTCAATGAAAATCTTCACTGCTGCTCCCTGTATTTTCCCGTAGATCAGTATTGGGCAATCCGTCGCTGTACCCTCCTTATTCATCCGAGCCCGATCGATGGCGTGAATCGGTACTGTGACTCGGAAAGGGTCGGTGCGGTTGGGCGAGCAGGCAGTCTCGTCAGTAGTTGGCCCAACTTCTACTGACTGCTGGCGTTTCCCTGTCTCTGAGACTCCCTCCCCTGCTCTGCTCCGCGGCGCCTCAGCTCCTCTGGACATTCACTCTTGCGATGGCCCGGCCTGTTGCAAGCAAAGCAGCGCCCCTTAAACGGCGCGGCAGCTGCATTCGTCGCAACGGCGTGTACGGTGGCGTGCTCGATCGGTCCCCGAGGACGATGTCCGTAGTAGGACCCCGGTCTCGGTCGGCGCAAAATGTCGATTTTCTCGGCGAGCGCGAGAATCTCGTTGAAGTTCGAGAGCCCGCGTAGCATGATTTCGTGCGAGATATCCGGCTTCAGTCCTCGGACGTAACGGTCCACCCGCTCCGCTTCGTGCATGTAGCCGACCTGCTCGCATAATGCGAGAAAACCGCTCGTGTAGTCTTGAACCGATCCGAGCTGCCGCCAAGTGCGCAGTTTCTGACGCGCCGAAATAGAAGCCGCGATCGGCTCGAAGCGCGCCCGAAGCCCTACGCACCACGCATCCCACGTGCTGTACTGGGCTGTTTCGCAGAATGAACTCCAGGTGACGGCTGGACCCGCGGGCCCTTCCTCTTGCGACGGTGGCTCGTAGGCGCGTGGCGACGTCACGATGACTCGCCACCAGTCCATGGCGGGGCCCCTCAGCAGCGAAACGGCGTATCGAATCTTCGCTGCGTCCGACTCGACGTAATTCGCGTCGAAGAAGACGTTCATCGTGAAGATCCACGATTGAACCGTCGGACCTCCACGCTGGCTCGGGTCGAAACAGGGCGGGCGCTGCGGCTTGAGTGGCATTGGCGCCATGATTGCTTGATCGCCACTTGTTGCCGCAAACTCCACGTGCCGACGGGCTTCGCGAGGCTCTTGAGGGCTTGGCGCGACCTTGTTTCTTCCCATGCCAGGCATTGGCTGGGCGGCGCTATCACTGTCTGCTCCCGAGTGCTGTCCCACGCTGTCGTTCTGTGTTGGTGTGCCGGACGAAATGACGATCGGCTCCTCCGATTGTGCAGGTACATTTTGTGGTGCTGGGGCGCTCGCCGTGGCTTGCTGACACACGGAGTCACGTTCCGCCGTGAGTGTCGCCGATTCTTCAACTTGGCGCACCAGGCGTGTCAAACATTGTATGTTTATATTGTGTAGGCTATAGTGGGTTTAGCCTTAGAGGGTACACAAACTTACGGTTTCTTACTTGTACCCACCTTCCTGCTAGTTCATCCATTCTCGTTCTATTCTAGATTCTGACATGGTATCACTTGCCTAGGTTGCTACCTAGGACCGCTTTCTACAATGGGCCCACTATTCCGCTAGAAGCGCCCTCGTGCGCCCTACCTTACGTGCGCCCTCGTGCGCTCTACCTTACGTACACCCTCGTGCGCCCTCGTGCGCCCTCGTGCGCCTTTCTCTGCTAGTGCGCCTTCGTGCGCCCTCGTGCGCCCTCGTGCGCCCTCGTGCGCCCTCGTGCGCCCTCGTGCGCCCTCGTGCGCCCTCGTACGCCCTCGTACGCCCTCGTACGCCCTCGTGCGCCCTCGTGCGCCCTCGTGCGCTCTCGAGCCGCCCCTGCAGGTCCGTTAGGCCCCCGAGCCGCCGCTGCAGTCAGGCCCGAGAGCCGCCCCTGCAGACCCGTCAGGCCCGCGCGCAGCCTCTGCACGACCGCGCGCCGCCCCTGCAGGCTCTCGCCGCCCGCCGCGTCGCCCTGCACGCGGCGTCGCCGCCTCCCCGCGGCGTCGTCGCCTGCCCGCGACGCAGCCCCTGCCCGCGGCGTCGTCGCCTGCCCGCGGCGTCGTCGCCTGCCCGCGGCGTCGTCGCCTGCCCGCGGCGTCGTCGCCTGCCCGCGGCGTCGTCGCCTGCCCGCGGCGTCGTCCCCTGCCCGCGGCGTCGTCGCCTGCCCGCGGCGTCGTCGCCTGCCCGCGGCGTCGTCGCCTGCCCGCGGCGTCGCCACCTGCTAGCGGCGTCGCCCTACTCGCGGCGTCGCCACCTGCCCGCCGCGTCGCCCTGCCCGCGGCGTCGCCACCTGCCCGCCGCGTCGCCCTGCCCGCGGCGTCGCCACCTGCCCGCCGCGTCGCCCTGCCCGCGGCGTCGCCACCTGCCCGCCGCGTCGCCCTTCTCGCCGCGTCGCCCTGACCTAATCCGCCTCTCGCCCCTGGAGCAGCCGCCACTGCAGCAGCAGCCCCTGGAGCCGCCCGCCACTGCAGCAGCAGCCCCTGGAGCCGCCCGCCACTGCAGCAGCCCCCTCTGGAGCAGCACGCAACTGCAGCAGCCGCCCCTGGAGCAGCCCGCACCTGCAGCAGCCGCCCCTGGCCCCTGGAGCAACCACCGCTGCAGCAGCCGCCCCTGGCCCCTGGAGCAGCCGCCACTGCAGCAGCCGCCCCTGGCACCTGGAGCAGCTGCCGTCGCGGCCCGGCCTCGCCCTGCAGCAGCTGCCGCGGAGCTCCCTGCTGCGGCCCGGCCCCGCCCTGCAGTTGTAGCGGCCCCGCTGTCGCCACCGTCTTGCGCCTGCCGCGCCGACCACTGGTGAGCATTGCCCAGCACTGCTACCGCTGCTACTGCTGCTACTGCCTTTTCTACTCCCACTGCCACTGCTCCTGCTGTTACTGCTGTTACTGCCGCTACTGCTACTACTGCTGCTCCTGGCGTGGCCAGATGCAGCTCCAGGGCCGTGCGCGTGAGTCCCTCACGCCCCAGCAGCTTCGTGAGTGGTACGCTAGTTGGGGCTGTCGGGGTGGCCGTAGTGGTAGTCGCTCTGGAGTGGGTCGGTCGGGAGCTTCTGGTAGTGGACAGGTGCAGCTGCCGTGTCCTCTTTCGCCCCAGCAGCTTCGTGAGTGGTACGCTAGTTGGGGCTGTCGGGGTGGCCGTAGTGGTAGTCGCTCTGGAGTGCATCGTTCGGGAGCTTCTGGTAGTGGACAGGTGCAGCTGCCGTGTCCTGTAAGTGAGGCTGCCGCTCTAGGTGCTAGTACGTCTGTTGCCCTAGGTGCTGGTGAGGCTACCACTCCCGGTACTCACGTGTCTGCTACCCCAGGTGCTGGTGAGGCTGCTGCTCTAGGTGCTAGTGAGTCTGCGCCCCCTGGTACTGAGTCGACTGAGGCACTGCACACCTTCACCCTGGACTCAGGTGCTTCTCGCTGTTTCTTTCGTGACCGCACTGCCCTTGAGCCGCTTGCTCGGCCAGTTGCTGTCTCCCTCGCTGACCCCTCTGGGGGTCCGGTCATTGCGACCTCCTCCACTGTTCTTCCCTGTCCTGCGGTCCCGTCTGGCACACTGTCTGGTCTCCACCTCCCCTCGTTCTCTACGAACTTGGTGGCGGGTTGTGCGCTCCAAGACGCGGGTGTTCACCAGTTCACCCCTGCCTACGAGCGCGTGATACACTGCACGTGTGCTCGGACGGGCCGTCACCTGGCTACCTTCACTCGGCAGCCGGGGTCGGACCTGTACACACTGACCACTGAGTCCCCTCAGGTAGCTGCGTCCGCGTCCGCGTCTGCGTCAGGTCAGCTGTCTGCCCCCTGCTCGTGTCGCTCTCTGGCGCACGAGACCGTCCTCTGGCACCACCGACTTGGCCACCCGTCTGTGCAGCGCCTTCGTGCCATGCACAAACGGCACCTTGTCTCTGGTCTTCCCAGGGTTCTCCCTCCCCTCCCACCCTCGCCTGCTCCTCCATGTCTTCCCTGTGTCGAGGGGCGGCAGCGCGCCGCTCCTCACTCCTCCTCCTTTCCCCCGACGACTGCTCCCTTGCAGACGCTCCACCTGGACGTGTGGGGCCCAGCCCGCGTCCGTGGACAGGGTCAGGAGAGGTACTTCCTGATTGTTGTTGACGACTACTCTCGCTACACCACGGTCTTCCCCTTGCGCACCAAGGGTGAGGTCCCTGATGTTTTGATCCCTTGGATCCGCAGAGCCCGTCTCCAGCTCAGCGAGCGTTTCCACTCGGACTTTCCTGTCCTGCGCTTGCACTCTGACAGAGGTGGTGAGTTCTCCTCTGACCTCTTGGCAGCCTACTGTGCCGAGCACGGCATTGAGCAGTCGTTCACGCTTCCGGCCTCTCCACAGCAGAATGGGGTTGCTGAGCGCCGCATTGGCTTGGTCATGGAGATCGCTCGTACCTCCCTGATCCATGCGGCTGCTCCCCACTTTCTATGGCCGTTTGCGGTCCGATACGCTGCGCATCAGCTCAACCTCTGGCCCCGTGTCTCCTTGCCGGAGACTTCCCCGACACTGCGGTGGACGGGAGAGGTTGGCGATGCGTCGCGTTTTCGGGTCTGGGGATCCCGAGCTTTTGTTCGCGATACGTCCGCGGACAAGCTCTCCTCCCGCGCTGTTCCCTGTGTCTTCCTTGGCTTTGTCCCGGATGCGCCGGGTTGGCAGTTTTACCACGTCGCCTCGCACCGGGTTCTGCCTTCTCAGGACGTCACTTTTGACGAGTCCGTCCCCTACTACCGCCTCTTCCCCTACCGCACTACCCCGCTCCCCCCCCCGCCTCTCTTCCTCGCGCCAGGTGCTGCTGTGGTAGACCCCCTCCCCCCTCAGGGTGCCGCTCCCTCAGGTGTGTCCCAGGTAGACCCGGTTGAGCCTGTCGAGGTAGCTGTCGACTCTCGTCCTGCTAGGGGTGCTGAGCCTGAGCGTGAGGAGCCTGGCGGTGCTGATTCTGGGGGTGCGGAGTCTGAGGGTGCGGAGCCTGGGGGTGCTGAGCGTGGGGGTGCTGAGCCTGGGGGTGCTGAGCCTGGGGGTGCGGAGCCTGGGGGTGCTGAGCCTGAGGGTGCTGAGTCTGGGGGTGCTGAGTCTAGCGGTACTGAGCCTGGGAGTGCTACACCTGGAGGAGCCCTCTCCTCCCAGTAGCTACAGGAGAGGTACCTACAGTACTGCAGCCTCAGGAGAGGTGCTGCTGGAGCTGGTACCAGTGCTTCCCCTCCTACCCGGGAGCTCCCCTCCCTTCAGCGGATCCGAGAGTGGTACACGCGACGCTGCAGTCTTCGGAGTGGCGCTCCTGGTGCTGCGGACCCGGGCGGTGGAGCTGCTGCTAGTGCTGAGGACCCGGGCGGTGGAGCTACTGCTGGTGCTGCGGACCCGGGCGTTGGAGCTCCTGCTGGTGCTGAGGACACGGGCGTTGGAGCTGCTGCTGGTGCTGAGGACCCGGGCGGTGGAGCTGCTGCTGGTGCTGAGGACCCGGGCGTTGGAGCTGCTGCTGGTGCTGAGGACCCTGGCGGTGGAGCTGCTGCTGGTGCTGAGGACCCGGGCGTTGGAGCTGCTGCTGGTGCTGAGGACCCTGACGCTGGTGTCTCTACTGGTTCTGGAGACGCTACACAGCCACGACCGTACTTCGTACCGCTCCTTCAGCAGGTTCTTGGTCAGACTCCTCCTCCTTGTCCTCCTTCCTCCTTAGAGTGTCCTCTCCCTATCCAGTCGCAGTCACAGTTACCGCCTGCCTCGCCTCTCCCTGCTCCCTCTCCTTACACTGGTCCCACAGGAGGTCTTACGGAGCGTCGTGAGCCTGAGTCTCGTCCTGCGTCGCCTGTTCGTACTGCTCGCACTGGTCGTCGTGTCCCACGTACGCGTCCTCCCCCTGTCCCTGGCACTCACTACATGACTCTGCGTCCCTCCACTACTCCTCAGCGTGTCCCTCTGCCGTCTCCTCCTGCGTCCTCTCTTCCTACTCCTCCCGACCCGAAGTCTGACTCCCATCGTGCTGCCAGTCCCACTGTCACGCGTCTCCTAGCTACGGTTGTCACTGACCCTACCTGGTCGCTGAGTTGGTTGACTTTGCTGCTCGGTGTCGTCTAGACTACGCCGCTAGCCTTGTTGCTGAGTCTGAGTCTGCCTGTCCTCCGTCCGTCGGGGGTGAGTGTGCTCTTGGCACGGACGTCCTTGAGGACAGACAGGAGGAGTTCCAGTGCTTTGCTGCTGCTTTGCCCCATCTCGTGTCCATGCTAGTTGCCCCTGAGGGAGACCCGGATGCACCAGACATCCCGACTCCGCGCTCTTACGCAGAGGCGATAGAGGGTCCCTACTCCTCTCAGTGGCAGACAGCCATGGACGCAGAGATGGCTTCCTGGAAGTCCACAGGCACCTACGTCGACGAGGTTCCCCCACCTGGGGCGAACATCGTCAGTGGCATGTGGATTTTCAGGGTGAAGCGGCCGCCGGGTTCTCCGCCTGTCTTCAAGGCGCGTTACGTTGCTCAAGGCTTCAGTCAGCGAGAGGGAGTCGACTTCTTCCAGACCTTCTCCCCCACCCCGAAGATGACCACTCTTCGGGTGCTGCTGCACATAGCCGCTCACCGCGTCTACGAGCTTCACTCTCTTGACTTCAGCACAGCTTTCTTGCAGGGCAGCCTGTACGAGGAGATCTGGTTGCGCCGCCCTCCTGGCTTCACTGGGTCGGTTCCTCCTGGTACCCAGTGGAGGCTGCAGGGGCCGGCTAGTCTACGGTCTCCGCCAGGCGCCCCGTGAGTGGCACGACACACTGAGGACGACACTTGCGGCACTTGGGTTCGCGCCTTCTACTGCTGACCCGTCGCTGTTTCTGCGCACCGACACTTCACTGCCGCCGTTCTACATCCTCGTGTACGTCGTCGACTTGGTCTTTGCCACTGCTGACACTGAGGCTCTCGCCCACGTGAAGTCGGAGCTGCAGAAGAGACACACGTGCACAGACCTGGGTGAACTGACAAGCTATCTTGGCTTGCGGATCACCTGGGACAGAGCACGGCGCACCATCACCTTGACTCAGTCACACATGGTGCAGCAGGTCCTTCAGCGCTTCCGCTTCACGTACTCCTCGCCTCAGTCCACTCCTCTGCCTACCGGTCACTCGCTCTCAGCTCTGCCTTTGGATGAGTCCGTAGAGCCGAGTGGCCCGTATCCAGAGCTTGTGGGTTGCCTCATGTACCTGATGACCTGCACTCGACCTGACCTCGCATACCCTCTTAGCATCCTTGCACGCTATGTCGCTCCTGGCCGTCATAGGAAGGAGCACATGGATGCCGCTAAGAGGGTGTTGCGCTACTTGTGCAGTACGTCAGGCATGGGGCTAGTGCTTGGAGGGCGAGACCGAGTTGTACTTACTGGACACTCAGACGCCTCTTGGGCGGACGACCAGGCTACACAGCGGTCGTCTCAGGGTTACACCTTCAGTCTTGGCTCTGGCTCAGTTTCTTGGCGTTCCACACGCTCTTCTTCTGTTCTCAGCTCCAGTTGTAAGGCTGAGATCTACGCCACAGCCATGGCGGCCCAGGAGCTACGCTGGCTGACCTACCTGCTGACCGACTTGGGAGAGCGGCCTCGTTCTCCTCCAGTGCTGTACGTCGACAACAAGGCTGCCATTGCCTTGTGTGAGGAGCACAGACTGGAGCACAGAACGAAGCACATCGCCCTGCGGTACTTCCTTGCTCGAGAGCTGCAGCAGCGCGGTCAGCTTCGTCTGCGTTACGTGGCCACTGAGGCCAACACTGCTGATGTGTTCACCAAGGCACTTCAGCCTTGTGACCATCAGCGCTTCTGTACTCTTCTAGGCCTTGTGCCTACTGGACCTCACTTGCTTACTTCTTGACTCTGTTTGTACTGTGATCTCTATATATATACCTGCATGTTTACACTTGCTAGGTTGTGATCATTGTATCTCTTGCTATACTATCAAACTGCATGTGAACTGGTCTTGTGACCGCTTGCTTGTGCTCGGAATTTGTGTGGTATCCTTGAGATCCACCCTGAGCTTGTTTTGCTTTGCTTTGCTTTGACTGGTCTTGTGACCCTCTCATTGTCTCCCACTTCGCCTATGGGGGTGTGTCAAACATTGTATGTTTATATTGTGTAGGCTATTGCTGGTTTAGCCTTAGAGGGTACACAAACTTAGGGTTTCCTACTTGTACCCACCTTCCTGCTAGTTCATCCATTCTCGTTCTATTCTAGATTCTGACAAGGCGGTCGAGCTGCTCCTGCGTCAGAGTCGCGAGATTGAATTCGGCCATGGCGGGGGTGTCGGGCGAGCTCAGCGAGAGCCTCTGTCGTGGCCGTGCGTGCTTACGAGAGAGCACTACGAGCGGCGGTGCTGTGTCGCTGAGAGACGTCTACCCCCTCCAAAAATTGAGATAGTGGGGAAGCGAAGGTGTGGGTGCGGTCCGAGAAGAGATCGTAGGCTCTGATACCAAGTGTTACGAGTGCAATGGAGTGAGCGAACGAGGATTGCACTATCGAAGCAAGAGTACAATGAGCGAAGGCATGAGCGAAGATTATATAGCGAAACTACAGTGGTAACGGTAATGTGTGGAAAATGGGGTGCGCGACGGGCCTAGCGCCGAGGTTGGGAATTGTCGAGGCGGAGGTCCGGAGCGCGGGTTACCAACCGAGCCGTGAGGTTGGGTCGCGTCGTGAACAGTGGCGGGAACAGTACCGAGGCGAGTGTCGCGAGTGGTAACGGATTACTGTTGGGTGCTGTTGGCGGGAACAGTGGTGTACGCGCTGAGCAGGGACGCGAAGTAAGGAAAAGGAATTTTCCTTACAACCTGTAAGGGCGTGTGTGGTCTTCCAAATTTTTAAAAGTTTAGGTGTGCTCCCCCACACTCCCCCCTCCCTTCCCCTTCCTGCCTCCCCCTCCTCCTTCCCCTTCCTCACCCCCCTTCTCACGGCTCTCGTCCCTCCCCTTCCATCTCCCTGCTCACCCTTCCCCCTTCTCACAACCCTCTCCCTGCTCCCCCTTCCCCCACTTCCCTCCCTCCCCCCCCCCTCCCCCCTCCTCCACACCTTTATCCCCGCCCCCTCCCTGCTCACTGCTCAACCTCTGCCCCCCCACCCCCTTCCTCTCCCAACTTTCTTGCCAGCTCCCCTCCTCCCGCTCCCCCATTTCTCCCATCCTCCCTCCCTACTCCCCCCTTCACCCCCTCCTCCTCCCCCCCCTCCCCCTCTCCCCCCACTTCCTCCTCCCTGCTCCCCCTTCCCCTCCATCTCCCCTGCTCCCCCATCCCCCCTCTGCCCCCCCTCCTACTCACTGTCAAACATATATGCTGCTTGATGTGTAGGCTGTAGTGGGGTAGCCCATATGGGGTACAACCCAAATTAGGGTTTCCTACTTGTACCCATCATCCTGCTAGTTCACTCATTCCTGCTGCTAGATTCTAACACTCACTTCCTCCTCCCTCCTCCCTCCCCCCTCCTCTTTTCCACACTTGCACGCATCAAACATCCAAAACAACTTCCGTATCTTCATCTTATATCTGACCAAGTGAAACGCTAACCTTAAAACATTCCCATCGACTTTCGTCATGTACACCACAGCAGCGAGTGAGGATTGCGATGCGACTCCATCTCATGGATACTGCCTTAGTTCAATGTGAAGGCCCACGGTGGCTATGGCAAGTCATCATGCTGTAGCAGGGTTACTATTATGTGGTAAAGTGTGTGTTCAAACCAGGCCCTCAGAAGTCAGACTTTTTTCTCTGATTTGGACTTTTTTCTCTGATATTTCAGATTTTTTTTCCTGTGTACTCTGATAAAATCAGACTTTTTTGGGCCTCAACTCTGTAATTTTCAGACTTTCTTTAAGGCTAAGGGCGTATTCCTATCCTCCTATCAAGAAAACCTCTTATCAAGCTCACACTGAAAAATTCCCTAAACCCAAAATCTCTCGCTACTTTCACCAGGCAAAATGTGCATTCTTGATAGGAGGTTTCTTGATAGGAGGCCGTAGGAATACGCCCTAACTCTGAGAGTTCAGAGTTTTCTGAGAGTGTACTCTGATCATTCAGAGTACAAACGCGTCCTTGACTGGTGATTCGGACTTACGGGTCACAGCAGATTCGCACTGCCAACGCAAAATCGCCTTGACACGGAAAATCCGAGCCTTACATCACAAGATTTTCGCCCAATCATAGCCCTGACACAACAGATTTGCGTTGTCAGAGCACTTCAATTTTCGCCCAATCACAGCAAAATCGCCCTGACATTGCACATTCGCCTTTTCGCACCACAAGATTCGCCCTGACACATACCGTATATTCGCCCTGTCAGAGCACGTTTCATCGAAAATCCCCCCCTAGTGTAGCATGTTTCGGTAGCAAATGAATGAAACATTGAATACACTTCCGATGAAACATTGAATACATTGATTTTGAATGATCAGACTTTTTTTTAAAGGCACTCTGATATTTCAGCCTTTTTTTTATACCAAGTCTGAGATTTTCAGACTAAAATTGTGTACTAGTCTGACGAATCAGACAGGCCAAAAACGAATCGGAGGGCCTGGTTCAAACAGCAAGTGCTGTGTGAGTTGCGGAAGCATGTGACCTGTAGGTGCAAATAGGGTTGCTGGGACAGACACAAGAAAACGAAAGAAACCCCACCGCCCCTTTTTCGCCTTAGTGAATCCCATGGGTCAACTATACGGGACCTTAAGGGAGCCTGCTCAATGCCCTTCCTTTCACACGCTCCAGCCGTTGCACACAGCGTGCTTGCCTTGCTCGCTCACTCTGCGAGCGGCTCATACCAGTCGCGAGTGAGCCCGGCCTTGGCGCGTGCGTCGTGGTTGAAGGGCGGCTTCAGCTTGCCACGGAAGTGCTGCCGCACAATGGCGTGGAACTCCGCCACGATTGCTGCATGCTCCTCTGCACTCACCTCCTCTGCACTCACCTCCTCTGCACTCACCTCCTCTGCCTCCATACTCTGCTCCACTGCACCACTTATACCCTCACACGCTGCCTCGCATTTTCTCTCAGCCCTTATCTTGCCCTTCTCACCGTACCCCTTCCCATCCCCACCCCCATCCCCCACCCCATCCCCACCACTGTCCACTGCTCCTGTACCTGTTGCCACCCCACTCCCGCTCCTTCCCACCGCTGCCGCCTCACCCCCCAATGCCTCCCCTCGCAACCCCCCCCCTGCACCTTCCCCCCCACCAGCTGCTTCTCCCCCACGTCCTCCCCCCACCTCTCCCTGCCGTGCGCGCAAGCCACGAAGGCAGAGGAAGGAGAACCAGCGCGTGCCAGCAGCGCAGTGCGTGACCTCCTCGGGGTACACCACCTGCTCCAACAGCTCCGCTGTCTCGCTGTCCCCGCCCGCCCTGAACCGCTCTATGGTCTGTGGCACCACGTCTAGCCCCCTCGCCTGCCAGGCAGGATGAATGGCAGTTGGGGTGGGTGGCGGGCAGGAGAGAATGGTGCGGGCAGGGAGGGAGGTGTGAGGGTGCATGAAATGCATTGGCTGATGCAGCAGGTGTGGGTGGAGGATGTGAGAAGGGGAGAGGGGGGGGTGAGAGGCGAGGACAACGTGGGACACATGCGTGGGAGCTGCACCTGACAGCACTAGCAGCGCTCGCTCCCATTTTGCGGGCAACAGGGGTTGCTATGAAGAGAGGCGAATGGAGAATGCAGAGGACAAGCATGCCAGGCCATCTCTCACCCCACTCCCCTCTCACCCCCCAAACCCACTGCATACCATATTCCCACACACGCGCACCTCACCACATAGCACACCCCCCCTCCCCCCACCCCGCCCAGAACCCCCAGCCCCCGCGTGCCCCTCCCTGCCCCTCACCCACGCCCAACCCCCTGCCCCCCCCCACCCACTCTCGCCCACCCCCCTGCCCCCACCCACGGCCACCCCCCTCCCCTCCCGCCCCCCCTGTCCCCACCCCCATGTCCCCCCCCTCACCTCGTGCACGCAGTGTTCGATGGCGAGGCGTGTCCTTTCCTTGCCCCCCCCCCCCCCCCCCCCCCCCCCCCTCCCCCCCTCCCCCCTCCCCCCTCCCCCCTCCCCCCCCCCCCGCCGCCCCCCCTTCACCCCGCGTGCCCCCCCCCCCCCGGCCCCCCCACCTCGTGCACGCAGTGTTCGATGGCGAGGCGCGCCTTGAGGTCGCCTGCGGTGGCGGAGGCGGACTCCCACAGCCCGTCGTGTGCGGGCAGCGCGCCGTAATGCGACCCCAGTGCCTGCAGGCGCGCCGCGAGCAGGCGGAAGTGGCGCGCCTCGTCCTCCGCCACGCGCACGAAGTCCGAGAAGAAGGCGCGCGGCATGCTGTGCGCGCTGCCGAACCGCGCTATGATGTCCTGCGCGCGGGCGTGGGGGTTGCGAGAAGGGGCGAGAAGGGGCGAAAGGGGGCGAGAGGGGGCGAGAGGGGGGAAGAGGGGGGAGGAACTAGGGTTACACGAGGCGTGATGGAATGGGAGATCACCGACGAGGGAGTGGGTAAATGGAAGGGGCGATGGGCACGAGGCACGGCTGCCACGCAAACACCAACTCACTGGCCACGCTGCCATGCCTTCCTGCACTCCCTCACACGATTCTCTCCCACCTTCCCCTCCCAGCTCCCCCTCCCACTCGAATAAGCCCTCTCTCCCCTGGGCGTAAAACCCCTGCCCGTGCATTGGGCGAGCGCGCACCCACGCGAGGTCGACAGCCCAGCTCTCGATGTGCACCAGGCTGTGCAGCAGCGCCACGCGGCTCTGCTGCGACCCGCCCTTGCCGCGCCGCGGCATGTCGCGCGCCGCCACCACGCGCACCTGCCGCCAGGGGATGGAGCGCACACGCGCGACGCCGGGTTAGAAAACTCGTAACAGCAGCAGGTTTTGGGCTTAGGGTTGAAAAGGCAGAAGGTGGGTCAGGAGGGGACTAGGGGTGGGTAAACGCGAGGGGGCAATGCGAGGAGAGCACCAGACGGGGTGCGGGGTGCTCACGGTATCGTCTCTGGCAGGGCGGTCCGGCACGCTAAGCCATTGCTCCTCGTCGCTACCCGCTGCTCCCGCGTCTGCATCTCCCTGTGACCCGGCGCTTCGGGCTTCCGCAGTCCCGCTGCTCAAGCTCCCGTCCCGACGCGTGGCGCGATCAGCGTACGCGTCGCGAATGGCGCCGGTGGCCCAGAGGTGCGCCGCGAGGTCGCCGTAGTCCACCTTCTTCCAGGGGTCCGCCGTGCGCAGCACCTTCACCGCCGCCTCGCACAGCGTGTCGCCCGCGCATGGCGGCGGAGGAACTGGCAACGGCATGTTGCGGGGGGATGGGAAGTAGTGCAGCGGAATGGGCACGGCAAACACAGAGCAAGAAATGGTCGCCACAAGATGTCTTTGCCCGACAGTTGTGACTGAGTGTGATAAGCATGTAACTCTTATTATACATGCTTATTGCGCATTCTACATATTTAGAACGGTAAAAAAAAATAAAATTAATAATTGATGAATAGAAATGACAACTCCTTAACAATGCCAGAAACAATTACCACTGGAGGTTCAGGATCTCAAGAAGTAAGCACAACGGAAATGGATTACCTGCAGGGCCTCAGATTTCAGCGAAAAAAGGCTGATTTGGGGTCGGAAGGCTGATTTTTCAGACATGGGGATAATGCATTGGCTGAAATTTCAGTTTTTTTTTTTTTTTTTTTTTGTATGGGAGGATTTTTCAGACATGGGGATAATGCATTGGCTGAAATTTCAGTTTTTTTTTGTGTATGGGTGTAAGGAAAATTCCTTTTCCTTACTTCGCGTCCCTGCTTAGCGCGTACGCCACTGTTCCCGCCAACAGCACCCAACAGTAATCCGTTACCTTTCGCGACACTCGCCTCGGTACTGTTCCCGCCACTGTTCACGACGCGACCCAACCTCACGGCTCGGTTGGTAACCCGCGCTCCGGACCTCCGCCTCGACAATTCCCAACCTCGGCGCTAGGCCCGTCGCGCACCCCATTTTCCACACATTACCGTTACCACTGTAGTTTCGCTATATAATCTTCGCTCATGCCTTCGCTCATTGTACTTGTTGCTTCGATAGTGCAATCCTCGTTCGCTCACTCAATTGCACTCGTAACACTTGGTATTCAGAGCCTACGATCTCTTCTCGGACCGCACCCACACCTTCGCTTCCCCACTATCTCAATTTTTGGAGGGGGTAGACGTCTCTCAGCGACACAGCACCACCGCTCGTAGGGCACTCTCGTAAGCACGCACGGCCACGACAGAGGCTCTCGCTGAGCTCGCCCGACACCCCCGCCATGGCCGAATTCAATCTCGCGACTCTGACGCAGGAGCAGCTCGACCGCCTGGTGCGCCAAGTTGAAGAATCGGCGATCGAAATTGCGACACTCACGGCGGAACGTGACTCCGCGCGTCAGCAAGCCACGGCGAGCGCCCCAGCACCACAAAATGTACCTGCACAATCGGAGGAGCCGATCGTCATTTCGTCCGGCACACCAACACAGAACGACAGCGTGGGACAGCGCTCAGGAGCAGCCAGTGATAGCGCCGCCCAGCCAATGCCTGGCATGGGAAGAAACCGGGTTGCGCCAAGCCTTCAGGAGCCTCGCGAAGCCCGTCGGCACGAGGAGTTTGCGGCAACAAGTGGCGATCAAGCAATCATGGCGCCAATGCCACTCAAGCCGCAGCGCCCGCCCTGTTTCGACCCGAGCCAACGTGAGGTCCGACGGTTCAATCGTGGATCTTCACGATGAACGTCTTCTTCGACGCGAATTACGTCGAGTCGGACGCAGCGAAGATCCGATACGCCGTTTCGCTGCTGAGGGGCCCCGCCATGGACTGGTGGCGAGTCATCGTGACGTCGCCACGCGCCTACGAGCCACCGTCGCAAGAGGAAGGGCCCGCGGGTCCAGCAGTCACCTGGAGTTCGTTCTGCGAAACCGCCCAGTACAGCACGTGGGATGCGTGGTGCGTAGGGCTTCCGGCGCTCTTCGAGCCGATCGCGGCTTCTATTTCGGCGCGTCAGAAACTGCGCACTTGGCGGCAGCTCGGATCGGTTCAAGACTACACGAGCGGTTTTCTCGCATTATGCGAGCAGGTCGGCTACATGCACGAAGCGGAGCGGGTGGACCGTTACGTCGGAGGGCTGAAGCCGGATATCTCGCACGAAATCATGCTACGCGGGCTCTCGAACTTCAACGAGATTCTCGCGCTCGCCGAGAAAATCGACATTTTGCGCCGACCGAGACCGGGGTCCTACTACGGACATCGTCTGTCAAACTATATATGCTGCATATTGTCTAGGCTGTAGTGGGGTAGCCCACATGGGGTACAACCTAGTTAGGGTTTACTACTTGTACTCCTGCATCCTGTTAGTTCATCCATTCCTGCTGCTAGATTCTAACATGGTTTCAGAGCACTAAGGTCCGTAGGACCGTTTTTTTTTTTCGGGCCCACCTACCGCTGCGGTTACCGCGCTACCCCACGTAGCCTTGCCTTGCCTTGCCTGCGCGCTGCCCCTAGAGGCCCGTAAGGCCCGCGCGCCGCCTCTACACGCCTGTCAGGCCCGTAAGACCCGCACACACGCTGCTACCGCGCGCTGCCCGCACCGAGACCGCGCAGCCCGCACCGAGTCACGCGCAGCCCGCACCGAGCCGCGCGCAGCCCGCTGCAGCCGCGCGCAGCCTGCACCGAGCCGCGCACAGCCCGCTGCAACCGCGCGCAGCCCGCACCGAGCCGCGCGCAGCTCGCAGCTGCCGCGCGCAGCCCGCGCCGAGCCCGCGCAGCCCGCGTCGAGCCGCGCGCGGCCTGCTACGGCCTCGCGAGGCCCGCGCGCGGCCCGCAGCAGCTCGTGCCGAGCCGCGCGAGGCCTGCTCCTGCCTCGCACGGCCCGCGCGCGGCCCGCAACAGCCCGCGCCGAGCCGCGCGCGGCCCGCTACTCCCTAGCGCGGCCGCGCGCGGCCCTTTGCCTCGGCCCCGACCTGCCGCTGATGCGGCCCCGCCCAGCAGTTGCTATGGCCCCGACCTGCCGCTGATGCGGCCCCGCCCTGCAGCTGCCACGGCCCCGACCTGCCGCTGACGCGGCCCCACCCTGCTACTGCCGCTGACGCAGCCCCGCTCTACAGCTGTTTCGGCCCTGCTCTGCAGCCGGTTTTGCGGCCCCGACGTCGCCGCTGTCGTGCGCATACTCGAGCGCCGGCCCTGCTCTCCCAGCCTTTGGTGAGCGCCTGCCTGCCTGCCTGACGGCCTGCCTGTCTGCCTGCCTGCCTGCCGGCCTGGCTGCCTGCCTGCCTGCCGGCCTGCCTGCCTGCCTGCCTGCCGGCCTGCCTGCCTACCTGCCTGCCTGTCTGCCTGCCTGCCTGCCTGCCTGGCTGCCTGCCTGCCTGCCGGCCTGCCTGCCTGCCTGCCTGCCTGCTTGCTTGCCTGCCTGCCGCGCCTGCCTTGCCTGCGCTACTGCTACTGGCACGTGGCCAGATGCAGCTCCAGCGACATTCACGCGAGCCTCTGACGCCCCAGCAGCTTAGTGAGTGGTATACTAGTTGGGGTTGTCGCGGTAGCTGTCGCCCTGGGGCTGGTCAGTTGGGAGCGTCTAGCAGTGGCCAGCTGCAGCTGCAGGGACGTCCACGTGAGACACTTACGCCCCAGCAGCTCCAGGAGTGGTACGCTCAGTGTAGCAGGTCTACGCGTACAGTCCGCTGCCCGTACGTCATTCGCACAGGTGCTAGGACTGGTCAGCCTTGTGGGACGCTTGGTCACACACAGTCCCGCTGCTTCGCCCGTCTGAGCGACGACTGGCGCACAGTGTTTGGCGACGAGGCTGAGCTCCCCACCTGGCTGGAGCTGCATAGACAGAGGGTAGATATCTTTGCGCTTGACTATGATGCTATTCTCACTGCCATGTATGCATTGTCTACTAGTGCTGACCGTGCCTGTTGCCTGTGCGTACCGCCTGACCCTGGTGAGGCTGCTGCCCTAGGTGCTAGTGCGTCTCCTGCTCTAGGTGCTGGTGAGGCTGCTGCTCTCGGTGCTAGTACGTCTACTGCTCTAGGTACTGGTGAGGCCGTGGCTTCAGGTGCTGCTGTGTCTGCTCTCTCTGGTACTGCGCCCACTGCGGTCTCGCACACCTTCACCCTTGACTCAGGAGCTTCCCGCTCCTTCTTTCGCGACTGCACCGCACTCACGCCGCTCCGTCGGCCAGTCCCGGTCTCCCTGGCGGACCCCTCTGGGGGTCCAGTCCTTGCCCACTATTCCACGGTTCTGCCGTGTCCGGCCGTCCCGTCCGGCTCGCTGTCAGGTCTTTACCTCCCCTCGTTCTCTACGAACTTGGTGAGTGGAGCTGACCTCCAGGATGGGGGGGTTCACCAGTTCACTCCTGCGAGTCAGCGAGTGACTCACTGTACGTGTGCTAGGACGGGCCGGCACTTGGCCACGTTCACCCGTGCACCTGGCTCGAGTCTGTACACACTGACCACTGAGTCCCCTCAGGTAGCTGCGTCTGCGTTTGCGTCTGCGTCTGGTCAGCTGGCGGCCCCCTGCGAGTGTCGCGCTTTGTCGCACGACACTCTCCTGTGGCACCACCGCCTTGGTCACCCCTCCTTGCCTCGCCTGCGTAGCATGCACTCTCGCTCCCTGGTCTCTGGTCTTCCCAGGTCCCTGCCTGCCCTCCCTCCCTCGCCTGCGCCGCCCTGCATTCCTTGCGTCGAGGGGCGGCAGCGCGCCGCTCCTCACTCCTCCTCGTTTCCTCCCACAGAGGCTCCACTGCAGACGCTCCACCTGGACGTGTGGGGCCCAGCCCGCGTCCAGGGACAGGGCCGCGAGCGGTACTTCCTGCTGGTCGTCAACGACTACACGCGTTACACCACGGTCTTCCCCTTGCAGAGCAAGGGGGACGTCCCTGCTGTTTTGATCCCCTGGATCCGCGCTGTTCGTCTCCAGCTCCGCGAGCGGTTCCGGTCGGACTTTCCTGTCCTGCGTCTGCACTCTGACAGAGGTGGTGAGTTCTCCTCCGACCTCTTGGCAGCCTACTGTGCGGAGCACGGCATCACCCAGTCGTTCACGCTTCCGGCCTCTCCGCAGCAGAATGGGGTTGCTGAGCGCCGCATTGGCTTAGTCATGGAGGTCGCTCGTACCTCCATGATCCATGCGGCTGCCCCCCATTTTCTGTGGCCGTTTGCGGTCCGGTACGCCGCGCATCAGCTCAACCTCTGGCCCCGTGTCTCCTTGCCGGAGACCTCGCCCACACTGCTATGGACGGGGAAGGTTGGCGATGCGTCGCGTTTCCGGGTCTGGGGTGCTCGTGCCTTTGTCCGCGATACCACCGCGGACAAGCTCTCCGCCCGCGCTGTTCCCTGTGTCTTCCTTGGCTTTGTCCCTGACGCGCCTGGTTGGCAGTTTTACCACCCCACCTCGCGCCGTGTCTTTGCGTCTCAGGACGTCACGTTCGACGAGTCGGTTCCCTTTTACCGTCTCTTCCCCTACCGCACTGCCTCGCTCCCCCCCCCGCCGCTCTTCCTTGCTCCAGGTGCTCCCCAGGTAGACCCCCTCTCCCCTCCCGGTCCTGCTCCTTCAGGTGTTTCTCAGGTAGACCCTCCTCCCTTGACTGCGCCGGTTGAGGTCACTGGTGACTCAGGTCCTCCTGCGAGTGGTCCTGCTCGGGGTGCTGAGCCTAGGGGTGCGGAGCCTGGGGGTGCTGAGTCTGGGGGTACTGAGCCTGAGGGTGCGGAGCTTGAGGGTGTAGAGCCTGGTGGTGCTGAGCCTGCGTGTGAGGGGTCTGGGGGTGCTGAGCTTGGCGGTACTGACGCTGGAGGTTCTGGAGCTCGGAGTCGTGCTGGTCCTTTGTCTACTGGAGGTGCTGGAGTTGCTGGTTCTGGAGGGGCTCGTGCTGGAGACACTGAGGCTGGAGACCCTGGGACTGGAGGTGCTGGCTCTGGGGGTGCTGCTGCTGGAGACACTGAGGTTGGAGACCCTGGAGCTGGAGGTGCTGGTTCTGGGGGTGCTACTGCTGGAGACCCTGCGGTTGGAGACCCTGGGACTGGAGGTGCTGGTTCTGGGGGTGCTGCTGCTGGAGACACAGAGGTTGGAGACCCTGGGACTCGAGGTGTCGGCTCTGGGCCTGGAGCTTCTGGAGCTGCTGGAGGTACTGGAGCTGCTGGAGGTACTGGAGCTGCTGGAGGCACTGGAGCTGCTGGAGCTGCTGGTTCTGGTGCAGCTGCGCCGACACGACTGTTCTTCGCTCCGCCGTCTCCGTCGTCTCTGCCGCCGTCTGCCTCTGTTCTTCGTCAGGTTCTTACTCTTCCGTCGTCTACTGGTCTTCCGTTACAGACTGGCTCGCCGCTGCCTGCTCCTTCTCCTTACGCTGAGCTGACTGGTAGTCCTGCTGTGCGTCGTGAGCCTGCGTCGCGTCCTGTCTCGCCTGCTCGTCCTGGTCGTACCGGTCCTCGTGTTCCTCGTTCGCGTCCGCCGGCTGTCCCCAGCGCACACCTCGTAGTCCGTCGTCCTTCCTCTGTTCCGCAGCCTGTTCCTCTGCCGTCTCCTCCTGCGTCCTCTTTGCCTGACGTTCCGGACCCTGCGTCTGACCGGTTTCGTGCTCAGCACCCTACTGTCACGCGTCTACTAGCCACAGTTGTCACTGACCCGTCGTTTGAGTCTGCTGCTGCGTCTGCTCTTGTCGCTGAGCTTGTTGACTTTGCTGCTGCCTGTCGTCTAGACTTCACTGCCAGTCTTGTTGCTGCGTCTGAGTCTGTCTGTCCTCCGTCCGTCGGGGGTGAGTGTGCTCTTAGCACGGACGTCCTTGAGGACAGGCAGGAGGAGTTCCAGTGCCTTGCTGCTGCTTTACCTCATCTTGTGTCCTCGCTACTTGCCCCTGAGGGAGACCCGGATGCACCAGACATCCCGACTCCGCGCTCTTACGCAGAGGCGATAGAGGGTCCCTACTCCTCTCAGTGGCAGGCAGCCATGGACGCAGAGATGGCTTCCTGGAAGTCCACACGCACCTACGTTGACGAGGTTCCCCCACCTGGGGCGAACATCGTCAGTGGCATGTGGATTTTCAGGGTGAAGCGGCCGCCGGGTTCTCCGCCTGTCTTCAAGGCGCGTTACGTGGCTCGAGGCTTCAGTCAGCGAGAGGGAGTTGACTTCTTCCAGACCTTCTCCCCCACCCCGAAGATGACCACTCTTCGGGTGCTGCTGCACGTTGCTGCTCACCGTGACTACGAGCTTCACTCTCTTGACTTCAGCACAGCTTTCCTGCAGGGCAGCCTGCACGAGGAGATCTGGCTGCGCCGCCCCCTGGGCTTCACTGGGTCGTTCCCTCCTGGTACCCAGTGGAGCCTCCGGCGGCCGGTCTACGGTCTCCGCCAGGCGCCACGTGAGTGGCACGACACACTGAGGACTACGCTTGCGGCTCTTGGGTTTGCGCCTTCTACTGCTGACCCGTCGTTGTTTCTGCGCACCGACACTTCCCTGCCGCCGTTCTACATCCTCGTGTATGTCGACGACTTGGTTTTTGCCACTGCTGACACTGAGGCTCTCACCCACGTGAAGTCGGAGCTGCAGAAGAGACACACGTGCACAGACTTGGGTGAGCTGCGCAGCTACCTTGGCTTGCAGATCACCCGAGACAGAGCACGTCGCACCATCACCTTGACTCAGTCACACATGGTGCAGCAGGTCCTTCAGCGCTTCGGCTTCACCTGGTCTTCAGCACAGGCCACTCCTCTGGCTACAGGTCACACGCTCTCAGCTCCACCTTCGGACGAGTCCGTAGAGCCGAGTGGTCCTTACCCAGAGCTAGTCGGCTGCCTCATGTACCTGATGACTTGCACTCGACCTGACCTCGCGTACCCTCTTGGTCTCCTGGCTCGCTACGTGGCTCCTGGTCGGCACCGACCTGAGCACATGGCTGCTGCTAAGAGGGTACTGCGTTACTTGTGCAGCACATCAGGCATGGGGCTAGTGCTTGGAGGGACGAGCCCAGTTGTCCTCACTGGGCACTCAGACGCTTCTTGGGTTGACGACCTGGCTACTCAGCGGTCGTCACAGGGTTACACCTTCAGCCTTGGCTCTGGTTCAGTTTCGTGGCGTTCTACACGCTCGACTTCAGTTCTCAGCTCCAATTGTGAGGCTGAGATCTACGCCACCGCCATGGCTGCACAGGAGTTACGCTGGCTCACCTACCTGCTGACTGACTTGGGAGAGCAGCCTCGTTCTCCTCCAGTGCTGTACGTTGACAACAAGGCCGCCATTGCCTTGTGTGAGGAGCACAGACTGGAGCACAGAACGAAGCACATTGCTCTGCGGTACTTCCTGGCTCGAGAGTTGCAGCAGCGAGGCCAGCTTCGTCTTCGCCACGTGGCCACTCGGGCCAACACTGCTGACATATTCACCAAGGCACTTCCGTCTGGTGATCATCAGCGCTTTTGTACTCTGTTAGGCCTTGTGCCTACGTTTCCACACTTGCTGTAGTCTTTGCTTGTACTGTGATCTGTACATATATATATATATATATATATATATATATATATATATATATATATATATATATATGCATGCTGGCTCTTGCTAGGTAGCCATCACTGTACTGTTATTGCTGCATATATATCTCTGCATGTGAACTGGCCCAGCGGCCCTTTGCTTGTGCTCAGAATGCGTGGTGACGTTGTGATCCACCCTGAGCTTGTTTTGCTTCTCTTGACTGGTCGTGTGACCCCTTGTTCTCCCCACTTTGCCTATGGGGGTGTGTCAAACTATATGTGCTGCATATTGTCTAGGCTGTAGTGGGGTAGCCCACATGGGGTACAACCTAGTTAGGGTTTACTACTTGTACTCCTGCATCCTGTTAGTTCATCCATTCCTGCTGCTAGATTCTAACATCGTCCTCGGGGACCGATCGAGCACGCCACCGTACACGCCGTTGCGACGAATGCAGCTGCCGCGCCGTTTAAGGGGCGCTGCTTTGCTTGCAACAGGCCGGGCCATCGCAAGAGTGAATGTCCAGAGGAGCTGAGGCGCCGCGGAGCAGAGCAGGGGAGGGAGTCTCAGAGACAGGGAAACGCCAGCAGTCAGTAGAAGTTGGGCCAACTACTGACGAGACTGCCTGCTCGCCCAACCGCACCGACCCTCACCGAGTCACAGTACCGATTCACGCCATCGATCGGGCTCGGATGAATAAGGAGGGTACAGCGACGGATTGCCCAATACTGATCTACGGGAAAATACAGGGAGCAGCAGTGAAGATTTTCATTGACGGAGGAGCAAGCCATAGCTTAGTTAATACCGCAACCGCACGGAAACTGCAACTGACACTCAGCCGGTGCTTACCTGAGATAGACGCATGCTTATTTGACGGCACGCCGCTGGCCATACGGGAAAAGGTGGAGAGGGTAAAAGTTCGCTGCGGGGGGAACTTCGGGTTTACACAGGAAATGCTCGCGACGACGCTAGCTGGGCACGATATTTTACTGGGACGTGATTGGCTGCGACGGTATAACCCGAGAATTGACTGGACGACAGGCAGCTGCACTGTGCGAAGTAGTGGTAACTGGGTCGAACTACCACGCTGGCAGTCGCCTGAGTCTTCAACGGTCCACGTCAACGCCATCACGATGAAACGGGCAGTCGCCGCTGGAGCTGACGTGTACGCAGTGGACATTACAGTAGTAGGAGAAGCAGAGCAGCCGAGCGATTTTCAGAAACTGCTGGCAGCGGTACCGCCCGAACTACAGGAGCTGTTGAAACGGTACCCGGGGATTTTCCCCGACGACTTACCAGCAGGATTGCCACCTCAGCGGGCGCACGATCATAGGATAGAATTGGAACCGGGGGCACAGCCAACAGTACAGCGCCAGCTCAGACTGACACAGCCCGAGCTCGACGAACTGAGGAAGCAGTTAGATTACCTGTTAGAGAAGCAGTTTATCCGACCGAGCTCGTCACCGTTCGCCGCACCGATACTGTTCACACCGAAAAAAGACGGAGGGTTTCGCATGTGCATCGATTACCGAGCGCTCAACAGGGTTACAGTTAAATCGCGATATCCCATCCCCCGCGCCGACGAACTGATCGACCAACTGCGAACAGCACGGGTTTTTTCGAAAATAGATCTTCGGGGAGGTTACCATCAGATTCGGGTCGAACCATCGGACTGCGCCAAGACAGCTTTTAGGACTAGGTACGGGTCGTTCGAGTACACCGTGATGCCCTTCGGGCTGACCAACGCACCAGCGACATTTCAGATGACCATGAACGAGGCGTTTAGGCCACTTTTAGATAAATGCGTGATAGTTTACCTCGACGACATCCTCGTCTACAGTCGCGATAAGCAGCAGCATTTAGCGGACCTCGAAGCAGTGTTTAAGATTTTAGAGGAGCATCGGTTATTGACCAAGGGATCTAAGTGCGAGTTCTTTCGGGACAGGTTAGAATTTTTGGGGCACATTATTTCGGAGGCTGGGGTTGAGATTGACCCACGGAAGCTGGATACGGTCAAGGCATGGTACCCCCCGACGAATATCATGGAGCTGCAGAGTTTTTTGGGGTTTGTTAATTACGTCCGTCGGTTCGTCCCCGACATGGCTCGCTTAACAGCCCCACTGACGGATTTGCTGCGGAAGGGGGTCGCTTTTACGTGGGGGGAGAAAGAGCATGCTGCCTTCTCTGCCCTGAAAACTGTTCTCTGTTCACCGCCCGTCCTGCGCATTGCCGACCCACACCGCCCATTCGAAGTAGTTACGGACGCTAGTGACATCGCCATCGGAGCCGTACTGGTACAGGATTTCGGCAACGACCTATAGCCCATCGCATACGAGTCACGAAAACTGCACCCGCCCGAGAGGAGCATAGTACCCGATACACGACCGCGAAATGCTCGCGATCGTGCACGCGTTCAAAGTGTGGCGCTGTTGCCTGACCGGCGCAGACGTGACAGTACGGACAGACCACAAATCACTACAGTACCTTCGCGCACAGCCCCACCTCAACCCACGACAGATTCGCTGGCTCTATTTCCTTGAGTCCAATTTCCACTACACAGTCACCTACAAAAAGGGAGCATCCAACATAGCTGACGCACTGACCCGCCCCACTGCCCACATCCACGCAATCCTACTCGCCCAGACCAGCCCACTGTTAACAGGACTATTTACCCACGGTTATCAAACGGACCCTTTTTTCACAGGAGGAAACTCGCAGCAGTTCGCAACAGCACGGGGAGTCTATTACGTTAAAACCGGGACTGACCGCATCTGGGTACCAGGGTACACCCTGCTACGGAAATTACTGTTACAGGAGGCACACGACGGAGTTACCTCGGGACATTTTGGGGTAGAAAAAACACGGCAGCAGCTGCAGCGATATTATTACTGGCCCGAGATGTTGACCGACGTACAGCGACACGTGGCATCGTGTCCCACTTGCCAGATCATTAAGTCGTCACGGAAGCGGCCGGCAGGACAGTTGCAGCCGATACCGCCCCCAGAGCGTGCGTGGCAGCAGGTGACGATGGACTTCGTCACGGGGTTACCGGCCGGAGCGAGTGGGAACGACGCAATCATTGTTGAGAAAATTAGGCAAAAAGAGAGGGTTGAACTAGCAAGAATGGGGATACAAATAGCAAACCCTAGAAGGGTTGTACTCGCTACAGAGCACCCCACTGCAGGCTAGACAAATATAACATTCTGACAATCATGGTCGTCGTCGATCGGCTGACGAAAATGGCACACTTCGCAGCCTGCAAGAAATCGATCACAGCCGAAGAAACAGCCCGCCTCTTCATCGCCACCGTCGTACGACTGCACGGGATACCAGCAGCAATCATCAGCGACCGCGACACGAAATTCACCAGCAACTTCTGGCGGAACCTATGGCAACAGTTTGGGACACGACTACAGTTCAGCTCGTCGTACCACCCCGAAACTGACGGACAGACAGAACGGACCAATCAGACCATGGAGCAACTCATCCGAGCCACGTGCGACGACCCGACCACCTGGGAACAGCAACTGCCACTCATCGAATTCGCGTACAACAATTCGCCCTCCGCCACGACCCAACAGTCACCGTTTTACCTGGACTACGGACAAGACCCCACCGTGCCCATAACCCCGAATCCCGACAATCCAGTACCACGCGCGCAACAGTTCGCCGAGATTTTACAAGCAGCACGGACCCGGGCAGTAGACGCAATAAAAAAATCAAACATCATTGCTAAGCGCAACGC
Source organism: Closterium sp. Yama58-4 (assembly GCA_947470075.1). Lineage (NCBI taxonomy): Eukaryota > Viridiplantae > Streptophyta > Zygnematophyceae > Desmidiales > Closteriaceae > Closterium > Closterium sp. Yama58-4. Next base: position 428,679 of record CANIUD010000020.1, on the reverse strand, counting down.
CGACCGCCACCGCCGCCCCGTCACTTACCAGCCCGATAACCTCGTCCTCCTAGACACTCAAAATCTTCGCCTGCCCATCACCCCAAAACTCCGCCCCCGATATTGTGGGCCATTTCGCATCAGCCACATGATCACACCCGTTACCGCCCACCTCCTCCTCCCTGCTGACTGGTACGTCAGCCCGTCATTCCATGTCAGCCTGCTTCGCCCATACGTGCCATCCACCAGCCAACTGCCTCGCAACCGCCCCGCCAGCATGACACGGCCACCAACGGAGCCAATCGTCACGCCTGAAAAAACCCTGAGCCATCGAGTACGTGACCCACGGGGAGCCCGCAGAATCGAATTCCTGATCCGCTGGAAAGATCGCACACCCACGGAGGATAATTGGGCCCCCCTGGACAGAATTGAGAATCACCCTGTCCTCACCGAGTATCTGCGGAGCCGCAATTTCCGGGATGTACACGCGCTCTCGTAAGGAGGACCTCCTTAGGGGGGGGGGGGGGGTAGTGTAAGGAAAATTCCTTTTCCTTACTTCGCGTCCCTGCTCAGCGCGTACGCCACTGTTCCCGCCAACAGCACCCAACAGTAATCCGTTACCACTCGCGACACTCGCCTCGGTACTGTTCCCGCCACTGTTCACGACGCGACCCAACCTCACGGCTCGGTTGGTAACCCGCGCTCCGGACCTCCGCCTCGACAATTCCCAACCTCGGCGCTAGGCCCGTCGCGCACCCCATTTTCCACACATTACCGTTACCACTGTAGTTTCGCTATATAATCTTCGCTCATGCCTTCGCTCATTGTACTTGTTGCTTCGATAGTGCAATCCTCGTTCGCTCACTCAATTGCACTCGTAACAATGGGCTGATTTTTCTGCGATTTTTTACAAGTGTAGACTTATTGATCAGCGTACTAACGAGGGTGTAGGCTGAAATCGCGCTACTACTGTTTCTGTAGGAGCCGTGAGTTTCGGCTGTCTAGGTACATTCCTCGTCAGTCACGCCGAAGTTGCTATCTCCCGACACGTCATTTTGGTGCCAAAATTCTGCAGCACAACAGCAACGCACAGCAAAGCACCGCGTGTCCCCACGTCAAACACCCCACCTCACCCCACAGCACTTTGAAAATGGTCTCTAGCTTTGTTCAGCCTTAGTTTTTTAAGTGATGCTGATTAGTCAGCCTTTTTTTAATCCAGGACACTGATTTTTCAGTTTTTTTTTTTTTTTTTTTTTCTTTCGGTACAACACTGACCGTTCAGCCTAGGCAAAAACGAATCTGAGGCCCTGATTACCTGGCAAGGTGAGTGATACAAATAGCAACCCTAGAAAGAATTGTACCTTCTACAGTGCATCTCACTACAACCTAATATGATTATGTATCCCCATAGGCTAAGTGAGGGGCATCAAAGCAAGCAAGGTGAACAAACGGTCACAAGACCAGTCAAGATAATAGCAAGACAAGCTCAGGGTAAATCTCAAGATCACCGCACATTCCGAGCACAAGCAAAATGGCCATAAGGCCAGTTCAAGCAACGACAAGCAGAGCAAAACTACTACAAGCGAGCACCAGTGTCAACAAGTCCTAAATGCACACAGAACATGTAGTGGTCACCAGGTGCCAAGGCCTTGGTGAAGATGTCCACGAAGTCCAGGCGCGCCTGGCCGCGACGCTGCAGCTCTTGCAGGAGGAAGTGATTCGCGTCAATGTGCTTCACCTCGCTCTCCAGTTGAGGCTCGTGACACAAGAGTATCATGGCCTTGTTGTCAGCAAGCAAGGTCGGCGCATAGAAAGGCTGTTCACCAAGGTCAGTGAGCAAGAAGGTCAACCAGAGAAGCACCTGCGCAGCCATAGCACCGGCGTAGATCTCTGCCTCGGCACTGGAGGTGGTCGACCAGGAGTGTCGTGGACCTGGAGCTGGTTGACCGAGGGTGTGGTCGACCAAGTGAAGTCGACGGGGAGTGGTCGTCGACCTGGGTGGTCGACGGGCACGCACAGGAGCAGCTGGTCGACGTGGTTGCCCGGTCGACCAGGTTACCTGGGCGGAGGCATGCGACGGTCGCCCAGGTGGTTTTGGCGAGAACGACCTCGGTGGTGGTATCCTGAGGTCGACGTGGCTGATCAAGAGCAGTCGTTAGCACGAGGACGATCTGGTGTGTGCGCTGTGCAGGTGACAAGGCACGGCACGCCAATCACCTGCGAGCACCTGCGAAGCGGGTGCGATGCTGTACTGCGGGAGCAACGCTGGCACGCCATCGACTTGCGCTGTTGTCACGCCTTGCAAATTTTCCCGTGAATTAACAAGTAGTGTGCGCACAAGGAAACGACTAAGGGAATGAACGCAGTGGTCACTTACGCCCCCGTGCCTAGCCCGTAGTCTAGCTCCCGTTGTAATAGTTATCTCCGCATGCGACTTACCTTTCAGTCTAGTCGACATAGTGGTCCCCTACCTAATTTGTGTTTGTAGGCCGGCAGCTGTGCGGTAGTCACTATGGTAGGCGCCGTAGGTGACACGGGGGTGGTGGACACCCTGGAGGCACGGCTGGAGAGAGCAAGGATACGCCATGAGGCGAAGGAGTTCGGCGACCTCCCCTGGGTGGTCGTCGCAGCTGGCATCCGCTCCGTGTGGGCGACGGAGCACCCTCTTTCCCGGCCTGCATCTTCTCGACCGGTGAACACCAAGGGCGGCGTTGACGTGGGCGTCAATGCCGGTGGTGACCAATTCGGCAGTAGTGCGGGAGGCACGTCGTTCAGGCAGCGTGGAGTGATACACGCCGGTGAAGTCGGCGGCGTTCAGGCGCGAGGGATGCAGTCGTCGGCGGCTGCAGGCGCCTCGCAAGGCGACTTCGGAGAACGTCGTTGGTTTGGCGCCGATGTCGGCGACCCACGTGGCTGCGGGAGGAATCGCGCCGAGCTACGGCTACTTCAAGTTTACGCCGGACAGAATCTCGGTGACCCCCCTACTGGTCGGTCGACTTGATATTCTCACCTGGAAGGAAGCCATCGAGCCCCAGCTGGAGATGGCCGGGCTGATGGGCTTCGCCGCCGGCACCGTGGCGACGCCGTCGAAGAACTATCCCGACCTGCGTGCAGAGTTCCACTTTGTGCAGCTGCTGACCTTCACGGTCATCTCGCGGTGCTGCTCGCCGGGCGTGCAGATCGCCCTGAAGTCGTGCAGGGAAAACATCGACGCCGGCCACCGGGCGTGGCACTTCATCGAGTCGATGTACCAGGTCACCGACGACTTGTTCATCGGCCAGCTCGAGGAGCAGCTGACACACCTGCGGATGGGCGACCAGGAGACGGCGACTGACTACTACAACCGAGCTCGGCGACTGCTCGCCACCATGAGGATGGCCTGGCGTGCAGTAGTAGACGGCATTGTACGTTACGCACGTCATGAAGGGGCTCCTGAGCAGCTACAACCTGCTGAAGCGGCCGTCGATGGCGCCGAGCACGAGGGTGACACTTAACGAGGACAACTTGACCTCGTACATCCTGCAAGACAAGGCGATGCCAGAGCCCGAGCGGTCCGGAGTCGCTGGAGCTGGTCGGCTACGTAGACGCCAACGACGCCGACGATAAGCAGAAGCGGACGAGCACGGGCGTCTACGTGTTCGTCTAATGAGGGGCCGCAGTCTCCTGGTCGAGCCAGCGCATCAAGTGCGCGACGCTGTCGTCGACCGAGTCGGAGTACGTGGCGGCCGTCGACGCCGGGAAGGAAGGACGCCGACTTCGCTTCCTCCTGGCAGAGTTCCAGCAAGTCGACTGTCCTTCGGGTGGACAACAAGTCGGCCATCACAGTCGCCGAGGGCATGGGGTTGACGGGCAACCTCAAGCATATGGAGCGGCGACAGGCCTGGCTGCAGCACATGGTGAAGCGCGGGAAGTTCGCGTTGAGGTACATCCCGACCACCGAGCAGCCGGCCGACTTCCTGACAAAGGCGCTGCACCACGCGGCCTTCAACCGGTGCTCCATCGCGATCAGCCAAGTGCGCCTGGCCGAAGTCCGCGACGGCAACAACGACGTGCAGCAATAGGTGCCATGCCCTCTTGCATGGCTGGTGCGGTGTCCGGCGTGCTGTGTGTTGTGTGCACGCTGCTGAGCTATTCTCCGAGCAGTGCTGCCGTGTGGGCTGGGGGCCCAAGCGTGAACGCGGCAGGGGAGAGTCAACGGGATCAGGAGTTGTATGTTGGCCCCGTCCTTGCTTGGGCGGAGCCGACCTCGTGCTCGGGTGTGCGGGGGGATGCAGCCGACCTGCAGCAGTGGGCATGGGGGCCACTGCAAGGGCGTTGAGCTGGGGGGCGCCTAATTGGAGGGCGCCGAGTAGGTGGGCGGCGTCCTGGGCGTCTGCACGGCGTCGTAGGCGCCTGGACAGAGTCATGGGCGAGCGGACGCCGTCCTGGACGCTAGGATGCCGGGCTTGGGCCGCCGGGCTTGGTGTAGCCGGCGACCGACTGGGCTGGACGACCAGGCGGGGTTGCCCGGTCGACCGGGATACCCGGGCGACGTGTGCGAAGGTCGCCGGGAGTGGTTTTCGCGAGGACGACCTCGGGGGTGGTATCCCGAGGTCGACGTGGCTGGTGGGCGCTGTCCCGGCCGGAATGTCTGCGCTGGGCACGTGACGGGGCGTTGGACACCAACCAGCTACGCATACCTATGAAGCAGGTGCACCGTTGTCCTGCAGGTGCAACGCTGTGCAGCCGACTTGCCGCAGCATTGGCATACCATGGACTGGCAACGTTGGCAAGCCTCTACTCTGCAACGCTGGAGCGGTGCGAGCTCTGCTGCGCTGGATCGCGGTCGACCGTGCTGCGCTGGAGGTCGACCAGTAGCCTAGCTAGCTCAGATGTAGTCTGTGCTACCAATGTTGTTGCTATCATTCTGAATCATTGTTGTCATGTTTTCCTAGTGAAACTCTTGCCAATTTCCCCCGTGAACTAGCAAGCAGTGTGAGCACTTGGACCCGCACCTGCAGCAACCGCTCCAGGACCCGCGCGAGCCGCCCCTGGTGCAGCCGCCCCTGGTGCAGCCGCCCCTGGACCTGCGACGCCACCCCTGGAGCAGCCGCCCCTACTGGAGTAGCCCGCACCTGCAGCAACCGCTCCAGGACCCGCGCGAGCCGCCCCTGGTGCAGCCGCCCCTGGTGCAGCCGCCCCTGGGCCCGCGACGCCGCCCCTGGAGCAGCCGCCCCTACTGCAGCAGCCCGCACCTGCAGCAACCGCTCCAGGACCCGCGCGAGCCGCCCCTGGTGCAGCCGCCCCTGGTGCAGCCGCCCCTGGACCTGCGACGCCACCCCTGGAGCAGCCGCCCCTACTGGAGTAGCCCGCACTTGCAGCAACCGCTCCAGGACCCGCGCGAGCCGCCCCTGGTGCAGCCGCCCCTGGTGCAGCCGCCCCTGGGCCCGCGACGCCGCCCCTGGAGCAGCCGCCCCTGCAGCAGCCGCCCCTGGCCCCTGGAGCTGCCCCGGTCCCTGCAGCAGCCGCCCCTGGCCCCTGGAGCAGCCGACCATGCAGAAGCCGCCCCTGGCCCCTGGAACAGCCGCTCCTGCAGCAGCCGGCCCTGCAGCTGCCCGCGACGCCGCTCCTGGACCTTGTGCCTCTTTCCATGTGCTTTGTGCTTCGTGCCTCGTGCCTTGTGCCTCTTCCCTTGTGCCTCGTGCCTTGTGCCTCTTTCCTTGTGCTTTGTGCCTCGTGCTTCGTGCCTTGTGCCTCGTGCCTTGTGCCTCTTCCCTTGTGACTCGTGCATTGTGCCTCGTGCTTTGTGCTTCGTGCCTTGTGCCTCGTGCCTCGTGCCTCGTGCCTTGTGCCTCGTGCCTTGTGCTTCGTGCTTTGTGCCTCGTGCCTCGTGCCTTGTGCCTCGTGCCTTGTGCCTCTTCCCTTGTGCCTCGTGCTTTGTGCTTCGTGCCTTGTGCCTCGTGCCTTGTGCCTTGTGCCTTGTGCCTTGTGCTTCGTGCCTCGTGCCTCGTGCCTCGTGCCTTGTGCCTCTTTCCTTGTGCACCGCGCCCTCGTGCGCTCTGCTGCTGCCCGCGCCCTCGTGCGCTCTGCTGCTGCCCGCGCCCTCGTGCGCCCTGCTGCTGCCCGCGCCCTCGTGCGCTCTGCTGCTGCCCGCGCCCTCGTGCGCCCTGCTGCTGCCCGCGCCCTCGTGCGCTCTGCTGCTGCCCGCGCCCTCGTGCGCCCTGCTGCTGCCCGCGCCCTCGTGCGCTCTGTTCTGTTCAGCCCCCCCCCCCCCCCCCCCCCCCTCCCGTCCCCTGGACAGGAGGGTGTGGGGTGACGGGTGTGGGGGTGCTCCGTGTGCGCCGTCCCCTCCTCCTCCTCCTCCTTCGTCTCCCACTGCTGCAGCTGCCGCTGAGGGGGGTGGAGGTGTGGGAGCCGAGGGGAGTGGTGCTAGGGGGGTGACGTGGGAGTGGAGCTAGGGGTGCAACAAGGGGTGTGTGTAGGGGGGTGTGGGACAGTTGGAGGAGGCTGCCGTCTTGTCGTCCGCAGCGCCTGTAGTCCGGGGCGCTGTCCTGGTAGCCCAGAGAGCCTGCTGCGCCTGTCGCCCGTGGGTCCGTTGCTCCTGCCGCTCATCGTAGCCGCCGAGCCTGTTACCCCTGTAGTCCGGGGCGCTGTCCCGGTAGCCACTGTGTGCGCGCTCCTGTTGCCCGTGTGTCTGCAGCTTCAGCCGTCGTCTCCCATCTTCTCTCCACTCACAATTCCTCCTCCTCCTCACTTGCCCTCTGTGATCGCCTCTAGCTTTGCTTATAATTGTGAACTATTGCTATGACTGCTGGTTGTGCTGATTCCACCCCACTTTGGCTATGGGGGTGTGTCAGAATATGTTATTTGTCTAGCCTGCAGTGGGGTGCTCAATAGTGAGTACAACCCCTTAGGGTTTCCTATTTGTACGAACCTGCTTGCTAGTTCAATTATTCTCCATTCTCTCTTCTCCAATTCTCCTTCGTATACCCCAAACCCTAGCTCTAGGGCACAACCTCCTACCTCTTAGTGTGGCCTAGGCTACTAAGCCTAGGCCCCACTCCTAGTGTTTCTGACAGCGTAGCCTTGCGCTCCTCGTTTTATCGCCCTCTTTAGCGTTATCGCGTTAACACGTGTTGTCATCGGCTCCGGCTCCGCCCATTTCGGAAGTGTCACGCGCCCCTTGTTGCATAGCACCGTGATCGCTCCCGTCGTCCAGTCGATCGTCGGATTAAATCGCTGCAGCCAATCGCGTCCCAGCAGCACATCGCAACCGTCCAGTGTTGTCGCCAGCATTCGCACTGAAAACCCGAAATCGTTGCCATACTTCATCCGAATTTGTCGGACCTCGTCCTTGATTGCCAGCGGTGTCCCGTCCACCAATCTCACGTCAATCTCGTGCAGACACCTGACCAACTTGACTTCGATTTTTTTGGCCGTTGCCAGGTTGACGAGACTGTGGCTCGCCCCACCGTCAACGAAGAGTTTTATTATATCTGTTAACCCTCCCCACGACCAGCACAGGGTGATCCACGTGTTCATCCACCTTATTCGTCCGGTTGCGGTCGATAGCCCGTATCAATACCACTACTCGATGTAGATGTTGATTGCCGGGCGACGGGGTCTCGTCAGTAGGTGGCCCGACTGCTACTGACTCGTCTCTTTTCCCGACCCCTCTCCGTCGTTCCTGTTTCCCTGTTTCAGCTGCGGGCAGTCCTTCCTCCAGTGGCCCAATTGGTGGCAGTTGAAGCACGTGTTAGGTCCACGTCTAGGCGCCTCCACACCGTTGATTGTGGGCTGGCGCGGCGGTCCACGAAATTGAGTGCCCTCCCGGGAACTCATTCGCGCCCACTGCATCAGTGCGTCCGTTGATTCATTCGGCCACCTGGACGGCATCGAGGAAATCGCGTGGCCTCGCCCGTCGCACCTCGTACTGTACTTCGTACTTGAGGCCTGCGATGTAACTGTCGAGTCGCTCCGCATCGCTCATGTCGTCTACCTGGTCGGCCAAATTGCAGAACGTAGCTGTGTCTTCCAGGCACGCAGCTTCATGCGAGCAGAATCCGAGGCGGATACATGCTCGAATCTGGCTCGCAGCGCGGCGCCCCACTCCGTCCATGTGCGTATCGTGGCCACTCCGAAGATTGAAGTTGCTCCTTGCGTGACAGTTGTCCAGGTCCCGTCGTTCGCACGTGACAGCCCTGCCGGAGTCCCCTCTGTCTGAAGAGTCTGCTTCCACCACTCCAACGCCGGTCCCTGCAACAGTGACACTGCAAAATTAATACGGCCAGCATCGTCAGCAATTTCGCAGCATTGAAGAACACCTCCATGCCGAACAGCCATGCAGACATAGTGACAGTCTTGTCCCTGGGGTTGAACGGGGGTGGGTTCGTCGGTTTTATCTTGACAGATGTTGAAACTGTTGCTGCTGCATGCATCGGGGGCGCCACTCAAGCCATCGCCGGAGTTGTCGTTGGTGCCTGTCGTGGCAGTGATGGCGACTGTTGCCTCCGCGTTGCTTGTTCCTGTTGCTGCTGCCTTGGCGCTTTTCGTGCTTGTTGCTGTCGTGTCGCCCACTCGCCCTCAGCGTCCTGTTCAGCATCCAGCTCTTTGAACACGTTTTCGTTGAGTGAGGAGTTGCTACTTGCTTCATCCACGACGGGCGACTCCTGACGCGCTTCACCTCGCGTCTGGCGTAGCTCGGCGTTTTCCACCCTCAGGCGATCCAACTCACCAGTCATAGACAGCATGTTGGATTGCATCGCCCGAAATTTCTGCACGACGACGTCAAATTCCGCCTACGTCATGTTTCGGAGTCTCATCCTAACGGGTGGCGGGTTAACAACGATTTTTATGACTTTGATGAAGGCGCAACATCTTTATTTTACAGGGTCCCAAATGTGTCCACAAGAGTCCGAAAAGACTCATTTCGGCTGGAATGTGGGCGTGCGGAAAAAGAGACCTTTCGGACCAAGGCCTGCTACATTTTGGACCCGATTTCAAGACTCTTTTTGGACACCACCGCGCTTACTTAAAGCCCAAGTTGGGACAACATGCAAAATGCGTACATTACGTACACGATATACTATAACGCGTTTCACATATTAAAAATAATACTCAACAATAGTGTACATGAGTTATATAAAAATACATTGATAAAAATGCTAATAACTACAAAATGCATTTCTTCATGGGTATATGAAGCGTCTGTAGATACTTGAAAAACAGGCATAACCTGCACACATATAGTAATAACTTTAAATGAGCCAAAACGTTAACTCCAAAATAATGATAACTACAACATTACGTTTATCAAAACGTTCAAACCGTGATGAATGAAAGCACATTGTCTTGCAATGTAGGAAACCTCTAAAAAAAAAAACTGTTGAAACATACGTCTTAAAACCCCCAGATTGCGAGCATTTTCAAACGGGAGAACTTAAACCTGATTAAACAAAAGAAAGGAAAACAAAAACGGGAAAATACCATGACATTACCATCTAGTGACACATTTCACTTACAAAGTCCGTCGCGTCCCTTAGCACCGCTCGTTGTCAAACATTATATGTTTATATGATTGTAGGCTGTAGTGGGTTACACCTTAGGGGGTACACTAGATTAGGGTTTCCTACTTGTATCCAACTTTGTGCTAGTACAGTCATTCCTGTCTGTTGATTCCGACATGGTTTCAGAGCAGGTCCTTCGCTAGGACCGTTCTTAGGGCCCACCGCTACCTACCTACCTACCTACCTACCTACCGTGCGCCCTCGTGCGCCTACGCGCCCTAGTGCGCCTCCTACCTACCGCGCGCGCGCAGCCCGCCAGCCAATCGCGCGCGGCTCGTTTTTTATTTTAACCGCGCGCGACCCGCTAGCTGCCCGCGCGCGGCCGATTTCTTTTGAGCGCGACCGGCTAGCCGCCCGTGCGCCGCTCGCACCGCTATAGCGCAGCCCGCAGCGGCCCCGCCGGCCTGCACATTGCCGCCCGCCCGCTGCAGCGCCCGCCCGCTCGTCGCCCGCTGCAGCTGCCGCCCGCTCGTCGCCCGCTGCTGCTGCCGCCCGCTCGTCGCCCGCTGCTGCTGCCGCCCGCTCGTCGCTCGCTGCTGCTGCCGCCCGCTCGTCGCCCGCTGCAGCGCCTGCCCGCTCGTCGCCCGCTGCAGCTGCCGCCCGCTCGTCGCCCGCTGCTGCTGCCGCCCGCTCGTCGCCCGCTGCTGCTGCCGCCCGCTCGTCGCTCGCTGCTGCTGCCGCCCGCTCGTCGCCCGCTGCAGCGCCTGCCCGCTCGTCGCCCGCTGCAGCTACCGCCTGCGCGTCGCCCGCAGCCGCTCCCGCTCGTGCGCCGCGGCCGCTACCGCCCGTGCGCTCCTGTTGCGCCTGCTACCGCTGCCGCTGCTGCACTCGCTCCCACTGCGGCCGCCGCTACTGCGCCCACTGCCGCTCCTGCCCGTGCGCATCAGCTGCTGCCGCCCGTGTGCTGACACTGCCCACAGCTTCCCTGCGGCCTCATTCTTACTGTTTCTACCGCTACTGCTACTGCCGCTATGGCTACTCCTACTGTACTTACTTTCGATGCTGAGGGCCGTCCAGTGAAGTTCGAAACCTGGCTCGATGACCTCCACCTCTTTCTACAGCTCACTGCTAAGGAGGACGTTTCACTGTACGATCACGCCCTAGGCAACGCTACTGCCCCTCCTACCACTGCTGACAGCACTCAGCGCTCACAGTGGCAGACTCGTGACGCCCACGCTCGCTTCGCTATTCGTAACTCCCTACCGATCGACGAGCGCGAGCACTTTGGCCAGCACAAAACTGCTAAGGACCTGTACACTGCTGTAGTCGCTCGCTACTCCTCCCCCGCTTCTGCCACACTAGGCCGCCTCACTCTCCCCTACCTGTTCCCCGACCTGGCCTCCTTTCAGACAGTTGCTGACCTCATCACCCACCTTAAGACCAGTGAGGCCCGCTTTCGCGCTGCTATGCCTGACGAGTTCCTCACCAGCAACCCCCCCCCGCTCTGGATCACTCTCTACCACATAGTCACCCGCCTCCCCGACTCCCTGCGCACAGTCAGGGACCACTTCCTCTCTCGCTCCCCCACTGAGCTCACCATTGCCCTCCTCGAGAAGGAACTGCTTGCAGCTGAGGCGAGCATCGTCGCTGTAGGCACCTCTCGTGGTGACCCCCGCACCCCGTTCTTTGAGGGGTGTTCCCCTTCCCCTCTCCTCCCCTCTGTCGCCTCTGCTGCTGCTGTCGACCTCCTTGGTGCTGAGAAGGTCGGGGCCGCGTCTGCTTCGAGCGGGCGCCGCAGGGGCAAAGGGGGCAAGGGTGGAGGTGGCGGCGGAGGAGGTGGGGGTGGAGGCGGTGGGAGTGGAGGAGCGGCTGGGGAGGCTAGTGGCGGCAGTGGGGGTGGTGACAGCAGCGGCGGGAGTGGCGGCAGGGGTGGAGGCGGCAGCGGAGGCGGAGGTGGTCGTGGCAGCGGCAGGGGTGGAGGTGGCCGAGGCGGTGGCGGCGGCAGTGGTGGTCGTGGAGGCGCTGGCGGTGGCCAGAGTCAGCAGCCCGCCCCGTCGCTTCAGGCCGCCCGTGAGTGGTATGCGCAGCGTGGCTTTACCTGCACGTACGTCATTCGCACTGGTGACCGCACTGGCCAGCAGTGTGGGAGGCCGCATCCCACACAGCGCTGTTTCGCGCGCCTTACTGACGCGTGGCGTGCCCAGTTTCCTGATGCCACTGAGCTGCCCCGCTGGGCTGATCTGGAGAAGAAGGGAGTTGATATCTGGGCTTTAGACTTTGATGCTATTCTCACTGCCATGTATGCGATGTTTACTAGTGGAGAGGGTGCTCAGTACTTGCGTGTTCCGCCCGACCCGGGCATTCAGACCAGTCCGGCTGCCGCTCTAGGTGCTAGTGAGTCTGCTGCCCCAGGTCCTGGTGAGGCTGCTGCTCTAGGTGCTAGTGCGTCCGTGCCCTCTGGTACTGAGTCGACTGCAGCATTGCACACCTTCACACTGGACTCAGGTGCTTCTCGCTGTTTCTTTCGTGACCGCACTGTCCTTGAGCCGCTTGCTCGGCCAGTTGTTGTCTCCCTCGCTGACCCCTCTGGGGGTCCGGTCGTTGCGACCTCCTCCACTGTCCTTCCTTGTCCTGCGGTCCCGTCAGGCACACTGTCAGGCCTCTACCTCCCCTCGTTCTCTACGAACCTGGTGGCAGGTAGTGCGCTCCAGGACGGGGGTGTTCACCAGTTCACCCCTGCTTACGAGCGCGTGACCCACTGCACGTGTGCTCGGACGGGCCGTCACCTGGCTACCTTCACTCGGCAGCCAGGGTCGGACCTGTACACACTGACCACTGAGTCCCCTCAGGTAGCTGCGTCCGCGTCTGCGTCTGCGTCAGGTCAGCTGTCCGCCCCCTGCTCGTGTCGCTCTCTGGCGCATGAGACTGTCCTCTGGCACCACCGCCTTGGTCACCCGTCTGTGCAGCGCCTTCAGGCCATGCACAAACGGGACCTTGTTGCTGGTCTTCCCAGGGTTCTCCCTCCCCTCCCACCCTCGCCTGCTCCTCCCTGTCTTCCCTGTGTCGAGGGGCGGCAGCGCGCCGCTCCTCACTCCTCCTCCTTCCCCCCAACGACTGCTCCTTTGCAGACGCTCCACATGGACGTGTGGGGCCCAGCCCGCGTCCGTGGTCAGGGTCAGGAGAGGTACTTCCTGATTGTTGTTGACGACTTCTCGCGCTACACCACGGTCTTCCCCTTGCGCACCAAGGGTGACGTCCCTGATGTCTTGATCCCTTGGATCCGCAGATCTCGTCTCCAGCTCCGTGAGCGTTTCCGCTCCGACTTCCCTGTCCTGCGTCTGCACTCTGACAGAGGTGGGGAGTTTTCCTCTGGCCTCTTGGAGGCCTTCTGTCAGCAGGAGGGCATTGCGCAGTCGTTCACGCTTCCGGCCTCTCCACAGCAGAATGGGGTTGCTGAGCGCCGCATTGGCTTGGTCATGGAGGTCGCTCGTACCTCCATGATCCATGCGGCTGCCCCCCACTTTCTGTGGCCGTTTGCAGTCCGATACGCTGCGCATCAGCTCAACCTCTGGCCCCGTGTCTCCTTACCGGAGACTTCTCCGACACTGCGCTGGACGGGAGAGGCTGGCGATGCGTCGCGTTTTCGGGTCTGGGGATCTCGGGCTTTTGTTCGCGATACGTCCGCGGACAAGCTCTCCCGTCGAGCTGTCCCCTGTGTCTTCCTTGGCTTTGTCCCGGACGCGCCTGGTTGGCAGTTCTACCACGCCACCTCGCGTCGTGTCCTGGCCTCTCACCGGGTTCTGCCTTCTCAGGACGTCACTTTTGACGAGTCCGTCCCCTACTACCGCCTCTTCCCCTACCGCACTGCCCCGCTCCCCCCCCCCGCCTCTCTTCCTCGCTCCAGGTGCTGAGGTACCAGACCCCCTCCCCCCTCAGGGTGCCGCTCCCTCAGGTGTGTCCCAGGTAGACCCGGTTGAGCCTGTCGAGGTAGCTGTTGACTCTCGTCCTGCTGGGGGTGCTGAGCCTGACCGTGAGGAGTCTGAGGGTGCTGAGCCTGGGGGTGCGGAGCCTGGGGGTGCGGAGCCTGGGGGTGCTGAGTCTGGGGGTGCTGAGCCTGGAGGTGCGGAGTCTGGAGGTGCTGAGCCTGGGGGTGCTGTGTCTGGAGGTGCTGAGCCTGAGCGTGCTACACCTGGAGGAGCCCTCTCCTCCCAGCAGCTGCAGGAGAGGTACCTACAGTACTGCCGCCTCCGGAGAGGTGCTGCTGGAGCTCGTACCAGTACTTCCCCTCCTACCCAGGAGCTCCCCCCCATTCAGCAGATCCGAGAGTGGTACGCGCGGCGCTGCAGTCTTCGGAGTGGTGCTCCTGGTGCTGCAGACCCTGGGGGTGGCGCTGCTGCTGGTGCTGAGGACCCGGGCGTTGGAGCTGCTGTTGGTGCTGAGGACCTGGGCGGTGGCGCTGCTGCTGGTGCTGAGGACCCGGACGGTGGAGCTGCTGCTGGTGCTGAGGACCCGGGCGTTGGAGCTGCTGCTGGTGCTGAGGACCCGGGCGGTGGCGCTGCTGCTGGTGCTGAGGACCCGGGCGGTGGAGCTGCTCCTGGTGCTGAGGACCCGGGCGGTGGAGCTACTGCGGGTACTGAGGACCCTGCTGCTGGTGTCTCTGCTCGTTCTGGAGACGCTGCGCGGCCGCGACCGTACTTCGTACCGCTCCTTCAGCAGGTTCTTGGTCAGACTCCTCCTCCTTGTCCTCCTCCCTCCGCAGAGTGTCCTCCGCCTGTCCCTCCGCGGTCACAGTTACCGCCTGCCTCGCCTCTCCCTGCTCCCTCTCCCTACACTGGTCCCACGGGAGGTCTTACAGAGCGTCGTGAGCCTGAGTCTCGTCCTGCGTCGCCTGTTCGTACTGCTCGCACTGGTCGTCGTGTCCCACGTGAGCGTCCTCCTCCTGTCCCTGGCACTCACTACATGACTCTGCGTCCCTCCACTACTCCTCAGCGTGTCCCGCTACCGTCTCCTCCCGCTTCCTCTCTTCCTACTCTTCCTGACCCGGAGTCTGACTCCCGTCGTGCTGCCAGTCCCACTGTCACGCGCCTCCTCGCTACTGTTGTCACTGACCCTACCTTTGAGTCCTCTGCTGCGTCTGCGCTGGTCGCTGAGTTGATAGACTTTGCTGCCCGGTGTCGTCTAGACTACGCTGCTAGCCTTGTTGCTGCGTCTGAGTCTGAGTCTGTCTGTCCTCCGTCCGTCGGGGGTGAGTGTGCTCTTGGCACGGACGTCCTTGAGGACAGACAGGAGGAGTTCCAGTGCCTTGCTGCTGTTTTGCCCCGTCTCGTGTCCTTACTAGTTGCCCCTGAGGGAGACCCGGATGCTCCTGACATCCCGACCCCGCGCTCTTACGCTGAGGCGATGGCGGGTCCCTACTCCTCTCAGTGGCAGACAGCCATGGACGCAGAGATGGCTTCCTGGAAGTCCACACGCACCTACGTCGACGAGGTTCCCCCTCCTAGGGCGAACATCGTCAGTAGCATGTGGATTTTCAGGGTGAAGCGGTCGCCGGGTTCTCCTCCTGTCTTCAAGGCGCGCTACGTTGCTCGAGGCTTCAGCCAGCGAGAGGGAGTTGACTTCTTCCAGACCTTCTCCCCCACCCCGAAGATGACCACTCTTCGGGTGCTGCTGCACATAGCCGCTCAGCGCGACTACGAGCTTCACTCACTTGACTTCAGCACTGCCTTCTTACAGGACAGGCTACACGAGGAGATCTGGCTGCGTCGCCCTCCTGGTTTCACTGGGTCGGTTCCTCCTGGTACCCAGTGGAGGCTCCAGCGGCCGGTCTACGGTCTCCGCCAGGCACCGCGTGAGTGGCACGACACACTGAGGACGACACTTGCGGCTCTAGGGTTCGCTCCCTCTACTGCTAACCCGTCACTGTTTCTACGCACAGACACCTCGCTGCCGCCGTTCTACATCCTCGTGTACGTCGACGACCTGGTCTTTGCCACTGCTGACACCGCGGCACTCACCCACGTGAAGTCGGAGCTGCAGAGGAGACACACGTGCACAGACCTGGGGGAACTGACGAGCTATCTTGGCTTGCGGATCACCCGGGACAGAGCACGACGCACCATCACCTTGACTCAGTCACACATGGTGCAGCAGATCCTTCAACGCTTCCGCTTCACGTACTCCTCGCCTCAGTCCACTCCTCTGCCTACCGGTCACTCGCTCTCAGCTCTGCCTTCGGATGAGTCCGTAGAGCCGAGTGGCCCGTATCCAGAGCTTGTGGGCTGTCTCATGTACCTGATGACCTGCACTCGACCTGACCTGGCATACCCTCTTAGCATCCTTGCACGCTATGTCGCTCCTGGCCGTCACAGGAAGGAGCACATGGATGCCGCTAAGAGGGTGTTGCGCTACTTGTGCAGTACGTCGGGCATGGGGCTAGTGCTTGGAGGGCGAGACCGAGTTGTACTCACAGGACACTCAGACGCCTCTTGGGCTGACGACCAGGCTACTCAGCGGTCGTCTCAGGGTTACACCTTCAGCCTTGGCTCTGGCTCAGTTTCCTGGCGTTCTACACGCTCTTCTTCTGTTCTCAGCTCCAGTTGTGAGGCTGAGATCTACGCCACAGCCATGGCTGCCCAGGAGCTACGCTGGCTGACCTACCTGCTGACCGACTTGGGAGAGCGGCCTCGTTCTCCTCCAGTGCTGTACGTCGACAACAAGGCTGCCATTGCCTTGTGTGAGGAGCACAGACTGGAGCACAGAACGAAGCACATCGCCCTGCGGTACTTCCTTGCTCGAGAGCTGCAGCACCACTCCGAAGACTGCAGCGCCGCGTGTACCACTCTCGGATCTGCTGAATGGGGGGGAGCTCCTGGGCAGGAGGGGAAGTACTGGTACGAGCTCCAGTAGCACCTCTCCGGAGGCGGCAGTACTGCAGGTACCTCTCCTGCAGCTGCCGGGAGGAGAGGGCTCCTCCAGGTGTAGCACGCTCAGGCTCAGCACCCCCAGACTCAGCACCCCCAGGCTCAGCACCTCCAGGCTCCGCACCTCCAGGCTCCGTACCTCCAGGCTCAGCACCCCCAGGCTCCGCACCTCCAGACTCAGCACTCCCAGGCTCAGCACCCCCAGACGCAGCACCCCCAGGCTCAGCACCCCCAGGCTCAGCACCCCTAGCAGGACGAGAGTCGACAGCTACCTCGACAGGCTCACCCGGGTCTACCTGGGACACACCTGAGGGAGCGGCACCCTGAGGGGGGAGGGGGTCTGGTACCTCAGCACCTGGAGCGAGGAAGAGAGGCGGGGGGGGAGCGGGGCAGTGCGGTAGGGGAAGAGGCGGTAGTAGGGGACGGACTCGTCAAAAGTGACGTCCTGAGAGGCCAGGACACGA
Source organism: Closterium sp. Yama58-4 (assembly GCA_947470075.1). Taxonomy (NCBI): domain Eukaryota; kingdom Viridiplantae; phylum Streptophyta; class Zygnematophyceae; order Desmidiales; family Closteriaceae; genus Closterium; species Closterium sp. Yama58-4. The sequence continues at coordinate 411,831 of CANIUD010000020.1, read as the reverse complement.
CGCGAGGTGGCGTGGTAGAACTGCCAACCAGGCGCGTCCGGGACAAAGCCAAGGAAGACACAGGGGACAGCGCGACAGGAGAGCTTGTCCGCGGACGTGTCGCGAACAAAAGCTCGGGATCCCCAGACCCGAAAACGCGACGCATCACCAGCCTCTCCCGTCCAACGCAGTGTCGGAGAAGTCTCCGGTAAGGAGACACGGGGCCAGAGGTTGAGCTGATGCGCAGCGTATCGGACTGCAAACGGCCACAGAAAGTGGGGGGCAGCCGCATGAACCAAGGAGGTACGAGCGACCTCCATGACCAAGCCAATGCGGCGCTCAGCAACCCCATTCTGCTGTGGAGAGGTCGGAAGCGTGAACGACTGCTCAATGCCCTCCTGCTGACAGAAGGCCTCCAAGAGGCCAGAGGAAAACTCCCCACCTCTGTCAGAGTGCAGACGCAGGACAGGGAAGTCGGAGCGGAAACGCTCACTAAGCTGGAGACGAGATCTGCGGATCCAAGGGATCAAGACATCAGGGACGTCACCCTTGGTGCGCAAGGGGAAGACCGTGGTGTAGCGCGAGAAGTCGTCAACAACAATCAGGAAGTACCTCTCCTGACCCTGACCACGGACGCGGGCTGGGCCCCACACGTCCATGTGGAGCGTCTGCAAAGGAGCAGTCGTCGGGGGAAACGAGGAGAAGTGAGGAGCGGCGCGCTGCCGCCCCTCGACACAGGGAAGACAGGGAGGAGCAGGCGAGGGTGGGAGGGGAGGGAGAACCCTGGGAAGACCAGCAACAAGGTCCCGTTTGTGCATGGCCCGAAGGCGCTGCACAGACGGGTGACCAAGGCGGTGGTGCCAGAGGACAGTCTCATGCGCCAGAGAGCGACACGAGCAGGGGGCGGACAGCTGACCTGACGCAGACGCAGACGCGGACGCAGCGACCTGAGGGGACTCAGTGGTCAGTGTGTACAGGTCCGACCCCGGCTGCCGAGTGAAGGTAGCCAGGTGACGGCCCGTCCGAGCACACGTGCAGTGGGTCACGCGCTCGTAAGCAGGGGTGAACTGGTGAACACTCTCGTCCTGGAGCGCACTACCTGCCACCAAGTTCGTAGAGGCCTGACAGTGTGCCTGACGGGACCGCAGGACAAGGAAGGACAGTGGAGGAGGTCGCAACGACCGGACCCCCAGAGGGGTCAGCGAGGGAGACAGCAACTGGCCGAGCGAGCGGCTCAAGGACAGTGCGGTCACGAAAGAAACAGCGAGAAGCACCTGAGTCCAGTGTGAAGGTGTGCAGTGCTGCAGTCGACTCAGTACCAGAGGGCACGGACTCACTAGCACCTAGAGCAGCAGCCTCACCAGGACCTGGGGCAGCAGACTCACTAGCACCTAGAGCGGCAGCCGGACTGGTCTGAATGCCCGGGTCGGGCGGAACACGCAAGTACTGAGCACCCTCTCCACTAGTAAACATCGCATACATGGCAGTGAGAATAGCATCAAAGTCTAAAGCCCAGATATCAACTCCCTTCTTCTTCAGATCAGCCCAGCGGAGGAGCTCAGTGGCATCAGGAAACTGGGCACGCCACGCGTCAGTAAGGCGCGCGAAACAGCGCTGCGTGGGATGCGGCCTCCCACACTGCTGGCCAGTGCGGTCACCAGTGCGAATGACGTACGTGCAGGTAAAGCCACGCTGCGCATACCACTCACGGGCGGCCTGAAGCGACGGGGCGGGCTGCTGACTCTGGCCACCGCCAGTGCCTCCACGACCACCACTGCCGCCGCCACCGCCTCGGCCACCTCCACCCCTGCCGCTGCCACGACCACCTCCGCCTCCGCTGCCGCCTCCACCCCTGCCGCCACTCCCGCCGCTGCTGTCACCACCCCCACTGCCGCCACTAGCCTCCCCAGCCGCTCCTCCACTCCCACCGCCTCCACCCCCACCTCCTCCGCCGCCACCTCCACCCTTGCCCCCTTTGCTCTTGCGGCGCCCGCTCGAAGCAGACGCGGTCCCGACCTTCTCAGCACCAAGGAGGTCGACAGCAGCAGCAGAGGCGACAGAGGGGAGGAGAGGGGAAGGGGAACACCCCTCAAAGAACGGGGTGCGGGGGTCGCCACGAGAGGTGCCTACAGCGACGATGCTCGCCTCAGCTGCAAGCAGTTCCTTCTCGAGGAGGGCAATGGTGAGTTCAGTGGGGGAGCGAGAGAGGAAGTGGTCCCTGACTGTGCGCAGGGAGTCGGGGAGGCGGGTGACTATGTGGTAGAGAGTGATCCAGAGCGGGGGGGGGTTGCTAGTGAGGAACTCGTCAGGCATAGCAGCGCGAAAGCGGGCCTCACTGGTCTTAAGGTGGGTGATGAGGTCAGCAACTGTCTGAAAGGAGGCCAGGTCGGGGAACAGGTAGGGGAGAGTGAGGCGGCCTAGTGTGGCAGAAGCGGGGGAGGAGTAGCGAGCGACTACAGCAGTGTACAGGTCCTTAGCAGTTTTGTGCTGGCCAAAGTGCTCGCGCTCGTCGATCGGTAGGGAGTTACGAATAGCGAAGCGAGCGTGGGCGTCACGAGTCTGCCACTGTGAGCGCTGAGTGCTGTCAGCAGTGGTAGGAGGGGCAGTAGCGTTGCCTAGGGCGTGATCGTACAGTGAAATGTCCTCCTTAGCAGTGAGCTGTAGAAAGAGGTGGAGGTCATCGAGCCAGGTTTCGAACTTCACTGGACGGCCCTCAGTATCGAAAGTAAGTACAGTAGGAGTAGCCATAGCGGCAGTAGCAGTAGCGGTAGAAACAGTAAGAATGAGGCCGCAGGGAAGCTGTGGGCGGTGTCAACGGGGCCGGCAGCAGCTGATGCGCACGGGCGGGAGCGGCAGTGGGCGCAGTAGCGGCGGCTGCAGCGGGAGCGAGTGCAGTAGCGGCAGCGGTAGCAGGCGCAACAGTAGCGCACGGGCGGTAGCGGCCGCGGCGCACGAGCGGGAGCGGCTGCGGGCGACACACAGGCGGTAGCTGCAGCGGCGGGCCCGTGGTAGCGGCAGCTGCAGCGGGCGACGAGCGGGCGGCAGCTGCAGCGGGCGACGAGCGGGCGGCAGCAGCAGCGGGCGACGAGCAGGCGGCAGCTGCAGCGGGCGACGAGCGGGCGGCAGCAGCAGCGGGCGACGAGCGGGCGGCAGCTGCAGCGGGCGACGAGCGGGCGGCAGCAGCAGCGGGCGACGAGCGGGCGGCAGCTGCAGCGGGCGACGAGCGGGCGGCAGCTGCAGCGGGCGACGAGCGACGGGCACTGCAGTGTGCAGGCCGGCGGGGCCGCGGCGGGCTGCGCTTTAGCGGTGCGAGCGGCGCGCGGGCGGCTAGCCGGTCGCGCTCTAAAGAAATCGGCCGCGCGCGGGCAGCTAGCGGGTCGCGCGCGGTTATTAAAAAAAAAAAAAAAGCGAGCCGCGCTCGAGTGGCTGGCGGGCTGCGCGCGCGCGGTAGGTAGGAGGCGCACTAAGGCGTGTAGGCGCACGAGGGCGCACGGTAGGTAGGTAGGTAGGTAGGTAGGTAGGTAGGTAGGTAGGTAGGTAGGTATATAGTGGTGGGCCCTAAGAACGGTCCTAGCGAAGGACCTGCTCTGAAACCATGTCGGAATCAACAGACAGGAATGATTGAACTAACAGTGAAATCAGTACAAGTACCTAACCCTAGAATTGTGTACCCCCTATAGGCTAACCCACTGTAGCCTAAACAGACACAACACATATAATGTTTGACATAGCCTAGCCAACTTCATTGTATCATTGTTATCAAATTTTCTTAGTGAAACTCTTGCCAAATTGCCCCGTGAACTAGCAAGGAGTGTGTGCACTAGGACCAACGAACGCAGAGATCACACGAGCACACGTTTCTAGCCCGTAGTCTAGCTCCCGTTGTAGCAGTTATCTCCGCATCGTCATGACCCTTTGCAGCAGCTGCCGCATCCCTTAGCAGCGCCGGACGTAGCAGAGCCCGTCGCGCGCCTTAACAGCATCCACTAACATACACCATAATATGGTTCGACGATTTTAATCAACTAACCGTTAAATCTGAATCAGAACGAGCAAATTTGATGAGTTCTTAATGGGAACAGCAAACGGAAGTTTAACAATACATTAGAACCTGTATACATTTGCTGACAATCGCTCAACATGTGCGGAGTGGACAGATAGAAGAATTGGAGGGTTAGATAAAATCGTAGCGCAATGGTTTGTATTTCGCGTGACATTCGAAAGGTAGGGGGTTCGATTCTGGGGAAGAACAAATCGTTTTTTTTTTTTTTTTTTTTTTTTTTTTTTGATCTTTTAGCGAAGTGCTCGAAATTTTGAAGTCAAAGGATTTTTCGAACTCTTTAGCGTAGTGGTTCGAGCGACGGGAAGGTTGCGATGTCGATTCTTGGTTCGGCCTTTGGAAAATTTCTGCATTTTCGAAAAGATTACGTTCTTTGTAATGCACCAGGCAAGCATCGATCCCCCTAGCTTCCGCTTAATAACATGTTTTAGAGTCTTTTTTGACAGATTTAGGATACTTTGCATTTTGGCTACTTTTTGGACATTTTTTAGCTCTGCAATTTTATGTGAAAGACACTTTTTGGACATTTTAGGGGGTCAAAGGACACAATGCGGACCCACACTTTTTGGTGCTGAGACGCTATTAGTCGGGGCGAGATAATCGTATCTATCTCTGAGCCGACCGCTTTGCAGCCCATCAAGTCTATCGCTCCCCTGCACTAAAACTATCCCGGAAAGTGGAGGGTAATTTAGGAAAGTAGCTCTGATACCAAGTGTTATGAGTTGTACAAATGAAGAGTGCGCCAAATGCAATATCGCGGAAGTGATTACAACTACTGAGCAAACAACGAGGCCTAGGCACAATATAGCAAGGCTAGCTAGGCCGAGGTCGCGGAGTCGCGCGAAGGTTGGGTGCAGGTTTGGGGTTGGGAAACCCGAAGGCGACGTGGAGGACGTTCGAAAGGCGAGGTAGACGGACCGAGCCTGAATTCCGAAAGTTGGAATTGTACGCGTATGAAGTGCCTCAGTTAGGAATTAGCGAAATTTCTTACAATAACCATAGTAAGGTGTCAAACATTATACATGTTGTATTTGTGTAGGCTGTAGTGGGTTAGCCTATAGGGGGGTCACAACATTAGGGTTTCATATTTGTACTCACAATCCTTGCTAGTTCATCATTCCAGTCCGTTATTACTGACATGGTTTCAGAGCAGGTCCTTCGCTAGGACCGTTCTTAGGGCCCACCGTTACCTACATACCTACCTACCTACTGTGCGCCTCGTGCGCCTACGCGCCCTCGTGCGCCTCCTACCTACCGCGCGCGCGCAGCCCGCCAGCCGCCCGCGCGCGACTCGATTCCTTTTTTTTTTTAGCGCGCGTATCCCGCTACCCGCCCGCGCGCGGTCGATTTCGCTGCGCGCGCCCCGCTAGCCGCACGCGCGCGGCTGTTTTCTTTACGCGCGGCCCCGCACGCTGCCCGCGCGCTGCCTGTGCGCCTCGCTGACGCGCCCGCTGCTGCAGCCGCCCGTCGCCCGCTCGCGCGCACCCCGCCGTGGCCCCGCAGGCCCGCAGCTCGCCGCCGCAGCTGCCGCACGCCCGTTGCCCGCAGCCGCCCGTCCGCCGACGCCGCTGCCGCCCGTGCACCGACGCCGCTGCCACCCGTGCGCTGCTGCCGCTGCTGCTTGCGCACCGCTCGCTGCTGCAGCCGCCCGTGCGCTGTCGGCGCTGCTGCCCGTGCGCATAAGCCGCTGCCGCCCGTGCGCCTTTGCAGCCGCCGCCCGCGAGTCGCCCGCTACCGCTAGTGCGCCGCAGGCCAGCAGCCGCTGCCGCTCGCGCACGCCCCGCAGGCCCGCAGCCCGCCGTCGCAGCGGCCGCCCGCCCGCAGCCGCTCGTCGCCTGCTCGCAGACGCCCCGCTGCCCGCAACCGCTCGTACGCCGCTGCTTCCGCTGCTGCTTGCGCACCGCTGCCCGTGCGCCGCTGCTGCCCGTGCGCTTCTGCAGCCGCTGCCCGCGAGGCACTCGATCTCACTGCTGTTTATTTTCTACCTACCGCGCACACTGCTACCACTGCAGCTGCCACCAGTGCGCCGTTGCAGCTCCTGCTGCCACGCTTCCTACTACTACTGTTACTACTGCCACTACTACTACTGCTACTGTCACTATGGCTAGTCCGCCAGTTCTAGCTTTCGATGCCGAGGGCCGTCCAGTGAAGTTCGAAACCTGGCTCGATGACCTGCACCTGTTCCTACAGCTCACTGCCAAGGAAGATATCTCACTGTACGACCATGCCCTAGGCCATGCCACTGCCCCTGACTCGTCTGCTGACAGCACTCTGCGTTCCCAGTGGCAGACCCGTGATGCGCACGCTCGCTTTGCTATTCGCAACTCCCTGCCGCTAGACGAGCGCGAGCACTTCGGCCAGTGCAAGACTGCTAAGGACCTCTACACCGCTGTAGTTGCCCGCTACTCCTCACCCGCTTCTGCCACACTAGGCCGCCTCACTCTCCCCTACCTGTTCCCCGACCTAGCCTCCTTTCACACTGTCGCAGACCTCATCACCCACCTTAAGACTAGTGAGGCCCGCTTTCGCGCTGCTATGCCTGCCGAGTTTCTCACTAGCAACCCCCCCCCGCTCTGGATCACTCTCTACCACATCGTCACCCGCCTCCCTGACTCTCTGCGCGCAGTCAGGGACCACTTCCTCTCTCGCTCCCCCACTGAGCTCACTGTTGCCCTCCTCGAGAAGGAACTGCTTGCAGCTGAGGCGAGCATCGTCGCTGTAGGCACCTCTCGTGGCGACCCCCGCACCCCGTTCTTTGAGGGGTGTTCCCCTTCCCCCCTCCTCCCCTCTGTCGCCTCTGCTGCTGCTGTCGACCTTCTTGGTGCTGAGAAGGTCGGGACCGCGTCTGCTTCGAGCGGGCGCCGCAGGAACAAGGGGGGCAGGGGTGGGGGTGGTGGCGGAGGAGGTGGGGGTGGAGGCGGTGCGAGTGGAGGCGCGGCTGGGGAGACTAGTGGCGGCAGTGGGGGAGGAGACAGCAGCGGCGGGAGTGGTGGTGGAGGCGGCAGCGGAGGCGGAGGTGGTCGTGGCGGCGGCAGGGGTGGAGGTGGCCGGGGCGGCGGCGGTGGGGGTGGTGGTCGTGGAGGCACTGGCGGAGGGCAGAGTCAGCAGCCCGCCCCGACACTTCAGGCCGCCCGTGAGTGGTATGCGCAGCGTAGCGTTACCTGCACGTACGTCATTCGCACAGGTGACCGCAGCGGCCAGCAGTGTGGGAGGCCGCACCCCACGCAGCGCTGCTTCGCGCGCCTTAACGACGCGTGGCGCACTCAGTTTCCTGCTGCCACTGAGCTGCCGCGCTGGGCTGATCTGGAAAAGAGGGGTGTTGATATTTGGGCTTTAGACTTTGATGCTATTCTCACTGCCATGTATGCGATGTCTATTAGTGGAGAGGGTGCTCAGTACTTGCGTGTTCCGCCCGACCCGGGCATTCAGGCCAGTCCGGCTGCCGCTCTAGGTGCTAGTGCGTCTGCTCCCACAGGTCCTGGTGAGGCCGCTGCCCTAGGTGCTCGTGCGTCCGTGCCCCCTGGTACTGAGTCGACTGCAGCACTGCACACCTTCACACTGGACTCAGGTGCTTCTCGCTCCTTCTTTCGTGACCGCACTGTCCTTGAGCCACTCGCTCGGCCAGTTGCTGTCTCCCTTGCTGACCCCTCTGGGGGTCCGGTCATTGCGACCTCCTCCACTGTCCTTCCTTGTCCGGCGGTCCCGTCCGGCACGCTGTCAGGTCTCTACCTCCCCTCGTTCTCTACGAACTTGGTGGCAGGTAGTGCGCTCCAGGACGGAGGTGTTCACCAGTTCACCCCTGCCTACGAGCGCGTGACACACTGCACGTGTGCTCGGACGGGTCGCCACCTGGCTACCTTCACTCGGGAGCCGGGGTCGGACCTTTACACACTGACCACTGAGTCCCCTCAGGTAGCTGCGTCTGCGTCTGCGTCTGCGTCTGCGTCAGGTCAGCTGTCCGCCCCCTGCTCGTGTCGCTCTCTGGCGCATGAGACTGTCCTTTGGCACCACCGCCTTGGTCACCCGTCTGTGCAGCGCCTTCGGGCCATGCACAAACGGGACCTTGTTGCTGGTCTTCCCAGGGTGCTCCCTCCCCTTCCCGACTCGCCTGCTCCTCCCTGTATTCCCTGTGTCGAGGGGTGGCAGCGCGCCGCTCCTCACTCCTCCTCCTTTCCCCCGACGACTGCTCCCTTGCAGACGCTCCACATGGACGTGTGGGGCCCAGCCCGCGTCCGTGGTCAGGGTCAGGAGAGGTACTTCCTGATTGTTGTTGACGACTTCTCGCGCTACACCACGGTCTTCCCCTTGCGCGCCAAGGGTGACGTCCCTGATGTCTTGATCCCTTGGATCCGCAGATCTCGTCTCCAGCTCCGTGAGCGTTTCCGCTCCGACTTCCCTGTCCTGCGTCTGCACTCTGACAGAGGTGGGGAGTTCTCCTCTGGCCTATTGGAGGCCTTCTGTCAGCAGGAGGGCATTGAGCAGTCGTACACGCTTCCGGCCTCTCCACAGCAGAATGGGGTTGCTGAGCGCCGCATTGGTCTGGTCATGGAGGTCGCTCGTACCTCCTTGAGCCATGCGGCTGCCCCCCATTTTCTGTGGCCGTTTGCAATCCGATACGCTGCGCATCAGCTCAACCTCTGGCCCCGTGTCTCCTTGCCCGAGACTTCTCCGACACTGCGTTGGACAGGAGAGGCTGGCGATGCGTCGCGTTTTCGGGTCTGGGGATCCCGAGCTTTTGTCCGCGACACGTCCGCGGACAAGCTCTCCCGTCGCGCTGTCCCCTGCGTCTTCCTTGGCTTTGTCCCGGACGCCCCTGGCTGGCAGTTCTACCACCCCACCTCGCGTCGTGTCCTGGCCTCTCAGGACGTCACTTTTGACGAGTCCGTCCCCTACTACCACCTCTTCCCCTACCGCACTGCCCCGCTCCCCCCCCCGCCTCTCTTCCTCGCTCCAGGTGCTGAGGTACCAGACCCCCTCCCCCCTCAGGGTGCCGCTCCCTCAGGTGTGTCCCAGGTAGACCCGGGTGAGCCTGTCAAGGTAGCTGTTGACTCTCGTCCTGCTAGGGGTGCTGAGCCTGGGGGTGCTGCGTCTGGGGGTGCTGAGCCTGGGGGTGCTGCGTCTGGGGGTGCTGAGCCTGGGAGTGCTGAGTCTGGGGGTGCGGAGCCTGGGGGTGCTGAGCCAGGAGGTGCGGAGCCTGGAGGTGCGGAGCCTGGGGGTGCTGAGTCTGGGGGTGCTGAGTCTGGGGGTGCTGAGCCTGTGCGTGCTACACCTGGAGGAGCCCTCTCCTCCCAGCAGCTGCAGGAGAGGTACCTCGAGTACTGCCGCCTCCGGAGAGGTGCTGCTGGAGCTCGTCCCGGTACTTCCCCTCCTACCCAGGAGCTCCCCCCCATTCAGCAGATCCGCGAGTGGTACACACGGCGCTGCAGTCTTCGGAGTGGTGCTCCTGGTGCTGCGGACCCTGGGGGTGGCGCTGCTGCTGGTGCTGAGGACCCGGACGTGGGAGCTGCTACTGGTGCTGCGGACCCGCCTGGTGGAGCTGCTGCTGGTGCTGAGGACTCGGACGTTGGAGCTGCTGCTGGAGCTGAGGACCTGGGCGGTGGCGCTGCTGCTGGTGCTGAGGACCCGGACGGTGGAGCTGCTGCTGGTGCTGAGGACTCGGACGGTGGAGCTGCTGCTGGAGCTGAGGACCCGAGCGGTGGCACTGCTGCTGCTGCTGAGGACCCGGGCGTTGGAGCTACTACTGGTGCTGAGGACCCGGCCGGTGGGGCTGCTGCTGGTGCTGTGGACCCGGACGCTGGAGCTCCTGCTGGTACTGAGGACCCGGCCGCTGGAGTCTCCTCTGCTTCCGGAGACGTTGTGCGACCGCGACCATACTTCGTACCGCTCCTTCAGCAGGTTCTTGGGCAGACTCCTCCTCCTTGTCCTCCTCCCTCCGTAGAGTGTCCTCCGCCTGTCCAGCCGCAGTCACTGTTACCACCTACCTCGCCTCTCCCTGCTCCCTCTCCTTACACTGGTCCCACAGGAGGTCTTACAGAGCGTCGTGAGCCTGAGTCTCGTCCTGCGTCGCCTGTTCGTCGTGCTCGCACTGGTAGTCGTGTCCGTCGTGAGCGTCCTCCTCCTGTCCCAGGCACTCACTACATGACTCTGCGTCCCTCTACTGCTCCTCAGCGTGTCCCTCTACCGTCTCCTCCTGCTTCCTCTTTGCCTGACGTTCCGGACCCTGAGTCTGACCGGTATCGTGCTGAGCACCCTACTGTCACGCGTTTCCTTGCTACTGTTGTCACTGACCCTACCTTTGAGTCCTCTGCTGCGTCTGCTCTGGTCGCTGAGTTGGTTGACTTTGCTGCTGCCTGTCGTCTAGACTACGCTGCTAGCCTTGTTGCTGAGTCTGAGTATGAGTCTGTCTGTCCTCCGTCCGTCAGGGGTGAGTGTGCTCTTGGCACGGACGTCCTTGAGGACAGACAGGAGGAGTTCCAGTGTCTTGCTGCTGCTTTGCCCCGTCTCGTGTCCCTGCTAGTTGCCCCTGAGGGAGACCCGGATGCACCAGACATCCCGACCCCGCGCACTTACGCTGAGGCGATGGCGGGTCCCTACTCCTCTCAGTGGCAGACAGCCATGGACGCCGAGATGGCTTCCTGGAAGTCCACACGCACCTACGTCGACGAGGTTCCCCCTCCTGGGGCGAACATCGTCAGTGGCATGTGGATTTTCAGGGTGAAGCGGCCGCCGGGTTCTCCGCCTGTCTTCAAGGCGCGTTACGTGGCTCGAGGCTTCAGTCAGCGAGAGGGAGTTGACTTCTTCCAGACCTTCTCCCCCACCCCGAAGATGACCACTCTTCGGGTGCTGCTGCACATAGCCGCTCAGCGCGACTACGAGCTTCACTCACTTGACTTCAGCACTGCTTTCTTGCAGGGCAGCCTGCACGAGGAGATCTGGCTGCGCCGCCCACCTGGCTTCACTGGGTCGTTTCCTCCTGGTACCCAGTGGAGGCTTCAGCGGCCGGTCTACGGTCTCCGCCAGGCTCCGCATGAGTGGCACGACACACTGAGGACTACACTTGCGGCACTTGGGTTCGCGCCTTCTACTGCTGACCCGTCGCTGTTTCTGCGCACCGACACTTCACTGCCGCCGTTCTACATCCTCGTGTACGTCGACGACTTGGTCTTTGCCACTGCTGACACTGAGGCTCTCGCCCACGTGAAGTCGGAGCTGCAGAAGAGACACACGTGCACAGACCTGGGTGAACTGACAAGCTACCTTGGCTTGCGGATCACCTGGGACAGAGCACGGCGCACCATCACCTTGACTCAGTCACACATGGTGCAGCAGGTCCTTCAGCGCTTCCGCTTCACGTACTCCTCGCCTCAGTCCACTCCTCTGCCTACCGGTCACTCGCTCTCAGCTCTGCCTTCGGATGAGTCCGTAGAGCCGAGTGGCCCGTATCCAGAGCTTGTGGGCTGCCTCATGTACCTGATGACCTGCACTCGACCTGACCTTGCATACCCTCTTAGCATCCTTGCACGCTATGTCGCTCCTGGCCGTCACAGGAAGGAGCACATGGATGCCGCTAAGAGGGTGTTGCGCTACTTGTGCAGTACGTCGGGCATGGGGCTTGTGCTTGGAGGGCGAGACCGAGTTGTTCTCACAGGGCACTCAGACGCTTCTTGGGCAGACGACCAGGCCACTCAGCGGTCGTCTCACGGTTACACCTTCAGCCTTGGCTCTGGCTCAGTTTCTTGGCGCTCTACACGCTCTTCCTCTGTTCTCGGCTCCAGTTGCGAGGCTGAGATCTACGCTACAGCCATGGCTGCCCAGGAGCTACGCTGGCTGACCTACCTGCTGACCGACCTCGGAGAGCGGCCTCGTTCTCCTCCAGTACTGTACGTCGACAACAAGGCTGCCATTGCCTTGTGTGAGGAGCACAGACTGGAGCACAGAACGAAGCACATCGCCCTGCGGTACTTCCTTGCTCGTGAGCTGCAGCAGCGCGGTCAGCTTTGTATTCGCTACGTGGCCACTGAGGCCAACACTGCTGATGTGTTCACCAAGGCGCTTCAGCCTCGTGACCATCAGCGCTTCTGCACTCTACTAGGCCTTGTGCCTACTGGACCTCACTTACTTACCTCTTGACTTGCTTGTACTGTGATCACTATATATATCTATACCTGCATGTTTACTCTTGCTAGGTTGTGATCACTGTATCTCTTGCTCTTTTATAAACCTGCATGTGAACTGGTCTTGTGACCACTAGCTTGTGCTCGGAATTTGTGTGGAATCCTTGAGATCCACCCTGAGCTTGTTGTTGCCTTGCTTTGCCTTGACTGGTCTTGTGACCCCTAGGTCTCCCCCACTTTGCCTATGGGGGTGTGTCAAACATTATACATGTTGTATTTGTGTAGGCTGTAGTGGGTTAGCCTATAGGGGGGTCACAACATTAGGGTTTCATATTTGTACTCACAATCCTTGCTAGTTCATCATTCCAGTCCGTTATTACTGACTTAAGGGAATCCAAAACACAACCACCGGGTTTGTTTCTAGAGCCAACGAGATTAGCTAGTCATTAGTTGGTGTTGTACGTACACGTAAGGACGTGGGCCCAATCGACTTTGATCGGCGCGATCAGAAGCGATCACTAACTTCGCGAAAGGCGGGAAACCAATTTCAGGCAATCGGGGGCAATCAGCTGATCGCGAGCAACGGATCGCTTCCAACTCGATCAACCGTCTCAAACATCCCGATCAATGTCGATCAGACACAATCATTCCCAATCACTTGATTGCATGTGATCGGGGGCCTGAGCGATGTATTTGAAATGTTACACACTTAACTGAAGATGGCAAAAATTCCTCACCACCTATGTTCTGGCGAGAAGGTTGTAAAGCGGACATTGTGTGCAGTGGGATATTTGCAAGGTTACCACGATACATTCTTTCGCCAGCCTCGCAAAAGCCGGAAAGAAAGTACCAGGTAATGGAGTCACGCGGCGCGCAAAGCTTTCGAGGAAAAACAGCTCTGATCGGGCGTCGCGGGAAAAACGATCAGAAGCAATTCGATCCAATCCAACCAGATCCGATCCGATCCGATCAAAGTCGATTGGGCCCACGTCCTAATTGGATTACTGGACACATTCGAATCACTGCACGAATGCAACTTCTTGTGCGCCGAAAAGAACCTGGTCGTTCGATTGCATCACAGTTTGCCTCACTGTTTGGGGCCGCATCTACTGTACAGTGACCCCAAAATGTTTGGGAGCACTTCACACGGGTTGAGTCACCCCATTCGTCAACGCGAAAACATGTTAGCGTACCTTTCTGCATATGCTCGTGTGACGAATTAACGTAAAGAGAAAGTCCGAGACGTCGTATACTTTATCCCGGTTGGAAAGAAAAATCTCGAATTTATCGCATACTAGTACACACCACCCTGAGTTTGATCGAGGTAAGGCCTAGAACACCCTAAAAAAAACCTTGTTTAGGACACGCCAAAGAAGTGGTTCGAAACCAGGGCTATTGCTAGGATTTTTGCTAGCTCGGACGATCCGGGCCCCTGTGAAAAAGACCCTGTAAAATCCGAGCCAGCGGGGAAAAAGCCTTCACGAATCCGGGTTCGAGCGAGGAAAGGCCTGAAAACCTGAAAACCTGTATTACCAGAATTTCGCGGAATTTGGGGAAGGACTGAGAAAGATGATGGAGCAGCTGTTAATGGGTGGGAGAGTGTTTTTTATGGACTTGGAAAATATACGGTAGTGGGAGAAGAGGGACGGCTCTAGGGGGGTGGGAGTGGGACTTTTTGTAGTCTTAGAAAAATATAGTGGGAGATGAAAGTGGCTCTAGAGGGTGGGAGAGAGACTATTTGAGGACTTAAAAAAAAAGGGGGAAATGAAGGCTCCTCTAGAGGGTGGGAGAGAGACTTTTTGTGGACTTAGACAAAAATTGTGGGAGATGAAGGCTCCTCTAGAGGGTGGGAGAGAGAATTTTTGTGGACTTGGACGAAAATTGTGGGAGATGAAGGCGGCTCTACAGGGGTGGGAGAGAGACTTTGTGGACTTAGCGGGAGGGGGATGCGAAGAAGGTCGGGGGGAATATGTGCTGGTAAAACAATCTGGGTCCCCTAGAAAACGCCCCGGAGCGATCCGAGTAAGCTCAAAAATCTCCCTTTTGTTTAAGGGCTGGTCTGAAAAAAAACTTGTGAAAATCAGGGCTCGTCTAAAAACTACCTTATAATTTCAGTCAAAACAGGGTAATTGCCTTGCTAACATAAGCCCTGTTAGAAACCTCCGGACAGTGTGAAGAAGACACGAAGTTCCACGTGATTTCTAGTAAACTCATAAGGACGTGGTGCAGAACGCCTTGGCACGCCCCGATGCACCGCGGTGCACCGGGTTTCGAAGCTTCCGTGCACATGGGAAACCGGTGCATCGCCTCGTCCCGGGGCGTGCCGGGACGAGGCGATGCACCGACGCGTGCCAGCACGCCCCGGGTCGTGCTCTGGGGCGCCCCAGCATGTTCGGAAGGTTTGCGAACTCTCGAAATATCTGTTACTAGCTAAATTGTCGCGTTAGGATCTCGTTAAATTTTTAGATGGTTGCGATTTCTTCTCGGGGACGGATCTATTGCGAGATTTGTGTAACAAATTGTTTGGCGAAACTTTACCAAGTAAACATTCTTGGCCGAAATTTTAATTGAAGTCTTTCGCGTTCGCCCATTGCTGGTCGAAGTTCAAACTCAGCTCTTCGAAGGATACCCGAAATTGAGACGCTTGCCACGGGGCGAGCTGGGGCGCCCCAGCACGCCCCGGGACGCCTCGGTGCACCGGGTCTGGACCCATACTGCACCACGTCCTAACAGTGTTTCTTTCTCGACACGAAAGCAGTGGACAACGACACAGAAGAGCAACCGCACCCACTCTGGACAACAAGCTACACGTGTGTTATCAAAAGAAAAGGCAGAAACACTCTCCTCTCTGAAGCCAAGCACCAAAGACACGAGGGCTCACCGCCTCAGCAAAGCCAAAAACAGAGTACCTTTCGTCTGAGACACGAAAGCAGTGGAGCGCACCAGACAGATTTGCGTACCGCTAGAACACTGTTTCTGTACAGTACTGTATTTCTGAACATCCAGCAGCTATGCCCACATCGGACAATTACCATACGTAAAGGACAAAACGACTTTTTCAAGCCGAACACCAAGAACCCAACATTTCCAATCTACAAAGTGAAATGAACCCTTGATATGCACTACCTTGTTTAAAAAAAAAAAGAAGAAAAAAAAAAGCCAAATCACTGCAGTTCAAGTTCTGAATTCGAAGGAAACGTCGATGGAAACTGACCCTAGAAGGGTTAACTTGTAACTGGAACTTGTATGACGGGGGGCGGGTGGGGGGGGAGGAAGAGAGTCCAGAGTGAAAAGGCCTGACCCACACCAGCTATAGCCGTACGGGCTTCACTCGAAACCAGACCTTTAAATGCGGGACTTCTGGCGGAACTAAACCCTTCTTCAGGGCACTAATGCAATGCCTTTTGTAACGACTCCCGAACCTAGCAGGTTCCCTGGGCCGGTAGGTTAGATACAGGGCGGGCAGCGGGCTTGTCATTCACGACCACCGTGGGACCACGCCCGACGCAGGCGTGAATTCTCCAGAATGGTTGGAGGGGAGGAGGGAGGGGAGGGGAAGAACGAGGGCAGAGGGAGGACAAAGAGTTTGGTTACTTGACTGGACGACCAGTGGTTTTACTAGGTTATCTCGGTGGTGCAATTTTTTCTAAGGCCCATTAGTAATGCATGGTACTACTAGTACTGCTTAGTAATGATATTACTAGTAGCGGCGCTTAGTTGCTTTCATTAGTGTGTAGTAATTGAACTAGTTTGGTTGATATTTGCTGGGCGGGCAATGGCGGTACTACGAGTAGTAGCTATGGCGGCGCGACTTGCATGTGTGCTGGCCGTGCTACTGCTTCTGTCGAGCGGCGGGACTTGGCCTGGCGGCGGTCACCTGGAGAGTCCATCTCGCGGCGTCACGGTGGACGCAAGCGCGACCATCAAGTCAGCGCAAGGTTAGAAACACTGTGCTGCGACGACACCGTGACGCCGGGCACAATGTCGCTTAGTTGAGAGTAACGTGCAATTGAGGCGAGTTGGGCCAATCCCTAATTTTGAGAAGTTTGCAGAGTAGCAGAGCGGCGAAAATACCGTATACTACTACTATAGCGTTTGCCGCATTATTTCCAGATCGCAGCTATCATCCCTAGCGACTCATCCAAAGAGCCTGGTAGTTTTCAACCGCCGCAATTATTTTTCTCCCTGCCCTGCTACCTCGACGACCTGCAGTGTCAGCGCTGTTGGCCATTAAATCCGCGCTGGGCCTCACGTTCACCAAGTGGTCGTCGTCTAGCTCCCCAAGCTGCTTCGCCCCTCCCGCGGCGTTCGCGACTTCTGATTGGGAGAGGATCGGTTGCTCCAGCAACGGGGACGTGATAGAAATGTAAGGCGGGGTGTCTTGTTATCATGGTTCCCGTTTGCTATCATGGTTGATTCCGTAGCCTAAGTTTTGTGTGTTTCTTTGTGTGTGTGTGTGTGTGTGTGTGTGTGTGTGTGTGAGAGAGTGTTTGTTGTGGACACGGGCGTTTGTATCGTTGTGTGTTGGACGGGTGAAGGGACGTGGCGATTTGTGGGCGTGCGTGCATGAGTGTGTGTGGGCGTTCGTCTTTGGCAGGACTCTGCAAGACCAAGGAATAATTCGCAGGACCTCCCCAGCGACTTGACCCAACTTTCGGCGCTCACTGTACTGTAAGTGGAGCTTCCCGTTTGTTCAACAATAAGTTATTTCTTGTTCCTCAATATGTTTTGCCCTGAAACCTGATTTCTGCTCACGGTTACCATTCACGTGCATGTTCTTGCTCGCAGATTGATGGATGCGAACTTGCTGGACGGCAACCTAGAGAATTACCTCAAGTATCTCACTGGCCTCACTACCTTCCGAAGCTTGTAAGCTAGAAGTCGCTTCAGTCCGTCCGTCCGTCCGTCCGTCCGTCCGTCCGTCCGTCCGTCCGTCCGTCCGTCCGTCCGTCCGTCCGTCCGTCCGTCCGTCCGTCCGTCCGTCCGTCCGTCCGTCCGTCCGTCCGTCCGTCCGTCTGTCCGTCCCTCCCTCCCTCCCCCCCTGCCTCCCTGCCTCCCTGCCTCCCTGCCTCCTCCCTGCCTCCCTCCCTGCCTCCCTCCCTCCCTGCCTCCCTCCCTCCCTCCCTCCCCCTCCCTCCCTCCCTCCCTCCCTCCCTCCCTCCCTCCCTCCCTGCCTGCCTCCCTCCCTCCCTCCCTCCCTCCCTCCCTCCCTCCCTCCCTCCCTCCCTCCCTCCCTCCCTCCCGCCCTCTATAATAATAACAAATGCTTCGTCACCACGTGCTTCTCCATATTTTTGGCACACTCTCTTCGTCTTCCCCTGACAGGTCAATGTCCTATATGTACTTTTCTGGGACGTTCCCAAGCGTCTTGCTAGGCTTAACGAGCCTTACTAAACTGTAACTTACTGTAACCCTGATTAGCCCAATTGTTTAGAATGACTACCGTGGATCCTCAAGGTAAGGAGATCGATTCCAGCTTAGCCATTCAAACATTTTAGTGCTTGTTGTTTTCCGCACATTCAATAGAAAATTGGAGGAGAACTGCCAGCGATAAGTATCGAACCCGCATCCCCAGATCCCCAAGAGCTGTGTGGGTCAGGTTACTTTTGGGTCGAAAAACTCACTGACCTGAACCTGACCTGATTTGAAATTCTGACCCCAAAGTTACTTTGGGGTCACTTTCGGGTTAGTTTAGGGCCAGATTCGACCCAAGGTCAGGTTTGGGTCAGCAACATTTTGGGGATGAAGTAAGATGCAACTCGGCACGACTCCAAATTTTTCAAGCCGTTTGGACCTTGAACCCCCTCCCCCTCTTTCGCCATCTCCTTTCCTCCCCCATTTACTCCCTTCCTCACCTTTTCACCCCACCTCCCTCTCATCTCCCTTTTCATAGCACTGTGCTGCCCACTGCAATGATCTCCACCCGGCCATTTTCAGGTGCATGCAGCTTAGTCGAGGCGCGTTATTCAGGTGCATGCCAGGTTGCTTACACTTTTCTCAGGTTAAAAAATGTCTCTCGTAAATTAACACGCAGTTCAAGATTCGATTAAAATTGGCACAAAAGGTCTGAAATAGATGCAATTTCGGGCTACGCAAATTGGAATCGGAATGGTTGGCTCTCGATGCTGCATTTTCTGACGTAACTCAGTGCAATGATTGCATTTTGTCCAATTTATACGCAAATTTCTGCTTTGCACCAACTCATTTCGAACGAATCTAATGCTAGATCTGTTGTACTTTTGACGCAGATGACGGACGCTGCGCATGGCAAATCAGCAAACCCTTCGTGAGTGTTTGTATATTTTGCCTCTACCAAACTAAGTTTGCCGTACGTGCATATTGAAATAGGTGGTATTCAACGGCCTTAATTACGTGGCATTAAATATACATGTAACATACGATATATCCTTAATAGCGGTAGGGGTAACTCACTCTTAACACTCGGACGCCCATATTTATCGTGTTTCGGACTACCCTTTTCAAGCAATGCACGTCCCACTAGAGTTTGCTGATTTGACCCGCGAAGCGTCCGCCACCTTCGCCAATAGTACAAACGATTTAGCATTACAATCCGTTCAAAAAGATTTGGTGCGAAGCAAAAAATTGCGTAGAAACTGGGCAGAAATGCAATCATTGCACTGAGTTACGTCAGAAAATGCAGCATCGAAAGCCAATCATCCCGATTCCGATTTGCGTATTCCGAAATTCCATCTATTTCAGACCTTTTGTGTCAATTTTTATCGAATCTTGAACTGCGTATTCATTTACGGGAGAAATTGTTTAACCTGAGAAAAGTGTACGCAACCTGGCATGCACCTGAATAACGCGCCTCGACTAAGCTGCATGCACCTGAAAATGGCCGATCTCCACCCACTCACTACCCCCCACCCCCCCCCCCCCATCCAAAAAAATCGGGCCTCAGAAAGTTACGGCAAGGCAACCCTGCGGTAGCTCTGTGGCAGGGTTTTCGGGACCTATCTTGAGGTTGCTGGCAAACTTGCCCCAAGGTTGCTTTTGGGTTCGCGACACTTATGAGGGAAACGGACGACAAATCTGCGCCGCACATCTCGAAAAGACCAACGCTACTTTGGCGTAACTCTCTCTCGTACAAGAAACCAAAGTCGAATCTGCAGCGCACATCCGTGCAAACTCGAAGCTGCCTTAGCGTAGCTATGAACTTGAATCAACACGTGTCCCTCGCTTATTCCCGCATTTGCAAACCAGTCGGAATTGCAGGACAGAAATGCGACCTGATTGGCCGATTTTGCCAGTGAAACATATTGAGTGATTAGGTAACGATCATTGCTGGCGATGTTATGAGTTGTCAAACAGAGTTGCGCGGAATAACGAATAACGAGGCTGTGACTCAATGAACTGACGATACAATGAAAGGCATGCGATTATATAGCGAGACAACCTAGCTAGGCGGGAACCTCGGGAACGCGAGGTTGGGTGCAGGTTGGGCAATGGAAAGCCGAAGGCGACGCGAGGTTGCTTCGGCAGCAAGCAAAGCGGCCGAACGTGCACTTCCGAAAGTTGGGGTTGTACGCGGTTGAGTAAACCCCAGTAAGGAAAAGGGGTTTTTCCTTACAGGCGAAATAAATCTGTTACCCGTTACTCAATTGATTCCTTGATATTTCGAGCCACATACATTAAATTTGGGAATTTTTTATTGACTACAAAAGGGTTACAATGTTGTTGTAACCAATACATTTCGCACACACCACTAAATCTGAAAATTACCTGTAGTCAAACCAAAATTGTTTCAGCAAGCAAAATACGTTGGCAAGGTCAAATTATAACATATAAACTTATAATCATCAACACGACAACACGTTCAATATAAACGAAAAGAATTACAAAACAATTTCACTATTCCATCCACGACATATAAGAGAATTAGAACAGACAGCTGCTGCACAACACAAGCGCGACCTGCAAGCAACAAAACAATAAAGTTGCTGCACAATAAGCGCGATATAACTTGGATAACAAAAAGCTGGAATTCAATCTTAGAAACTCTTCGCCGCTGAATGGATAATAAGCGACCTGCAAAACGATATTAAGATCAAAAGCAAACGCCAAACCGATATAGACTATTTGACTGGCGTGATTCTAAGAGACTGGTGGCGATGACCTCACCGAACCCTGGCAGAATGTCCAACTCCGATGCAATGAGTTCCGTGAGGCTTGTAGACAACCTGCAGAAATGCAAAAAGAAAATAAGAAAAACGTTCAAAACATTTGGACAAGGGAGACGTTCAAACCGATAATCGTGTACCTAACCGGAAACAAGAGAAAAAAAAAAACGGAAAAGTGGAAAGTGGAAAGTACCTGTTAATATGAGTGCATACGCGACACTATAGTGTGTCGCGCAGCATCCACACAGCGCACGGCACGTGCCAGTTGCGCGAGCGCAGCTATCGGCGCAGTCACGCGTCGGAGCATAATGTTTTCGCGCGTTTCGGGAGCAGGCCGAGAGATGCGCGCAGCTCCTTCACCTGCAGGCGCCGAAACGAGAGCAGAGAGAAATTGTGGGCGCGGAAGCACGCAAAACATAAAAATGAGAATGCGGCGCGCAGAAAAGAAATGAGAGCGCTGAACGGGAGAAGCGTCGCTCTGGAAGGGTGAGGTAGCTGTTTTGAAGTCGACAGTACTGAAGAAAATATTGTGGTGAGGCAGGGCGGAATGCCTCAAGACTGGAGCAGACACATCCACAGAGCACCAACAGTCGACTGGGAAACAGCTCGCTGAAAAGAAGAGGTAATCGGTGGGGAATGGGCAAGGATGGGAAGTGCTATGGGGCTTTGAGAATGGGGAATGGGAGGGATGGGGAAGTCGAGTTGGTCGAGGGTAGGCAAAACGAAAAAATCGCTAAAAGGGTAAAACATAAATTCGACGAGAAACCTAGGCTGGGGTGTAGCGTTTGACTTCCATAGATTTGCAAGAGAAGCCCCATGGGGGGAAGGGCAGCAAATAATGGAAACTTCAAACGTAAGAATGCAAACCACCACCATTGCCACCAGCACAACAGACGGACCAGTAGGATGTGAGTGTTTTTTGTGAAACTGCCACCAACGCATCACGCGGACCTGTTCGACGTGAGTGTTTGGGTGAAGTGGCAAAAAATGTGCTGGCGCACATGATACAGGCAACTTCCATTCGCTGGGAGCAATCGGATGGAATCGTGCTGGAATGCAGATGTGCGTTGGAGGCATCGGTGAAGCATAAAGCACCCAGTAGAATGCGATTTTAGCGATAAGTAGTGCCAGCTCGACAAATGTTGTGGTATTCCCAGCGTCGCTGTCGATCGCATTGTACACATATATTCAAACAACGGTCTACCCGCTTACAACACAATTTAGTCCGTTCTTGGGGTCTCTGAAGGCGCTCATCGGAGTGGCGTTACAACGGGCGCAAGCTCGTGTCATCCTGCTTCGGGCGGCGTCTTCCATGGGGGGGTTGAATGTGGACTTGGTGGATCGGGAGAGGGACGATGTCGAGGTGGAGGGCGGGCCTCTTTGGGTGGAGGCCCCCTACATGGTGGATGTGCAGATGTGACTTGGGGGGGGAGGGGGGGGGGGGGGGGGCGAGGGGGAATGGGGTGCGAGATGGGACGTCTGGTAGGGGATCCTGGTTGGGTTTTTTTCTTTATGGAGTATTTTTATGGGGCTTTTTATGGGTGTTGCGTTTGAGTTGTTTCTGGTGTCTTTCTTTCCCTTTTCCTTCTCCCTCTTTCCCTTTTCCTCTTTCTATCCATACGCCTTATTGGTTGTATGTTCGAGGATGTTCAATGCGTTGCATGTCAATAAAAAACAGAAGGATAAAAAAAAAAAAAAAAGAGAGACAACAACAACGCAACTAGTAACTAATAGATACAATTTCGGACCATAAGGACCAAACAGCTGAATCAGTGTGGGGTTCATGAGTGCTTTGTATCTGAATTCTCAAATATACACACCCTTCATACTCAAAATGGGAATTGCTCTTTTGATTGTGAACATATGAATATGGAAGAAATATGTGCGTGTGCATGCCGACGTAAATCCGTGTACTTATGTCACAAAAATGCATGCATCATCTCTGTTGGAATAATTGAATATTAATATAGCAATTCCGAAGCTGAAGACTTCAACGCCTTTCGACGGAAATATGTGTCTCCACGTTGAGCTTTAAATTCGAGCTTTATGACGGGGATTACAATTTCCAGCAAAAAGAACTCTCCAAGAGAAGAACCAGTACTACCACAAATCACTCCTTGCGTACGCTGCACTTCTTCGAAATCTCTCCCCCGCCGAGAAGCTTGGCATTCACTCCTACAAATCGGAGTGCCCCTTCGCAAGTGTCTTGGGAGTGCGGAGATGAACTCTACAATTGTCGTGAGCTAGACTACAGAGGTTGAGACGAGCTCTAGTAGTGATCGTAGCTTTGCATGCGTTCCTTGGTACTTGCACTTTTATGGGAGAAGTTGGCAAGGGTTTCCACTAGCAAAAGATTGCATTTCAGAATGATTAAACAAGCTACCGTATGACAACAATGACCACATCAAGCACCTAGCAACTCTGCAGCTAGCGGTCGACTGCCGGAATATCATGGTCGACCGCCTGCCAGCGTTGCGTCGATGGCACCGCACCGCGCCAGCACCGCAGAAATGTGGCTTGCCAACACAGCAGGTCGACGGCGTGCCAACGCTGCAGGAGAGCGGCTGTCTAGCGTTGCACCAGTAGATAGTGCGCACGCTAGCAGGTGCACGCATACGATTGGCCCGACTTGCAACGTTATGCATCCGTCGGCCGTTGTCTGCGCTTGACGAGCCACATCGACTTCGGGATACCAGCCCGAAGTCGCCTTCATCACCGCGACCTCGACGACGTTCGCGTGCCTCCACATAACTCGCCGAGCAAGTTACCTGGTCGACGTGGAAAGCACCAGGCCAGCGTCGACTTGTTCAGGGAAAGTCGTCCGATAGTTGTACGTGCTCGTCGACCATCTACTGCTCTGGTCGACGCCTCCCTCATCAACCACAGCTTCTGTCGAGGAATATCTTGGTTGACGGACCCTTCCGTCGATCAGCACTTGTCAGCTGCTGTCGCCGGGTTCTCCTCGTCGACTGCCGCTCGCAAAACCTACGCAGGTCAACGGACTGCTCCATTGACCTCCCCGTTGAAGAAGGTCGTCGAGCTCCGTGGTCGACGGCAACACCACAGTAATCCCATACAGCTCAATGAACCTCCGTCGAGCAGCTCCTTTACCACCATCGGCGGCTGCTTCTCCCGTACATCCGACCAAGACCTCGGCGTCGCCCAAGCGAGGGCGGGGCCAAACACTCCATTCCTGTTAACGAGGAGCACCTGCGCAATTTATTCATGGCAACAGACCCACTTACCGGTACCATGAGTCGCCTGCTGAAACAATTAACACCCGTATATCAAATGGTGCCGAAATCTGCGTAACCAGTTTAACAAGTGCGGAGGAAACTGTTAACGGGAATGGAGTGTTGGAACTGACGTCTTGGTCGGATGTACGGGAGAAGCAGCCGACCATTCACAGTAAGGGAGCTGCTCGACGGGCTTCGTCGAGCTGCAGGGTGTCACTGTGCCCGTCGACCAATCGTGCTCGACGGACGCAGCTGACTGGGCTGGGCGATGGATGGGCCGTCGACCAGGAGTGCCAATTCGACAGGGAGGTCGACGGAGCAGTCCGTCGACCTGACATGTAAGCAATGGTGGACGAGGGGAGCTCGGCGACATCAGCAGAGAGTTCTGGTCGACGGAAGGGGTCGTCGACCAGGGGGCAGCTCGACAGGAGCTGTGGTCGACCAGGGGCCCTTGGTGCTCGACCACAGGCACATGGTGGTTAAATAGAGGCACCTGGTGGTCGACCAGAGGCACCTGGAGGTCGACTGGGGGACCTGGTGGTCGACCGGAGCACCTGGTGATGTCCAGGTCGACTAGGTAACCTGCGAACGTCGTCGAGGTCGCGATGACGAAGGCGACTTCGGGCTGGTATCCCAAAGTCGATGTGGCTCGTCAGGCGCAGACAACAGCCAACGGATGTACAGCAATGAAGTCGAGCCAATCTCATGCGTGCACCTGCGAGCGTGCGCACTGCTGTCTTCTACGGGGCAACGCTGAACAACTGTTCTGCTGCAGCATTGGCACGCCGTCGACCTGCAGTGTTGGCAGGTCGCTCTTCTGCAGTGCTGGCGTGACTCCTCTAAGCAACGTTGGCAGGCGATCGACCATGTTAACGGGAATGGAGTGTTGGCCCCGCCCTCGCTTGGGCAACGCCGACGACTTGGTCGGATGTATGGGAGTAGCAGCCGACCGTCCAGAGTAGGAGAGCTGCTCGACAGGCTACGTCGAGCTGCAGGGGACCGCTGTGGCGTTGCTGTCGACCAGGGAGCTCGACAGCTGCAACTGACTGGCCTGGGCGACGGGTGGGCTGTCCGGGAGGTCGACGGAGCATCCCGTCGACCTACAGTTCGACGGGGAGGTCTGCGGAGCATCCCGTCGACCTACAGTTCGACGGGGAGGTCTGCGGAGCATCCCGTCGACCTGCAGCTCGACGGGGAGGTCTGCGGAGCATCCCGTCGACCTGCAGCTCGACCGGGAGGTCCGCGAAGCATCCCGTCGACCTGCAGCTCGACCGGGAGGTCGACGGAGCAGTTCTGGTTGACGGAAGGGGGTAGCTCGACGGAAGTCGTGGTCGACCAGGGGCACCTGGTGGTCGACCAGAGAGAGCTGTGGTCGACCAGAAGCACCTGGCGGTCGACCAGAGGAAATGGTGGTCGACTGGAGCACCTGGTGGTGTCCGGATCGACCAGGTAACCTGCTCGACGAGTTCTGCGGAGGCACGCGAACATCGTCGAGATCGCGATGGCGAAAGCGACTACGGGCTGGTATCCCAAAGTCGATGTGGCTCGTCAGGCGCAGACAACAGCCGACGGATGCACAGCAATGAAGGTCGGGCCAATCGTCTGCGCGCATCTGCGAGCATGCGCACTGCTGTTTGCTACAGGGCAACGCTGGACAGCCGCACTGCTGCAGCGTTGGCACGCCGTCGACCTGCAGTGTTGGCAGGTCGCTCTACAGCAATGCTGGCGCGACTCCTCTACGCAACGCTGGCAGGCGGTCGACCGAGCTGTGCTGGCGGTCGACCAGGCTAGCTGCAGAGTTGCTAGGTGCCCGATGTAGTCAGTTCTGTCATTGGTTGATCAATCATTCTGTAATTCCAACTTTGCCTAGTGAAACTCTTGTGCAAGGCTAGGTCATTACGAGACGTGGTGCCGTATCGACGTCCGTTTGTTAGTCTAAACAATTTTATTTGTGATCGTTCAAATATGTAATATATTGCAAGCGTGCTTGACAAATTTGGTGTCATTCGCGGCATTTGGTTGGAAGACATGGTCTTTCAAACAGCTAAGAAGGAAAAACGGTGCAAGGGTAGGCCTGCGCGATACATGGTGCCATATCGATGTCTTTTTGGTATTTATAAAAGGCATTTTCTGATCATCCAAGCATTTATTATGATCTTAGCATGCTGGACTGAATTAATGTCATTTGCTGCAGCTGGTGGTAAGATATGCTGGTTCAAATAATCGAATAGGAAAACCTGCACGTACAAGGATAGGCATGTGTGGCACGTTATGACATATCGACGTCGGTTTGTTATTTTAAATATTTTATTTGTGTAATCATTGGAGCATTTAGTAGCATTTTCCAAGCATGCAACATTGACGCCCGTTTGTGGTAAGTGCCACATGCCTATTAATAAATAATTAATTTGCGTAAAACTATAAGAATATCAAATGCGATGTTTGAACAACACTAAACCAAGCCGCACATTAGCTTAAAAAAAAAATACAAGGGATGAAAATATGCCGAAATAAATGTGTACCGACAAAGTTATTTGCGAGATTTTGGTCACCCCATAATCATCAGTGGATGAAATGGGCGATACAATTACATGATGTGCAAATGAAGCCGATGCAATTTGCCAACCTCGCCGATGTTTTCGTAGCTGAGCCTACAACCATTGATGCAATTACCAAATTTGTACCCATCCAAAACCTGATATATTACATACAATGCAGATAAATTACATCACTAAAATGCATCATTATTGACATTCAAAATTCTTAGCAAAATTCTTAGCGAGGATTCTAACACGAGAAATTTCTTCCGAAGCGATCGATTGGGCGAAGTGGGCGAACCCAAACATAGTTGAATGAACGAAGCCCAAGCATTTCGCTGGAAGCAGCTTTACAGTAGCAATGAATCGTAGACAAATGAAACTCGTCCACGCAAGCTCAAATCAAACGCACGCTTTTGTCATACTGCTGAGTCCCGAAGCGCCCTCCTTGAAAGCAGTTGCAAGGTAGGTTTTGCGTAGCCGTTAAGTAACGTTTCCTGAGCAGCTTTGGGGCAGCTGGGTCAAACGGTACCCCTCCACCCTCGCTGTTTTTGTGATGCCCCTCCCCCCCCCCTCTCCAAAACAACCCCACAGGGACCTCTCATACAACTACCTTACGGGCTCCCTGCCATCCAGCATCACCAAGATCAAGTCGCTCAGGATCAACAACAACTTCTTCGTCGGCTCGCTGCCATCCTCCACCTGGACCTCATGCACCTGCCAGACCAACTGCCTTACCTCCTCCGGCAACTGCGTTGCCCTTGGGGGCCAGCGGGCCAGCTGTAGCATCTGCGGTAGCACTGATGGCACCGGCACACTGTGTGGCCTGGGGCAGGCGTGCGAGCCGGATGATGACTACAGAATTGAACACCACATGCAGAATATTGAGGTTCCGGACCTGCCATTCCGGTGTAAAGTGTATGGCGTTCTCATCGAACCTACTCAGGGTCAGTGCTACTCATGTCGCTCTGACAATCTGCTGCCACACACTTGTGCACTCTCTTGTGCTCTTGCACTCGTGAGCTCTCGAACTGTCGGGTTCATGTACTCTCGGGATCTTTCTACCTTGCGTTTCACATTATATGTCGCTCTCTCGCACTTGCATTCTCACACATTTTCTCCTGCATTTTGCCCCAACTCATTATAGGAACCTAGAACTCCTACAATCCCCCATCTTGCACTCCTGCACTACTGTACTTCGCACTTTCGTAGTTTACCACTCTTGAAGCTTGCTCCCTTCTAGCTATCACGCTCTAATGCGCTCTTGCTCTCGCTATCTTCCACTCTTGCACTCTTGCCCTCGTGGACACTTGCATCCTTGCACACCTGTACTCCTGCACTTTTGCACTCGTGCAATATCATACGCACTCTTGCTTTCTCGCTCTCTTCTCACACTCTTCGAATTTCTCTTTCTTGCAATCTTCCACTCTTGCGATCTT
The DNA here is from genome assembly GCA_947470075.1 of Closterium sp. Yama58-4. Classification (NCBI taxonomy): domain Eukaryota; kingdom Viridiplantae; phylum Streptophyta; class Zygnematophyceae; order Desmidiales; family Closteriaceae; genus Closterium; species Closterium sp. Yama58-4. The sequence goes on along the minus strand of CANIUD010000020.1, from coordinate 384,325 downwards.
GCACTCGTGTATACGTACCCTCGAGTGATTTTTCATGCTTGCATCCATGTACTGTTGCACTATTTTCAATCTGCATTTTTTACTCATGCACCTGCACTATCGCACTCGCAATACTATCTTACTGTTGCATTCTCCCTCTCTTTTCATGATGCCACTCTTTCAGTTTTTCACCCTTGCGCCCACACGTCTTACATTTTTGCACGTTCTCAAACTGGCACTCTTCCACTTTTCCACTGTTGCGAATCCGCACTCTCGCATTTTCTCCACTTGCTATTGTACACTTTTCCGTTGCCCCTTACATTCTCGCCCTCTTCTAACTCACTAACACTCGTGCATTCCTGCACGCACATACTCTTTCAATCTCACCCATTTGTAGCCCTAGCACTCATGCCCGCTTGTGCTCTCACACTCTTGCACTCTTGCATCCTCGCATCCTTGCTCCCTTGCAACTTCGCGTTCTCTCTCTCTCACACTCCCTCACTCCTGCATCCCTCTTTGCCTCCCCTGCCCATTCCCCGCCTCCCGACAGCCGATGCAATGATGGCGTTGAAGGCTGCTCTGGGTGTGACCCTCACCACGTGGGCCTCCACCAACCTCTGCCGCCTCACCGGGATATCAACGCCCCTCCAGAACGAGTGGACCGGCGTCACCTGCAATCTCGCCAGTTCTGTGGAGTCCATGTGAGTGGCCACCTGGTCACTGTGGTAGTGGGGCAATGGGGCAGGGGCGCAGGTGTGCAAGGATGGAAACCACACAGAGCAAGAACTATTGCAAACCAATCCACCCTTTGTCAAATTGCTTTACAGGGCAGCAATTTCAATAACACGTGCTTGAAGTGTCGAGTCGAGCAATTTTCACAGCAGGGTTTGATGCTACATGGAGACAGATGAATATAGGAGGGAGGGGGACAGGCAGATGGCCTGTCAGCGAGCCTCTATCACGTTACTCGCACACCCACCTCTCTGCCTCTCCCATCACCCCTTACAGCTCGGTGGCACGTCAGAGTCTCAAGGGGTCTCTTCATTCAGACATCTCCAAGCTCACCGCACTCACGGAGCGGGCAATGGCTTGTAAGCAGCGTCTCTCACTCCAACCCATCCTGCCTACAGCACAATTCTTCCCTTTCCATATAAGTGATTCACAAATTTTGAATTTCCCCGCACCTGGTTTAGGGATTTGGGCTACAACATTCTTGGGGGCGGTCTTGAAGCATTTGCCACACCAATTAAAGCCATGACCAGTCTAAAGGCACTGTAAGTTACTTCTTTGATGTAAGAGCTTTTAGAGGTGATGTGTAGTGTATTGTAGATCCAAGATGAGCCCCCATTCTAGTATCATTATGTAGCCCTTCTTCTTGCCGTCCTCTAAATGTATTCACTCATTTCCTTCGCACTTGGTGCATCCCTGCTTCTATGCCCTTCAGTTTTTTCAACAACAACTGGTTTGCGGGATCGATTCCCTCTTTCATCGCCTCCCTGCCATAGCTCACCACACTGTAAGCTGAACACACAGCCTCAAAGGTACGCAGATGCATGCAGACGCGCACCCTCACATCTCTTACATCTGTCGTCTGTCTTACTGTCCGTGCTGTTTCTTCCTCCCCTTCTTCTGTTGGCGCCTCCAAACCCCCCTACTCCCCTCCTCTCCCCTCCTCCTCTCCCCCCCTCTACCCCTCCCTATGCCTCCTTCCCCACAGAGGCCTCTTCTCCAACTACCTCACGGGCACCATGCCCATCCCCTCCACCTCCCTGGTTTTTCTGGACGTGGGCCTTAACTTCCTCTCGGGCTCCTTCCCCAAGCTCTCCCTCGCTGTCTGTGCGGCCGACCAGAACTGCTTCCTCAACTCCTCCTGCTGCCGCACCTACGGCGTGCAGCAGCGCCCTACCTCTGCCTGCGCCATCTGTGGAACGACCAACGGGCAAGGGGTGCTGTGCGGTGGTGCACTCTGTTACCCATTCGCCCTGGGAGTTGTCAGTGACCCCTCGCTCCCGCCGGTGGCCCCAGGTGCGTGTTGCATGCTGAGAGGCAGTGAGAAGAGGAGGCTCATACGGTACAAGAAAAAGAGCACTAAGGAAACGGCATTGGGTTGATGTGATGTGGCACTGATGATACTCCAGAGCAGGCTGAAGGAAATGAAATGATGTGGCATGGAATATGGTGAACCGCCACCAGTAGATTAGGAATGCAACTTCTGCCTGTTGCTTGTTCAATGGGACCATCTTACACTATGCTCAGTTGACTTCAAGACTGTCTCAATCTTTTGTTGCCAGCATCAGTCACCTCATTTCTGTCTGACTGGTCCATTGTTTCGTTGCTTTGTGCCTGGCTGTCCCCATGGTGCTTGTACAGGAGTAATTTACACAGTCTCTGTAAATGCTGCCTCAGGTGGGTGGGTCCTCACTCTTAACGCCAACACCCATGCCCCTCTCTCTCTCTTCCTGCACCCATCTCTTTGAAGCGTTTTCTTCCTGCACTCTCACTTACTTTCTGCATTCACCAATCAGACAGGCTATAGCCGTGCTTCGTGCACACATCTTCTTACATACCCTCTAATGCCTTTCTCTTTCCCTGCCCACTCTCTCCTTTCAGTGCCCACTCTGCTTTCCCTGAAGGCATCCCTGGGCGTGACGAACACAGATTGGGCTACCTCCTCTCAATGCCTTGGGAACAACCCGGGATATAGATTTTCAGTCCCCCTCTGGACTGGTGTTATTTGCTCCTCTTCTGACGGAACTCCCATTAATTTGTGAGTGCTCCAAAAACGCACGTATGCATGAGTGTTAAAGAGATTGAAAGTTAGAAGGTGATTAAAACATTGTAGAGCAATCGCACACTTGGGATTAAGTCTGCTTTGCATTTCGCCTCTAGGATCCTGTTGACAGGTCCAGTGCAGGACAGCCGTACTGCCCAACTTCTCATATCAGCGCAGCTGTGAAATCAGGCTTGGTGTCACACCTGGCCTGGTGTTTATCACCGCCAATGGAACGACCCACATTCTTTGCACTTCAATTGTGGGTCCATAAGCCATCCTTATGGGTTCTCCACCCGAGCCCATCCGTACTCCTCCTACTGGTATCTCTACCAGTGCCTATTGCCCCCTCCTCCGCATCACACCCCCCTGGTTGGTGCTGACACACTCCCGGCTCGATTGCTTGCAGGAACATGAGACGTATGAGCCTCAAGGGCACACTGCCTGCCGACATCACCAAGCTCACCGCCCTCTTTGCCGTGTGAGTTCCCCTGCTCTTCTTTCTCTCTCAGTCGTCCTTCCCTTTTACCCAACGGGTTCCACCTGACCAGGCCGACTTGACCCGACCCAACTCTTGCCAGTGGGTCAACCTGACCCGACCCTGGGCAACCGCTGACCTGAACCTTTTTTCTAAAAGGCAACCAATCCAGCTCGAACAAAACCGAGTCATTTGGTGGAATCGACCACCATATCTAGTCATGCTGGATCTCTACTGACAAGCACTATCTGTACCGTTGAAGCAACTTGGTGGTCTGGTAGTTGGAAGTGACCGCTTTGAAGAAGCTTCAAGCGACGGCATTGACCAGGAGCTTGAGGAAAGTGGGACCTCGGTGCATGGTGCAGGAGAGATGTGAGTGCAAGTATCGACCATGAGTAGCCATAAATCTCTCCACCAGCTAGGGAGGTTTCAGCCGCATGCCAAAGTCAAACGCGAGAGCCCTGCCAAAGCCTTTGGTGACTGTTGGGTCCTGGATATTGCTTGAAGCAGACTTGATGGAGAACACTTGATTGAAGAACACTTGCTGCTTGTGTGGCGTGGAAAGTGTTTTGGAAAGGAAGACATTGCAGCGTGGATGATGGCTGAGCGACCATTCCATACTGGTGGGGAAAAAGTGTCCCATGTTTATGCTGTGCCCTCCACTATAACTGGTTTGCGGGATCCATTCCCTCCTCCATTGCCTCCCTGCCCAATCTCACCACGCTGTAAGCTAAGCGGCATGCACAGCTTCATAGTGGCCTCGTTGCTGGCGCACCTTGCTCACTTCTACCCCTTTCTCCTTTCTCGCTCTTGTCTCTCTCACATCTCACCTTTCCTCATTCTAGCGCCACCCATCTCAATCTTGTGCCTGTGTTCATTCGCCTTTTCCCGTGCCTGTGTTCGTTCACCCCCCAGAGGCCTCTTCTCCAACTACCTCACGGGCACCATGCCCGTCCCGCCCACCTCCCTTGTCGCTCTCGACGTGGGCTTTAACTACCTCTCGGGCTCCTTCCCTCAGCTTCCCCTCAAGAGCTGTTCGGCCGACCACAACTGCTTGCTCTCCTCCTCCTACTGCCGCTCCTCCGGTCTGTTGCAGCGCTCCGCCTCCGATTGTGCCATCTGCGGGTCTGCCGATGGCCAGGGGGAGCTGTGCGCTGGTGCGCTATGCGGCCCTGACAGTGCAGATGCAATCAATGCGGGAACTGTCAACTCCCCTACTCTACCATTGGTCCCCATGAAGTGTCTCGGTGAGTGTGGCGCTGCATGCCTCTATTCACGGATGAAACAACAGCAAGCCCATTCCAAATCGTTCTACTTGCCTCCTGCCTGCTCTTGTCTCGAGTTTCCTTCCTAGAAGCTGGGATGATCTTCGATCCAATAGTATATACGGTACACTTCTTGGCAGTGCAGTAATTGTTTCAGCAGTTCTACAGTCGAAGTAGATAGCTTGAATCTGGACATCCGTGTTGAGTGGAGAGGCCTCGGTGCTTCGTGCCATTCAATACCATGACAGCCTATGTAACTGGCTAGACAGTTTTTCTCCCCTGGCCGGTCCATTGCGAGCACTGGCAGGCAGATTGTGGCTATTAACAATGGCAGAGTAGCATCCCTCTCTGTTCCCTGTTGCAATGCCACTCCTGGGACTTCAATGATGTGGAACAACAGCGTTGCACATTCCACATTGTTCCTGTTTTGTCATTTGGGCATGGCTGCCAACGTGGAGCCAGGGACCTGGAATGGCGTGCACTGCTCCGCTTCTGGAGCAGTGCAATTCCATTTGATGCAATGCCATATGATGCAATGCCATTCCGGCTCTGCTCTCCCCTGGAGCCTTTTACTGGATGCCTACTACACTGGACGCTGGCTGCCTGCCCGTCCCTACTTTCTACCTCAACTCTTATCTCTCCCCTCTGTGCGTCTGTCATTGTCTGCTTCTGCGTTTGCCCCTCACCATGTGTGCCTATATCCATGTGGTGGCTGTTTAGATTCGCCTGTGGTCGTGATGGATACTGCCGCAGGTAAAGTCTTCTCTTTGAGACGCACGTGCTCATGCCTTACCATTCTACTGCACCCCTCACCCCTCCCTCTCTTTTCCCTGTTGGAAACAGGCTGCACTTTATGCGTTAGCCTTGAAAAGTATAGGTGTACAGTATCTTTAGTAAGTTTTGTTCTGGTTGGCTTGGGTGTAGAATTTCTCATCCCCAACCTATCCAACCTTCCTCCATCCAAAATCTCATCCATCTTTGGTTGGTTGATTGAATTGGTTGGATCCTCCTAGGTTTTCCCATGATATTTTGTCCGATTGCACCTCATCTACCCAACCCCTCCCCTCCTATATATTGCTACTTAAGGCCATATATCCTACTCTCTACTCAATCAACCGAACCCTTATTCTGACACTCCCTCCTCCTCCTCCTCCTCCTCCTCCTCCTCCTCCTCCTCCTCCTCCTCCTCCTCCTCCTCCTCCTCCTCCTCCTCCTTACCACCACCACCACCATCCCCCCTTTCTCCATCCCCATCCCAGCATCGGCTCTACTGAGCATCAAGACATCGTTGGGAATCACTGACTCCACGTGGGTCGATGCCTCTTCCTGCGTGAACGACAATACTGCCATCATCCTCTCCGGCACCTGGAATGGCGTGCACTGCTCCACTTCTGGGGCCGTCACGAATGTGTGAGTGCTGCAAGCAACCACTAGCGTATGATGTCATCTATGCTTTTGGTGGTGGTTTTTATATTCCCACTGGCTACTGGTAGTAGGGTTGTTGGACAATTATTCCTACGGGTTTTGGATTCGATGAAACATTGATCTTGTTTCCGCAATTTGTTAATGCTTGTATTATGGTTGTGTCTACATCTCCCATACCCTCAAACCCCGCATATTAGGCATTTCCAAAAAAAGAGAGGAAAACAACACGATGTCATTTCCATTTTGATTGTAACGAGTTTTTTAGTCGGACTGAACCTGTTCGAGTTCGATTCGAAGCCTTGAAAGCTTCTACACTGTAGTGCCAAATCCCAAAGCTCGCATTGCATTGACCAATACTGTTCAGTTCGTACCGAACAACAAGCCAAGATATCCCAAGGTATCGTCTTGTTTCACATGGGCCCATACACCTAACAGTCGTTTTGTGTGCCTAATGTTCCCTTCCTCGCAATCTCCCCCACTCTGGTTGGTGCCACCACACTCCTCTTGCCTGTGTGCAGGAACGTGTCTTCCATGGCCCTCAAGGGCACTATCCATGCCGACATCTCCAAGTTCACTGCCCTCACATCCCTGTGAGTTCTCCTCTCCTTTTTTCCCCTTCTGACCTGAATATAATTTCTCTTCCTCTCCTCTCTCGTGTGTCCAATCCCCTTTTCCATCCCCCTCATCGTCAATCTCTCTCAACTGGTCCTTGTATCGATACGACACCAAGGCACACAAAGGGTAAAGGTATGGCATGGCAGGTATCCCTCATCAAACTAGCGAGCATGGCCTAAGGGAGATCCACAAGGGGCTTCAACCCGGCGAAGCCATCCCCAGGGGACAGGGCCGTATGTGGCCCTCCTTCCTGCGGGTTTTCCGCCCTGGCGCCATGGCAGCCGTCTTGAGGAGTCGGCACTGAAGTGGCGTCAAACGGCCGTATTTGTTTCTAGTTGGTTTCACCTTATTTAGGGCACTCATAACAAACACTAAAGCATTCAGGTATGAGCACATTGTAGCGATTGGCAGGCAAAGGCGGAAGTGGCTCGCCGATGCCAAATGAGCCGGGCTCGGCCTGAGCGAGGGAGTGAAGGGGATTGCGACCAGTCAGTCGTCAGCTTCATACCCCAGAGGGAGAGCAGCCACCCGCTGCGTGTGCCCTGTGTTGGGGTTTGGCTGCATGCATCGTGAGGCGGCCACCTTCTCCACTAGCCTGCCCTTCTTCTCACTTATGGTCAGCTCATGCTCCAGCTTCCTCCCTGACGGCCCGAGTTCCTCTTTGTGTAGAATATTTCTGTGGGAAAAGAGGGAGCATCTTCTTCTGCTGCCCCGGGTCCACCCCTCCTCATTGCAAGCTGCGTCTCATCCCATCGCATTGAAACATCCCATTCAATCCACCGGGACCAACTGTTCATCTAAATGCAACCACCGAGTGTTCCAATGTGCATTGCAATCACCTGATCGTCTCGCTTTAATCCCATCCCACCACCCCCCTCGCCCTCCTTCCCCCAATGCCGCAGGGACCTGTCCAGCAACCTCTTCTGCCAGAACCTCGCATCCTTCACGTCTGGCTTCTCTACCCTCCAGGCCATCAAGCAGATGTGAGTGACGCCCGTGCTGAGTGTGACGCCCGTGCTGAGTGTGACGCCCGTGCTGAGTGTGACGCCCGTGCTGAGTGTGACGCCCGTGCTGAGTGTGACGCCCGTGCTGAGTGTGACGCCCGTGCTGAGTGTGACGCCCGTGCTGAGTGTGACGCCCGTCCTAAGAGCAGGACATGCCCCCGTAATGCTCTTGCTTTGCCCATGGGCTCGTCGCTCGTTGTGTATTCATCGTTATCTTGAAGCGTCACAATCATCAAAGTGAATCCACCATTGCATTCGTTCAGGCTGCCCGTCTGTGCACCAACCTTCGTCTGATATCCCACCACACATTCAGCTTGTTTCAGTGGTCTTGTTTTCCTGGGCTCACCCATTCCCCTCAACCAACCACTCACAAGTACCCTTCTTGCTTCCTCCCCCACACCCCTCTTCTGCCCCTTGCCTCCATTTTCTACCATGCATCATTCTTCCCCCTTTCCTTATTCCGATCCCTTTTCTCTTTCTGCTTCTATCTTACCGTGCTCTCTTTCATCCTCCTGCTCTGTTTCCTCCAACTCCCTTCCCTCATTCCTGTCCTTTATCCTTCCTCTTCCCTCTCCCTTGCATGCCTCCTCCCCTTTCAGCCTTCTTAACAACAACTGGTTCTCGGGCTCCATTCCATCTGCCCTCGTCTCCTTGCCCGCCCTCACCTACCTGTAAGTGACCCTACGCTTCCCATTCACACATTGCAATCGGAGCCTCCAGGGTTGAAGATGGATAACCTGCCAGATGTCGAATAGACCCATGCATCGAGCACCACATCCAGCCACGCTACGTTCCATGTGCATCGGACCGAGGGCATTCCGATGGCGCCTCCGGTACAGTTCGACTGACCTGATATTCACTCTAACGGTTTGGACGGTTCTGCAACTTAGGTCACACATGCGTTGCCTTAACCAGAAAAAGGTGCGACTCAGAGCAAATTAAGTGCTCCAAGTTCCTCCCTCATAGAATCGTCCGCCCCTTTCGGACGAAGTTTAGAAGGATGAAGATGTTGGTTTCTTGATTTTTTTTGTTCTAATTTTATTTCTGGGGGGTTGATATTTTTTTCCTGAAATTGCAATTCTCATGAATTTAGTAGTCCATTGAACAGAGTAAAGTAAAACATGTGTGACAAAAAACAACAGAGGTTTTGCTTGACTCGAACCTGGAACGTGTTCAATGTGGAGCAAACTGCAGTTTGGCACTTTGCTCATGCCTACACACCACACCACACCGCTGACCCACATGTATCTACAAAATTTCCCGTCTTTAAGTTTCTTCCAAGCCCAGTGACTACGCGTGAGAAAGTATCGAACTCGAACCGGTTCAGGTCGAAATAGGTCGAGCTTGCTCTTTACTCGATTTGAGAGGTGAAGAGGTTTGTTTCGGCTCGAGTACTAGGTTCGGGCCATTGTGAATCAACTTATCTCAACCACCTGAACCACCTACCTCAAGGGACCTGCATGCAAACGCACTGACTGGGACGGTGCCAGCCCTGTCCACCTCTCTCCTCTTCCTCTCCCTGCAAGACAACTTCCTCGTGGGAAGCTTTCCTAAAGCATCACTGACGAGGTGTGACGCGAGCAGCAACTGCCTGGCGGATGCATTGGCGTGCAGCGAGGCGAGCGCTGTGGCTCAAAGGGATGCGGAGGACTGTGCCATCTGCGGGTCAGAGGACGGGCAGGGGCTGCTGTGCTTCGGAGGGCTGTGCCAGCCAGATGTGGATGGCACCACCGTGCATGCTGATGACATGGACTTTCCTCGCATGACCTGCGCTGGTGAGTCATGGCACATGGTGGCGGTGAGTTGTGTCATGTCGTGGTGGGTCATGGCACATTCCAGCAGTGCTTCCTGCCATGTGGCAGTGCTTCCTGCCATGTGGTAGTGCTTCCTGCCATGTGACAGTGCGTGCATCACTGAAACAGATGTACTGGGGAATCACTTTCATGGCTCTGTCTATCCATTTTATTTTTACTGCTCTATCCATCCATCTCTACTCTCCCTTCCCTCACCGCCCCCATTCCTCCCACCTTGCTTGCCATTCCCCCTGGCACTGCCCACTGCAGAAGCGCCGGTGGTCACAATCCAAGCGACCGATGGTGAGACAGTCCGAGAGGCACATGCGAGCTCACATGGATGCTATCACCTTGCGCTGTGTCACAAGTTTGTCTCTTGTTGGCGGACTTTTCTTATCATACTAACCGAAGTTTAGTGCAGTGACTTTACCTTCATTCCGTCCACCATCCCCACTCCATCCTGTCAGCTCCCTCCTCTGCAATCTCTCTCGCAGTCTCTGTTACTCAACCTTTTCCCTCCTCCCATCCCTGCCCCTCCCACTCTCGCCTCTCAACCCTCCTGGCCCCTCACGCCCTCAACAGCGCAAGCGCTGCTGGCAGTGAAGGGCGTGCTGGGGGTGACCTTCACAACGTGGGGGGTTGGCAAGCCATGCACCACGAACTCTACTGGGCCGGCCATTGCAGGCACCCTCACTGCTGTATCCTGCAACACTTTCGGTAGAGTTCGCACCTTGTGAGTCCGCACCACTGCTTGTGAGTCTGCTTCTTCTGCACTGCTGCTGCTGCAGGAGCTGTTTTCTGCTGCTGCTGATTATCCTGCAGTTATGGATCATTCCCGTTCGGTGCTGAAACCATGCTACTGCTCTTTCCAGTTTCCCTCACCACTTCATCCAGCTGTCACCACAACTCTTCCTTATCTGCTTTGTTCCTTCCAGGCAACTAGGGCGTCTCAAACTAGCAGGCACTCTCCCTCTTGCAGTCACCGATCTTACGGCTCTCACTTCTCTGTAAGTATGGCTTTCTTACAAGCTGTGCTGTCCCCTATTACATGACATCCCAAAAAAAATCCCTTCTTTCATTCCACTCATGTTACAAAGATCTGCATCTTGCCTCTCCCCATGTTCCACAGCCCAACCTTCCATGCTGCACTACCCATCTCTAATTGTTTTCTATCCTCCCCATCCCCCCACTTCCCTTCCCTCTTTTCACACACTCTCCATCTTTTCCCAACACGTCTCTCCCCTCGCTGCCAGTGATCTGAGCGGCAATCTCTTTCAGGGCCGCCTGGACGAGGTCGTCACACACCTTCGCCTTCTCACTGCCCTCCAGTCCATGTGCGTTGCTCTCTGCACGTGTGCTGCAAGCACGTGTGATCTCACCAGATTCTCTTCCAGCATCTAGCCACACAAAGGTTGTTTGTCTCTTGCCCTTGTACCAAGGCATGCTACCTTGAACGGCAGCACTCGTGCTCAGAAATCCTTCCACCCCCTAAGCTCTACTGGTTTGCATGCGCCTTGATGTTGAGTTGACCCTCTTTCATTCTCCATCTACCCAACCCTCCCCCCCCCCCTCGACTTGCAGCAATCTCTCATACAACTGGTTCTCACACACTGTCCCTGGATACCTGCTTGCGCTTCCCAATCTTTCCAACCTGTGAGATACCATACGTACCTACCTGCTGAGGTGCCATGTTTCCTTTAACCTCCCCTCATGTCTTTCCTTTCGCTTCCCACTCCTCGCATGCCACCTCACGTCTCCTTGCAGCAACCTCACGCCCACTTCTCAAAAGAACTCCTCCCCTCGCCACCCCCCACCAGCTTGCTGGGCTTCAACTACCTGACGGGCTCGCTGCCTGGCAGCATAGCGGCGCCTCTCAAAGCTCTGGACGTGCAGTTCAACTTCCTTGCCGGCTCCTTCCCCGCCCTCGGCCTCGCCTTCTGCTCCGCCCGCATCAACTGCTTTGCTTCCACCGCCAACTGCAAGCACCCCACAAGGCCCGCTGAGATCCCGCGCGCAGCAGCCGCCTGTGCCATCTGCAACACCACGAACGCTCAGGGCAAGCTCTGCATCAACATCATTGGTGGTGGGATATGCAGCGTCACTCCTCCCTCGCTCGTGCTCCCACCAGGCACACCCAACAGTGCCTCATCGCCTGTGCTCCCTCTGGTCTGCACCTCTGCTGCAAGTGTGCCCATGGATGCGACTCAAGCCGCTGCGCTGATGAATGTGAAGGTGGCGCTGGGAGTGTCGTTTCCAGACTGGCGGGTCGATGCCCTCTGCACCCTCGTGGGCTCGCCAGTCCTGGCCCCCAACACCTGGAATGGCGTTGTGTGTGACGAATCGGGTGCCCGAGTGTGAGTGCCCGAGTGTGAGTGCCCTGCCTGCTTCTGTTCTCGCTGTGTGTGGTCGTTCCACCGAGCCTGGTAGGAAGTTGCTGACTTGCAGCAATAGGACCTCTTCTGTCTTTTATCCTCCCAACACCTATCCCAGTGGCAAGCATTTGATCATTGGTTGCCATGCACTTTGTGCATTCAGTTCAGTATACTACCCACTGTTACAGCTTCTTGTGTTTCTATCACATGATACATCTGCTACCCTCACTCTGCTGCTTAAGATCTCCATTCCGGGCGTGTGCTATTCTCCCTGTATGTGGTGCCCTCCCAACGAGTCCTGCCCTCTCCATGTGCACTGCAACCAATCACGACACGCAGGTCGCTCAAGGGGCAAGGCCTCACAGGGAGCATACACTCAGAGATCTCCAAGCTCTCCACCCTCACCGTGCTGTGGATACACATGCTCACCACCCTCACCGTGCTGTGAGTACACATGCTCACCACCCTCACCGTGCTGTGAGTACACATGCTCACCACCCTCACCGTGCTGTGAGTACACATGCTCACCACCCTCACCGTGCTGTGAGTACACATGCTCACAATCAACGAGTCCCCCCCGCACCGTGCAGAATATTCCTGATTCAGGGTTCACACACAGCATCGCTCATGCACCTGCTATTCATTATCCAATGCTCACGCAGTTCGCTGCTTCACCTCTGCCCCCTGCACCAATTCGCCTTCCTCCATTCACCTGTTTTCTTCCTCCCTGCATCGCTTGCCGAGCTGGCATGGCAGTGACCTGCAGTCCAACCGGCTGGAAGGCAAGATGGACGCCTTCACTGCCAACATCAAGGCGCCTCTTGTGCTCAAGGAGCTGTCAGTCCCTGCCCCCACCCACGCACCCTTCCACCCTTCCATCCATCCATCCGTCTGTCCACCCGCCCACCCCTCCTTCCATCCAACCATCCTCCTTCGCATCCACCCACACCACCGTTCAGCTGGTTGGCAGATGAATTTCAGGCTTGAATGTCGAGTCCCTGACCGGTCTGCTTTATACAAACTGGTCACTGCCACTGCTGCCTCTCTCACCTCGCCTTCCATTGGCTTCGTGCCCCACACACTTGACAGCACAAGCAAGAAAATGCTACAAGTTGACAAGAACTAACGAAAGATAAATAATCTCATCCCTCGGTCCTCCATTCCCCCTTGCCCCCATCCCCCGTGCACCCATGCAGCTACCTGCAGTACAACTACCTCTATGGCACCTTCCCCTCGACCCTCCTCACCCTCAAAACGCTCTCAACAATGTGAGTCACTTTCAGAAATAACTATGAAAGATGTAGCAGGACACACGTGCTTCCTTCATTTTAGTCTGCCCCATAATTTCCTCGCTTCCTCTACCACCACATCATATCCCACCACATGCCTTTTCACCACATGCCTTTGAACCACCTGCCTTTTCACCACCTGCCTTTTCACCACCTGCCTTTTCACCACCTTCCTTTCAACCACCTGACTTTCCACAACCTGCCTTCACACCATCTTCATATTCACCATCTGTCCTTCCACTTGTCTTCTCCCACCCTCCTCCACCACGCCATCAGCTCCGTGGCCTTCAACTACCTCACCGGATCGCTCCCCACCGCACTCCCCACCACGCTCGCCTCTCTGGACGTGCAAAGCAACTTCCTGGCGGGTTCCGTGCCGGCCAACAGCATTGCCTACTGCGCCAGCACGGGCAACTGCCTGGTGGACGCGTCCAAGTGTGCATCACTAGGACTGGCACAGCGCAGCGCCGCTGAATGTGCCGTCTGTGGCTCCACCAACGGCCAGGGCGCTCTGTGTGCTGCTGCCACCAGCTGCCGGGTTGCTGCTGCTGGGGCTGGGGTGGCGTCCCCCCCTACTGCACTTTCTGCAAGCCTCACTCTCTTCTGCGAGGCTATTCCCATGGACTTAGCAACAAGTGAGTGTGCTCTTGTGCTTTCTTTGTGCACCTATAATATGTCAAACGGTAAGTGCATACAAGGTATGTGCATAGCCAATCCTAAGCTAAGGTCAAAGTCACCCAAAACAAAACAGAATCAGTCCCCCCTAACCACCTCTGTTATCTCATTCCCCCTCATGCTCCCTTGGTTTGAAGGAGTGACGGATTTAGAAACAGGTGAGTGCAGAGGCAAGTACTCCCAGTTACGTTTTGCCCAAAACGTCTAACACGGAGCTAAGGACTAGTTCTGATTTTCCATGCCACGTAAGGGATACCCGAGGGGCTGGGCTTTAGGATGCGATACAGGTTTGTTACCATTTCTCAGGAGCTAAGTGGTGAAAACATGTGATGCCTGCTACAAGTGCCTACATCACCACCTACCCACCTGCTCTCTCCTCTCTCCTCCTGCACTCACCTCCCATGCACGCCTTGCAAGCACAAACGATGCTAGCCGTCGAAGCTGCACTGGGGGTGACGCTCACAGACTGGGCAGGGTCTCAGGGCACGTGCACATTGGAGGGGCAGACTCCCGGCCCAGGCGCATGGACCGGCGTCTATTGTAGCTCAACAGGGGCTGTTGTAGGCATGTGAGTGCTGCCATGCTATGCCATCCTTCTGTGGGCATGTGAGTGCTGCCATGCTATGCCATGCTTCTGTGGGCATGTGAGTGCTGCCATGCTATGCCGTGCTGCTGTGGGCATGTGGAAAGTTGCTCTTTTGTTGCCACTGAAGCTTGATTGTGTTGTGTACATGTAACATGGATGGATTGAGTGGTAACCTGCTGTCTTTCGCTCTTTTGCTTCGCTCTCCTTCTTTTCTGCTTCACTGTGCAGTGTGCTGCCAAATAGGAAGCTGAGTGGAAGCCTCTCAACGGACATCACAAAGCTCACAGCCCTCACAATGCTGTACGCCCTTCCATGTCCCCTTCCTGTTGTGGACCCTGCCATAGTTATCTGCCCTGTCCTGCTACTTGTTGGTCGAACCCAGCTTACTGGCTCGTCTTCCTTTTTTTCTTTTCACCGAATCGCTTCTGTTCGTGTTTGCATGTGTCTGCATGCATGCGTGCACGTGTGTGCATGCATGTGTGCATGCATGTGTGCATGCATGTGTGCATGCATGTGTGCATGCATGTGTGCATGCATGTGTGCATGCATGTGTGCATGCATGTGTGCATGTGTGCATGCATGTGTGCATGCATGTGTGCATGCATGTGTGCATGCATGTGTGCATGCATGTGTGCATGCATGTGTGCATGCATGTGTGCTTGTGGTTGCATGCATGTGTGCTTGTGGTTGCATGCATGTGTGCTTGTGGTTGCATGCATGTGTGTGCATGCATGTGTGCAAGTTCGTGCATGCATGTGTGCATGTGTATGCATGCATGTGTGCATGTGTGTGAATGCATGTGTGCATGCATGTGTGCATGCATGTGTGCATGCATGTGTGCATGCATGTGTGCATGCATGTGTGCAGCGACCTGAGCTCCAACCTCTTCTAGCGCCGCCTGGATGTCTTTCTCTCTGCCGTCTCTTCCCTCAAGGCACTCAAGAACATGTACGCTTCACCACCGTCCACTAGCATTGTTCATCTGCTGAATGCTTGATAATGTCGACTGTCAACCACACACAGAACCCCCCCCCCCCCCCCCCCCCCCCCCCCCACCACATGCACACAAACATGCACACGCACACGCACAAACACATTCACACATACGTACATACCCATACAACGCACACATACCCACACACAATTCTGTTAACCCACACACATACACACACACACCAACACACACACCCACACTCACACACGCATGCTATGAGGTGCACATTGACATGGTATTGGGTGAACATTGACATGATATTGGGTGAACATTGACATGGTATTGGGTGCACATTGACATGGTATTGGGTGCACATTGACATGATACTGTATGCTGTGCTGTGTGTGTATCGAGTCACTGAACGTTGTTTTGTGCTGCAGCATGAATCCGCTTCTAATCAATTTCCCTCCTGAAATGCCCCTCACGTCACATCACTCCCCAACCACAGTCACCTGCAATACAACTGGTTTTCCAGCTCCATCTCCTCCTCCCTCATCGCCCTGTCTGCTCTCTCCACCCTATGAGTGATCCCCTCTCCACCCTTGTGCGTGCTTTAAAAAGCCCCAAGCATTATTTCCACCCCCATCCTGTACACATTCAGTCAATGCTCCCGCAGATACACGCCCTCTCCCACACTTGCCTCACTCTCAACACACATGTTCATGTTCATCCCCACTGGACCCTCTTCCTCCTCCACCCTCCACTACCCAACACCTGTTCATGTTCTTGCTCTGCCAACACCTGTTGTTGCAACAAGCTCAAGTGCAACTGCCTTATGCTTGCCCAACTCTCAGACCCTCAACCCCGCCTTTCTTCCCTTTCCTCATGCTCCTTCCACTTTCCCCTCCCTCGCCCTTCCTTCCCCCGCCCCCACCCCCCACCCACACTTCCACGCACAGCAAGCTGAACCGCAACTATCTGACGGGCACAATGCCTGCTTTCAAGACCTCGCTCAAGGTCTTGAACGTGGCCAGCAACCTGCTCTCGGGCGCCTTTCCCGCCATCTCCCTCACCGCCTGCGATGCCCGCTCCAACTGCCTCTCCATCGCCACCAAGTGCGCCAACGCTGCCGGCACGGCACAGCGTGCAACCTCAGAGTGCAGCGTGTGTGGGTCCACCGATGCTTCTGGCGTTCTGTGTGGGGGAGGGCTGTGCGCCCCTGATGCCTCCGCCCCTGCTGCCTCCTCCAACCCCAATACTGACGGCCAGCTGCTGCTGCCACTGAGGTGCCTGGGAGTGCCCATGGATGCGGCCATGGGGTTGGCGCTGCTGAGTGTGAAGGCATCGCTGGGTGTCACGTTCACGGATTGGAATGTGGATGCGCCGTGTGCACTGGCAGGCCAGGCCGTGGTGCCGAGCTCGTGGTCGAGCGTTGTGTGTGACGCCACTGGCAAGGTCCTCAGCCTGTGAGTGCAGGGGGGCTGCTTGGGGTCTCTTCTTTGTCGTTGTGTTATGTGTGTGTGTGTGTGTGGTTGGGCACAGGCTGTCGTGCTCCTAGAGGATCACACTTGTGCTTTGCCATGCAGCGTAGCATCATGTCATTTGAGCCTTCATCTACTACTGCTGCAACGTCACCGTGTCATCTTTATCATTCTCCCTTGCTGGTGAACCACTGTGCACCATCTTGCGCCACACACACGCAGCACACTGGGCACTCAGCTGCTGCCAGGGACTGTCAACTCCTCTGTGTCAACACTCACCTCTCTCACCAGACTGTAAGCTGCACCCTCTATTTGCCACCTCACTGTGTGTTGTGAATATTCACCTTTCTTTTGCAGTGGGCACATAAGTTTCACCTTACATTCTCTAGGGCTCATCTTCTCACATCACATGCTCAGATGCTCTCGCTGTCACGTGCTATGCTCACCATCTCACGTTGGCACATGGACATACGACACACTCTCATGCTCACATGCTCTGTGCTGCACGTGTGCCGGCTGTGCCATGCTGCACGTGTGTGGGCTGTGCCATGCTGCACGTGTGTGGGCTGTGCCATGCTGCACGTGTGTGGGCTGTGCCATGCTGCACGTGTGTGGGCTGTGCCATGCTGCACGTGTGTGGGCTGTGCCATGCTGCACGTGTGTGGGCTGTGCCATGCTGCACGTGTGTGGGCTGTGCCATGCTGCACGTGTGTGGGCTGTGCCATGCTGCACGTGTGTGGGCTGTGCCATGCTGCACGTGTGTGGGCTGTGCCATGCTGCACGTGTGTGGGCTGTGCCATGCTGCACGTGTGTGGGCTGTGCCATGCTGCACGTGTGTGGGCTGTGCCATGCTGCACGTGTGTGGGCTGTGCCATGCTGCACGTGTGTGGGCTGTGCCATGCTGCACGTGTGTGGGCTGTGCCATGCTGCACGTGTGTGGGCTGTGCCATGCTGCACGTGTGTGGGCTGTGCCATGCTGCACGTGTGTGGGCTGTGCCATGCTGCACGTGTGTGGGCTGTGCCATGCTGCACGTGTGTGGGCTGTGCCATGCTGCACGTGTGTGGGCTGTGCCATGCTGCACGTGTGTGGGCTGTGCCATGCTGCACGTGTGTGGGCTGTGCCATGCTGCACGTGTGTGGGCTGTGCCATGCTGCACGTGTGTGGGCTGTGCCATGCTGCACGTGTGTGGGCTGTGCCATGCTGCACGTGTGTGGGCTGTGCCATGCTGCACGTGTGTGGGCTGTGCCATGCTGCACGTGTGTGGGCTGTGCCATGCTGCACGTGTGTGGGCTGTGCCATGCTGCACGTGTGTGGGCTGTGCCATGCTGCACGTGTGTGGGCTGTGCCATGCTGCAGCGAGCTGGGCAACAACCTCTTCTCAGGCCGCCTGGATTCCTTCCTCACCCCTCTTCTTCCCGTCAAGACCCTCAAAGTCCTGTGAGTTGCACTTGCTCCCACAACCCCAACCACACTGCACCCCCAACCCAACCACACTGCACCATTGCCGCACCTGGGTGGTCTTGCCTGTCTTGCCCGTCTTGCCTCTCTTGCATATGCCTCTCTTGACTGTCTTCAACCTCTTCCCCATGTCTTCCCATGACAATCATGCATCCCATATATGGCACGCAATTCAAATACCGCACACTGTGATTCAGCACCCTTATTTCTGCTCTTACCCCTCCCCTCCCAGCCATGTGCACAACAACTACCTGTCGGGTGCTGTGCCACCATCATTCACTGCTTTCGCCGCCCTCTCTGAACTGTGAGCTCTCTCCCCTCGCCTTGTGCCATGTTCCTTGCATATCGAGTTTCGAGTCTATTCTATTTCTGTAAATTCTCTCCCTCATGTATCTCACTTCTTCATATACCTCCCTCCTTATTGTCATATGCTCATGACATCACCATGTGGACTTCCCTTCCATCCCCATTCCCTTCCCCTTTACAGCAAGATCCAGGGCAACTACCTGACGGGCAGCATGCCGGCAGCGCTGCCGGCGTCCCTCAAGTACCTGGACGCATCAGGGAACTACCTGGTGGGAACGTTCCCCACCACCACCACCACCTACTGCAGCTGCGCCAGCAACTGCTTCAAGGACAGCACCAAGTGCACCAGCGGCAGCACGCAGCGAGCAGCAGCAGCATGTGCCATCTGCGGCAGCACCGATGCCACCGGAGTGCTCTGTGATGGCGGCACGTGTGCTCCCAGTTCGACGGCTCTGATCGCAGCAAAGACTGTGAATACGGGGACGGCTGAGATGTACTGCGCGGGTGCTCCCATGGATGCTGCCATGGGTGAGTGCAGCGAGCAGTGAGGCCAGGCAGGAGGGATGTGTATGTGAAATGGGTACATGTGAGAAAGTGGTTGAACAAGGGAGAGAAAGAGTTCAAGAGCCTTGCAGGAGTGCCTGCTCCTTTCTCTACGACCACTGTACCATCTATGATCTCAAAAAAGATCGTATCCCACAGTTCACCTTGCTCCAAGAATCAACCACATTGCCTTACCCAACCTGTCCACCACTCCCCCTTCCCCTTCCCTCCCCAGCTGCGGCGCTACTGAGTGTGAAGGCATCGCTGGGAGTGTCGTTCACGAGCTGGGCGGTGAGCTCGCCGTGTGCCGTGGAGGGAGTGGCAGCACCGCCAGGCGCGTGGTCCAACGTCCTCTGCAACTCCGCCTTCAAACCCGACTCCCTGTCAGTCACCCATCTCCCTGTCAGTCACCCGTCTCCCTGTCAGTCACCCGTCTCCCTGTCAGTCACCCGTCTCCCTGTCAGTCACCCGTCTCCCTGTCAGTCACCCGTCTCCCTGTCAGTCACCCGTCTCCCTTCCCTGTCAGTCACCCACTCCTCACACCGCAGCTGACTCGCCCACGCCGCCGCTACTGCTGCTGAGAGTGATCAATCTTGAACCTTAACCGCACGAGCTCATTTCTGAAGCACTGCCTGAAGTTCTTTTTCGAACAAACCGCCTTAGCTGTGTTTGGCTGTTGTTTGGATGAGCAGCAAGCTGTCGGGGCAGAAGCTGGCAGGAAAGATGCACTCTGACATCTCCAAGCTCTCCACCCTCACCTCCGTGTAAGTTTATTTTTACGTCTCTCAAAGGTCTCTCTCCCCAACCAACATCCCTCACTTCCACGCCACGTGTTAGTATCCCCATTCGTGCCTTCCATGTTTGGGTTTTTTTATCGTCCAACTTCGTCAGCCTCCCTTCTTAACCAACTCCCACATTCATATATCAGATGCATTCACTGTATCCTGTATGACACACCAATTGACTTATGCACCCACCGCCACTGCTTGCTTATCTACTCATTCCAAATCGACCCTTGTTGCTGTTTATCCTCGTTGTCTCTCAACCCCTAATGGATTTACCGTGCTGTCTTTGATTCTCGTCTTTCGTGCTTATCTACCTTGTTCAACTCAACCCGTGGTGCTGATTCAAGCCCTTCTCGCGTGTCCGACTCAAGACCGAGTATGTATACACCCCTCACCTCTCTCCCTCCTCTTTAAACCTCGTATGTATACCACCTCTCTTTTAACCCCGTACAGCGATTTCAGCAGCAACCTATTGCAGGGGCGTCTGGATGCATTCACAACCGACTTCAAGGCGCTCACCTCGCTCAAGCAAGCGTGAGTGGCGAGGCCATGGTGTCCCTTGGCACGAGGGCAGAGCAGAAGGTGTAAACATGTAGAGCAGAGCAGAGTAGCTGTGAGCTTGCAGAGCACACAAGCTGCAACAGAAGCATTAACTTCAGAGGAGGCACACTGCTGAAGTAGCCACCATGTGGAGCTGCCTGCCGCAACTGTCGCTCCCTGCCATCTCATCCTCTTTATCAAATCTCCCCAGCTTCCCTTCTCGCCCTCCTATCTGCATCCTTCTCTGCTTCCCCCAAACTCCCCCCACTCCCCTTTTCTCCCCTGCCTTTCCCTCCACTCCCCTCCTATCCTCTCAGAACTCACCACATCTCCTTGCACCACATCTCTCATTTCTGCCCACACCTCTACTCTACCCCCACCTGCCTGCCTCTCCATCTCAACCCTCGCCCATGGCAGCAACTTCAACTTCAACTGGTTCGCTGGGTCCATCCCCTCGGCCCTTGTCGGCATCACCTCCCTCACATCATTGTGAGACCTCCTTGCCTTCTGATTCTCAGGCCTTCGCTGATGCTGCTCAATTGCCTTCGCTGATGCTGCTCAATTGCCTTCGCTCCTGTTGCCCCATTGCATTCGCTCCTCCTGCCTCACTGCATCTTTTTCCGCCTCTCACCTTTACTCTCACTTTCCTCGACTCTCAGAATCTATGACCCTCACCTCATTTTCCCACTCTTTACCCCCATGCTCACCTCCTCACTCTCCCCCCATCAGTGCCGCGAGCTACAACTACCTGTACGGCCCCGTGCCAAAGCTCGGCACGGCTCTCAAGACTATCGACGTGCAGAAGAACTGGCTGTCCGGCACATTCCCCGGCACTGGCTTCCTCTCCTGCTCTGCCTCCTCCAACTGCCTCGCCAGCGCAGGCGCATGCAACTCCATAGGCACCACACAGCGCCCATTGACTTCTTGCGCCGTCTGTGACTCTCCCACTGGGGCTGATCCCATCTGTGCCGGCGGCACCTGTGCTCCCAACACTGCCGGCCCGCTTGCCACCTCCACCACCCCCACCGCCTCGTCTCCCATTCTCCCTCGCTTCTGTGTGGGTGTGCCTTTGAACGCATCACAAGCCGCAATTCTCCTCTCTGTGAAGACGGCTCTCGGGGTCACCTTCACCGAGTGGTCTGCCAGTACCCTTGCAGTAGCCCCCAAGGCCAAGACCCATGGCCGTGAAGTCAGGAATGGGCCCAAGGGGACGGGACGGCGGCGCTTGGTCGAGAGTGAAGCGGGCAGGGAGAGGGTGCTGCTGGTGGCTCCACCTTCAGGGCAGGCGGGCCTGTGCACGATTCAAGGCCAGACGCCCGTGCCTGGCTCCTGGCCAGGCGTGTTCTGCTCTTCTGCCGGCATTGTCATCGCCCTGTGAGTGCTGTGCTGCTGCCCTGCTCTCCTGAATTACCCCGGCTGATGTGCTGCTGCTCCTCTGCACGCACTGCCACACCTTCCCTGCAATCCCAAGCCCCAAGAAGTTATTGTGCCGATTCTTTTAGCTCTTATGTGTGAACCCACTACGCTAGCCAACCCCTGTCCTCATGCCTGACTTCGAATCACCACGCTGTCTTCTCCTGCTGCTCCTCTTCCCCTGCTGCCCCCCCTGCGCGCTCCCGTCTGTGTGGTGGGCAGGGATCTGCGGAGTTTCCTGCTGCGAGGCACCGTGCACGCCGACATCACCAAGCTGTAAGTTGTTGGGGGGTGACTGTATACGACTCGACTCGAGCATTCATATTCTGAGTCGATTGAAATGACACCGTGGGCGCAGGCATTTCTAGACTCACCACACGCATCGCACTGTAAGGCCTTAAATTCGCATTTTGAGCTAAAGATGTTAGGGGTTGATGTTTTAAATATGCTCAGTGGGGTTTGGCACAGGCGACAAGACGGGATTTTCTCTTTATGGGCAGATAGCACGATGTTCGCAACCCATAAAGCACTCATCTCACCCGTATTTCGTATTACAACATGCACATTCGTTAGAGCATTCAACCAATATCCCTCCGTCCCACAATCTTCAGCTATACTTATCGTTCTCGCCATGATTTCCCCCCCATGCACAGCTACCTTAATGTGTTCCCACCACTATGAATCCCCTCTGTGTGCTCCCACCCACAGCTACCTGTGGTCCAACCTCTTTAACCAGCGCCTTGACTCCTTGGTGGCTCCTATTCTGCCCTCGGCCTCTCTCAAGGAGTTGTGAGTGCACCTCATGCCCCGGCCTCTTCAGAGGAAGCTGCAAATGCTGCAACTCGCACGCACACAACCTTATCGGGCCTATGATTCTCGGTTCAGTACCTTTTCTCTCCGGGACTAAGGGCTACTGTTGTGACCCAGACTGCCATGTGTAGGATCAGAGATGCAGGGTCGAAGCTTGCTGCACAGCCAGCCCCCACACGTTCTTCCATGCCCCACCTGTTGAAGACCTTCTCAATTTATTCTCTGCACCATCTCTACTGCTACTGTGTTGCATGGATTTGTCGTGCTCAGTTGCTGACACTGGTCTCTCACCGTCTCATGCGTTGCTCTTCATCTGCCATTCTCCGTCCTGATTGCTCCTATCCCTTCAACGCATGTACGCGTTGTGTTCTCGTGTGCATGTGTGTGTATGCCTGTGTGCATGCATGCACTGCACCATGCATGCGTCTCTGCATGTGTGCATGCCTGCACGTGTCCCACCAGGGCGGTGAGCTTCAACTGGCTCTACGGCTCTGTGCCATCCAAGCTCGTAGCCATGGCCGCCCTCTCCAATCTGTAACAACCCGCGCTTCCTGTCTCTTGCCTTCTTTGCAAGAGATGTCTGGAAACTCTAACAGAAAACAAACACCATAACCATTTTCACTTCACCATCCACCCCTACTTTCCCCAATGCACCATTCCTTTCCATCCCCCTCTACTTTCCTTTCAAATTCTTTCCATCCCTTCGTAACCCATCCACCTTTTTGTTCATACTCCTCTCTTATCCTCCGTTTTCCATTCTCCACCCCTCTTCCCTATCTTCCCCCTCGTCTCCCATCCATCCCAACCACCAGTCGCTTCAGCTACAACTATCTGACAGGCTCGGTGCCCAAGCCCGGTGCCACCCTCAAGGTTCTCGACACGCAGGCCAACTTCCTCTCAGGCACCTTCCCCACCGCCACACTAGCAGCCTGCAATGCTCGCCTCAACTGCTTCAACGACGCTGCAGCTTGCCCCAACCTGGACGGAACGTCACAGAGGCCACCAACAGGGTGCAACATGTGTGGCTCAATAA
The DNA here is from genome assembly GCA_947470075.1 of Closterium sp. Yama58-4. Lineage (NCBI taxonomy): Eukaryota > Viridiplantae > Streptophyta > Zygnematophyceae > Desmidiales > Closteriaceae > Closterium > Closterium sp. Yama58-4. The sequence continues at coordinate 360,770 of CANIUD010000020.1, read as the reverse complement.
CCAAGACACAGCCGACGCTGTGTGGAGGAGGCACCTGCTTGCCCATCGTCTCTCCTTCCGTCGCTAAGGTTCCCAACAGCGCTGCTGCACCCATCCTCCCGATGGCGTGTGCTGCCGTGCCCCTTGATGCCACCTCTGGTGAGCCCCTTCCCTCCTTCCCTCCTGTCAGGCGTGAGTCCGTGAAGTGGCCCCAGATCCCTCGCACCTGCCTTCACATGTGCTGCCGTAATCCTTCATTTTGCCTCCCACGAGTCTCCCACCTTTCTGCCACACCCGTCTTGTTTTCTTTTCATATGCCATCATCCATACTGTAGCATCCTCACACCACCACCACCACCACCACAACCATCCTCGCGTGCTGCGAGCCCATCTCCCGTCACCACACTGCAGACCTGCATGCATCCACTCAGCATCCTCTCTCTCGTCCCTCCGTCCCATTCCACCGGCAGTGGCGGCGCTGTTGAGTCTAGGGGCGGCTCTTGGGGTCAGAGACACGGACTGGCGCAACGGCAGCAAGTGCAACATTGAGGGGCAGGGCGCCAATCCCAAGTCGTGGCCGGGCGTGTGGTGCAACGCCAACGGCACCGTCCTCAACATGTGAGGCTGCCCTCCTGCTCACCTTGCACTCACTCTTTCCACTCCCTCTCTCAAATGGTCCATCTGTTTGATATACACCTGGGAACAAGCCTTTTTAGAGATGCAACGACATACAAGGTGAGTGATGAACGCTGCCTGCCTGCCATTCCACTGTGCATGGAGCTATAGCAAGGAGCGCCGTGAAGGGCTCCAACATGCCAAGCGCATCCCCCGGTCTCATGGACTCGACTCCCTGGGGCACCCGTCGTTGGGCTCTCGGCTTCGAGCGTGGTGTTTTCCTTGATGCTCAGGCCGACCTGCTTCTCCCGTTGAAGCACCACCCACCACCGCTGGTGGTATTGGTGGAGCAGCTTAGCTGCCTGGTAGGTTGAGTGGTCAGCACTGAAGAATGCCTCTCAGCCGCGTTGCCAGGAGCTTGAGGAACATGGGGACTTCAGCACATAGGCACCCATGGGTTTCGGCAGCCATGGAGACGAAGGACACGTGCATATGGTCCTTCATTGCATTTACTCCTGCTAACCCCATGCCTCCTGCTATCCACATGCCTTCTGCTCCCGCTTTCCTATGGCAGCACGTTGCCCAACAAGGCACTGAGGGGCATCATCCATGCCGACATCTCCAAGCTCACTGCCCTCTCCTACCTGTACGTCCAACCCTCAACCTCAACCTCAACTCCTCGCAACCTGGGGCGTTCTCTACAAGCACGTTCTCACTTTCCACACGCATGCTAGGGTCAAGTTGAAGTTTGCACACCTGGGTCCATGCGACTCTTGCCTTCACGGCCTCTTTTCCAACATCTGCTCCCTCTTCTCATCGCACATCTCGCCCCTCCGCTCCCTCTTTCTGTGTTCCTCCTCTCCTACGCCCACTCGCAGCGATCTGTCCTACAATCTCTTTGGTCAGCTCTCCAAGTTCGTCTCCACCATGCTGCCACTCACCACCATGGCCACCCTGTGAGTTCACTTCTGAGCAGCGTCTCACCACAATGGCCAATCTGAGAGTGTCAGTGTACTAGTGGACCACCACCCAACACTCTCCCAGATGAGAACCTGACCTGCCTCCGCTCGGTTCTCAAATCATCCAGCGTTGTTTTTTACGTTTTAGACCGGCACATCACCTAGCTTGTTGAATTACCTACAGGGGAAGAAGAGGGGGCAGGGGTCACAAACCTGTGCTTCATGGGCTGACCCAGGACGGACCAGCATGGTAACGCACCTCTGCCCACTCTAACAACTATCATCCGTATGTGCTTCTCATGTGCTCTCATTTCCAGGAACCTCAACTCCAACTACCTCTATGACAGTATCCCATCGGCTCTGGTCAACATGCCTAAACTCACAGAACTGTCAGTCTTGCCATGCCCATGCCCATGCCCATCCCAATGCCCATGCCTATGCCCATGCTCATGCACATCCCCATGCCTTTCTTATGCCCATGCCTTTCCTATGCCCATGCCTTTCCTATGCTCATGCTCATGCCTTTGATATGCCCATGCCTATGCTATGCCCGTGCTCATGCCCATACCCATTCCCCTTAGACCTCCCCCCTCCACCCCCCCCTCCACCCTCCCCCCACCCCCCTCCCCCTCCCCCGCCTCTCCCTTCATATCTCTCCCCTCATTCCCCTCCTCACAGCCGGCTGTCAGCAAACTACCTGACGGGCACGCTGCCAGCCATGGCCTCGCAGCTGCAGGTGCTGGCCATCGCCAGCAACCTCCTGGCGGGCGCCTTCCCCACGCAGCCCTTCCAGCTGTGCGACATCCGCAGCAACTGCCTCTCCTCGCCGGGCTCCTGCACCAACGATGCTGGTGTGGCTCAGCGAACCTCTGGCTGTGCCTTCTGTGGCTCCGCCACGGGCGCCCCGCCTTTCTGTGCGGGCACCGCCTGCACGCCCAATGTCGCTGCTCGCCTTGCTGCCGGGACTGTCAACAGCCCTTCTGCCGCGCTCCCAGCAATGTTCTGCCAGGCCGTTCCCGTGGATGAGAACTCTGGTGGGTGGCTCGCAATGAGATTTGACGGTCTGTTTAGCGCCTCAAAATTCTGAGGCCATTATAGAGGACAACTGTGGTGCGTGAGTAGCATTTGATTGAAAGCTTCTCCTCGTTGCTTGACAGCTTTGAATCATGCCGAGTCTCTGCTTTCCAATCACAACGAAATCAGTGCTCGACCCACCGAACCCTGTTTTTCCTGCTTCAAGATCTGTGCTCTACCCACCCACGCCCAGTGTCTGCCACACTTCACCCTCACCCTCTCCCTCGCCTCCACCATCGATCCTTCCTCTCCTTCCCATCCCACCCTACACTTTCCCCACTGATCCACCCTCTCCTTCCCCATGGCATACTCCCTCCTACCCCTCCCTCCTAATCCTCCCCCTTCTACCACTTTTCTCCTCCCCCTGGCCCCTCCCCCCTGCTCCCCCCAGCGCTGGCGCTGCTGGCACTGAGGGCGGGGCTGGGCGTGAGTGCGAGCAGCTGGGCGGTGGACTCGCCCTGCACGCTGGCGGGCAACGCCCCCGCGGTGGACAGCTGGACGGGCGTCGTCTGTGACTTCTCGGGCCAAGTCATTAGCCTGTGCGTGTGGGGGTGGTGTGTGTGTGTGGGTTATGTGTGGGGTTGCTACGTGCATTGGCTATGTTCATGGGAGATGGGCCTGGCCTTTATGCAAGTGATATGTGCATGTGCATGTCACCATCTCAGTCTAACTGTCAGCATAAAAAATGATTTGTTCTGTATTCTATGCCCCAAGCTCCAATGCTCAGAAGCCGCTTCACACATTGCTTCCTCTTGATCTTAACACCATGCACATGTCATGCACCCTCAACCTCACAGCCTTGCATGCTCCTTGCTCGGATGCTGCCCTGCCTGCTGTGCCGCTGCTCCCCACAATATTTCCTCCTCTTTCCTTTGGCATGGGGTTGCTGACGTCTCAACAGGGATCTTTCCAAGATGAAGCTTCGTGGCAGCTTGCATGTCGACATCTCCAAGCTCACTGCACTCACCAGCCTGTGAGTGCTGCTGCTTTAACCAACACATGCGCCGGCATCCATCCATCCGTCCATCCTTTACCTTGCTCCTCTACATATCCATTATGCCCGTTCCATTGTGCATCCTACTGCATACCATTCCCTTACAACACCACAAGCCCCCATTTCACCACTCCCCAACTTTCGCCCTGCGTTCTCTTCCGCTCACCTCTCCGTGCCTCCCCGTGCCTCCTCCACATCCTCATGGCCCCATATTCCATGGCCCTGTGCTCGCAGCAACATGGCATCCAACCCCTTGGATGCGCGCATGAGCGAGTGGGCTCAGCCTCTCACCGGCCTCAAGGCACTCAAGCAACTGTCAGTCCTCCTGCCTCAGCCTGCCTCCATCACACCGCGCGGCAGCGCCCTTGCATTGCATTCTGCACACCTGGCTTTCTCTGCAGCGTGGTTGTGCACCAAAACAGGCCAGGGAAGGCCAGACCAGATTAAGCCCGGCATGACCGGGCAAGGCGTTGAGTCCCTTCGTCGTGTGCCTAAACTAGATTGTTGAATCCTCATGTGACTTTTAGCTTGTGTCAACTTTCTCTTGTGTGAGTTTTCTCGTGTGTCAACTTCGTGACTTCTTTCCCTCTGCTTCTGCCCTGCAGGTCTCTCAACTACAACTGGTTCTCCGGCTACTGGCCCTCATTCCTCCTCACCATGTCCTCCCTCTCAGCACTGTAAGCACCTCCCTGGAGCAACTCAGTCTTCTTACAATTGCACTCCCCTTCACTGCTCATCATGCGTCGTCATTCATATTTACCAATCATGGCACCCTGTCCCCACCCTACGGACGGAGTATCTCCTTACTTGTGCCTCCTCTTACTCTTTCCTCCATCCACCTCACCAGCAACGTGGGTTTCAACTACCTCACTGGTCCCATCACCGGCACTCCTTCTGCCTCCCTCAAGTCCCTCAACGTCGCCTTCAACCTCCTCACAGGAACCTTCCCAGCATCTTCCACCACCGCATGTGATGCACGCAGCAACTGCCTAGCAGACTCCTCCAAGTGCCTTGCCTCTGGCTCCTCCTCCCAGAGGGACGCCTCTGAATGCTTCCTCTGCGGTGCTGGAAGTTCCGGTGCGGTGATATGCAATGGAGGGGTGTGCGCGCCTGACACCACCGGGCCAGTGGCAGCACTCAAACCTAATAGTGCCTCAGATGCTCTGCTGCCCATGCAGTGCTCGGGTGCTCGCATGGACGCCACAGCAGGTGCGCCTCCTGCCCACCTTCTAACTTCTACTCTTGTCAAAGAAACCCGAATCTCTCAACTCTCCACTATGCTTGTGTGTCCTGCTTGTCCTTATCAATCCATCTCATCCATACACTGTCACTGCTCCCTCCCCTCCATCCCTCAACATCCGCTCTATCTCCACCCCCACTCCCCTCCCTTTCCCCCACCTCCACCCCACAGTATCGGTGCTTGGCAGTCTCAAGACGGCGCTGGGAGTGCCTATCCCGACCTGGGGAGTGAACTCCCTGTGCACGATAACCCCAGTGGCTTCCGAGGACATGCTGTACGCGCTTTGGCCTGGGGACACGGAAGGCGTGCAGTGCAGCCCGGCCGGTGCTGTGGTGGCAATCGACCTCAACACGCGCCAGCTGGCTGGGTCCATGCATGCAGATATCTCCAAGCTCACTGCGCTCAATATCCTGTAAGCCCACTGCTTTGTAAGCTCACTGCTCTGCAATGTCCCTATCCTTCCACCATTCCCTGCAACTCTCCCCTTTCCTGCCTTCCTTTCTTCCTGCCTTTCCTTCTCCCTGCCTTCCCCTTTCCTGCCTTGCCCCTTCCTGCCTTCCCCCCTTCCTATGTTTCCTTCCTTTCAACCCATTCCCCTGTGCCTTCTCTCCTACCCCCCCCCCCCTCTGCCATCCCCCCAGGGTCTTGCACTCATACTTCTTGGCTGGTCGCCTGGATGCCTTCACCGCGCCCTTCACCTCCCTTACCAAGCTCGAAAACATGTATGCCTCTCCCTTTTAACTCGAACGGTCCTTTGTATTATGTTCATCAAGAGACGAGCAGTCGACACGAGCAAGGCAAGGCTAAGCTAAGACACAATCAGAAACCTACAACAAAACCCCCCCACATCCTTCTTCCCCCGACCCTAAAGGGCCGGGGGAAGCTTCAATGAGCTGGAACAGCTGCCCCTCACTAAAGGGGGGCAAACGGGCCCTGCAGGCCAAGCTCATCCGCTGCCTCGGCCTCATGGGTCTTGTCGTGGAGCCCGCTTGACTGTCACGCTCCAGCCCCGGCGGTACTCGGTGAGGAGTTTGGACACCTCCCATGAGGTGGGTGCCATGCCACATTGAACTGTTGTTTGGCCACAAACTCGGCACAGCTAAGGAAGGCGTGCACTCCAGGTGAGGGGTAGCCATATGTTTCCAGCGACATTGCGTGGAAGCCCACCCATGCGTTCCGGCGTGCATACTTGTCCTCCTTTTTGGTTGCCTGCATCCGTGCTGCCCAGCCTGGTGCTTTCCGAGCGAATTCATCCTGGTGAGACACAGTGTCCACCACGGTAATATCGCACATCCACCCGTCACCGGTGTCGGGATGACGGATGGCAACATTCGTCTTGATATTCTCAACCGGTGAGTAAGTAGTGGGCTCCTCGTGCAACGTGAAGCGACTGCAGAGACTGCAATCGGCGGCGATCCTGGCGCATTCGTCACGAAGTGCGCGGTGAGTTGCAATCCTCCTTTCTCCTTTCTCACAGCGCATGAGGTGATTCGGTAAGCGGTCAGGTCACCTGCGAAGGTCGTACGGTAGCGGCAGTCGCAGCGTCTCGGGACCGGCAAGGGTAGGCCAAGGCGAACGGACCACAGTGGAGAACTGGGAGGGTCCCAGTCGGGGTGCCGGTATCAGGGAAAGGGCCATCAGCCAGTCTCCTGCTCTGGGGCCAAGGAGAGACTGCAGTCTCTGCGTGTGGCAGGACAGAGGGTTAAGGGCTCTTCCTCGCAAATCGCTGAACAGCTCGATGAACCAAGCTGTGTAGGCTGGGCCAAGCCGCTTCACCTTTTGTCTCGATCCTTTTCACTACCCTCAATTCCTCGACTCCTTCAGACCCACCTGCCCTTCCACCCCTTCACCCCGTCCTCTTCCCTATGTCCTGTGCAGTCAACTGCACTACAACTACCTGTTCGGGCCCATTCCCTCGGCTCTAATCGATCTCAAGACCCTCTCCAAGATGTGAGCTTGCCATCTTCATGTCACTGTCCCATGCCGTGCCATGCCTTGCCATGCCATGCCCAGTCGATAAGTATCATGCCATGCCTTCACAAGCCACTTCAACTGCTTCTTCTCCGCCCCTTCCTCTGTGTATTGTATCCCTCTGCCTCGCACTACACTCAACTTCCTCAACTCAATGTTCCCCCCATGCACCTTGCCTCCTTAGCCCCTTCCTGTATCTCTACCCTCAACCACCCTGCTCGAGTCCTGGCTGCGTCTATCTTGTTGGAATTCTGCTGCAATGTCTTGACTCTGTTATGCACCTGTCTTGACTCTGTTATGCACCTGTCTTGACTCTGTTATGCACCTGTCTTGACTCTGTTATGCACCTGTCTTGACTCTGTTATGCACCTGTCTTGACTCTGTTATGCACCTGTCTTGACTCTGTTATGCACCTGTCCTGACTCTGTTATGCACCTGTCCTGACTCTGTTATGCAACTGTCTTGACTCTGTTCTGCAACTGTCTTGACTCTGTTCTGCACCTGTCTTGACTCTGTTATGCACCTGTCTTGGCTCTGTTATGCACCTGTCTTGACTCTGTTATGCACCTATCTTGACTCTGTTATGCACCTGTCTTGACTCTGTTATGCACCTGTCTTGACTCTGTTATGCACCTGGCTTGACTCTGTTATGCACCTGTCTTGACTCTGTTATGCACCTGTCTTGACTCTGTTATGCACCTGTCTTGATGCACCTGTCTTGACTCTGCTATGCGCCTGTCTTGACTCTGTTATGCACCTGTCTTGACTCTGTTATGCACCTGTCTTGACTCTGTTATGCACCTGTCTTGACTCTGTTATGCGCCTGTCTTGACTCTGTTATGCACCTGTCTTGACTCTATTATGCACCTGTCTTGACTCTGTTATGCACCTGTCTTGACTCTGTTATGCACCTGTCTTGATGCACATGTCTTGACTCTGTTATGCGCCTGTCTTGACTCTGTTATGCACCTGTCTTGACTCTGTTATGCACCTGTCTTGACTCTGTTATGCACCCGTCTTGACTCTGTTATGCACCTGTCTTGACCCTGTGATGCAAAAGTCTGCTCCTCTATCTCTCCCAAAATCATTCTAAGCTGAAGCTCTCTGTCCCATGCGTCATCCCACAGGAGTCTGGGCTCCAACTATCTCACTGGCAGCGTGCCACTGCCAAGCACCACCATCAAGCACCTGGACCTCGAAAACAACTACCTCGTGGGAACCTTCCCAACAGGTTCCTGGCAGTCCTGCTCGGCACTCACCAACTGTTTCTCGAGTGCTGCTGCTTGCACGGCGGACGGAGGCAAAGGGACTGCTCAGCGAGCCACGTGCAGTATCTGTGGCAGTACCGATGGCACGGGGGTGTTGTGTGGCGGTAGCGCGTCCACCTGCCAGCCCACAGCTGCTTCCCTCGCGTCCCTCTCAACAATCAACGACCCCTCTGCCCCTGCACTCCCTATGGAGTGCTCCTTGCTGCCGGCTGTACCCGTCAACTCCACTGCCAGTAAGTCATCCCGGGCAAACAGGTATAGTATAGGCATTGCATAGAAAGCCTGGCCACGAGCTTGGGCATGGGAACCATGGGACCACCCCCTCCCCCCCCTTCCCCCACCCCCCCCCCCCCCCCCCTCTTCTTCCTCTCCACTGTCCAATCTCGATGGGCGTGGGAGAATAAGAATTCTCACCTTAAAACCATGGTCCACCTTTTCCCTTGCAGCAGTGCTGACGTCATCAATCAGCGAAAGGAGATTGGGTGGGGTGAGACTAAAATGGCGGGGAAGGGCTGTGGCAAATAACATGAAATCCCTCAGAAGTTGTGCATGCGAAACCAACACAATAGGGACGGACGAGACATTATTTTCTGAACCCACATGCCGCACAGGTAACACGTAGCTCTGAACATCATTTTCTGAACCCTCGAAGGTCAAATGTGGGCCGTCGTTTAAATGACCTGCCTGCCTACATTTTCCTTTCTTGTTCCACACACACGCTCAGCTCACTGGTTCTTCCAACCTTGACCTCTCTCCCCTCTCCCATTTAAAACCCCTGGTTCATTCTTCACTCTCCTCATCATCCCATCTCTCCCCCACCCACAGTGGCCGCGCTGCTGAGCATCAAGACAGCCTTGGGAGTGACGCACACGGGGTGGGCGGCAAACGCTGTTTGCACGCTGGCAGGGACAGCTGGCACTGTAGCCAGTGGGAGCTTGACGGGTGTGGAGTGTGACTCAACTGGCAATCCCGTCAAGATGTGAGCACCTGATTCTAGTCTAACTTGATTCTGTGACAACCCTTGTTACGCAGGAGAGCTTGTCCTGCAGTATGGTGTGGTTGTGGCTGCCCCTCCACCTCCCCCCTTAGTTGTGGTATAGTCGTTAGTGGAAGCATATGAAGAAGGTGCACAACGCAATTTGTTCAAAAAGCTCAAGAAAACAGAATGTCAGCGTTATTCACCCAAAAAATGGGTAGTTCCATTCTGCTTCATTCACCGTGTTCTTTCATCACCTCCATTTTCAAGTCCCGCTTGCTCTGGTGCTCCTTTGTTTACCTTTGTAGTATCCCTTCAATCATTTCCTGCTCGCCCCACCACATATTTCCCCCTCTAATCCTTCCGCTGTCGGCTCTTCTGTTGCCTGCCCACCTGTGCCAGCACTCTCAACAACCAGCAGCTGTTCGGAGTGCTCCCTGCTGACGTCACCAAACTCACAGCGCTCACTCACCTGTGAGTGTATGCATGCACACTTGCATCACATACTTGTGAGCATCTTTCTGTTCATGCAAGCACACACAAGCACATGACAGTATGTTTATAGCTCTCACAGTCGCATCAGCACTTGAGCGCATACCATTGTCATTTACACAGATGCAGCAACCAGCATATAATAATCTGTGATACTCATTAGCACGTTTCAAAGCAACCATGCTACGTGAAACATTTCTTAATTACCTGCCTGCACTGATGCATATGAGGTCCCAACCTCTTGCTTCTAATCATTCTATCCCAACGATTTTTATGCACCCTTGTGCTCCATCCACCACTGCCTCGTTTCTCCCCTATTCATCCCCTCTCCCTTCATCTTGTCCTCTCCCTCTATTTCTTTGGCTCCCTGTGTCCCCCATGTGCACCCGCCGTGCTCCCCCTCACAGCAACCTGCAGTCTAATCTCTTCCGGGCACGTCTTGAAGATTTTGCGCTGAGGCTTCCTGTCCTCACCAACCTGGCAGTGCTGTGAGTCTCCAGCCACCCTTGCACTCCCAGTGCTCCTGCTGTTCAACCACGCCTTGCATGCACCGCTGCCACGCCATCGCAAACCTAGTGGTCTCTTGCCCGCCTCGCAATCCATTGCCAATCGCATTCTTGCAGCAACGTCCCATTCGCTCTGCATTGAGCTTCTAGCTCCTGCATGTTGCCGTTCCGCAGTGAACCTTTGTGATGTCCTTTCTGTGTTCCTTTCTTATGCCCCTCTTATATGTGTGTCCTCTGTGTTCCTATGTGCTCCTCTTCGCCCCCCCGCGCCCCTCTGCGCCCCTCTCCACCCATCCGTGCCCCTCTGCACCCCTCTTTGTTCACTGACCTGCAGACTGTTGGACTACAACTGGTTCAAGGGCTCGCTGCCCCCGCCTCTCCTCGCCATGACCAAACTCACCCGCCTGTCAGTGCCGTGCCCCATGCTGCATGCCCATGTCTCATATCCCAGGCTCCATGCCACATGTCTCATACCACACGCTGCATGCCCCATGCCTCATACCATGACCCATGCCCAATGCCTCATGCCCCATGCCTCATACCACGACCCATGCCCAATGCCTCATGCCCCATGCCTCATACCATGACCCATGCCCAATGCCTCATGCCCCATGCCTCATACCATGACCCATGCCCAATGCCTCATGCCCCATGCCTCATACCATGACCCATGCCCAATGCCTCATGCCCCATGCCTCATACCATGACCCATGCCCAATGCCTCATGCCCCATGCCGAATGCTGCATGCCCTACCATATCCTGGTGCTGAATCATGTTTCATGCTCTTACATTGCTGCCAAACAACTCCACACTATCTCAGCCTTCTCCTACCTTTTCAATATCATTATTGGTTCAAACTTGATTCTAACCCACTCATCTCACCACAGCCTCTCACAACCCTTCCTCTCTCCGAACCATACTACCCACACTCCCTCTCCGCTACCTCTAAAACTGTTGCAATCCAGGAGCATGGCATACAACTACCTGACATACCGCGTGCCACCGGTGTCAGCATCGCTCAAGGCAATCGTCCTCTCCAACAACTTCCTCTCAGGCACCTTCCCTGCCAACTCCGCCACCTCCTGCGTCTCTGCTGCCAACTGCTTCACCAGCGCCACCTCCTGTAGCACTCCAACTGAGCAGGGCGATACGGCACAGCGAGCGACGGGGTGTGATATTTGCAGCACTGCGAGTGGTCGGGGCATGCTGTGCGGCGGCACAGGGGTGTGCACGCTCAATACTGCTGAACTGTTCACTGCCAAGACGGCAAATTCTGCCGCTGCCGCTGTTCTACTCATGGCTTGCGTTGGTGAGTGGTGCTTCAACTTCTGTTACAGATGCGGACCCAAGAAATGTTCCATCCTTGCTGCTTTCCCCTTTTCTGATTGCCATTGCCTGCATTTGCTGCTGCTATTCGGCTCTCTTCATTTTCCCGCCGGTTCTAACTTGTCCATTTTCTCCGCTCTCCCGTTCTCTGGTTCACAGACCTTGTGTGTGCTGCAGCTGCACCTGTTGCATGCCCCACTGACTGGCGGTGCCAAGGGCTCAAGTGTGCGACACCTGCTGTCTCGAACTGCGTTGGCTACCTCTGCACTCCGTAGAAAGGTTGATGCATTTTGCAACCTGCTGAATTTGCTATTCTTTCTGTGTTCAACTCTTCAACTGGGTGGTAGACCACAGTGTGAGCCAAAAATGCTTGTTTGGGGCATTGGGGTTTGGCAGGAACAGGCAAGTTGAAGGAGCAGCTAGTAATTTTCCGCTCGTATGATTGCACTGTTTCCGTTTGCATCAGGGCCCAAATTTCAAGGGTAAAATACCCTTTTTGCCCTGATGGTAGGCCGCTTTTTCCCAGTTACCCTTGCAAAAACAGGGTATCAAATTTATTACCCTAGAGCAAACAGGCTAAGATTTGATTTACACTGATAACGATTTCTGTTACCCTGCCGATATCAGGGTGCACTATATACTTCACTGATACCTAATCCTCTGTAGCGAGGATTTTCCTTGCGAAGCTGCAAAAGAGTTTGTGCACCAGCCAGATTTGAACTCGGGACCTTTCTAAACTTAGTCTAACATCTGACTAGCTGAGACATATCCTGTTGAGTTTCAACACTACACTAACTGGCCTTGCGAACCCTAGCCATAAAAAACTTTCACCCTTTTAAAATCAGTGTACTGGTTTTTTTTTGCTGTTTTTGGCAGGGTACGTATTATGTTACCCTAACAGTCAGGGTACTGGGGGCCTGGAACCCTGATTTGAAAGAGTGGACCTAAACCTATTTTGGGCCCTGGTTTGCATGCGTATGCCGTATTTTTCACCATAGTAATTCCACTGGTTTAATGGTTACAAGTGTTGGAAACAAGTGACTTAAAGCACTTCTGAAGAGTCGAAACACTCAACACCGAACCACAAGTGAAGCAAGCAACAACGAAGCATCAACGAGTCAACCGAGAAGGTGGACAGAAATGTAACAGCTGGAGGTTACGCGAAGGTCAAAGGTCGCTGACCTTTGACTACAGCGCGACAGCAAGGACAAACAACTGACTCATTATTGAGCAGTTGCCCAATTAGTCACTGTATCGAACCGCAACAGCAACAGTAAAACAGTTATTAGTTATGTCTCTTCATAGTCCTTGTACTCTTATAAAAACCTTGTATCCTTTTGTTTTAATCAATCAACTTTGCCCTCACATACCAGCACAAGGTGGTTCGAGTACTTATCATTAAACGCTTCCGCAACTACAACATTTCCTACTCAGCGCTTAGCCGTGCAAAGATCCTAAGGGCTTTTCTCAGCCCAACATGGTATGAGAGCTATCAAGGCAAGCTCAACTACTTCCAAGACATTTACAACATCACAAGACATGGCTACTCAGAAGGAGAGAAGCTCCTCTAACGGTTCTCCCGGTACTACTCTCACTCCACCTCCTGCCTCTGGCCTACAGACAGAGGAGGGCACGGCAACAAGACCAGCTGCAGGGTCTACCGAAACTCCCGTGAATCAGGCTGCAGGCTTCGACCCAAGCATGATGGAGAAGTTCTTCTCCTTCATGTCCTTCTACGAACAACACCAGCAAGCAGCACCTGCGCAATCAAACAACAGCAACAACAACAACGACGTTACACGAATGAGCCTCGATGGCTCATCCTATGCGCGTGAAAACCAGTAACAGCAGCCTACCTTTGCTCCGTACGAGCCTTGGCGTGGCTCCATCAGCTTCATGCCGCATCAGCAAACCTCACCTGGACAAGAAACGACACTGAATGCTCTTCAGGTTCAATCCCAATTTTCACACGTCTTAAAACTGCAGACGTCAAGACCATTCGACGGCAAGGACTTTTGTACCTGGTCCTTCGAATTTGAGCTGATGATGGAAGGCACAGATTCTTGGATTCTTCGACGGGTCTCTGCCATATCCAACGAACGGAACACAATACGACAAACAACACTATACGTGTCAGTCGCGGATGGCGTACACGATTCTACTGCGCAACATAACGCTGGACGAGCAGCAGAACATTCGGTCTTATCGTGGATATGGAAACTCCGCCGAGCTCGCGTACAACCATCTGAAAGTCTTGTATCATGCAAACGATAGCGTTAATCAGAGTCGGCTGATGGCACAGCTAACAACATGGAAATGAAACCGGGAGAAAAAGGGATGGCTTATATCAGCCATTGTCGTGGACTGCGCGACAGACTCCTTCGATGTGGAGGAGCAATATCAGAAGAGGCCTTCGTCACTGTTATCATTGCCGGGCTCGGTCATTGGCGCTCCACCTGAGCCCTTCTTCGAGCCCAAAGGAAAATCTCCGAACCCGCACTTTGCGCCGAGATTCACGCCGAGCAGCAAGACATGGACTTGCACGAGGAACGGCACAAGACGAAAACGTCAGTACCGGAATTTGCATTTCACACTCAGCGGCGCTACAATAACCACCGGCTGAACAAGAATCAAACACAGCAACCTGTACCTCCGTTCTGTCATCTCTGCAAGACGTCAGGACACCCTTGCACACACTGCCCGAATCGACAGCAGTGAACGCCGCCACAACGTCAACTTCGTCCTTCAAGCAGTCAAGTGGCATCCACGCAGGCGCATCCCACGAGCCAGACGCAGTCTTCAACAACATCGCCACCGCAATCTGCACAAGGAGCAAGAAACATCGTCAGTTGCATGGCAAGAATAACTGACTCCTGCATCACCAAATCACCACCATACTACTTACCAGAAAGGCTGCTCGACGAAAGTACTCCTCGCCACGAGACTCTGGAGCCGAACCCGACATACGCAGCCATCGCCCAAAGCGAGCCGTCCGGGAAAGTTACTTGGTTCTTGGACAGTTGCTGCGGACAGCACATGTGCTCCTCGGGTCGCTTCGTTCAACGGGAACATCAACTTCAACGTGAAGTCGTCATCACCGTCGCCAACAACCAGAACCTGCGCGAACGACGACAAGGCATAGTTCATGTTCAGTCACGGGAGACCAACGTTATACTGCAAATGTCAAAAGTTTTAATTGCGGAGGGACTCGGCTACAACTTACTCAGCGTCAGTCAACTGATGGCGAAAGGCATTCACCTCGAAGCAAACAGCACCACTCAGGAGTTCAAACTGTATCACGGGAGAGGCGGAATCTACATCGGGAAGGCAGTGTTGAAGAACAACGTCTTCGTCCTCGACTTCGTCCCAAACCTAGGCACCACCGACAGCGACGGGATCGTCACCTTCACCTCCTGGACACACCCACCGGATCTCGACCCTGACTTCAGCCCCGAAGGTTTCTGGTATTCGAACACCATACCTGAGGCAGAACGAACAAGAGCATTAGCAACTATTAAATGACTTGAAGTAGAGGCAACATCGCAGCAGCAGAGAAAACATCGGCAGCAGCAGAGACAACATCGGCAGCAGCAGAAACAACATCGGCAGCAGCAGAATCAACATTGGCAGCAGTAGACACAACAACAGTAGCAGCAGCAGCAACATCGGCACCAATCGCTGGCCCTTCAACGGCACCGGTCTTCATCGATGATTCGCCACCGACACCTGCGCAGCAGCTGACTCCGACTCCACGGGAAGTCCACCGAAGCGCCAACTTCACCGCAGGTATTTACTCCAACTCCGACATGTATAGGCGCTCACCCAGACATCGCGCCAGCAAAGATATCTGGCATGTACGCAAGGATGGGACATCCAAGCAACACGACGTTAAACAACACAATCAGAGCCAGAGTATTTGACAAGGATTCACTAATCTTACACGAAGGAAGAGAACTGCGAGTCCGAGGGACGTGCTTTACCTGCCCCGAAGCCGACTTACCGCATCAGCCGTTCGTCTCTCACCACAACCCAAGCGCACCAGCTTACACACCACTGGAGAAGGTGTACAGTGACGTACTGTACAATCGTGTACCAGGACAAGGAGCATACAACTACACCATCACGTTCATCGACGCCGCCACACGATACGTCTGGCACTGCAACCTCCTGAGTCGCGACATGGCCTTCGAAGCCTTCGTCGCCTGGCTTCCAGCAGCAGAATGGGAATCAGGGGTGAAGCTAAAGAGTTTCCAGTCAGACGGAGGAGAATATGCGTCACAGAGGTTCAAGCAGTACCTGGCAGAGAGAGGCATCAAGCGGCTCATCTCCCTTCCCTACGCCCATCAACAGCAAGGTGTAGCAGAAAGAATGAACAGGACCCTCCAGAACACCATGCGCAAGCTGCTACGTGGCATGCGGCTACCCAACCACCAGTGGCCCGACGCAATGGACCACGCCGTGATGCTGCACAACTTGCTCTCGTCATCATCGCTCCAGAACAACGCATCACCGTATCTGCTGTGGACAGCACAAAAATGTTGAGAGTTTTCGGGTGCATGGTACAGTACCGACCCCCAGCTGCACGAGCCGGCCGATTCTCCCAACGCGCACAGTGGGAACCATTGAAAAGAATTACAATGCGTGGAAGATGTTTGACGTCCACTCGAAGGAAACAATGGCAGCACATGACGTAATTTTCTACGAACGACTCACCCTCGACTCCTACCAAGCCAACCTGGAAGAACAACGAGACCTCACCAGTGGATTTCGTGGAGACCGAGCCTTCGCTTCAGCACTAGATGAAGCTGACTAGGACAAGCAGAATGTGGATGGAGCCTCGAAAGAAGCCGGACCTCTTCCTTACTGTTCAGTTGACATTCCGATGGACAACAACAACCCTCGCGAAAGCATTAACGCTGAAGTCTTCTACGACCTCACCAACAATGGTTACGTTACACCTGCACAAGTCAACACCGACGAAGCAGAACGCATAGGACCAACCTTCATACCTGACCCAGAAGCGGGAGACGAAGCAGCTTATCCCAAGGATACAACACTTCCCCGCTACACATAGAGTGGCCTCCAGATACTGGGCCTCGTCACCACGATCCACGGCACGGCACCTCCTAAGGAGCCTGCCACAGCTCAGCAGGATCTAAGGGGGGAGCATAGGGAAAAATGGCGCGAAGCCATGGACAGAGAGTTAAAGGCGCTGGAAGAACGCAACACCTGGAAAATCGTTCCCATCGGCACGGCACGCAACAAAACAATCCTCGACAAAAAATGGGTTTTCCGCGTGAAAACAAAGGCAGACGGCACCATCGACAAGTTTAAGGCACGCTGGGTTGTACGCGGCTTCGTCCATGAACACGGACGCGACTTCACCGAAACATTCGCGCCGGTCAACCGACACACCTAATTGCGGATTCTCCTCGCAATCGCCGCCATGAAGAAGAAAAAGCTACGCCAAATCGACGTCACGAACGCTTTCCTCTACGCACCTGTCGACGCCGAAATCTTCGTCGAGCAACCGCACAGCTCCAACACAGACCTTAGCCAAGTCTGTCAATTGCTGAAATCCCTGTACGGCATCAAGCAAGCTCCGAGGCTGTGGCAGCAGTATCTACACGCCCGACTCATCCGCATTAGATTACGCGAGCTACCACATGACCAAGGCATGTACCGGCTCACGAAAGGAAACAACTACATCCTACTCATCGTCTACGTAGACGACCTGCTCTACATCGGCTCGACCAACAGCGTCACAACTTGGTTCAAAGGGGAGCTACAGCAGGACTTAACGCTCACCGTCTCATCTACCGTAACGCAATACTACGAGCTCAACATTCAAGAAGAAGAGAACGCGATCTACCTCAGTGCTGCGAAGTACGCCGACACCATCGCCAAGCGCTTCGGACTCACCCCGACCACTATCTCCACACCATATCACTACAACTGCCAGAAATCACAAGGAAAGCTCCGCTCCGCTCAAGCCCGCCGGCATACGCGACTACCAGCGAAAACTAGGATGCCTTCTCTTCGCAGCCGTCACCTGCCGACCGGACCTATCGTACTCTGCAAGCCAGCTCGCCACCTACCTCAAGAAACCTGAAGCGGAACACATGGCGGAGCTCGACCTCGCACTTCACTACCTCGTCACCACGCCGACGATCGGCTTAACTTATCACAAGACCAGAACCTCGGCACTTAAGCTAATCAGCTACATCAACGCCGACCACGCCGGCGACTCTGACAACAGGCGCTCATGCACCGACTATGTCTACCGACTCGAGCCTATCGGGCCTATCTCGTGGCAGTCAAGCAAACAAGAGTTAATCGCTCTCTCCTCAGCTGAAGCAGAATATATCGCACTCTGCTCAGCCACCAAGCAAGGGTTGTACCTTCGCGAAATGCTAGAAGAAGCGAAGCTGGCTCAGTTACCCAGCTTCTCCCTGTTCTGCGACAACCAGTCGGCAATTCGCATAGCCAACAAAACGGATTCGCGAACAGGACGAAGCACATCGCTCTGCGATATTTCTTCGTGAAAGACGAGATCGAGAAGGGGAGACTTGAGCTGTCCTACTGTCCCACGTCCGAGATGGCAGCCGATTACTTGACCAAGAAGCTCAGAAAGCAAAAGTCCGAGTACTGCATGCTGCTGATTGGACAGGGCCATGTCATCAACAGCGACACTCCAGAAGCGTAGGGGAGTGTTGAAAACAAGTGACTTAAAGCACTTCTGAAATGTCGAAACACTCAACACTGAACCGCAAGCTAAGCAAGCAACAACGAAGCATCAACGAGTCAAATGAGGAGGTTGACAGAAAAGTAACAGCCGGAGGTTACGCGAAGGTCAAAGGTTGCTGACCTTTGATTCGACAGATTCAGCGCGACAGCAAGGACAAACAACTGACTCGTTATTGAGCAGTTGCCCGAGTCGTGACTGTATCGAACCGCAACAGCAACAGTAAAACGGTTATTAGCTGTATCTCTTCATATTCCTTGTACTCTTATAAAAACCTTGTATCCTTTTGTTTTAATCAATCTACTTTGCCCTCACATATCAGCGCAAGGTGGTTCACGTACTTATCATTAAACGCTTCCGCAACTACAATATTTCATATTCAGAGCTTAGCCTTGCAAAGATCCTAAGGGTTTTTCTCAGCCCAACAATGAGGACCCTTTATCCGAATTCCGATTGTGTCCTACTTGGTTAGGACCCACGTTTTGATATGGTAAATGAGACCCTCACTTCAATGTATTCTGAATCATTTTTTTTGCGTGGTCAACACATTAATGTGGAATTAAGGGGCTGACATTATGAAACTAAAGTACAGTATCGCCCCGGATATAAGCGCAGGCCTATTAAAAGTGCGTGTGCTTCTATCTAGAACAATGCGCTTATGACCGATTTGTCAGAAACAGTAGCGAGAAAAATGAAACACGAAAGGGGGGTTGCACTAGCAGCAGATAGGATACATATAGCAAACCCTAATTTGGGCTGTACTCATTATAGAGTACCCCCACTACATACTAGACAAGAACACATTTTGACACACCCCCATAGGCAAAGTGGGGTATAATCAGCACAGCAAGCAGTCACATAATAAGTTCACAAGCACAAGCAAAGCTAGAGGCAGTCACAGAGGGCAAGTGAGGAGGAGGAGGGACTGTGAGAGGAGTGGAGATAGGAGGCAAAGGGTGAAGCTGCAGACACACGGGCTACTGGAGCAACTGGCACACGGGCTACCGGATACGAACAGGAATAACTGGCTCCGCGGCTAAGACGAGCGGCTGGAGCAACGGACCCACGGGCGACTGGCGCAACGGGCTCGCTGGCTACCGGACACAAGCAAGGGTATCCGGACTACTGGCGCTGCTGGCTCCACGACGGCTACCTCCGTTTAACCTCCCCCACTGTCGCAGACCCCCTTTTCACACACCCCCCTATGCACCCCTAGCTCCACTACCACGACACCCCCCTATGCACCCCTAGCTCCACTCCCACGACACCCCCCTAGCGCCACTCCCTCGGCTCCCACACATCCACCCCCCTCAGCGGCAGCTGCAGCAGTGGGAGACGGAGGAGGAGGAGGAGCAGGGGACGGCTCACACACCCGCCACCCCCATACCCCAATGCATGTGGCGCGTGGGCTGCGCGAAGCATTTTCGCGGGCAGCAGCTGGGGCGGCGTGTGAGTTGAAGGGGGGGGGGGGGGGGGGGGGGGGGGGTCCCTGGGGCGCCTCGACAGGCGACGGGGAGGGCGGCGCGTGGGCCCCCGGGGCGCCGCGACGGGCGACAGGAGGGGGCGACGCGCGGGCCTCCGGGGCGCCGCGACGGGCGACGGGAGGGAACTGCGCGCGGGCCCCCGAGGCGCCACGACGGGCGACGGGAGGAGGCGATGCGCGGGCCTTCGGGGCGTGTTGAGATAGTATGCAATGTAGAAGATAGAGTTCAGGGTTTAGCCTAGGCATGAGGAGTTGTCCAAGCAAGAAAAGGAGGGGGGGGGGGGGGGCTTCAACTATAGAATGAGAAGTACAAATAGGGAGAAGCATGCAGGAAGTGGTGCACCACCACACAAGAAAATTATGGGTCTACACTACAGCTAGAACTACATGCACTTATACAAAATATATTTAATATATATTCTGACACACCCCCTAAGTGCATGCAGGAATAGCCATGTGCAGAACACCCCCTGCAGTGGTACACCCTGCAGGGCGCACCAGAAGCTGTCGGAATCTAACTGGTCTTCTGCACCGGCTCCAGCCTGACTTCACTCTCTGAGCGTGTTCTATCAACTGCCCTTCCCTTCACCCCAACAAACTCCTTAATTCCCTGTTCATGCCTCGTGTTCCCAGCCCAGCCTTTCCCACTTGAAAAGTCCTTATCTAGGTAGGGACACTACCTCGGTGCCTGCTGGGCCTCTGGCGACCGACGGACCTTCTGGCCGAAAGGCTGTCCTGCTCATGCGCTCTCCCTGCCACTTCCCTTTGTCAGGGACTCTCGCTGAGGCCGGGCTCGCGCCACGTTTGTCTGGTGATCCCTCTTCTCCTGCCCCTTCTCGCCTACCAGCACTACCACCCCGGAGTCTTTGACTTCCTTCACTCTCCACCGTTCAGTGCTCAGCCCGATATCCAGCATATCCTGCCTCGCCTGCCTCACATACACTTCCTCCCCCACTTCCAGAAGCTGCCCCTTTTGCCCTGGTTGTCTCTCCTTCCGTTGCTTGTACCTCTGCGCGTCTCTGAGCTGCGCCACTTGCAGGTTCTCTAAGGCAGCCGGCAGCATTTCTCTCAGGTACCTAGCCCGCGCCTCTGCCAGTCCCACCCATGCCTCGTCCTAGTCGACCGTGACCACGTCAGTAAGGAGCCGTGGCGCATCCACTGGCAAGATAGGCTCTCTCCCCAGCAGCGAATAGTATGGGGAGAAGTCTCGTAAGGCCGCCTGTTTACTGAAGCGGTAACTGGCCGCTACCCACGACAGCCGTGTATCCCAGTCCCTCTTGAACCTTTCTCCGTAAGCTCGCAATCCCCTTTTCACGGTCTGTACGAATCGTTCGGTCAGGCCGTCGCTCTGGGGATGGTACCGAGACGTCCTGCGGTGTGTGATGCCGCTAGCCTTCAGCAGCTTCTCAAACTCCCCTAAAAACTCGGTGCCTTGATCGGTCAGCACTTCCCCGCAGGCCCCGAAGCGTGTCAGCACTTGGTCTTCAAATGCCTCTGCAATCTTGGCCGAGCTCTTACCGGGTAACGCCTTGACCTCCGCCCACTTGCTCCCATGCTCGATCATGATCAAAATGAATCTCTTTCCCCTCCGGCTGAGCGGCATTTCTCCTACCAAGTCTAGTGACCAACGGAAGCCTATCCCTCTGATGGGCAGGGACTGCAGCTCCTCCCTTCCCCGCTCTAGCTCTGCTTTATTCCTGCTGCACAACTCGCAGGACCCCACCCACTCTTTGATATCCCTCCTCATTCCCGCCCACCACCAGCCGGTCTCGATCAGCTGGCAAGTCCGTAGACTGCCGTAATGCCCCAGCTGCCGGTGCACTTTCGCGATTATCTCCTCCCTCTCCTCCCTCTTAGGTACTAGCTTCCACCCCTCCTGGGTGTTTTTCTACAGCTGGTCTTGGTACCATCTGAAATGTACCCCTCTGGCTCGGGCCCTTTCACTCACTGGCTCTGTTTCTGAGGTTTTGCCTTGGATCCACCGCAAGGTCTCGTCGTCATCCCAGATGTCTTCAGCTCCCTTCTGTGCCTTCTGCTTCGCCCCCTCCCCATCTATCTCTCGTGCCAGCGCCACCAAACACGCTTCTGGACTCGTGGGTGGAGGGTTCCGCGAGAGCCCATCCACGTGCTGCAGCGTCTTCCCGGCCCTGTGGCGAATGGTAAAGTCGTATTCCTGCAAGCGCATCGCCCACCTGGCGTTCCTGCCGGTCAGCGCTTGGTTTGTCATCAGCCACGTCAAAGGCTGGTGGTCCATGACTAGGACGAAGGGTCTCCATTGCACGTACACGCGGAAATGGGTAATCGCCCACACTGCCGCCAACCCTTCTCCTTCGTACGAGCTGTAGTTCGCTTCGGCGGGGTTGCAACTCCTGCTACCGAAGGCCACGACCATCTCTTGCCCCTCCCTTTCTTGGCACAGGATGCCTCCCATGCCTGCACTGCTCCAGTCAGTGTAGAGCACGAAGGGATCTTCCTTGCTGGGAGGGGTCAAGACTGTACCGGTCTTCACAGCCTTGAGTAGGGCCTTGAACGCCCCTTGCTCGGCATCTCCCCATTACCACGCCTGTTCTTCTTTCAGCAGCTTGTTCAGGACCGCTGCTGTATGGCTGAAGTTGTGTACAAACTTTCGGTAGTAGTTAAGAATGTCAGAATCCCAGCCACTAACCACTGGGATAAAAGGGCTTGTTTGTGTAGCGGGTGAGTGCGCCCATAACCCCCCAGGCCGCCGTGCCTGTAACCCTTCCCTAGGATCAATCGGGGATCACCAGTGGACCTCTGACACCCCCCCGCACTGGGATGCCCGAGGTGCACACACCGGGATTCGAACCCGAGACCTTCGCTCTGATAACATGTCAGAATCCCAGCCACTAACCACTGGGATAAAAGGGCTTGTTTGTGTAGCGGGTGAGTGCGCCCATAACCCCCCAGGCCGCCGTGCCTGTAACCCTTCCCTAGGATCAATCGGGGATCACCAGTGGACCTCTGACAAAGAAAGCCCAGCACGGCCCTCAGCGTGCTACGGTCCTTCGGGGCAGGGACGCGGTCCAGCACCTCCACTTTCGCTTGCTGGATGCTCAACTGCCCCCCTTGTACTTCAAACCCCAAATATTTCACCAAGCTGTTCCCGAAGCTGCATTTCTTTGGGTGGCAGGTCAGACCTGCGTCTCGTATGGCAGCCAAGGTGTCGCTCACGTCCTTCACGTGCTGCTCGGCGGACGCACTGAACACGACTACATCGTCGATGTAGCAGGCGGCCGCAGGTACGTTCCGCAGCACCGAGTCCATCACACTCTGGAACAGGGCCGGCGCGTTCTTCATGCCGAAGGGCATGAACTTCCACTCGTACAATCCGTCAGGCCCGTGGAACGCGGTTTTCTTCCGGTCTTCTTCCTTGATAGGTATCTGGTTAAATCATTGCCGAAGGTCTAGCATGCTGAACACCACCACTCCTAGCAGTTTGTTGAAGATTTCTTCCGCGGTTTGCATGGGATACCGGTCTGCTACTGTCACTTTATTGAGCCCGCGATAATCCCCACACATCCTCTCTGCGGAGACCTCCCCCGTAAGATCCTTCCTCGCAACTACCACCGTGGCCGCCGCATAGCCACTGTCCGAGAGTTGGATAAGACCCGCCGCGAGCAGCTCAGCGCATTTCTCCTGACACACGTCTATGTCCCCCGGGCTCATCCTCCGCTTCCTCTGGTAGACCGGCACTTCTGTAGTCAGCTTCACTTGCATCTAATGAGTGCTGCACTGTCCCAGCTCTTGTAACGTGTAAGCAAACGTTTTCCGGTGCTGCCTCAGCACCTCCTGCAACGCACGTGCCGCGTCTGCCCCCATTCCAATGCCTATGGGCCAATCGTCCTCCGGACCCCTCTCCTTAGTCGCCTTCTCTGTCGGTGCGCTCTCTTCTCCATCCGGTGGCAGTACTCCTGGTTCTGCTACCCCGCCTTGTGTCTCCATCGCCATATAAGCCCATCCTTCCAGGATGCGAGACTCCTGCTGCTCTTCAATGGCCCGCAGCTGACGCCTCTTCCACTCAGCTTCTGCTTCCTCTTGGTACTACTCGCTCACTTCAATGTTGCGCTGGAGCTCCTTCCTGCGAAGATGCATGCGGATGGTTTCTACCTACCACGACATGACATTCAAGTCCATAGCCCTGCCCAATGCAGCTCGCCTCTGTGGCCTCGGTCACGCGGGGATGCGCTGTGGCTCCTAATCGGTGTCCCATGGCTAGCTCCCGTTCCTCTGCCGTAGGCTGCTCCCATTTCTTCCCGATGACGTCGTAAATCATCCCTGGTCCGGGTAAGTCCCCCTCCATCACGAACCCGTAAGCGTCGACGTACGACACAAGCGTCGGTAGAGCCTGCCTCGGCTTCCCTGGTACACTGCATTGATACTGCGACGGATGATCGTGGGCTGTAACCGGCGCTGGTAGTCGGTTGGGGCCTAGGATGTCGCTGACAAGCCGGGGCTCTGGTCGCTGCATTTGCGCCAAGGCATGGCGGAGGCTGGCTTCCGAGATCCCATTCTGCCAATACCTCCTAGGCCTGTGAGCCCTAGATCCCAGCTGTGCGGCATCCACTGCTTGCCCCCTGCCCAATGCCGATTCCACTTGCACAAACGCTCTCCGCACGTGTTCCCGACGGTCCTCGGCGAAGTCCACGTTCTCCAAGATGTAAAGCACCTCACCCTGCTTCCGCTGGACCATCTCCAGCACGCGCTTCAAATCCCTGAAAGAGGCCCCTCTGATATCTTCCATCCCCATCCCTTCTCCCGCTCGTGAGTAGCCTTGGGATTCCCACCCAGCTATAATCACGTCGACCTGCCCCCACTTCTCCAGCTGTTCTTCAGTGATGTCCCTCACGTCGTCCACCACTTCTTCTCCTTCCGCGGGTATAGCCGACTCGGCTAGCTGGTCCGGGTAGTCCTCTAGCAGAAGCCTCGCGTGATGCTGGGCCATCCGGCGTACCACTGGGTCTCTCTCGACGTGGATCCATTTTTGCACCTTACACCCTGCTCGCAGCACCGCCGCCAGTCCTGTACCGATGCCCCCATATAGCTCTATTACACACAGCTCCCCTTCCAGGGTCCATAACCGAGCCACTCTCTCCTTCAGAGACGGCGGTTCCCTCCCTTGTCTCCTCCTCTCTAACCGCTGTTCGTATTCTTCCGCATACTTCTCCCAGCTCCAATCGTCCAGCACGGGACCCGGGTCGGACTGGCGGGCTCCGTAGGCTTCTCGGGGCTCTTGCCGGTCGAACTTCACCGGCAGGGTGCCGACCGTGCTCTCTGGGTCCCAGTAGTGTACGCGGTACAGCACCTTCTCCTGCCAGGTGCAAATGGTAGCGCCGACGCGGTACAACAGCTCCATTCCCACCAGCACGTCGTAGTCTTCAGACTCTGACACCCCACACGTCACGCGGATGCAGCATTCCTTCTCTGTTCCCGGCAGCAGCACAATCTCTATCGGCCGGACGGTCCGCGGCATCCATTTGGGCTCACCCTCTTCGGCGGTCATGAGCAGAATCCCTCGCAGTACTACCCGTCCCGGTAGATCTAGCTTCAGTTGCCTTGCCAGCCCTCTTCCGATGAGTACGTGATGCGCGCCAGTATCGATGATAGCTTGTCCCACCGGCAGCCCCCCTACCGTCATGCTCCCTTTCTCTGCAATTAGAACGGACGCCTGACACACGAGCCTCTCATTGGGGTGCCGGCGTAACTCCGACGAACTGCTCCCCTCGTGTAGGTTGCCTCTTGGCTCGCGCACCCGACTAGTGTGGCTCTCGGAGGATTGACTCGCCCTGGGTCGTAAGTCGATCTCGTCTCTTCCCCTTGGGAACGCCATGAACCCGCTCGCACGCAGATACTCGCCCTCCCCTTCTTCCTCTCCTTCGATTTCCTCGTAAGCCAGCAT
Organism: Closterium sp. Yama58-4; assembly: GCA_947470075.1. Classification (NCBI taxonomy): domain Eukaryota; kingdom Viridiplantae; phylum Streptophyta; class Zygnematophyceae; order Desmidiales; family Closteriaceae; genus Closterium; species Closterium sp. Yama58-4. The sequence continues at coordinate 335,224 of CANIUD010000020.1, read as the reverse complement.
CGCTCGGGCCTTCGTCTCGACGCGCGGTTTCTCGTCCAACTTCAGCTGTAACATCTTGATCTCGGCTTGCAGCTCTTCCTTGCTCAAATTTTCTGCTTGACGGCAGCGACTGTAGGATGCATCCTCTTTATGGCCCCTCTGCCCGCAGTTCCCGCAGACCGGTAATTTCTGGCAGTCGCGCTTGAGGTGGCCAAGCTCTCCGCATTCATGACATCTGCGCGCGTCCGTCCGTGTCGGTCCTCCCGACGAAGCGTCCACCAGAGCGGCTGCCGCCCATGAAGGCTTCGCTTTAGTGCGCCCCTCTCCGTCCTCTAGATCTAACATCCGTTGCGCGTGCTCCGTTCGTTTCGCCAATCCGTACACTTCCTTCAGGGTGTTGTCTGCTCCCACGCCATACACAGTATTCTGCACCACGCCCCGTAGGTCTTCATCCAATCCTCTCACGAACTTGCGCACCAACAGCCGCTCGTCTCGGCTCTCCAGGTCGTCAGCAAGTTCCCGCAGCCTGCAGTAATATGCCAGCAGTGATTTGTCCTTCCCTCGGCGAAACTCACGGAACGCTTCTACCCTCGCCTTGGTCTGCCCCAGAAACTCTTTCTTCAATAACTCGATGAAACGTGCCATGGGATTCTTGATTTCTCCGCATTCTAACTCTTCCAACACTTTGCTGCATGTCATTCGATAGAAAGTCTCCGCCTCCCCCGCCAATGTGACTACCATCCGCCGAAAAAACTCGGCCGGGTCCAAGCCGTCTCGCTTCCAGCAGTACTGCACCGTCTCTAGCCGCATCAGGTAATTTTTCAGAGTAGGTTCCACGCCTGGGATTCCCGTAAACCGCTCCGCTACTTCCAGTTTCGGGAGCGCTCCACTCAGCCAGCGCTTCTCGCCCAGTCGATCTGACGAGGTGGCCGCTGGCAGTAATTCGGCGGCCTGGCTCTCCACTATCTCCCGGTTAGTCGGAGTCCGAAAGTCGTCCGCAGTCTGACGGCGTAACCACGTGGTCGTTCCCTGCATCTGACCCGTCTCCATTCCCGGCATCGCTCCTGGGGAGGTAGTTTCCTGCCTCCCTTCCCAACGAGCCCTCGCTTCCTGGGCCCATCGCAAGTCGTGCGGCGTCTTTCCCGGATCTGACGCTATGTTGCGTGGCGGGTCCAGGACTCGGTGTCAGAATATTATGCTCTAGCCTGTAGTGGGGTGCTCTGTAGCGAGTACAACCCTTCTAGGGTTTGCTATTTGTATCCCCATTCTTGCTAGTGCAACCCTCCTCTTTCGCCTAAACTCTCTTGCCTAGCTAGGACTCTCCTAGCTATGGCTCCTAAGACTACCGCTTATCTCAACATGGTATCAGAGCTTAACGTTCCTGGCCTGTGGGCCCACTTCACTGCTTCCGCTGCTACTGCTACTCCCTGTCCGCCGCGCGCCCCGTGGTGCGCGGCGTCGAAACTAGGGTTTTCAGCCCGCCGTGCGCCCCGAGGCGCGCGGCGGTTTTCTGCCCGCCGTGCGCCCCGAGGCGCGCGGCGGTTCTCTGCCCGCCGTGTGCCCCGAGGCGCGCGACGGGTTCCTGCCCCGTCACTCGGCACGTCGCCCCCGGGAGGCGCTGCGACGGGCGACGGGGACCCGCGCGTCGCCCCCCGTCGCCCGTCGTGGCCTGCGCGCGGCCCGTACACCCGGCGCGCGGCCCGTACGGGCTGCGCCAGGCCCGCGCGCGGCCCGTACGGGCTGCGCCAGGCCCGCGCGCGGCCCGTACGGGCTGCGCCAGGCACGCGCGCGGCCCGTACGGGCTGCGCCAGTCCCGCGCGCGGCTCGGACCGCCTGCGCGCGGTTCGGGAGGCTGTGCCAGGCCCGTGGGCGCCCCGTTCTTCGCTGCCCCTGTCCTCCCCGCTGTCCCCCGTGCTTCTGAAGGCGCCCCACCCCTCCTTCTGCCCGTTCTCCTGGATTAGGGTTTGGGGTTGGGGGGTATGGGGGTGCAGCTTCTGTGTGCCGTTCCCTGCTCCTCCTCCTCCTCCGTCTCCCTGTGCTGCAGCTGCCGCTGAGGGGGGTGGACCTGTTGGAGCCGTCGGAGTGGTACTAAGGGGGGGTGAAGGGGGAGTGGAGCTAGCGGTGTAGCAGCGGGTGTGTGTCGAGGGATGTGGGACTGTTGGGGGAGGTTGAGGGGAGGTTGCCGTCGTGTCGTACGCAGCGCCTGTACTCCGGGGCACTCACTCCCGGTAGCTCAGAGAGCCGGTTGCGCCGTCGCCTGTGGGTCCGTTGCTCCTGCTGCTCGTCTTAGCCGCGGAGCCTGTTACTCCTGTACTCCGGGGCACTCACTCCCGGTAGCCACTGTGTCGCACCAGAGCCGTCTGTTGCCCGTGTGACTGCAGCTTCAGTCGTCGCCTCCCATCTACTCTCCTCTCGCCAGCCCTCCTCCTCCTCACTTCCCCGTTGTGACTACCACTAGCTTTGCTCATAATTGTGAACTTTAAACTATTGCTTCTTAAACTTGTGCTCAGAATGTGTGGTGACATTGTGATCCACCCTGAGCTTGTACTGCTTTGCTTGCTCTGCTGATTACACCCCACTTTGGCTATGGGGGTGTGTCAGAATATTATGCTCTAGCCTGTAGTGGGGTGCTCTGTAGCGAGTACAACCCTTCTAGGGTTTGCTATTTGTATCCCCATTCTTGCTAGTGCAACCCTCCTCTTTCGCCTAAACTCTCTTGCCTAGCTAGGACTCTCCTAGCTATGGCTCCTAAGACTACCGCTTATCTCAACACTCGGCGCCGCTCGCGTTCCCGTTGATCGGGGTACGGTAGGCTGCAGTCGCGTGGGCCGGCGCGCGCACTGCTTCGGAAGTTATCCCTTGGTCCGAAACGGTCGCTGCGGCAGCCCGCCAACTAGGCTCTGCTGAAATATCCTCTCTTCGATAACTCTGCCCTGACCTTAACTTGAACCTATCGTTCATACTGAAGTAAGCGACTCCAAGTCGCAGCTTCTTGCTTGTTTGTTGAAAAGTCCTTAGCTAGGGACACTATCAAGAAACAAAGCTTGGCAGACTGACAGGGACAATGATTCAACGCACTGAGCTTGCTAGGGTTGGCTCCTCTGTTAGCGCGGCACTAGGGTTTGCTAGTATAGATCTTCGCTTAGAGTGGAAACAAACAAGCAAGCAGCTACTCCTAGCTCTAGTGCTTGCCTACGTACCGGCTCCTGGTTACCGTTGACTGCAACGGTCGTGAGCCTTTGTGAATTCGGCTCGGATCTGCGCCTGTGGCTCGGTGGATTCCCGCCTGCTTTGACATAACATCCTTCACTACTGCATCCTGTCTTGCTTTTATATTGTTTCATCCTAATTCCTGTTCTACTATTAAAAGCATGTCAAAGAAGAGGCGAATCAAGGAGGAGGAGGAGGAGGAGGAGGAGGAGGAGGAGGAGGAGGAGGAGGAGGAGGAGGAGGAGGAGGAGGAGGAGGAGGAGGAGGAGGAGGAGGAGGGACTGTGAGAGGAGAGGAGATTGGAGGCAGCAGCTGAAGCTACTGGCACACGGGCGACTAGAGCTGCTGGCACTCTAGCTACCGGAGCACGCCTGCTCCGGACTACGGGAGTAACTGGCTCCGCGGCTACGACGAGCGGCTGGAGCAACTGACTCACGGGCGACTGGTGCAACGGGCTCGCTGGCTACCGGAGCAAGGACACGACCTTCCCGGACTACTGGCGCTGCTGGCTCCACAACGGCTACCTCCGTTCAACCTTCCCCATTGCCCCACACCCCCTTCTACAACACTAGCGCCACTCCCTCGGCTCCCCCCACACTCCCTCAGCACCCCTCTAGCGCCACTCCCTCGACTCCCACACATCCACCCCCCTCAGCGGCAGCTGTAGCAGTGGGAGACGGAGGAGGAGGAGGAGGCGGGGACGGCTCACACACCCGCCACCCCCATACCCGCCACCCCCATTAGCTGCACGCACAGGAGGGAGAGCAAGGAGAAGGGGAGGGGCGGGGGGAGGGGGGGGGGAAGCAGCCCTGCGGCGCACGAGGTCAAGGGGCGGCGCGCAGGTCCCCGGGGGCACCGTGACAAGCAACGGGGGGCGGCGTGCTGGTCCCCGGGGGCGCCGCGACGAGCGACGGGGGGCCGCGCGCGGGTCCCCGGGGGCGCCGCGAAGGGCTACGGGGGGCGACACGCGGGTCCCCGGGGGCGCCGCGAAGGGCGACGGGAGGTGACGCGCGGGTTCCCGAGGGCGCCGCAAAGGGCGACGAAGGGCGACGGGCGGGTCCCCGGGGGCGTCGCGAAGGGCGACGGGGGGCGATGCGCGGCGCCGTGAAGGGCGACGGGGGGCGACACGCGGGTCACCGGGGGCGCCGCGACGGCAGAAAACCACCATGCGCCTCGAGCACGTGGCGGGAAGAAAAAACGTCGCACGCCACGGGCCGCACGATAGACAGTACAGCAGTGGTTGCTTAGGGTGGGCCCACAGGCTAGGATCGAACGAGCTCTTAATACCATGTTGAGATAGTAGGCATAGTAGAAGATAGAAACCTAGGGTTTAGCCTTTGCATGAGGAGTTGTCCAAGCAAGAAAAGGGGGGGAGGGGGGGCTTCAACTATAGAATGAGAAGTACAAATAGGGAGAAGCATGCAGGAAGTGGTGCACCACCACACAAGACAATTATGAGTCTACACTACAGCTAGAACTTCATGCACTTACAATATATATTCTGACAGGGCGCCGCGACGGGAGACGAGAGAAGGGCTGCGCGCCGGCCCCCTCGGCGCCGCGACGGGCGACGGAAGGGGGCGACGCGCGAGCCCCCAGGGCGCGTGGCGGGCAGAAAACCGCCACGCGCTCGGGGCGCGCGGTAGGCAGAAGACGTCGCGCGCCCAAGGCGCGCGACAGATAGGACAGCAGCGGAAGCAGGTGAGCTATCTCGCTCTGATAGCATGTGAGAAAGTTGAAACAGGAAAAGGGGGTTGCACTAGCAGCAGATAGGATACATATAGCAAACCCTAATTTGGGCTGTACTCACTATAGAGTACCCCACTGCAGGCTAGACAAAAACACATTCTGACACGATCCTCAGTTATAAGAGCACCCCCTAAAAAAACTTGATTTATTATATTCGCATGTTAAAATCCATAATAAAAATGTGTGCAAATAGTGTAACGGTTTTCCCTTTAGCATGCGGATGTGTTGCAAATTCGGTTCTCCTCACGTTCGAACCCTGCACAAAATGCTAGTCCAGTCAGCATGAGCTGTCAGGGGCACCTTGTCAGTCACATCAGCTGTTATCTGCCAGCCGCGCGAGAATTTTACTCACAACCCCTTGTAACTTTGACTCGACTGAAAAAGCCAGCACGATGTCTACAATTTGGTGTTCAAATATTATAAGCTTATTGTTTTCATTTTATAATTGCATGCACTCATAAAAATGACTCAATTGAAGCGCACCCCCCTAAAAAACACTGTTTTATTATAAGCACACCTGCGCTTATATCCGGAGTAATACGGTAGTCTGATTGACTTAAATCCCATGGTAATTTCCTGCTGATACTGAGTTTTCATAATTTTAAGATTTCCAAACTAAGTACTTCCGACGTGTACCGCAATACCCTGGATATAAGAACCTAAACATGTAAGGGTTGTCTTGAATTTGGGGAGGTTTTGAATGTCTTATAAGTTTTATATATGGAAACATTCTAACAGACACAGAATAATTCTCTAACATCTTGAAATGAGTTTCTCATACTGGGTGTGGATGTTGCAAAGGTTTTAACAACCATTGTTTGGAATGCCATGTCATGGAGCATGCGTGCGGACACATATTCTGTAACACTGAGTCCGAACATGTTCATTAACGAGGGGTAAGAGGCCATCACAAAAACACATCTACCTCATCGTGTCCATTCTGCGTATTTCTTTTGAATGCTAAAAAAATAGTTCATTGCGCTTATTTTTTTTTTTATGCTAAAAGCGGAGCACGGTACTGTTGACATGCATGGCTTCAAAAGCATGAGTAATATACATGACCCAATGATATTCTGTTCTTGTAAAACCCCCTCCCCCCCCCCTCCTCCCCCCTTCCACACACACATTTTTGGGGTGGGGTACTTGTATAGTACCCCCAATGTTTTTATCCGGGGTATGATAGTACCCGTAAAGTACCTGTCAGAATATTATGCTCTAGCCTGCAGTGGGGTGCTCTATAGCGAGTACAGCCCTTCTAGGGTTAGCTATTTGTACCACCGTTGTTGCTAGTGCAAACCCCTCTTTCGTTCAATTCTCTCTTGCCTAGCTAGGGTTCTCCTAGCTATGGCCTCTCACTGTACCTACTATTTCGACATGGTATTAGAGCGGTTACGCTCTTGGCCTGTGGGCCCCACTACTGCTTCCGCTGCCCTACTCTGTGCCGCGCGCCCCGTGGCGCGCGGCCTTCAATTTTTCATCCCGCCGCGCGCTCGGGGCGCGCGGCGGTTCCCTGCCCGCCGTGCGCGCCGAGGCGCGCGGCGGTTTCCAGCCGTGGGGGAGCCCGCGCGCACCCCGCCCGTCCGTCGCGGCGCCCTGGGGAGCACTCGCGGCCCCCACCCTGCACGTCGCGTCGCCCCCGTCGACCCTAGCGTCGCCTCCGGGGACCCGCGCGCACCCCCCCACCGTCGACTCGCCTCCCGTCGCCCGTCGTGGCCTGCGCGCGGCCCGTACAGCCGGCGCGCGGCCCGTACGGGCTGCGCCAGGCCTGCGCGCGGCCCGTACGGGCTGCGCCAGGCCCGCGCGCGGCCCGTACGGGCTGCGCCAGGCCCGCGCGCGGCCCGTACGGGAAGCGCCAGGCCCGCGCGCGGCTCGGGCCGCGTGCTCGCGGTTCGGGCGGCTGTGCCAGGCCCGTGGGCGGCCCGTTCCTCGCTGCCCCTGCCCTCCCCACTGTCCCCCGTGCTTCTACTGGCGCCCCACCCCTCCTACAGCCCGTTCTCCTGAATTAGGGTTTGGGGGTGAGGGGTATGGGGGTGAAGACACTGCGTGCCGTTCCCTGCTCCTCCTCCTCCTCCCTAGTCTCCCTCTGCTACAGCTGCCGCTGAGGGGGGTGGTGTGTGGGAGCCTAGGGTTTGGGGTTTAAGGGGGGTGCCGTGGGAATGGAGCTAGGGTTTCAGCAGTGGGTGTGTGGGGGGTGTGTGGGGCAGTTGGAGGAGGTTGAGCGGAGGTTGCCGTCGTGTCGTCCGCAGCACCTGTATTCCGGGGCCTTTCTCCTCCCGGTAGCTCAGAGAGCCGGTTGCACCTGTCGCCCGTGGGTCCGTTGCTACTGTCGCTGGCTGATCAGTTGCAGAGCCTGTTACTCCTGTATTCCGGGGCCTTTCTCCTCCCGGTAGCCACCAGCGTTGCACCAGAGCCGTCTGTTGCCCGAGTGTCTGCAGCTTCAGTCGTCGCCTCCACTCTTCTCTCATCTCACCAGCCCTCCTCCTCCTCGCTTGCCCTCTGTGACAGCTTTAGCTTTACCCATAATTGTGAACTTTAAACTTTTGCTTCTTGTTCATGTGCTCAGAATGTGTGGTGACATCGTGATCCACCCTGAGCTTGTACTGCTTTGCTTGCTGTGCTGATTACACCCCACTTTGGCTATGGGGGTGTGTCAGAATATTATGCTCTAGCCTGCAGTGGGGTGCTCTATAGCGAGTACAGCCCTTCTAGGGTTAGCTATTTGTACCACCGTTGTTGCTAGTGCAAACCCCTCTTTCGTTCAATTCTCTCTTGCCTAGCTAGGGTTCTCCTAGCTATGGCCTCTCACTGTACCTACTATTTCGACAGTACCAGCTATAAGACCCACCAGTATAAGGGTCTCCTGGGACTCTTGAATGGGTAGTGGAACTCTTATTGTGAAAGGTTTTGTGAGGACCCCCCTTTTGCCCCTAACCATCATAAGACCACCCCCCCTCCCCCCCCCCCCCCCCCCCCCTTTTGTACACAGTAGTTCTTGTAGCTATTTTGCATCAGCATTTAATGGCCCAAATTCGTAATCAAAAAGGTTTTTTTTTTTTTTTTTTTTTTTTTTTTTGTCAGACTCAACTTGGACACTTCATTTGTGTCAGACTCGAGTTCTGACACAGACCTGACGCGCCGCTCGTGCGAAATTCGCACATGAAGGGTGCTTTTTGTTACGTATATACCCCCCCCCCCCCCCCCCTTGTTAGAAACTAGTGAGAGGAATGGATGAACTAGCAGCATGCAGGAGTACAAGTAGTAAACCCTAATTGGGTTGTACCCCATATGGGCTACCCCACTACAGCCTAGACAATATGCAGTATATATGTTTGACACACCCCCATAGGCAAAGTGGGGGAGAACAAGGGGTCACACGACCAGTCAAGAGAAGCAAAGCAAGCTCAGGGTGGATCACAACGTCACCACACACTCTGAGCACAAGCAAAGGGCCACAAGGCCAGTTCACATGCAGAGATATATATGCAACAATAACAGTACAGTGATGACTACCTAGCAAGAGCAGGCATGCAGGTATATATATATGTACAGATCACAGTACAAGCAGAGACTACAACAAGTGTGGAAACGTAGGCACAAGGCCTAACAGAGTACAAAAGCGCTGATGATCACCAGACGGAAGTGCCTTGGTGAATATATCAGCAGTGTTGGCCACGTGACGAAGACGAAGCTGGCCTCGCTGCTGCAACTCTCGAGCCAGGAAGTAACGCAAAGCGATGTGCTTCGTTCTGTGCTCCAGTCTGTGCTCCTCACACAAGGCAATGGCCGCCTTGTTGTCAACGTACAGAACTGGAGGAGAACGAGGCCGCTCACCCAAGTCAGTCAGCAGGTAGGTGAGCCAGCGTAGCTCCTGTGCAGCCATGGCGGTGGCGTAGATCTCAGCCTCACAACTGGAGTTGAGAACAGAAGACGAGCGTGTAGACCGCCAAGAAACAGAGCCAGAGCCAAGGCTGAAGGTGTAACCCTGTGACGACCGCTGTGTAGTCTGGTCGTCAACCCAAGACGCGTCTGAGTGCCCAGTGAGGACCACCTCACTCCGTCCTCCAAGCACGAGCCCCATGCCTTATGTACTGCTTAGGTAGCGCAACACCCTCTTGGCAGCATCCATGTGCACCTTTCGGTGCCTGCCAGGAGCCACGTAACGAGCCAAAAGGCCAAGAGGGTATGCGAGGTCAGGTCGTGTGCAGGTCATCAGGTACATGAGGCAGCCCACTAGCTCTGGGTAAGGACCACTCGGCTCTACGGACTCGTCCGAAGGTGGAGCTGAGAGCGAGTGACCTGTAGCCAGAGGAGTGGGCTGTGGGGAGGACCAGGTGAAGCCGAAACGCTGAAGGACCTGCTGCACCATGTGTGACTGAGTCAGGGTGATGGTGCGGCGTGCTCTGTCACGGGTGATCTGCAAGCCAAGGTAGCTGCGCAGCTCAACCAGGTCTGTGCACGTGTGTCTCTTCTGCAGCTCCGACTTCACCTGGGCGAGAGCCTCTGTGTCAGCAGTGGCAAAGACCAAGTCGTCGACGTACACGAGAATGTAAAACGGCGGCAGCGAAGTATCGATGCGCAGGAACAATGACGGGTCAGCAGTCAAAGGAGCGAACCCAAGAGCCGCAAGCGTCGTCCTCAGTGTGTCGTGCCACTCACGAGGTGCCTGGCGGAGACCGTAGACTGGCCGCCGGAGACTCCACTGGGTACCAGGAGGAAACGACCCAGTGAAGCCAGGTGGGCGGCGCAGCCAGATCTCCTCGTGCAGGCTGCCCTGTAAGAAGGCTGTGCTGAAGTCAAGTGAGTGAAGCTCGTAGTCACGCTGAGCGGCAACGTGCAGCAGCACCCAAAGAGTGGTCATCTTCGGGGTGGGGGAGAAGTTCTGGAAGAAGTCAACTCCCTCTCGCTGACTGAAGCCTCGAGCAACGTAACGAGCCTTGAAGACAGGCGGAGAACCAGGCGACCGCTTTACCTTGAAAATCCACATGCCATCGACGATGTTCGCCCCAGGAGGGGGAACCTCATCGACGTAGGTGCCTGTGAACTTCCAGGATGCCATCTCTGCGTCCATGGCTATCTGCCACTGAGAGGAGTACTCACCCGCGATCGCCTCAGCGTAAGAGCGTGGGGTCGGGATGTCTGGTGCATCCGGGTCTCCCTCAGGGGCAAGCAGCATGGCCACGAGATGAGGCGCAGCGGCTGCAAGACACTCAAGGTCCTCGTGCCTGTCCTCAAGGACGTCCGTGCTAAGAGCACACTCACCCCCGACGGACGGAGGACAGACAGACTCAGAATCAGCAACAAGACTAGCGACGTAGTCTAGACGACAGGCAGCAGCAAAGTCAACAAGCTCAGCAACCAAGGCAGACGCAGCAGTAGACTCAAACGACGGGTCAGTGACAATAGTGGCTAACAGACGCGTGAAAGTAGGGTGCTCAGCACGAAACCGGTCAGACTTAGGGTCCGGAACGTCAGGTAGAGAGGACGCAGGAGGAGACGGCAGAGGAACAGGCTGCAGAGCAGAGGAAGGACGACGGACTACGAGGTGTGCGCTGGGGACAGCCGGCTGACGCGAACGAGGAACACGACGACCGGTACGACCAGGACGAACAGGCGAGACAGGACGCGACGCAGGCTCACGACGCTCAGCAAGACTACCTGTCTGCTCAGTGTAAGGAGAAGGAGCAGGCAGCGGTGAGCCAGGCTGTAACGGAAGACCAGTAGACGACGGGAGAGTAAGAACCTGACGAAGAACAGAGTCAGGCGGCGGCAGAGACGACGGAGACGGCGGAGCGAAGAACAATCGTGTCGGTGCAGTTGTACCAGTACCGGCAGCTCCAGCAGCTCCAGTACCTCCAGCAGCTCCAGCAGCTCCAGAAGCTCCAGCCCTAGAACCGACACCTCCAGTCCCAGGGTCTCCAATCTCAGTGTCTCCAGCAGTAGCACCCCCAGAACCAGCACCTCCAGTCCCAGGGTCTCCAGCAGCAGCACCCCCAGAACCAGCACCTCCAGTCCCAGGGTCTTCAGCCTAAGTGTCTCCAGCAGCAGCACCTCCAGACGCAGCACCCCCAGCCCCAGCAGCTCCAGTACCTCCAGTACAAGCACCTCCGGGACCAGCGACTCCAGCACCTCCAGTAGACAAAGTACCAGCACCACTCCTAGCTCCAGGGACGTCAGCAGAAGTACCTCCAGCAGCAGAGCCCCGGGCTCCAGCAGCGCGACCCTGACGGCGACCGTACCAGTCGTGCAGCTGCTGTGAGGTGAGAGGCACACGTGGACGAAGGCGGCTACTCCAAGGAGACCGCGCAACAGCAGACTCAGAACCCTCAGCGCCAGCACCCCCAAGTGCTCCAGAACCTCCGGTGCAAGTACCCTCAGCACCAGCACCTCCAGCAGCTCCAGAACCTCCAGCGCCAGCACCCTCAGCAGCTCCAGAACCCCCAGCGTCAGTACCCTCAGCAGCTCCAGAACCTCCAGCTCCAGCGCCACCAGCACCAGGTCCTCGAGCAGCTCCAGAACCTCCACCGCCAGCACCCTCAGCAGCCGCAGAGCCTCCAGTAGAAACAACTACAGGAGCAGAGTCACCAGCTCCAGCAGCGCGACCCTGACGGCCAAGGTACCACTCAACCAGCTGCAGGGAGGAGAGGGGGAGTCGACGACGAGAGGGCAGCGGCGAGGCACCAGCGGAGCGACTACGGAGACGGCCGCTCCAGGGAGACTGCTCACCAGACGCCTCAGCAACCCCAGGTGCAGCACCCCCAGACTCAGTACTGCCAAGCTCAGCACCCCCAGACCCCTCACACTCAAGCTCAGCACCTCCAGGCTTCACACACTCAAGCTCCGCACCCCCAGGCTCAGTACCCCCAGGCTCAGCACCCCCAGGCTCCGCACCCCCAGGCTCAGCACCCCCAGGCTCAGCACCCCTAGGCTCAGCACCCCCAGAAGTAGCACCCCGAGCAGGACCACCCTCAGTAGGACCTGAGTCACCAGTGACCTCAACCGGCGCAGTCAAGGGAGGAGGGTCTACCTGAGACACACCTGAAGGAGCAGGACCGGGAGCGGGGAGGGGGTCTACCTGGGGAGCACCTGGAGCGAGGAAGAGCGGCGGGGGGGGGAGCGGGGCAGTGCGGTAGGGGAAGAGACGGTAAAAGGGAACCGACTCGTCGAACGTGACATCCTGAGACGCAAAGACACGGCACGAGGTGGGGTGGTAAAACTGCCAACCAGGCGCGTCAGAGACAAAGCCAAGGAAGACACAGGGAACAGCGCGGGCGGAGAGCTTGTCCGCGGTGGTATCGCGGACAAAGGCACGAGCACCCCAGACCCGGAAACGCGACGCATCGCCAACCTTCCCCGTCCACAGCAGTGTGGGCGAGGTCTCATGCAAGGAGACACGGGGCCAGAGGTTGAGCTGATGTGCAGCGTACCGGACCGCAAACGGCCACAGAAAATGGGGGGCAGCCGCATGGATCATGGAGGTACGGGCGACCTCCAATGCGGCGCTCAGCAACCCCATTCTGCTGCGGAGAGGCCGGAAGCGTGAACGTCTGGCGGATGCCGCGCTCCGCACAGTAGGAAGCCAAGAGGTCGGAGGAGAACTCACCACCTCTGTCAGAGTGCAGACGTAGGACAGGAAAGTCCGACCGGAACCGCTCGCGGAGCTGGAGACGAACAGCGCGGATCCAAGGGATCAAAACAGCAGGGACATCCGCCTTGCTCCGCAAGGGGAAGACCGTGGTGTAACGCGTGTAGTCATCGACAACCAGCAGGAAGTACCGCTCGTGGCCCTGTCCCTGGACGCGGGCTGGGCCCCACACGTCCAGGTGGAGCGTCTGCAGTGGAGCCTCTATGGGAGGAAACGAGGAGTGAGGAGCGGCGCGCTGCCGCCCCTCGACGCAAGGAATGCAGGGCGGCGCAGGCGAGGGAGGGAGGGCAGGCAGAGACCTGGGAAGACCAGAGACCAGGGAGCGAGAGTGCATGCTACGCAGGCGAGGCAAGGAGGGGTGACCAAGGCGGTGGTGCCACAGGAGAGTGTCGTGCGACAGGCTGCGGCACTTGCACTGGGTAGCTACCTGAGCAGACACGTGCAGCTGAGGAGACAAAGGGGCGTGACGCGACACAGCGGTGAGGGTGTACAGACTGGACCCAGGCGCACGTGTGAACGTGGCCAGGTGGCGGCCGGTCCGGGAGCACGTGCAGTGTGTCACCTGCTGTCCTCCAGGAGTAAAGGTGTCAACCCAGTGATCCTGAAGGACGGCGGTGCTCACCAGGTTCGTAGAGAACGAGGGGAGGTGGAGACCTGACAGCTCACCGGACGGGACCGCCGGACAGGGAAGCACAGTAGTGGACCGTGCAAGCACTGGGCCCCCAGAGGGGTCAGCCAGTAAGACAGGGACAGGCGCGGGGAGGGGAGTGACTGTGGTACTGTCGCGAAAGAATCAGCGGGAAGCACCTTAGTCAAGTGTGGAAAGTGTGCAACGCCGGAGCACACGCAGTACCAGAGAGAGCAGACTCAGTAGCACCTAGAGCAGGAGACGCACTAGCACCTAGAGCAGCAGCCTCACCAGCACCTAGAGCAGGAGACGCACTAGCACCTAGAGCAGCAGCCTCACCAGCACCGAGAGCAGCAAGCTCTATACCAGGGTCAGGCGGTTTGCACAGGTAACAGGCACTGTCAGCACTTGTAGGCAATGCATACGTGGCAATAAGAATAGCATCATAGTCAAGAGCAAAGATATCTACCCTCTGTCCAAGTAGCTCCAGCCAGGTGGGGAGCTCAGCCTCGTCGCCAAACACTGTACGCCAGGCGTCGCTCAGACGGGCAAAGCAGCGGGACTGTGTGTGACCAAGCGTCCCGCAAGGCTGACCAACCCGATCACCTGTGCGAATGACGTACTGGCAGCGAACTGTACTCAAAGACCCTCTACTCTGAGCGTACCACTCGTGAAGCTGCTGAGACGTAAGTGTCTCGCGTGGACGCCGCTGTAGCTGCAGCTGGCCACTGCCAGACGCTCCCAACTGACCAGCTCCAGGGCGACAGCTACGACGGCTACCGCGACAACCCCAACTAGCGTACCACTCACTAAGCTGCTGGGGCGTGAGAGACTCGCGTGAACGTCGCTGGAGCTGCATCTGGCCACCTGCCAGTAGCAGCAGCAGCAGCAGCCTAGCAGTAGTAACAGAAGGAGCAGCAGTAGCAGCGCTGACAGGCAGGCAGGCAGGCAGGCAGACAGGCAGGCAGGCAGGCAGGCAGGCAGGCCTGGCAGGCAGGCAGGCGGCGCGACAGTGCGTGAACAAGGCAGGTGCTGACCAGTGGCGGTCAGGGCCGGCGCTCGGCGGGTGGCGGCCGGGTAGGTGCACGACGGCGGCGACGGCGGGGCGGCGACGGCGGGGCCGCGACAGCTGCGGCAGAGCACGGCCGCGTCGGCGGTAGGGCAGGTCCGCGACAGCTGCTGCAGGGCGGGGCCTCGACGGCGGTAGTAGGCTCCTCGACAGCTGCTGCAGGGCGGGGCCGCGACTGGGACAGGCGGGGGCGACGTCCAGGGGGGGTGGCGCCGCGACGAACAGGGGCAGCCGCGGCGCGCGGGGCTGCAGCGCGAAACGGGAGCTGCGGGCGCGGCACGCGAAGCCGCCGCGGGCTGCGCGAGGACAGCAGCCGCGACGCGCGGGGCTGCAGCGCGACGCGCGGGCAGCGTACACGACGCGCGGGGCTGTAGCGCGACACGCGCGGTCGGGCAGAGGCTGCGTGCAGGCGGCGGGGTCCTGCAGGGGCGGCGCGCTGGCCTGACGGGCCTGCTGGGGCCGCGCGCTGGTCTGACGGGGCCTGCAGGGGCGACGCGAGGGCCTGACGGGGCCTGCAGGGGCGATGCATGGGCCTGACGGGGCCTGCAGGGGCGGCGCGCGGGCCTGACGGGGCCTGCAGGGGCGGCGTGCGGGCCTGACGGGGCCTGCAGGGGCGACGCACGGGCCTGACGGGGCCTGCAGGGGCGACGCACGGGCCTGACGGGCCTGCAGGGGCGGCGCGCGGGCCTGACAGGGCCTATAGGGGCAACGCACGGGCCTGACGGGGCCTGCCGGGGCGATGCGCGGGCCTGACGGGGCCTGCAGGGACGATCTACGAGCGTGACGGGGCCGGCAGGGGTGGCGCGTTCGTAGCTCGGGCAGTGCGCGGGGGGGAGCAGAAGGCAGGCAAGGCAGCAGCAGGCAGCTCGAGGGTTGCACGACGGCGCGCGCAGCGCAGCACGTCACAAGGCAAGGCAGGGCGCGCGCGTGAGGCGCAGCGCAGGCAAGGCAGGCAAGTCAGGCAAGGCAGGGCGTAGGGTAACCCGGTAACCGCAGTCGAACATTAAGTAATGGTGGGCCCGGACAAAAAAAAAAAAAAAAAAAAAAAAAAAAAAAAAAAAACCGGTCCTACGGACCTACTGCTCTGAAACCATGTTAGAAACTAGTGAGAGGAATGGATGAACTAGCAGCATGCAGGAGTACAAGTAGTAAACCCTAATTGGGTTGTACCCCATATGGGCTACCCCACTACAGCCTAGACAATATGCAGTATATATGTTTGACACCCTCCCCCTCCCCTCGCCCCCAAATTAAGCCTTACACCCTAGATAACAGATTGATAGTTGATGAATATGTGTACTGTGGGTCTAAAATTTTACTGTTTTAGATAACACCAGTAACATTTCACTTGCGCTTATCTCCTACGTGGAAGCTCCACAGTGTTTCCATGTTCAGCTACTGAAGCCCTACAAGGACCCCAACCAATAGTTCGAGGAACGGCAGCTACCGCCACCAACATCTGCTCTCGTACAGGATGAACCAGGGTACAAGGTGGAACGCGTTCTCACTCATCGGCGCCGCGGCAACAAGACCCTCGAGTTCTTGATACGCTGGAAGGATTACGACCGCACTAACAACAGATGCAGAAGCTGATATAGGCAACGTACGCAACACTCTCAATGTCTATCTTGGGAAGCAAAGTGTATCTCACGACGCCTAGCTTTGAGGGGGGGACGTGTGAGAGTACGACGGCTTATGCTTGCATGGCTAGCTTGTCTTGCCTTAATTACGCTATTACTAGCTTAGCTTTTTTTTTTTATCTCCTAGGTTAGGTGCTTCCCATATTTTATTATATTTATACCACCGAAGCAGAATACATGCATCGAATTTAGGCTTTTCAGTTGCCACCGAATTGCCTTCTACCAAATTCGAGAGGGTTTGTTCCAGACGCTTCGCGACCCTCAAAACATTTGCGTGACCACTGGGCTAATGCCTTGTGTCGATACTATATATAGCCTCGTGTTGTACCCAGGTGAATAAAAAAAATCCTTTCTACATTTTTGAACTTGATCCTCAATCCTCACAGTCTGCTTGTGCTCTGAATCTGTGGTGATTTTGAGATTCACCATAAGCTTTGTTTTGTTTCTTCTCTTGACTCGTCTTGTGACCACTTGTAGTTTGTGCTATCAACCATTTCGCCTATGGGGTATGCCAAATCACTTACACTAGTTGTTGGAGGCTTTAGTCGGGTAGGCTGTAGTCGAGTAGTCTGTATAGGTACAACCCCTTTAGGGTTTCGTACATGTTTCCTTGTACCTCTTATTCTAGTCACTGTCAGAGGTCCACTGGTGATCCCCGATGATCCTAGGGAAGGGTTACAGGCACGTTGGCCTAGGGGGTTATGGGCGCACTCACCCGCTACACAAACAAGCCCTTTTATCCAAGTGGTTAGTGACTGGGATTCTGACATGGTATCAGAGCGAAGGTCTCGGGTTCGAATCCCGGTGTGTGCACCTCGGGCATCCCAGTGCGGGGGGGTGTCAGAGGTCCACTGGTGATCCCCGATGATCCTAGGGAAGGGTTACAGGCACGTTGGCCTGGGGGGTTATGGGCGCACTCATCCGCTACACAAACAAGCCCTTTTATCCCAGTGGTTAGTGACTGGGATTCTGACAGTCACTTCTGTTGCTTATGTTCTTAAGATGGTAGCTGAGGCTAGATTAGGTTCTAGTGCCGTACCTGGTGCCCGATATTGCCCTATACGCGTTCCGTCACTCGCTCGCTGCCCTTCGCGAGCATTGCGCTATCGCGTTCGTCCCCCCGTTCCCATGCGCGCTGCCCCGCAGTTGCGTGCGCGCACTGCTCCGCGCTGCCTCACGCGCCGCACGCTGCCCCACGCTGTCGCGCGCCCCTCGCGCAGCCCTTCGTACGGTACTTTGAATTGATGGCGGCATACTAGAGGAATCTAGCTCACGGAAAACCGAGTCCGCCTTTGTTTGGTCCAATTCCTCTAGCTCACGGAAAACCGAGTCCGCCTTTGTTTGGTCCAATACCTGATAATGCTTATTCATGCTGTGGTGGTGCGCGGAATTCTGTGTACTAAATGAAATATTCATCTATCTGCAATTTGGTTCTATTTGTTTTTAAAAGGAATCTTAAATTATTCCTTAAAGTGAGCAACCCAAAAAGAGATTTTGCTTTATGTTTGACGGTGATACACAACTCGAGGATGGTGTTTTCTGGGTTCAAGCGTCAGGAGAACGACTTGCGCTGTGCCTTTCCCGCCATTTGTTCGGATTCTAGATCCCTAGAGCTTATCAAGGCTGTTCGCAAGGCGCCACGGAGCATTTGGCTTTTTGAAATGTTCGACATGCAGTTCCCGAGGAGCTTAGGAATTGGCCGCGAAGGGTGCCTTGTCTGCTCCCTGGCTGGGAGTGCGGGGCAGCGTTGGCACTCTCGAGGTCGCCCACCAGGCAGGCAGCACGTCACTCCAAGTTGTGATTCCAGCAGCGTAGTCCAGCCCGCATTCCCGCCACTCCTTGCCACGAGCACCGATCGCGTTCCCCGTGCCAAGCGTCAGCGGCCAGTGGGAAGCCTCTCACGGCGCTTCTCGTGTTTTGATCAGAGCAGGTCGGTTGCATTCAAGCCGTGGTATCGCCATGGGAAGCGACGACGATGCCGCGGGATCGGAGATGCAAAGCCGCGCGGCTCCTCCCTTGAAGCGGAAGCCCTTCAAGTCACTGCACCCCCTCAACACCGCCGCTCCCGTGCCGTCGCGACAGCCGCCGCTGCACCCCGCTCCCGGCTCCACTGCGAATGCCCGCGCGCGATTCAATGCGCCCAAGGCGGCCGCTGCAGTGACGTGTAACGCGAACGGCGCGCAAGGTGCGGCAGCGGCGGAGGCTTCGGCGGCGGCGGACGAGACGCGGTACTACAGCGTGATGTACTGCCCGCGCAAGCCGCACGCGAAGCGCAAGGGGCCGTGGTCGGACGGGCTGCTGAGCGTGAAGGGGCGCGCGTGCGCCGTGCAGAACATGGACGCCAAGCCCGTCGCCAAGGCGCTCGTCAGCGGCTGCGCGCACCTGAAAGAGGGCTCCACGCTAGAGGTACTCGCGCACGCCGCCCGCATGCACGCAAGCACGCCCGCCCGCCCGCACGCAAGCACGCACGCAAGCACGCACGCAAGCACGCATGCATGCACGCACCCGCCGATCTGGTGTCTAGCAGGGCGCGTGGTGCTGAGAGAGTAGGGATGTCTGCGGCGATGTTGGTGAGATGGGGGATTGCTGTAAGCTGGTGTTGTCAGCTGTTTCTCAGGCGTCAAATTTGGAGTTGTGTGCTGTTTTCCGAGGTCTTGCAAGTGCCATGCAAGGCACATGACACGCGTAGCGGTTCTCTCACTTGATTGAGTAGCAGCCGCGCCCGTTCACAGTGCAGGTGCCTGGAGCCATGTCGATCTACACGGTACCGCGACCCATCGCCAAGGATCGCATACCCTGTTTGTCCCCATGCACGCCATGCCGCCTCCACTTGTATCTCCTCTCCGCGCATTTGATCTTCGTCGCGTCCGTGCCTTCCTGCTGCCTCTCGCCCTCTCTCGCCTCCCTCCAATCCCCCCCTCTCCTCCCCCCCCCGTTCCCCCTGGCCCCCCATCAGGTGGGCAAGTGGGAGGTGGAGGTGATGCACGAGGTGCCGCGCGAGCAGTACCTCGCCGGCTCCTTCTTCATCCCCGCCGCTGCCGCCTCTGCTGCCGCTGTGGCCCCCGCTGCTGCCACGGGTCGAGTGGGCAGTGCTGCTGCTGGCAGGGGCAGGAAGCGGGCGGGTGAGAGCAGCAGTGGCAGGGCGGCTGGCAGCAGTGCGGAAGGGGTGCTGGCGAACAAGTGAGTGCGTGAGGGGCCATTGGGGCCATTGGTGCACGCACGCGCACCAGCGAGGCAGGGAACGTGAGGGGTGTGAGACTTTGATGCTGCGTGTGAGATTTATCCTTCTAGATGTTGACGAGTTGCTTCACTCGCATTTCGGTGTCAGGGTGTGCAGCACACGCCTCTGCCAGGCGTCAGATACTCGCCACCACCCGTCCGCCTTCCCACTTCCACCCCTGCACGCGCGTGCAAGTCGATGGGCTGCTGCAGAGGCCAGGCCGTTGAAACTTGTGTGCGCTGATGTCTCTTCTCTTTCTGCCCTCGTGCCGCCTCCACAGGAGAGCTGCGAGCATGGAGAGTCGCATGAGGCTTGGCAACGAGGTATGGCCGTGGAGTGGGGTGAAAGGCATGGCGGGACAAAACAGTATTCGGGTGGCATTGGGCAGTGATGTATGACGTGGCAAAGAAACCTGTCATGGCACCATGAGTTACTTGTAACTCCTGTTCTTGCAATGCAGAACTTATCCTTGCGGTTCTCTCTCACATGCAGCCGTCCTGCACGTGTCCTGTCGTGTGATGTGGTGGCTACAGGATGCGGTGTGTCTCAACCCCAACCAGCACGGCAAGGGAATCTCCAAGATCTACCTTGACTCTGTACGCCCTTCTCCGCCCTGTAGGCTCGTGCTGCCCATGGGTCATGGGTGTATCGACGTTCATGCCATGGCCTTCCACCTCACTGTGCTGCTGTGCACTGTGCCGTGCGTAGGGGTTCAGAAACGACTGCAGTCAGCTAGTCTCCTGCTATTCATATCACATTCTCGTACGCATCTCACCAGGAGCCCTTGTGTTCCACCTTCCTGTGGGGGTTGCGCTGAGTTGCAACCACTCTCTCTTTTCTTCCCCCCCTCTTCCCCTTCCCCTCCCCCCCTTCCCCCCCCGCCCTCTGTGGGTGGCTGGCAGTACACCGGGGCGAGGAAGTGAGCCCACCTTGTCTGGCAGTACTCAGGCGCACCTCTCTCTTCCCCCCCTTCCCCCCTCGCGTGGCTGGCAGTACATCGGAGCAAGGATGCGCCCTCACCAGGTGGAGGGGGTGCGCTTCATGCTCGAGGCCGTGCTGGAGGTGCGCACGCCCGGCTGCTCCGGATGCGTGCTCGCAGATGAAATGGGTGAGCTGGCAGATGAAATGGGTGAGCTGGCAGATGAAATGGGTGAGTTGGCAGATGAAATGGGTGAGTTGGCAGATGAAATGGGTGAGCTGGCATATGAAATGGGTGAGCTGGCAGTTGAAATGGATGAGCTGGCAGATGAAATGGGTGAGCTGGCTGGTGAAATGGTTGAGCTGGCAGATAAATGGGTGAGCTGGCATATGAAATGGGTGAGCTGGCAGTTGAAATGGATGAGCTGGCAGATGAAACGACTGAGCTGGCTGAGAAGAGAGAGCTGGGAGATGAAAGGCTGGCAGTTGAAAACGGCGAGGTGGCAGAGGGAGTAGGTGTTTAGGGGCAGAGAAGTCAGGCTAAGATAATGGACGGGCGGGAGAGAAGGCGGTTGAGGAATTCCTGTAAGAATTTAGATTGGCAAGCAGGTTGCCGCACTATCTACCTTCGGTGATTTCTGCTTTCTCAAGCACCTGCTGTTGCTGTTTTGTTTCCCTTGGCCTTCAAGAAGCACCACCTGTGGGGTCCCCCACGTGTAACGTGCGTCTCCCCTACCTCTCCCGCACAGGCCTTGGCAAGACCCTTCAAGTGATAGCGCTAATCTGGACTCTTCTCAAACAGGCACGTGTTCTTTTCTCTCCTCACCGCATTCTGCCTGTTCTGCACCCCGCCTCTTCCTCGCTGACTCTTTCTCTCTGCTGCCCTTTTTGCTGGACCACTGTGATGCAAGTCATTCCCATCCCTCTCCTCCCCTGTCCGTTTCCCGGCGTCCCTTCCCTTCCGTCCCCCTGCAGGGCCCCCAGGGTCGTCCCTTCCTGCGCAAGGCAGTGGTGGTGTGCCCGTCCTCGCTCGTTGACAACTGGGGGGCCGAGGTACTGTGTGAGGGTGGGGCACTCGGGTCGTGCCACATGAAATGCCGCTGTCTCTGCACTTAGCTTATTGCCCTCCAATCTTTCATGCTCCCACCCTCCATCACACCCGGCTGCCCAACACGTCGGCTGTCCACATTCTCCGTTTCTCTCCCACACACACCACATCTTAACCTCCCCTCCCCCCCTCCTTTCCACCCTCTCCCCCTGCGCGCAACAGTTCCGCAAGTGGCTGGGCACGGAGCGGCTCAAGGCGATGGTCGTGAACTCCAGCTACACTCCCACCGAGGTGTGCACAGAGGGGGGGGGGGGGAAGGGAGAGTGGGAGGAGGAGGAGGGGGGGTCACGCGTGCGTGTATGTGCGGCACTGATCCGCTCTCATGAGCTCCTGTGCGTGTGGTGGGAGAGGGGAGTTGTGAGCAAGGGTAAGGGTAATGATGCAGCAAAGTAAGAGGTGGGGAGTTGCTGGTGCGGGGATGGAAGGGTGAGAGAGTGGGGGTGAGCGCCTCAGCTTCTGGTGTGAGCATGAGACGCCATGCGTGCTGCTCGTGCACGCGCATGGCACGGCGTGGTGTGTGTGGTGCAGGACAGGCAGTGACAAGCAGATGGAGGGAAAGCAAATACATGGCAAGGATACATATGTAAGGATGGATGGGACGTGACCACTTGGGGTGTGTGTGTGTGTCTCCATCTGTACATGCGTCTGTGAATGTGTGCGTGCGTGCGTGTGTGTGTGTACGTGTGTGTATGTGCATGTGTGTGTGTGTGTGCGTGTGTGTGTGTGTGCATGCATGCGTCTGTGCCTGTGTGTGTGTGCATGCGAGCATGGCATGTGCATGTGAGCAGGTGAGGGGCAAGATGTTGGATTTCAAGCACGCGGTGGTGTGGGCGGTGCTCATCACGTCCTACGATCTGCTGCGCCGCCATGCGCCCATCCTCGCTGCCGCCGCGCCGCAGCTCCTCGTCTGCGACGAGGGCCACCGCCTCAAGAACTGGTCAGCGCGCCATGCCTGCCGTGTTGGGGGGTGCTGCGTGGGGGGGTGGTGCAGGAGGGGTGGCGCATGGAGGGTCGTGCGTGCATGGGGGGGTTGGTGCGTGCATGGGGGGGTTGGTGCGTGCATGGGGGGGTTGGTGCGTGCATGGGGGGGTTGGTACGTGCATGGGGGGTTGGTGCGTGCATGGGTGGGTTGGTGCGAGCATGGGGGGTTGGTGCGTGCATGGGGGGGTTGGTGCGTGCATGGGGGGGTTGGTGCGTGCATGGGGGAGTTGGTGCCTGCATGGGGGGGTTGGTGCGTGCATGGGGGGGTTGGTGCGTGCATGGGGGGGTTGGTGCGTGCATGGGGGGGTTGGTGCCTGCATGGGGGGGTTGGTGCGTGCATGGGGGGGTTGGTGCGTGCATGGGGGGGTTGGTGCGTGCATGGGGGGGTTGGTGCGTGCATGGGGGGGTTGGTGCGTGCATGGGGGGGTTGGTGCGTGCATGGGGGGGTTGGTGCGTGCATGGGGGGGTTGGTGCGTGCATGGGGGGGTTGGTGCGTGCATGGGGGGGTTGGTGCGTGCATGGGGGGGTTGGTGCGTGCATGGGGGGGTTGGTACGTGCATGGGGGGGTTGGTGCGTGCATGGGTGGGTTGGTGCGAGCATGGGGGGGTTGGTGCGTGCATGGGGGAGTTGGTGCCTGCATGGGGGGGTTGGTGCGTGCATGGGGGGGTTGGTGCGTGCATGGGGGGGTTGGTGCGTGCATGGGGGGGTTGGTGCCTGCATGGGGGGGTTGGTGCGTGCATGGGGGGGTTGGTGCGTGCATGGGGGGGTTGGTGCGTGCATGGGGGGGTTGGTGCGTGCATGGGGGGGTTGGTGCGTGCATGGGGGGGTTGGTGCGTGCATGGGGGGGTTGGTGCGTGCATGGGGGGGTTGGTGCGTGCATGGGGGGGTTGGTGCGTGCATGGGGGGGTTGGTGCATGCATGGGGGGTGCAGCTGTGCGGTTGTGCCATGGCACCCTGGGCTGGGGGGACTGCTCACGCCACTTTAGACCCTATAAATGCTCGCTTCTTTATCATTCTCGTGATTTTGTAATTCTCATCCTTTTTATAAAGTCTTCCGCGCACTCTTCTTAGTACAACTCATAACACTTGGTATCAGAGCCTAAGTTCCTAGGTTCCCCGTTTTTTAGAGTGTATTACCCCTCGGGGGGGGGACAGGGAAGGATGCCGTGGTGACAGGAGTAGCGCAGTAGCCGGCCAGGAGAACGGGTAGTTGCTCCTAGCAGCCATGAATTTCTCTGGCGCTCCTGCGGCACCGACGGATCCTTGCCCTCGACGGTCGGGATTGACCGTGGCCTCCCACCCCTCGGGTGGTGGACAGCTGTGGCTGTCGCACATTAACTGCCTTTGTTATTTTCGTCGGTTCCATTAATCTCGTCACTGTTTTTCATGCGGGTGGAAGCTTGTCCTCGTTGCAACCATGTACCTGTTGATCCCTGTGCTGCCCCCCCATGCAGTGCGGGCAACAAGACCATCTCAGCCCTGCACCAGCTGGGGTGCCCTCGCAAGGTGCTGCTGGTGAGTCCTCTGTCTACCCACACATATGCTGCAACGAACGTTGCGTCAGCTGCATAGCACCATTGCATTCTGGTCAGCTGTGTGCGCGTTCAAGTCCCCGTATTCTGCCAACCCTGCACAACAGCATCTCACAACGTTACGCCCCATGCAACCCAGACCCCTGCCCTCTTCCTACATGTGTTGCCTATGTCGCTCCCTGTCCTCTTCCTTGCCCCCTGCCCGACTGACCTTGCAGTGCATGAATCAGCAATCGTGAAGAACCGCCTCAGATGCTTCACTTGCACTCCACCCTCATGCACATCAGCACACTCACTCAGAGCCACCTCACCGCCCTGCTACCCCTGCTACACCACGCCCGCCATCCTCCCTGTCCATCGCTCCCTGCCCCTCTCCCCCCCCCACCTTTTCCCCTTTCATTCACTTTCCCTCCCCCCCGCCCCCACCAGACGGGCACGCCGATGCAGAACGATCTGAGTGAGTTCTTTGCGCTGCTGGATCTGGTCAACCCCGGCTGCCTGGGCCCGCTGCCTGCCTTCCGCCGCATCTTCGCCGACCCCATCCAGCGCAGCCGCGACCGCAGCGCCACGTCAGTGCCCCCACACGCGCCACTTGCAGATTAAAATTACACACACATAGCCTCGCATTGCCACTTCCTCTCTCTTCGTTTCTCTTTCCCTCTCTGTCTAAACTCTTTTTCTCGCTCTCTTTCCTCCCTCCCCCTCCATCCCTCGAACGGTCCTTGTACTCATTGTACGACATTACAAGGTAGGTGCAAACATATGCAAGACAAACATACCAGCTTCCTACCTACACTACCTCCCCCCGCCGCCCCTTTGTCCGACCCTAGTGGTCGAACGGGGGCTGTATCAGTTGGTGCGGCTGCCCTTTGCTCACAGGGGCAAATGGTCCTTGCATGCCGCACCATCTCTCTCTCTCTCTTTTCTCCCATCCATCTCTCCTTCCGCGCACGCACACGAGCAGGGAGGAGGAGGTGCGGGTGGGGGAGGCGAGGTCACAGGAGCTGCAGGCCAAGGCAGCGGCCTTTGTGCTGCGCCGCACTGCTGCAGTCAATGCCGCCTACCTGCCTCCCAAATCAGAGTCAGCACTCGTACCTTTTCCATCCCTGTTTCGTTGCCTGTCCTCTCTAAGACTGCTCCATTCTGCAGCACTGATTCTCGTACTTTCCCTGCTTATTCGTCTCAATATCCCTTCATCTCGCCTTCGTCCTTTTCCTCCCCTCTCTGTCCCGTACTCCCACGTGTCCATGCATGCGCAGGTACATAGTGTTTTGTCGTCTGCACGCCCAGCAGGCACGCCAGTACTCCGACTTTCTGCGCTCCACCGTACGTGCCTCGCCCCTCCCCTCCTCACCCGCTGCTTGCCGCACTCGCTCTCAATAGCTCTGGCTGTCCTTCCAACTCGTGTGGCATGACGCCCCTTCTCCTTGTAAAGCCCATATTGCCTTTTGTCGTGCTCCGTGTGTACATGCCCCGTAGATAGAACCTTGCCCTGCCCCTCGCCTAACTCCCTTGCCCTCTATTCCCCACTCTTGCCCTCCCCCCCCTCCTCCCCACACCACATGCGCCCTCCCCCCCGTCCACAGCTATCCCTCCCACCACATGCGCTCTCTGCCTCCGAGGCTCCGCCCCATCTTGGCCCCGCGACCACATCCCGTCTTATCCCCGTGTCCCCTCCCCCTCGTGTCCCCTCCCCCCCGTGTCCCCTCCCCCCCGTGTGTCCCCTCCCCCCTGTGTCCCCTTCCCCCCGTGTCCCCTCCCCCCGATGTCCCCTCCCCCCCGTGTCCCCTCCCCCCCGTGTCCCCTCCCCCCCGGTGTCCCCTCCCCCCAATGCCCCCTCCCCCCCGTGTCCCCTCCCCCCCGTGTCCCCTCCCCCCCGTGTCCCCTCCCCCCCGTGTCCCCTCCCCACCGTGTCCCCTCTCCCCTGTGTCCCATTCCCCACCTGTCCCCTTCCACCCTGTGTCCCTCCCCCCCCCCCCCCTCCTGTGCGTGGCAGCACGTGCGGTCGCTGCTCTATGCCACGGCGCGCGGCAGCACAGCCAGTGCGCTCACGGCCATCTGCCACCTCCGCAAGCTCTGCCTGCACCCCGCCCTCGCTGCCCCCCCCACGCCCTCCTTCCCCCCCCCGCGCTCCCCCTCCCCTGCTGCCTCCGCCTCTGCTGGCTGCGCTGCTGCGGGGGAGGAAGGGGGAGATGAGGAGGAATGGGCAGGGGATGAGGAGCAAGACGAGGTGGAAGAGGAGGAGCAGGGGAATGTAGAGTGGCCGGCAGAGGGCGGGGAGGTGGAGGGATGTGAGGGAGGGGTGTCAGAAGTGAACGAGGCAGAGCAGAAGCGCTATGGTTTCAGGTGAGACATCCTTAATCAGGCCCATCTCAAGCCGAGCGCAGCCCTTTCTGTTTCAACGGCACTTGTTCTCTGTTTCAGGGCATTAAAGCATGCTGATTCCGTCTTCCTCTTGCCCTCTTCCTTCCGCTCCCCCCCCCCCTTTCACCCCCCAGGCCCCCATCCATGCTCCCCCAGGCGTCCCCATCCGCCCAGGGCGCGCCCCTGTCGCGCACAGCAGCAGCAGCGGCGTTGGCAGCGGCGCTCAAGGCGCTGGGCGCTGATGCATGGCGGCTCAGCGGCAAGCTGCACGTGCTCGCGCTGCTGCTGCACGCCATCCTGGGGGGGGACAGCAACAGCAACAGCAACAGCAACAGCAACAGCAACAGCAACAGCAGCACCTTGGCGGGTGGGGGCGAGGGCAGTGCGCTGTCTAGCATCACGGATGGCAGCAGTGCCACTCGTGCTCATTTCAGTGCTGCTGCTGGTGCTGGTGGTGGTGGCGGGGGTGGCGGGGGTGGCAGTGGCGATAAGGTGGTAATCGTGTCAAACTTCACACGGGCACTTGATGTGATCGAGGTGAGGTGCTCAACAGAAATTCATCGCACGCCCCCATTCTGCTTGTCCTGCTTTTGCACCTCCCTCTAATTCGCCCCGCTTCCGTGTTCCGCATTCAACGCCGGTGACTGCATGTGATGTCAAGGTCATGCGCCCTGGTGGGAGAGGGGAGGCACGTGCTAGGGAGCAGTGCAGCACAGGCCATGGGCAGCAAGCCTTGCCATGCAGGGCTTCTTGTTGAGAGGCACCACACACTCACCCGCACCACCCGCCCTGCATGCATGTGCTGCGTGCGCGTATACTTGTCTTATCCCTCGCACCATCTCATACCCCTGCTCACCCACGCCTCTGCCATACTGCACCATCTGACGCCCCTGCCCCCCACCCACGCCCCATCCCCCACGCCCGTACCGCACCAGGCGATGTGTTCATGGCACGGGTGGAGGAGCACGCGGCTGGACGGCAGCACGGAGGCAGCGACACGGCAGGCGGTGGTGAGTGCGTTCAACGCGGGGCGCGACGGCAGCTGCTGCTTCCTGCTGTCGTCCAAGGCAGGCGGCGCCGGGCTCAACCTCGTGGGCGCCAACCGCCTCGTGCTCTTCGACCCCGACTGGAACCCCGCCACCGACCACCAGGTGACTGGAACCCCGCCACCGACCACCAGGTGCGCTCTCACAGAGGGGAATGAGAGGGGGAGGTGACTGGAACCCCGCCACCGACCACCAGGTGTGGGGTCAAAGCGAGAGAGAATGAGACGGGGAGGTGCTCTCTCAACGACTAACCCCGCCACCGACCAGATGCGCTCAAAACGGGGGGGGATGGGGGGGAAGGGTGGGACGGGAACGTGGGAACTGAGGGGAGGCAACGGCAGGTGCGCGCTCAACGACTGGAACCCCGCCAATGACCAGCAGGTGCGCTCCCACAGGGGGGAATGAGAGGGGGACGGGAGGATTGAGGTGACTGGAACCCCGCCACCGACCACCAGGTGTGCTCACAGGGGGGGTGAAGGGGTGAACATTGGTTGACTAACCCCGCCACCGACCACCAAGTGCGCTCAGGGGGGGGGGGGGAGAAAGGGGTGTGCATTGGATGACTCAGGACCTGGCAGGGGCCCTGGTAGGTGTGGGGGTGGTTGTGTGAGGGTGTAGTGTTGGCGGGTGGTGTGTGAGGAAGTGGGTTGTGACTGGCTGGGGCTTAACCTCTACGGGAGAACCCACATCATAGTGAAGGCATTGGTGGGTCATGGTGGCTTGTTTTATTTTGAATTGCAGATGGCACGTCTGTGCACGTGCTCGCGCACACACACCCGCACTCACACATACGCAAGCTGACGTATAGCCATGCCCCTCCACCCCCCCAATCTGTGCAGGCGATGGCGCGCGTGTGGAGGGACGGGCAGAGCAAGGCGGTGGTGATCTACCGCATGCTCGCCACTGGCAGGTGAGAGGCAGGTGGGAGGCAGGTGAGAGGCAGGTGGGAGGCAGGTGGGGGGCAGGTGGGAGGCAGGTGGGAGCCGTCCTTGTCGCTTGCAAGGCCATTGGGGCGGACAGGTGGGATCTATTTGATGCAGGTCACAGTAGATTAGCGTGCGGTCGTGGGATGTACCAAGTGGTGGGCGCTGATGGTTGAGTCAAGCAGCAGCGAGGGGTTGTTGAGAGCAGACGAGGAGAGCATGAGGAGAGTGAAATTGTGCGAGGCTGTGTGGATGAGTCTCATGGACTTGTGAGAGGCGAGGTGGAGAGGAAGGAGGTGGAAGCAGGTGGGGTATGGAGTGTGTGAGGCAGGCGAGGCAAATGAGACATATGTTGCTGCGCTGTGCCGTGCATGCGCCCAACACCACACGTAGATTTCAGCGATCAGCCCTAGCCAAAGCATGGTCCTGTGTTGCACGTATGGCATGCATGGTGGCAGCATCGAGGAGAAGATCTTCCAGCGGCAGCTCATGAAGGGCGACGTGGCCAGCGCTGTGGGCGATGGCACTGCACTGCCGGGCAACAGCACTGGCGCCAGGGGGGTTAGCGGTGGCAGTGGCAGCAGCAAGGGTGGCGCGGGGCACTTCACCAAGGAAGAGCTGCGCGAGCTGTTCATCCTGGAGCAGGTGAGCTGTTCACCCTGGAGCAGGTGAGCTGTTCACCCTGGAGCAGGTGAGCTGTTCACCCTGGAGCAGGTGAGCTGTTCACCCTGGAGCAGGTGAGCTGTTCACCCTGGAGCAGGTGAGCTGTTCACCCTGGAGCAGGTGAGAACCACGTTATTTGGATGTGGGCTTCAAGCTCCTTTGCACAAAAAGCCTTTTGTGTTTCCAGCCGTGAGAGGAGAGCAGTGAGGGGAGTGAGGGGAGTGAGCAGTGAGAGAAGTGAGGGTAGTAAGAGGAGTCAGAGGAGTGAGAGCAGTGAGAGGAGTGAGGGGAATGAGAGCAGTGAGGGGAGTGGGGGGAGTGAGAGCAGTGAGGGGAGTGAGGGGAGTGAGAGCAATGAGGGGAGTGCCAGCACAGCACGTCATTGCTCTTCTTGTGTCCCTCTCCCATATGACTGTGTTGTGTGCTGCAGGTCACTGCGTGTGACACGCTGGACCTGCTGCTGCGCTCCAACTCCCCTCTCTCCGCCAAATGGCTCGCTGCTGCTGCCGCCACCACCACTGCTGCACCTGCTGCAAGCACCATCTCTGGGAGGGGCGGGTTGGCAGCAGGCATTGCAGATGGGCCGCTGAGGGAAGTGGTGGGCGCGTGTGACGGGGTGACGTTCGTGTACCATGAGTCCTCTGCTTCCCCACACAGCACTGGGACCCCTGTACAAGGTGCTCTTGCTCTTGCTTGTGCTGATGGCACGTGGCTGGCAGGCCAGGCAGGGGCTCAGCACAACAGCCAAGCAGCTGGAGCAAGCAAGGAGGAAGAGGAATGCGAGGAGGAGGAAACTGCAGTGTTGGGAGGTGCTGGTGGTGGTGGTGTGGAGAGAGGCAGGAGCACGGAGAGGCGAGTGGAAGAGCAGAGCAGTGATACCACACGTGGAGGGGCGGCTGTGGAGTTGCTGACGTTTGATGCGCTTGAAGGTGTTTCCGATGACGTCATGGACCTGTTTGGCTCTGATGTCTTCTGATCTGACAAGGGGACATTATTCAATGCTGAAAGTGTGAACCTGGTGAGGCGTAATGTATACCTTTATTTGTTGTGAAGTTGTAAGACCGTGGTTGATCGTTCGTTAGACTTTTGTAACAAAGTGGAGACTCTGTAGCTTATTGCGGCGCATTGTTCGGATTTCTATCTAGCAGCCTTGCATGCCCTGTTTATTTGTATCTGCATTCCACCTCGGCTCGCCCTCGCTCCCCCGAGCATTGCAAGCTCCAGCGCCCTTCCTGCTGCCACAAGAGTCACGACTGTTAAGGCCCTCAAGCAGCCTTGACAACACCATTTGCCCCGACTTGTACGCGTCCCTCATCAAAACAACCTATGCTTCGCTTTGCTGCCACGTATCTGCAGGTGCAACCAGTTTTCGTAGTGTACCGTATATCTCATGGTGCTGACGCTGGAATTTTGCATGTTAAAGCTCAAGGCCCAAATTGCGGGCCGCGCTGGGCAAGATTAGTAATCTTGCGCAGCTGCTGTTTTGGTGCTGTGGTTTGGCGAAGGTTGGGTTACGGAAGGCACGAATGAATCTGATTGGTCGAGGCCAATCTCACTGCAGAAACTTCAACTTTCAGTATTTCTCAATTTGGGACTCTCGGACCCAAACAGAATGTTTGCCTTGGGGTTTGCTGACTCAGCGATTGTTGCGAGAGCTTGTGCGAAAAAAGTCAACCCCACCCTCCCAACACTTTCTTGACCAGCCCAAACCCTTGCGCAAGATTACTAACCTTGCGCAATTTGGGCCTTGAGCTTTAATGTACAACATACAAATTGACACGCACGCTTACAGACGCACACACACACACACGCACACACGCACGCACGCACGCACGCCCCCCCCCCCCCCCCCCCCCCACCCCCCCCCCCCACACACACACACACACACACACACAGACAAACACAACTCACACCTCCTGCACCACACTAATATCCTTCACATGAGCAGAGGATGGAGAACCAGCACCCACCAGGCCCACAACATCGGATCCCTCTTCTGCCTCTAGCTTCTTGTCCCAGGCAAAACACAGCACTGTGGTAGCCACCCCTGTAGTAAGGACCGATGAGAGTTCTACAGCGGCGAAGAGATAAACAGAACCAACGATCACGAAGACAAAAATGGACATAAATAGTCCCTCTAGGCCAGCTCCGTGCATGGAAAGTGCCAAAACCTGCAAGTGAATAGCGACGATGGGGAACCCACATGAGAACGGGCTTTAAATATGGAAGCTGCAAAGGTGCTTATGTGCAGGAGGCTTTGTGGTGAATCACGCAGCAGGACATGCAGCAGCAAAGCCTACTTACCACAAATAGCCCGAATAATAGACCTATGAAGGCCATTGCACCCATGAGGATGGAATGGAGGGCGAAAGCAGCAGCATTGGATGTCACAATGGGCAACGTGTAGCGTTGCAGGATGTCTAACGAGAGGCGCAGTGAGCGGGTGAAGCCATGGCCGCTCATTGCACTGGTAGGGAGCAGGAGGCAGTTAAGGAAAAGGCGGATGGCAAGATTCGTGCACTGAAGCGGCACCACAAGTAGGCAGCCTATGATGCCTGGGCCAAAGAGAGCCAGGACGAGGGTAGAAAGAGTCATCTCAACAAGGCCCACAATGCCTGTGGTGACGGCAACAGCACAACAGGTGCCAAGGGATGAAGTGCATGCGAGGCTGAGTGCTGAGAAGAAAAGCCGCAGCTGGTCTCCCAGCGTCATGCGCTCTTCCCCTCCACCCGTCTGCCCGCCCTCGCTGCTGCCACTGCCGTTGTTGGTGCTGCTCGTGACGTACAGGCGTGCATAGACAGCGGCTGTGGAGTATGTGAGTATGGCTGACAGCACTTGGGAGAGGAAGAGGCAGGAGAGTAGCAGCAGGGCCGAGAGGACGAGGTTGGAACTAGAGTGAACACTAAACGTCAAAGGCAGGGCCACGAATGACGGAGCAAACATAACGAGGAACGGCATAAACAGTATGACAGGGGCCCTGGCGATGGCTGCATGGGAGGCGTGTGCGATGGTAGCGGCAGCGAGCGGCAGGTGCTGGCTGTAGCGCACAACAAGGAGCAGTGCGGCAGCACCGAGAAGCGCTGAGAACACGAACTGGAAGATGTTGATGTAGCTTCCGAGGGGCAGCAGCGAGAAAAGCCCGTCGTTGCTTTGCAAGAGCCGCCCGCGCGCATTTCTCTCAGCCGTGAAATGAACATCGCGCACCCAGCGGTTGGCGTGGCGCGCGGTTATGGTTATCACGGGGTGTGCCACCATGGGCAGCGCAAGGTCGAAGAGGTCCCTGCCCAGGAGGCCCCTGCCCAGGAGGCCCCTGCCGAGGTCACTCGAGGCCGCAGTGCTGCTGCTGCCGTTGTACGTGCTGCTGCTGTCAGCCTCTGCTGCCGCCTCCATACTGCCTCCTTCCATGCCTCCTTCCATGCCTCCTTCCATGCCTCCTTCCATGCCTCCTTCCATGCCTCCTTCCATGCCTCCTTCCATGCCTCCTTCCATGCCTCCTTCCATGCCTCCTTCCACGCCTCCTTCCATGCCCCCTTCCATGCCCCCTTCCATGCCTGATTCCATCATCCCCCCTTCCGTCCCAAAGTCCGCCCCGTCGCTGCCTGGTGCGTTAAAGCCAGTGTGTCCCCCGAAGTACGGCGCATACTTCTGCAGTCCGTATGTCTCGGTTCCTTCCTCCGCATTCCGCGACGCGAGGATGCTCACGGCGGAGCTCACGCTTTGAAAAACGAAAATCACGGCGGCGACTACCATGAGAGTCTTCAAGGTGCGCGCGGAGATTTTGCGGAGGTAAGACACGAGCAACAGGGGGAGGGGAAGGCTGACGGCGAAGAGGAGGAGAAACACCAACGGATAGAAGAGGAGGAAACCGAGCGCATCGCGGATGCGGATGGAGGAGTCGAAGGTGAAGGCGGCCGCGCCCACGAGGATGACCACTGGCAGTGCCACAGCCACCGCCAACAGCCACCCCGCGTCGCGCACGGGGCGCTCTTGGAAGTTGAAAATTGCGGGCGATTTGTCGAACTCGTTCCAGTCGCTGCCAGCCGTTGGATAATCGACGCTCTGCTGAGAGACGTGCGTCGCGGATTTACGAGCCTCAGCCCTCTCCGCCTGCGGTTCGGGCTTCAATTTGGACGAATCTCCGCGAGGAAAATCATCGTCAGTGGTGTGCGACACGAGATGCTCGGAAACGGTGACCTTGACGTCGCCGTCGTGCGGCCAGTGCTCCGCGTGCTCGGAAATATTCTCCGCTCGTTTCGTTGGCTGCGTGTGGTAGAAGAGAGGGGAGTACGATCCTTCGGTCTGGGAAGGCGTACTCGTTAATGAAGTAAGTTCACTCATTTTTTTCCTAGTAGCTATGTTTGAACGACAGGGCGAGTGGTGGTGAATGATGTATTGGGATGCAAGTATGAAATCACCAAAAGCGAACGCGAGGCGGATTTGCGTGGTGAAGACTTGCCTGGGTCGTGTTATAAACTACATCACAAAAAACCCGGTTTCAGCCTTGGAGGTTCCGAGGTTCACTCAAGCTGGCATTCGATAAATTTTGGGTCTTTCGGATTCACAACTGATTTCTAACAGAAATCCGCTGGATTTCGTACGGAAATGTGTGAGCGAGGGTTTGCACCCGAGTCGCGTCAAGAATCAGTCGGGTCTCCTGATTTCCAACCGATTTCCGATGGAAATACAGTGGCAAATTGGCACTATCTGTTACAATGTAGCATAATTACGCAAGGAAAAGGAGTGGAAACGGGAAGAGAGGAGAAAAGGAGGAATAACGTGAGTAGAAAAAAGGAGAGAGGAAGAAAGAAGGAGGGGAATAGGGGAAAAATGATAGGAGGAAGAAAAACAGGGAAGAAGGAAGAAAAAGTAGCACACACAACCCCAAGAAAACCCCAATAGCACACACATTTAAAACACCATCAAGCCCTCCCATCAAAGCACCCCAACTGCACTCCCATCGAACCAAACCTCCCCCCCTAAACCCACTCCCTAAACCCGCATGTCTACCAAGTATGGTGCATCCGCCCACGGAGCATCCCATCCCATCTCCTCCTCAACATCCTCCCGCTCCACCCAAACAGCCTCTGGGCCTCTCATCATCGACGCAGCGCGTAACAAGATCACACGCGCCTGAGCCCGTTGCAAAGCCACACCCACAGCCGCTTTGAGCGATCCGAGCAAATAAGCCGAGAAA
Organism: Closterium sp. Yama58-4; assembly: GCA_947470075.1. Classification (NCBI taxonomy): domain Eukaryota; kingdom Viridiplantae; phylum Streptophyta; class Zygnematophyceae; order Desmidiales; family Closteriaceae; genus Closterium; species Closterium sp. Yama58-4. The sequence continues at coordinate 301,358 of CANIUD010000020.1, read as the reverse complement.
CCCTTTCCCGTAGCTCGCGCCGCCCCTTTCGTCTTTGCTATCTCGATCTGCGCGTCACCCTGCTTCTTAAGCCACCGTCCAAAACTCCCCCCCAAGCATCCCCATGTCTCAGCAATGAGTGGTGTGAACTGCACTCCCCCATGCCGCTGTAGAAGCGATTTGTAGTCCGCCGTCTTCCGCTTTTCTCTCTCTCTCGCGGCAAAACCCACCTTGCGACCAATCTGTCCATGGTGCTGCGCGGATAGCGAGATAGGATCTACCACACTAACCTCCAGCGCGTGCTCCTCCCCCTCCCTCAGTTTCCGAACCGCCACATCAACCCTCTTCCCTGGGAGCAACGTGTCGTCTTCCATGGTCACAATCCCACCCGCACCCTTAGCTATCTTCGCCACCACAAATTTAACCGCATCGTGAACCCGAGAAGGTGCATACTGATACTTGCAGCGAAGGGCATGATGCGGGTCAGAGGGATCAGCAAACTCAAACCCACACGCGCACTTGCCGGCCACTATCAGCTGCTGAATAGGGAGGCCTAGGCGCATGGACGCGCAGATGCTCCACTCGGCTGCGGTGAAGGTAGCCTCCTCGTGCGAAGGAACGGCAGAAACCCACGCCCCAGCCCCCGGGCCCTGAAGGGATGTCAAACGGGCCAGGGTGGCATCGTTGTGGGCCATGCCTCGAAGAGATTGGAGGCTCTCAACCGCCAGGCGACGGTGTTGTGTGGGGAAGAGCAGCATAGGCGGATCAGCGGTGCACAAGGCAAGGGGTGGCATCTCCTGCCGAACCGACTGTGGAAGCAGATCCACTGCTCTCGCAAACCAGGGGTCCAACAAGGTCGTAGCCTCGGGCGTGCGGAAAAACTCCTCAAACATCCGCTCCTCACCTGCCACCCCCAACCGAGCCACATCGCTCACTGCTTGGTGTCAGAATGCTATTATTGTCTAGCCTGCAGTGGGGTACTCTATAGCGAGTACAGCCCAATCTAGGGTTTGCTATTTGTACTCAACTGCCTGCTAGTTCAACCTCTCTCCTTTCATTCATTCTTGCCTAGTGATTCTGAGATGCTATCAGAGCAGGTCGACCCTCCTGGGTCGATCCTGTGGGTGGGCCCACCACCTAAGCCTTCCGCTGCTACTGCTACTGCTACTGCTACTCCCTGTCCGCCGCGCGCCCCGTGGCGCGCGGCGTCGAAACTAGGGTTTTCAGCCCGCCGTGCGCCCCGAGGCACGCGGCGGTTTTCTGCCCGCCGTGCGCCCCGAGGCGCGCGGCGGTTCTCTGCCCGCCGTGTGCCCCGAGGCGCGCGGCGGGTTCCTGCCCCGTCACTCGGCACGTCGCCCCCGGGAGGCGCTGCGACGGGCGACGGGGACCCGCGCGTCGCCCCCCGTCGCCCGTCGTGGCCTGCGCGCGGCCCGTACACCCGGCACGCGGCCCGTACGGGCTGCGCCAGGCCTGCGCGCGGCCCGTACGGGCTGCGCCAGGCCCGCGCGCGGCCCGTACGGGCTGCGCCAGGCCCGCGCGCGGCCCGTACGGGCTGCGCCAGGCCCGCGCGCGGCCCGTACGGGCTGCGCCAGGCACGCGCGCGGCCCGTACGGGAAGCGCCAGGCCCGCGCGCGGCTCGGGCCGCCTGCGCGCGGTTCGGGCGGCTCTACCAGGCCCGTGGGCGGCCCGTTCCTCGCTGCTCCTGCCCTCTCCACTGTCCCCCGTGCTTCTACCGGCGCCTCACCCCTCCTACAGCCCGTTCTCCTAAATTAGGGTTTGGGGGTGAAGAGTGTGGGGGTGGCGGCTATGGGGGTGTCGGTTGTGAGTTCCTCCCCCTGCTCCTCCTCCTCCCTCGTCTCCCTCTGCTACAGCTGCCGCTGAGGGGGGTGGTGTGTGGGAGCCGAGGTTTAGGGTTTAAGGGGGGTGCCGTGGATGTGGAGCTAGGGTTTCAGCAGGGGGTGTGTGAGAGGGGCGTGGGACGGTCGGGGGAGGTTGCGTGGAGGTAGCCGTCGTGACGCCAGCAGCGCCAGTAGTCCGGATGCCCTCGCGCGTTTCGGTAGCCCAGCGAGCCTGCTTCGCCAGTCGCCTGTGGGTCCGTTGCTCCTGCGTGTGCTCGTCGTAGCCGCGGAGCCAGATACTCCCGTAGTCCGGTGCCCTCGTGCGCTCGGTAGCCACTGTGCGCGCCGCTCCTGTTGCCCGTGTGTCTGCAGCTTCAGTCGGCGCCTTTCATCTTCTCTCCTCTCGCCAGCCCTCCTCCTCCTCGCTTGCCCTCTGTGACTGCCTCTAGCTTTGCTCATAACTGTGAACTTTAAACTATTGCTTCTTGAACTTGTGCTCAGAATGTGTGGTGACATTGTGATCCACCCTGAGCTTGTACTGCTTTGCTTGCTCTGCTGATTACACCCCACTTTGGCTATGGGGGTGTGTCAGAATGCTATTATTGTCTAGCCTGCAGTGGGGTACTCTATAGCGAGTACAGCCCAATCTAGGGTTTGCTATTTGTACTCAACTGCCTGCTAGTTCAACCTCTCTCCTTTCATTCATTCTTGCCTAGTGATTCTGAGACTTGGCACCAGCCACATGCATACGACAGAGGACTAAGGTCAGCCGCAGATCGAATGCCGAACCCCCCGAGTCTGGCAGGAAGGTGCAGCTGTAAACGAGCCATCTGGGACTTCCCCGAATCGTGATCCCAGGTACTATCTGGAAACAGCTCCTCGAAACAATCTTCCAGCTTCGTGTCCCAGTCCCGAAAAGCCTCCACAACCTCAGGTCGTGGAGGCATCGTCCGTGTGAGGTAGATCGGGCGCGCCGACACTGCGATCGCCAACAAATGGGACGCAATCTGTGGGTGGTCAAGCAGAGGAAGCCAGGGGACAGGTGCATGCAGCTCCGTCAGCCGGCGACGCAGGCTAGCCACCTCCCAGTCCTCCTCCCCAATGGGCACCCCTACCACAGTGAGCCCCGTCCATGTCTGCTGCATGCCGGGCGGGACAGTCTCATTTCTCTCCTCCCCATCCTGGTCCCTCCCTCGCTCCCATAGCTTACACTTATGCGGCTGCACCTCCAAACCCAGCCCGTCCAGTCGTTCCCGCAAGGCCTCATAGGCTGCTAGAACCCGTTCCCTAGGCCCCAGGATATACGTATCGTCAGCATAGCTGAGGAAGAGTAAGTCGGCGTACTCCGTTTTGGTTGGTTCCATAACCAGCTGCTGTGTGAACGCGAACAGAAACGGACCCAATGGATCCCCTTGCCTCGAGCCCCGCTCGGAAGCCAAAGCTTCGACAAAAGGGCCCGCTCGGAGATAGAGGTCGCTAGGAGTGCCGTAGAAGACACGCAGAAATGGAATCAATCCCTTGAAAGGCGACTGTCGAAGACCCTCAAACATTTCCCGCCGATGGAAGGAGTTGAAAGCGTTCGCCACGTCAATTTGCAGCGCACACCACGACGGGTGAGTAGAGATGGCGGAGCGAAAGGCATGTGCGAGGACTTCCACTCCCGACCTGGACCCGACTCCAAACTGGTTACACGGAGCAAAGTGCGACATCATCTTCGGGCGAAGCACGATGCATATGGCCCGAGATAGTATGCGGGGGAGCACCTCGCCTATAGCCACCGGGCGAACGTCACCATTCGGCTTCGACAGGCCCACCAAGTTGGACGCAGTGAGCCAGGGTCGCACGCGCTCCGCTACCTCTCCCTTGGTCCACTGGGTGAAGACCTCTAGCAGGTGGGACAGATACGCGGGCTCAGAGAGAAAAGTGTCGCGCAGGTGCTCCGTCACCCACCCCGACGGTCCTGGTGCGGACGCCCTAGCCGCTGAGTGGATCGCCTGGCCGAGTACCTCCACTGAAAGCTGTGGGATAAGGGAAGGCTCGACTGTCTCCTCCTGCACCCACCCAGGAATGGCGGACTCGCACGATGGGTGTTTCGCTCGTAGCGCGTCCACCATGTGCTGAGAGGGCTGAGCGATGCTACCAGCCGTAAGGCACGCCAAACCCCGACTCCATTCTCCCACTTTGCACCTTGTACGGCAGCGGGATAGGCGCACGGCATCAGGATCATGCTCGGGTGGGGTGAAGGACAAGGGGCGAGCCGCAGGTTGCATCGCCGCCACCGCCAACTCAAACAGCTGCTGCCACTCCCCAGCCCAAAACTTCTCCAACCGCTCCCTAATTGCCGCCCTCTGCCCCTGGCCTTGCCCGGTTGGAATCCCCAAGAAAAGACGAGGGAAGGCCAAAAACACCAAGGATGCCGCCTCGTCTGCTGCCTTTGACTTGAGCCGCTTCAGGATACAAGCTAGTGCATCAAGCACCCCCAGTCTTGCGCGCTGTGGGATGCGACGCATGATTCTCCCTGGCACCAATTCGATCCCGAAAAACGACTCCCAGTCCCATGTGGGAACTGCGGCCCACACCTCTTCACTGATATCCCGTGGTGGCGGAGGTTCGCTGTCCGAGTCGTCTGTGACGTCGCGGGTCAACCCAAGCGCCTGTGCACGGCGCTTGGCGTCCGCTGCCCTGCAGGCCGACATATGACGCGTGGCCTTTCCTCTCTCCGTGAAAGTGCGATAACAGGTTTCGCACGGGATGCGGGGCGGGGGTGTCAGCATAGGGTCTGGGTGCTCCTCTCCACTCGAACACGCCGGCAAGACCTGTCTGCTCGACTCCATCTCCATCTCCCCCTCTGGCAGCCTCGCAAGCTGCACCCCATCGGGCAGCTCCTGCTGCCCTCCGCTCTGCAGCTGTTGCTGCCCTCCGCTCTGCAGCTGCTGCTGCCCTCCGCTCTGCAGCTGTTGCTGCCCTCCGCTCTGCAGCTGCTGCTGCCCTCCGCACTGCAGCTGCAGCTGCCCCCCACTCTGCAGCCGCTGCTGCCCTCCGCTCTGCAGCTGCTGCTGCCCTCCGCTCTGATTGGGCTGCTGCCCTCCACTCTGCAGCTGCTGCTGCCCTCCGCTCTGCAGCTGCTGCTGCCCTCCGCTCTGCAGCTGCTGCTGCCCTCCGCTCTGATTGGGCTGCTGCCCTCCACTCTGCAGCTGCTGCTGCCCTCCGCTCTGCAGCTGCTGCTGCCCTCCGCTCTGATTGGGCTGCTGCCCTCCGCCCTGCAGCTCATGCTGCCCTCCGCTCTGCAGCTGCTGCTGCCCTCCGCTCTGCAGTTGCTGCTGCCCTCCGCTCTGATTGGGCTGCTGCCCTCCGCTCTGCAGCTGCTGCTGCCCTCCGCTCTGATTGGGCTGCTGCCCTCCGCTCTGCAGCTGCTGCTGCCCTCCGCTCTGCAGCTCCTGCTGCCCTCCGCTCTGCAGCTGCTGCTGCCCTCCGCTCTGCAGCTGCTGCTGCCCTCCGCTCTGCAGCTGCTGCTGCCCTCCGCTCTGCAGTTGCTGCTGCCCTCCGCTCTGCAGCTGCTGCTGCCCTCCGCCCTGCAGCTCATGCTGCCCTCCGCCCTGCAGCTCATGCTGCCCTCCGCTCTGCAGCAGTTGCTGCTGCCCTCCGCTCTGCAGCTGCTGCTGCCCTCCGCTCTGCAGCTCCTGCTGCCCTCCGCTCTGCAGCAGTTGCTGCTGCCCCCCACTCTGCAGCTGCTGCTGCCCTCCGCCCTGCAGCTCATGCTGCCCTCCGCTCTGCAGCAGTTGCTGCTGCCCCCCACTCTGCAGCTGCTGCTGCCCTCCGCCCTGCAGCTCATGCTGCCCTCCGCTCTGCAGTTTCTGCCGCCCTCCGCTCTGATTGGGCTGCTGCCCTCCGCTCTGCAGCTGCTGCTGCCCTCCGCTCTGATTGGGCTGCTGCCCTCCGCTCTGCAGCTGCTGCTGCCCTCCGCTCTGCAGCTCCTGCTGCCCTCCGCTCTGCAGCTGCTGCTGCCCACCTCTCTGATTGGGCTGCTGCCCTCCACTCTGCAGCTGCTGCTGCCCTCCGCTCTGCAGCTGCTGCTGCCCTCCGCTCTGATTGGGCTGCTGCCCTCCGCCCTGCAGCTCATGCTGCCCTCCGCTCTGCAGCTGCTGCTGCCCTCCGCTCTGCAGTTGCTGCTGCCCTCCGCTCTGATTGGGCTGCTGCCCTCCGCTCTGCAGCTGCTGCTGCCATCCGCTCTGCAGCTGCTGCTGCCATCCGCTCTGCAGCTGCTGCTGCCCTCCGCTCTGCAGTTGCTGCTGCCCTCCGCTCTGCAGTTGCTGCTGCCCTCCGCTCTGATTGGGCTGCTGCCCTCCGCCCTGCAGCTCCTGCTGCCCTCCGCACTGCAGCTGCTGCTGCCCTCCGCTCTGATTGGGCTGCTGCCCTCCGCCCTGCAGCTCCTGCTGCCCTCCGCTCTGCAGCTGCTGCTGCCCTCCCCTCTGCAGCTGTAGTAGTTTGGTTGCCCGTCGCCTCCGGCCCCGCCCCCGCACTCGGGGCCTTTCCGCTTGGTCCGAGGAGTCGGGGTTGGCATTCTCACCCTCCATGGGGCTTGATTCCAGCTCGTCGGTGTATGCCTCGGCCTCTATCTCCACATCCAACTCCCCCAGTGGGTCTTGCTGCCCTCCGCTCTGCAGCTCCTCCTGCCCTCCACTCTGCAGCTCCTGCTGCCCTCCACTCTGCAGCTGCTGCTGCTCTCCACTCCGCAGCTCTTGCTGCTCTCGGCTCTGCAGCTCCTGCTGCCCTCCACTCTGCAGCAGCTGCTGATCTCCTCTTTGCAGCTGCCGCTGCCCTCCGCTCTGCAGCTCCTGCTGCCTTCCGCTCTGCAGCTGCTGCTGCCCTCCCCTCTGCAGCAGTTGCTGCTGCCCTCCGCTCTGCAGCTGCTGCTGCCCTCCCCTCTGCAGCTGTAGCAGTTTGGTTGCCCGTCGCCTCCGGACCCGCCCCCGCACTCGGGGCCTTTCCGCTTGGTCCGAGGAGTCGGGGTTGGCATTCTCCCCCTCCATGGGGCTTGATTCCAGCTCGTCGGTGCCTGCCTCGTCCACCATCTCCACATCGCTCACCCACAATGTCTCTTGCTGCCCTCCACTCTGCTCCTCCTGATGCCCTCCACTCTGCAGCTCCTGCTGCCCTCCACTCTGCAGCTCCTGCTGCTCTCCACTCTGCAGCTCCTGCTGCTCTCCACTCTGCAGCTCCTGCTGCTCTCCACTCCGCAGCTCATGCTGCCCTCCCCTCTGCAGCTCCTGCTGTGCTCTGCTTTGCAGCTGACGCTGCCCTCCACTCCGCAGCTGCTGCTGCCCTCCGCCCTGCAGCTGCTGCTGCCCTCCGCTCTGCAGCTGCTGCTGCCCTCTGCTCTGCAGCTGCTGCTGCCCTCCGCCCTGCAGCTCATGCTGCCCTCCGCTCTGCAGCAGTTGCTGCTGCCCTCCGCTCTGCAGCTGCTGCTGCCCTCCGCTCTGCAGCTGCTGCTGCCCTCCGCCCTGCAGCTGCTGCTGCCCTCCGCCCTGCAGCTCATGCTGCCCTCCGCTCTGCAGCAGTTGCTGCTGCCCTCCGCTCTGCAGCTGCCGCTGCCCTCCGCTCTGCAGCTCCTGCTGCCCTCCGCTCTGCAGCTGCTGCTGCCCTCCGCCCTGCAGCTCATGCTGCCCTCCGCTCCGCAGCAGTTGCTGCTGCCCCCCACTCTGCAGCTGCTGCTGCCCTCCGCTCTGCAGCTGCTGCTGCCCTCCGCTCTGCAGCTGCTGCTGCCCTCCGCTCTGCAGTTGATGCTGCCCTCCGCTCTGCAGCTGCTGCTGCCCTCCGCCCTGCAGCTCATGCTGCCCTCCGCTCTGCAGCAGTTGCTGCTGCCCTCCGCTCTGCAGCTGCTGCTGCCCCCCACTCTGCAGCTGCTGCTGCCCTCCGCTCTGCAGTTGCTGCTGCCCCCCACTCTGCAGCTGCTGCTGCCCTCCGCTCTGCAGCTGCTGCTGCCCTCCGCCCTGCAGCTCATGCTGCCCTCCGCTCTGCAGCCGCTGCTGCCTCGTCCCCTCCGGCGGCTGTCGGCCTCTTTCCCGGCTCCCCTGCTGTCCGCCCGCCTGCAGGTCCCACCGGCCCCCCACCGGCGGCTCCCGTTGCCTGTCTCTTCCTGCCGCCCTCCGACGCCGCCATTCCTGCCGCCGTGCGAGACGTGGCACGACTAGGGGAGAGTCGACGTCGGTCGAGCAGGCACTGTGCCGCGTTACGCTCTCAGGTAGGCCACTCCTGCGAGTGTTGTGCTGTTGTTGCAAGCGCCTACGATGCTCTTCCCAAGCTGCCCTCGCAGCCTCCAATGCCACATCGGCGGCCAGACTCTTGTCGCCCATTGCTTCTCCCCCCTCTTCGTTGACGGCCGAAGGCTCTGAGACGCCGCTCTGGCCAGCCCGGTTGCTGGGGGGGTTCTTGGGGGATTGTCCACCTGTAATTGCTGAAATCGGGCGGTTCGCTTCAAAACACCGCCTCTTGGGTGGTTTGCCGAAGAGGCACAGAATGTCTTCGTGGCGGAGGCGACAGATGCGTGGGCTCTGGAGCGCACCCTCAGGCCCCCCCCGTCTTTTGTGGCCAGCCCCTAGGCAGAGCGACCCCGTGACTGCCGCCGTGCTTGTCCCCCCTTTGCCCCCGATGGCCTCCGTCGTGCCGTTGTTTGCGCCGTCTCCCGCCCAGACCCCGGGGTCCCCAGGGCCTGGGTCGTCTTCCATGATAGCGTTTCAGGTGGTACCTAGTGGTTTCTGCGGCGATTCCGCCCTGCAGAGGCGAGATCGCGCTGCCTGGTGGCGTCGAGGCGCTGCTAAGGGGCGATTTCGCGATGCTATTTGTTACTATCTGTTACCAGTACTATCTGTTACTGGTTCGACCTGTTCCTTGTTGATGAGAGAGAGGACGAACGCGAGAGAACGAACGGAAGAGAACGAACGAGAGAGAAAATGAACTTGAGAGAGAAAACGAGAGGGAGAGAACATGGGCGGCTTTACATCTCTGAATGACGATGTTGTTTTGTAGGCTTTACATCCTACATGAAATACAGTGGTGGGCGGGGAGGCAAGGAATAGGTGCAAAAGAGATATATTTGAGATGCTTACACTCGAGACGTTCAGTTCATTTCTAACTTATAGTTATATATTTGAATATTGTTTCTTGTCAATAAGATCTCATGTCTAGCAATTAGATTGACATGTAGGATTATCATTTTGATGTATCTTTCAGGCATATTATTATACCAAATACCAAACAATAACCAATCATTGTCGGCAACAATATTAAATCACGATACACAAAATCATGATTTTTCGAGCCTTACAAAAACAAATGATATCCATCCCATGATATGGAAACAATTATGCAATGATGGCTTTATGTGGCATCGTCTCACCGTCATGTTGTTGTTTTTACTTTATTTCCTTTGCAACGTTTCTTTTCATAATTAAACGTTTGATATCCTGCAAGCGCGCTGGACAGGGTGTTGCGATATGAATTAGATGACACTGACATACCTGCTCATACGGACATAATTGGTGTCATTCGCAGCACGTGGTAGGAAGATATGGTGGTTCAAACAATTGAGCAGGGAAAACTGTGCAAGGATAGGCAGGTGCGCGACGCGGTGCCGTATCGACGTCCATTTGTCATTATATGCAAGGGTTCTCTTGATCATTCATACATTTACTATATTTGCAAGCATGCTGGACAGATTTGGTTTCAGTCGCAGCACGTGGTAGGAAGATATGGAGGTTCAAACAACGATAGGCCTGTACGCAACATGTCACCGTTTCAACGTCTGGGTGTTTCTTTTACCTCTATTTCTTCATACAGTTCCCTAGAACATCATATTCCCTAGCTATAGGAACTGGTTTCAGCTCGTTCGCACAACTACGCAGCACGTGGTACATGTTTGTGCGTTGCATGGTGAATCTGTGCAAGGATAGGCCTGTGCGCAACATGTCACCGTTTCAACGTCTGGCTGTTACCTCTATTTATTCATATGGTTCCCTAGTACATCCTATTTCTTAGCCATAGGAACTCGTTTGATATCGTTCGCACAACTACGTAGCACGTGGCGCATGTTTGTGTGTTCCATGGTGAATTTGTGCAAGGATAGGCCTGTGCGCAACATATGAGCTCGCCAACGTCTGGATGCCCTTTTACCACTATTTCTTCACACTTTCAGGTAGAACATCCTATTCCCTAGCCATAGGAACTGGTTTGAGATCGTTCGCACAATTACGCAGCACGTGACGTATGTTTGTGCGTTCCATGGTGAATCTGTGCAAGAATAGGCATGTGCGCAACATGTGAGCTCGCCAACGTCTGGTTACCTTTTTAACCACTATTTCTTTACACTTTAAGGTAATACATCATATTCCCTTGCCATAGGAACTGATTGCAGCTCGTTAGCACAACTATGCAGCTCCTGACGCTTGTTCGTGCGTTTGCTGACCTGAATCTGTGCAATGATAGGCCTGCGCGCAACAAGTCAACTCGCCAACGTTTTGTTGTTTTTTTAGCACCATTTATTCACACATTCGGGTAGTTCAATCAATTCCCTTGCCATAGGAATGGGTTTGAGCTCATTTGCACACGTACGCAGTACGTGACGCTTGTTTGTCCGTTCAATGGCCTGAAACTATGCAAGGTTAGGCTTGTGCGACACGTTGTGCGAAATCAACGTCAGTTTATTGTTTTAAACATGGTTTCTTTGTATTTTTCAAGCAAGTACTATATTCTAAGCGTGCTGGTTAGGTTTGGTGTCATTCACAGCATCTGGGAAGAAGTAATGATGTTCCGAACACGATAGCAAGGAAAGCTGTGCAAGGATAGGCTTGTGCGAGACGTGGTGCCGAATTAACGTTCGTTTGTTGTTTTAAACAAGGTTTCTTGGTATCATTCAAGCACTTACTATATTGTGAGCATGCCAAACATGTGTGGTTTCGTTCGCAACATCTGGTAGGGAGCTATGATGTTCCAAACATGCAAGCTGGAAGAACTGTGCAAGGATAGGCCTGTGCGCAACGTGGTGCCGTATCGATGTACGTTTGTCGATTTAAACAAGGTTCCTATTGATCAGTCACACATCTACAATGTTTGCAAGCATGCTGGACATTATTAAGTGTCATTCGCAGCACGTGGTAGGAAGATATTGTGTTCCAAACAATTGAGCAGGGAATACTGTGCAAAGATAGGTGTGTGCGCAACGTGGTGTCGTATCGACGTCCGTCTCTCTCTCTCTCTCTCTCTCTCTCTCTCTCTCTCACTCTCTCTCTCCCTCTCTCTCTCTCTCTCTCTCTCTCTCTCTCTCCTCTCTCTCTCTCTCTCTCTCTCTCTCTCTATCTCTCTCTCTCTCTCTCTCTCTCTCTCTCTCTCGCTCTCTCTCTCTCTCTCTCTCTCTCTCTCTCTCGCTCTCTCTCTCTCTCTCTCTCTCGCTCTCTCCTCTCCTCTCTCTCTCTCTCTCTCTCTCTCTCTCTCTCTCTCTCTCTCTCTCTCTCTCTCTCTCTCTCTCTCTCTTCTCTCTCTCTCTCTCCCTCCCTCCCCCCCCCTCTTCTCTCCCTCTCTCCCTCTCGTTTAGTAGACTGCAAGCATGTTGGTCACTTGGTGTCATTCGTACCATTGGGTAGGAAGATATGATGTTTCATGCAATCGAGCAGGGAAACCTAAGGAAGGTTAGACCTTGGCAATACGCCGTGTCGTTTTTCTATCTCCTCATACATCACGTCTCATGCTCGAAAGACAATTTTTATTGTCTGAAAACATCCATACCCCAATACAGAATAATTTATTGTCAAAATATTAATGATGCGAGTGCTTATTACATAATCCATAACCGAAGATACCCCATACAGTTCATAAATGTTATTTTTAAGAAGGAAGTTACAAATTAATATATTCATGTAATATCCAAACCCAATCTTGTGAATTTCTCCAGTAACCAGAATTTGAATAATCAAGACACTAAATTCCCTTGGAACAATATGAATATAGTAACACCAATGAAAGTGTTAAATGTACAGTTTCTGGTTGGAATAGGTTTCACAATGATAAGACCGCATATTTTTGTTACAGATTGTGGTACTTTGTGGGAAGAAATCGGGTATTGGATCAAAAGAGGAAAGTACCAGGCCGGTAAAAATAAACGCATAAACTGTAGACTCTTGGACAGGCCACCGCTTTGGTCATTCCTGCACACGTCATTTCAGTACGCCCCTGCTCCAGAATGCGAACACGTCATCGTTGAGCTGCTCTGTAATTGGTGTAGTCATTTTTTACCCACCTTGTTGGCGATAAGATTTCTTATGATTGGTCCTTTCTTTCCGTCAAGCGTTCAGTTACATGCTGCTGAACTGAACAACTTGAACAGTTGCGCTAGGCTGCGATCCAGTGCAGCTGCGCAATTGGTGCAACTGCTAACTGTGCAGCTGCTGCAACAGCCAGTAGCGCAATTGCTGCAGCTGCCACCTGCGCGCAATTGCTGGAACTGCCTCTAGCGCACCTGCGACCTTCAGCGCTGCAAGCGCAACTTTCCCCTCCCCCCTGCAAGAGCTTAACCCACCCAGCAGAAGCAGCAACCAGCGCGACTGCGCAAGCGCAGCTGCTCTGCTGACGGGGCAACGGCAGCAGCAGCTGGTGCACCTTGCGTAGCGATCCCTCCCTTCTTCCTCTATCAGGGTCCCCTCCCGTCACTTACCCCACGCCTTTTTCAGTCTTCCCCAGTTCTCATCCTCCCTCCGCTTCGTAACTCATGAATTGTCTCTTTCCTCCGCTTTCCACCACGCTCAATGTCGATTAACAGGTACGTAGTACCGTTTCGTGTTCAAGTCATGAGTTTCTAGCAGCGATGTTTTTTCACTCTTCGGCGCTTCGTTTTTACTGGTGCTGAACTGATTAATGTGTGAAAGCTCCGCAACACGTCCGGCGCGAGCGTCGCTTCTCTGCTGTTTCTTCTTCCCTGAAACTTGTGATGGTTCGCATTTCAATCATTCGACTGACTTGTGTCTTCTGTGCTGATTTCGCAGACCATCATTTGAAGCAGTACCCGAGATTAGAACGATTTATGGTGGCGCCGATGCCTGTTCGCATTTCTGTTAAAATATTACTGCTTTCTTTCCGTGGAAACTGCACAGCTTTTTTCCTTTTGAAGTAACGTGGTTTAGTGTTTTCCCTTATGTTATGCTGCTGCAGGAGCAGCAGCTACTACGGCGTTCTGTTTTGCTGTTGCTGCAGCAGCAAAGGCAGCAGGTTATTCTGTGTTCTTATCCTTCAGTGTGCATAGACCAGGAGCAAGGTTATTTCGTGTAATACTATGTGCTTCCTTGCCTTTCTTTGACACTCTTTTAGATCCTCTTCGTAGGTTTTGTCTTAAGATCCATTAACACTCTGTTGTATGTACTGCAATAATAATACATATTTTGTGAAACATTGTAACTCACACCAGAAATATATTGGTGCATCCAACTAGCATCGACTGGGGAAAAGGTTCTATTGGAATACAATTGCTGTTTTAAATAATTTGGAATTGCATTTCTTTCTTGTACCAACTTTGAATAAAATAGTGTACTTTATACAAAGTAAATTTTTATCAAATTTGTTGCTGGGGAATTCAGTTTTGACCGACGCGCGATGGTGGTGGAAATCCGCCGGAAACCATGACTGCTTTCCGACTGATTTCATTGAACCCCTCCGAGATGGAAAGCCGATGGAAAAATCAGTGACAATACCAGCGCGCCACTCGGTGGAAATCCGTCGGAACAGGTCGATTGTATTCCGACGGATTTTCATTGGTTGGACAGAAAACCGAACCTAAAGCGCCTGTTTTCAGGCCCGGTTTTTTGTGATGTAGTACTGGAACGACAGCAGCAGAAAGATTTGGCGGCACATGGCGGTGAAAAGCAAAGCGTGAGGGTGAAGTAGGGGGGGAAGGTGAGGGAAAAGGTTGGTTGTGCGCAGAGAAAGCGACGACCTGAGTGGCGAAGTGGCGTGGCAAGATTCGAGCATGGAGAGCCAATATGATTAGAGCACGAAACGTGCGAACGGGCAAAGCTGACTGATATGGATTTCGCCCAGCTGGATGACGAGGGAGATAAATCTCGCATTCTTACTGGCTGGGCGCGTCGCCTGTCTGCACTGATGGCGCCGCAAATTCACAATGAAGCATCGAGCAGCCAAAGACCCCATTCACACAAACACAGGACAGCAGACTCCAATGACTGCGCTTGACCTAGAAGGGCTGCAATTTACCTACACCATTCATAACCTCTCCTAAAAATACATCATATGTGTTATGAAGAGTGTTCAACGCAAACTAAACGACTATCAAACATGTGACAAGCTGAATCGAATACCATGAGTTTGACATTGCTGATACAACCAAAGGATCCAGTGGATAGGATAGAATCTGTTAAGTCTACAATGAAGTCTCTGTAGTGACCTTGTTGAATAATAATTGAAAGAGAACAAGATAATTAAAAGATAGGAGTACAGGGGTTTTAAATAGAAACCTAGCTAGCCATGTACTCTGAGGGGTACATTCCTTTAGTAACTGTATTGCATAGCTACAGTAACCGCGACTATTGCTATCCTCGACACTTATCATGTTGCAGTGAGTTAACTGTCGCGCGGTTACTGGATCGTCAAGGGTCACGACCGTTGACTTTCTTGCTCAAACGGTTGACCTTCGGGTGACCCTCGACATTCCGCGTGCTCTATATGAGCTATTGCGGTACTGGTACAGTGGAACAGCTTCGGGAATGCTTATATAACCTTTCGGTTATTCCAACACTCCCCTTCATTCCTGAAGGTGGGCCACGTGGGATTTCTTGGTGATCCCGCAGAGGTTGGCGCAGTGCTGGTACTGCTGACGTGGCAGTTTCCTTGTCAAGAAATCGGCTGCCATGTCACCGGTCGGGCAGTACGTCAGCTTGACTCTCCCCTTGTCGATTTCGTCCTTCACGAAGAAGTAGCGAAGGCCGATGTGCTTGGTGCGGTTGACGAAGCCGGGCTTGTTCGCGATCTTTATCGCGCTCTGATTGTCGCAGAGTAACGTGAAGTGCCCGTTCATCGTCACCTTCGCTTCTTGCAGGAGCTCCATTAGGTACAGTCCTTCGCGAACAGCTGCGCTGGCTGCGATGAATTCTGCTTCTGCTGACGAAAGGGCGATGAGTTCCTGCTTCTGGGAGTTCCAAGAGATGAGTCCAGCAGGTTGGAGTTGGAAAATGAATCCCGTGCGGGAGCGTCTATTGTCAACATCTCCAGCGTGATCGGCGTCGACGTAGCCATGGAGCTGCAGCGTGGCGGTGAGGTTAGCTTCGTAGGTGAGACCGACGTCGGGAGTGGAGATGAAGTACTGCAGTGCTCGGCGTAGATCCAGTAGATTCTCCCCTTCAGGTCGCTTCAGGTACTGTGCGAGCTGGCTTGCGACTTATGAGAGATGGGGCCGGAACGTGGCGGCGGCGAACAGGAGACATCCCAGCTGCTGCTGATAGAGACGATGGTCGTCAGGAGAGAGTGGCGTGGTGTCGGGCTCGTGGTTAGGAGGAGGAGTGCGATAGGGGGTGGTGAGGTTGATCGGTGCGATGGCGAATCGCTTCGCGAGTGTTTCGGCGTACTTGGCAGTGGAGAGGTGAATGGAGGAGGCGGACTGAGTCACATTGAGGCAGAGAAACTGTGTGACGCTGTGATTCACTGTCACCTCTAGCTTCTCCTTAATGTCGGCCTCAAACTGGTCCAGCATTTCCGTGTCGTCGCCGGTGTAGAGAAGGTCGTCGACGTAGGCGACGAGGAGGATAAATTTTCCTCGCGATTCTTGCCTGTACATTCCGAGGTCGTGCGGCAGCTGAGTGAAGCCGAGCTCAAGGAGGACGGAATGGAGGTACTGCTGCCACAGACGAGGTGCCTGCTTGATTCCGTAGAGGGATTTTTGGAGGAGGCACACGACGCCATCGTTTTCTTCGAATGCGTGCGGCTGCTCGACGAAGATGATGGCATCGACGGGAGCGTACAGGAAGGCGCTGCCGACGTGCGGTCGCTGTTTGACGGCGGCGATGCAGATGAGAATGCGCACCGAGGTGTGGCGGCCGACTGGAGCGTAGGTGAGAGTGAAATCCACCAGGTGCGTTTGCTCAAATCCCCGCACCACCCAACTCGCCTTGTACTTGTCGATCGAGCTGTTGGCGAGAGTTTTGATGCGGAAAACCCATTTGCCGCTGACAATTTTCCTCCCCTTCGCCGATGACCGAGGGACCAGCTTCCAGGTGCCACGTTTCTTATGCGACGGGATTTCGGCAGCCATGTCTGCTCTCCATTTGTCACTGTCGGGGCCAGACAGGGCTTGGCGGACGGTGGTGGGTTCCTTGGGCGAGGTGTGGCGAACAGCGACGGCGAGGCCGAGAATGCGAAGACCGGTTTCGTCAGTCTTCTCGTAGTGAAGTCGGTCGTAGTCGTGGAAGCTGGTAACTTCGACCACGTCGTCATCACTGTCGTTGCCAAGGCGGATGGTATCCTGCGACGTGTTGGGTTGTGGTAACTCGGCATCAGGTGATCGGCGCGCCTCACTGTTGTAGTCATGAGCCTCGCGTGCTATATCGTCAGGATCGGGTTGGTGTAGAGGTATGAATAGCGGAGTCCCGAATTGACTTGTGAGGGGGATGCTCGGAGCGGAGTCCATTGGGGTGACATCAGGTGCGTCTGCATCCTCGGCCAGGTCAGCTTCGTCGTGTGACGTGGCGAAGCTGCGGTGGCCCTCGAAGAGCCTCTCGGGCAGTTTGTCAGCTTCCTGGTGCTCCTTGAAAAGGGGCAGAGTCAGCTTCTCGTAGAAGATGCAGTCACGTGATTTTGTCACCTCGTGTGTCGGGAAGTCCAGCACGATCCACGCCTTATCCCGAGGTGGATGCCCCATCGTGCCCGGTCAGCAAATTTTCCGGTTCTTGCAGTGTGGGGTCTGTACTGTACCATGCAGCCGAACACCCGAAGCAGACGTGTATCTGCTTTACTGCCCGTCCATGCCCGGTAAGGGGAGTTGTTGTCCTTGAGGCTTTGCGAGGGAGGACAGCAAGTTGTGCAGCCGAACAGCGTGATTCATCGCAAACGGCCAGTATTTGGTTGGGATGGCCGACTGCTTCATCAGGGCCCTCATCCGCGTGGCGAGGCTTCTGTTTGTCCGTTCTTTAAATTTTTTTTTTTTTTTTTTTTGCTACAACAGGTGTACAAACAAAACACTCCAGTCGTAACTGATTCTGCGGGCTCAAGCTAGGTGGTTTACCCAGCCCTCCCTGCGAACCTACGGCGGCTTCACAAACGTCCTCGGGTTCGACCAGATCGACTGGAAGTCCCCGTGCCACTTCAAACCCACTGCCATCTTGTCACAGATCCTCTGCATGACACGTGCCTCGTCATTAGTCAAATTCCAGCGTGCCTTATCTCTCCGAGCCTGCTTGCTTGGCCTGCTACAGTACACCCGCGCATGTCTGTTCGTCCGTTCTGCTACTCCTTGTTGTTGGTGAGCGTAGGGCAGGGACACCAGGTGCTCAATCCCCTTCTGCTTGAAGAGCTCCTTGAACTCGTCTGAGAAGAACTCCAGGGCTCCGTCCGTTTGCCCGGCTTTGAGTTTTAGCCCAGACTGTCGCTCAGCCCGCTTCATCCACGCAATAAAGCACTCGAAGGCCAGTGACCTGCAGTCGGTGTTGATAGCCCAGACGTAACGCGTAGATGCGTCGATGAAGGTGAGCGTGTACTGCTCCCCTTCAAGTCCAGACTACGGCCTTGAGCGAATTTTTGAGCGTGGCGAGAGAAGGATGTCCAAGCCGTTGGTGCCATGTTGCTGGGTCCGCACGGTAGCCGACTGTCTTCTGATAATATTTTTGTCGTGCTGCTTCGTCATTTCCCTCCCCTTCAGGTCCTGCGTTGGCGGCGTTGTCGGTGTCGGCGGCGAGCGCGCGAATTGCTTTTTCGCTCCAGAAGCGCGCGGGGAAAACCGATGGTGTCGTGGGTGTCGCCGGCTTCGACTTGGTCTCCGGTAACGAGCAGGCAATGGTTGGGCCACTCCCGAACTGGGAGTCCCGTCATGGGGATTCTGAATTAACTGTATTTCAGTGGCGATGGCCTCAATTTCTTGTGGTCCTTGTACTGGCGGCTCCGGTTCCTCGGTAGGTTCAGGCAACTCCGTTGGTTCTCCCATGAATTCGTAGGTCTCCTCTACTTCTGACTCTTCTGGCATTGGCTCGGGTGTGTCAGGGGCGTATTGATGGGAGGACCTCCCCAGCAGGTGCCACGAGTTGCCCAATATGGGTCGATGACGGCGACTTCCGCAGGAGGGAAACTAGCTGCTTCGGCGTGCCCTTGTTCTGCTTCGGCCGAGGTGCCCCATCCTCCTCCTGCGCCCCATGTGTTTCCAGCCGTCTTTGCTTCTCCAACTGTTTCTCCTGCTGTTGCGCCAACTTCCTCTTCTGGGGCAGGGGGAGTTCCCCAGCCGGTCGGGCCAACTTCTCCCGTTTGAAATGGCGCCCCACCCACTTGCGGCTGCTTCTTCTGGAGTTAAAACTTCTCCCCAGCATCTGAGCGCGGGCTCGGAAGTGTTCCAGCCCGTCCAGCGTGTCTCCGCCGTCTTGTTGTGTTGCAGGTCCTGACGTGCCGCCGTCGGAGGCAGGTCGCTCGAGATCCATCTCGTCGGGATGTGACCATGTTGGCGGCTCCGTGGGAGTTGTTTTCAGCACCAGTGTGCGGTGGGAATCTGTTGGGTGCAAACAACATTTTTGCACGTCAACCAGCCGCCTGCATGAAGTCCCGCATTTTGTGTGTGTTTTGTGTGCACTCGTTTTTGCATTCTGTTTCATGTGTTTTTGTTGTGGGCACATGGCAATTCATGGCGGATCATGACGAGTCATGAATTCTCATGACGACTCATGTTCGTTCGCTAATTTTCATAAACAACTGTGAGCGTTCATGATAATTACGAGCGTCATGAAAGCTCATGAAAGTTCACGGATTTTCATGGGCGCTCGTGGCGAGTGTCGAGTGTGCCGGGGGGTGCTGGGCTCGAGTCTTTGACTCGGACCCTTGACCAATTTCGCGCTGGTCAAAAAGTGCGCGAAAGTCAGGACCCGCGCGTGGGGTCCTGACATACGCGTGTGGCCCCTCAGGGCCCGCGCGTGTGTCGCAACTGTTGCGATCGTGCGCAGTTGCACGATCGCTACAGAACAGGGCATTGATTGCCCTGCCCCGCGTGAGACAAAGCACGATCGCGTCAGCGATCGGCTTTTCTCGCTTGACCGGGGGTGCTTCGGGATTTCGGTTGACTAACCGAATCCCGCGCTGACCTGGAACACATCCGATTTCGCGCGAAAGTCACGCTGCTTAGCGTGATCATTTCGACGCAGGTGCAAAACGGTAAAGACCGTTTTATCAACGGTAAAATCCGTTTTATAACTGGGAAACGGTTTCTCACACGAGTGTCCATGATTCCTCATGTGAACTCGCGGAAATTCATGACGTGAATCAGCAGGGGACTTTGGTTTCAATTCAAGTGGATTAGAGTTAATTCTCATGAGGCAGATTGAGCCAAATTCTTCAGCAGTTTCACAACCGTTTTCTATTACAGCAAAGCGAAGGCCTGGATTCCAGTTAAGCAACTGCTTTATGTTTCCCTTTGTGTGTTTAGGACTTAATATAAATGTGTGCTTGTATTTGCTTCAAGTCAATCAATGCTATTATGCTTTTTCAAGCTCGGATTCTACTACTACGTATTGACGAGAGTAGAAACGTAACGTGGTGCTGCCGAAACGCTGCTCGACCAGATTCCTCATTCCACAATTCAAGCAAGGCATAACTACTCACTTTGAGTTTCTTATACCCTTGGCTATGAGGTGACTTGTTGTCACACTCGGAGGGTTCAAAGTGAAGTTAAGTGTTGCCAAGTTTGTTTTCGTGGAGTTTGTTTGCCAAGTGAAGTTAAGTGTGACGCTTCCGCAACGTAATCAGACTTAACACGTGGTATCAGAGCTGGTCCTTAGCCATTTCCAACGTATCCATCGATGGGGTCGCCTGGAGAAGAAGGGAATTCAGCCCCCGCGAGTAGTGGTAGCCAAGAATCTGGTGTCTCCGCGCCTAGGGTAGCCCGGACGAACCAGGGCCCGCTGCTAAGGGAGGTGTTGAAGAACTACTCCGTCGACAAGTTTAGTGGAGAAGGCTATGACGACTGGTTTTGGAAGATGCAGCTGTATTTTCGGCAGATAGGCCTTCTAAAGCTCATGATAGGTAGTGAGAAACGACCTAGTGATCCGGAGCTTCAGAATGAGTGGGACGAGCGTTCATCCGCCGGGTACTACATTTTGTCGCAGAGCCTAGATCTTGCCCAACGCCAGCACATCACCCACCTCCTCCCGGATGAAGAGTGCGGTCCCAAGGCATGGGCCGTGCTCAAGGATCTCCATGCCCCAACATCAGTTGTAGCTACTCTCATGCTGGAGAGAGAGCTTTCCACCCTTCGCCTTAGTGAAGGAGAACCCGTTCAGCCTATCCTAGACAAGTTGAGAGAACTGTACGCCAAGCTTGCCATCGCCGGAATCGCCTACCCCGAGCAAACCAAGTGTGTAAAGATGTTGTCGTTGCTACCAGAGTCGTGGATGATCTTCACGAGCGGCTTGAGCCTTCCCCAAAACCAGAGCCTTTGGACGTTGGAGTGGATCCGCACCAAGATCCTTGAGGAGGACTTCCGGAGGCGCCAATTGAGGGGAAGTGAAGAGGGGAGCAGCAGCTATGCCATGCAAGGAGGCAAAGGGGGTAAAGGCAAGAAGTGGCAAGGGGCGGGGAGGGGGGCTGCTAAGGATGAGGAGCCCTCAAATCAGCAAGGTGGCAAGGGAACGGGACGTGGTGGAGGTCGTGGTGGCAAAGGGGGAGGAAAGGGTGGCGGGAAAATGGAGGGCAAGTGCTGGTATTGTGAGAAGGTGGGTCACCCATGGTTTAAATGCCGTTCCAAACCCTCGTGGTGGACCCCCTCCAACAGGACCAAGGATGGAGCGGCGCCGGAGCGGTAGCCGATGAAGAGCCGGCTGACAATGAGGAACGTGAAGCCGGTCAATTCTTCCACGTCGGGGAGCCGGAAGAGGAAGCGGTGATCGCCCATGCTGGAGCTTCACTGCACCCGCTCAACACGTGGATATTGGACACGGGAGCGGCATGGACCATGACTCCAAGGGCCGATCTCCTTGACAAAGTGGGGACCGCACCAATCGCTAAAGTGAAGTCGGCGTCCGGGCACGCTCTCAAGGTGACGGGGGCGGGACGTGCTGCGTTCAAGGGTGCCGACGGCAAGCCAGTGGTGCTGAACGATGTGCTCCTCGTCCCTGACCTCAAGGCAAACCTCATCTCCCTCCGGAAGCTGGGCAAGTGTAAGGTCAACACTTCCACCGATGGTGCCAAGACATTCACGGGGTGGCTGGGAAAGCGGATGTTGTGGGACCTTCACGAGGACCGCGACATTTGCAAGTCAATGTGGCAGGTGCCGGTGGTGTTATGGGACAAGGAGGGTGGAACTGAGGGGGAGTGCAATGCTGCAGTTGCAGAGGAGCTGAAGGTTTCAGCAAGGAGCGGTGAAACGGACTGGATGACAGCCCACCGTCGCCTCGGACACATAGCCATGCCTGCACTGCAGCAGCTGCAAAAGGGGGAAGGGGTCAAGGGGCTGAAGCTGATCGGTGCAGCGGTCTCTCACAAGTGTGAAACTTGCATGCTAAGCAAGTTTACACGCTTCCCCTTTCATGCAACCGAGGGTGGCGGCAAGAAGCTCTTAGAGCTCGTGCACATGGATGTGGTGGGGCCGCTACCAGTGTTAGGGGAACGGGGTGAGAAGTATTTTCTCACGATTGTTGATGATTGGAGCCGAGTGACTTGGGCCTATCCAATCAAGAAGAAGGACCACGTGCCGTCCATCATCCGTGACGATTGGCTGCCGTTGGTGGAGAAGCAGTCCGGGCACAAGGTGATGCGGATTAGGACTGACCGGGGTGGGGAGTTCCTTGGGGAGGAGCTAACTGCATGGCTGAAGAAGCAGGGCATCATCCGCGAGCTCACCACCTCATACACACCGCAGTCCAACGGCGTAGCTGAAAGGGCAAATCGCACGGTCTTGGAGACAGCACGTGCACTCCTCATTGAGTCAGGGTTGAGGAACTCCAAGTGGCCACATGCTGTGCGCCACGCCACGGTGGTGAAGAACCGGGTGTTCACCAACGTTGGTGGTGAGTCATGGGTCCCCATGGAGAGGTGGCTTGGAAGGAAGCCGCCCATTGATATGCTGCGTGTGTTTGGCTGCATGGCAATGGCTCACATCCCCAAGGCACACCGTAGTAAGTTGGGTGCAACGGCCGTTTTGTGTGTGCACTTGGGGTTGGCAGCGGAAAGCAAGGGGTGGTTGCTATGGGAGCCGAGCAAAGGAGTGGTGTTTGACAGCAGAGATGTCAAATTTATGGAGGACATCACCTACGGGAGCTGGTCCAAGCAGCCAAAGGAGAAACTCATGCAGCAGCTGGAGCAAACAACGATGGGGTTTGATGCGGATGAGTGGGTGGGAGAGGAAGGTGCAACGACACACGAAGAGGAGGGTGCAGCAGAGCCTCCCGTGGTCAAGGGCGTGGAACCAACGGCTGCACCTGAGGAACCTCACCCCATTACTCGTGTGATTCCCCCCACCCTTCCCCAAAGAAGGACCAAAATCAAAACCCCTCCCACAGGTCGTGCTCTTTCACCAATGATCCAAAAGCAGATGCGTGCAGCCGCATTGAAGCTGAGGGAATATGGAGGAGCAAGGGGAGAGCAGCAGCAAAACGATGCATTGCTGGTGCTTCAAAGTAGCTGTGACTCCGATGAGGAAGAGGAGGAAGAAGTCTACTGCTTCATGGCACCCGCACCAACTCAACCACTCACTATGGAAGAAGCACTCAAAGGGCCGGATAGGGAGAAGTGGGTGGCGTCAATGGATGCGGAATACAACAGCCAAATGGAAAATGGGACTTGGGAGCTGGTGCCACTGCCGGAGGGGAAGAAAGCCATAAGCTGTGGCTGGATTCCTAGGATCAAAACTGACAACAAAGGAGCCGTGTCAGTTTACAAGAGCAGGCTGGTTGCAAGGGGATACCAGCAAAATGAAAAGGAAGACTTCAAGGAAACGTTTGCTGCCACACCGAAGACACCAACGTTGTGCGTTCTCCTTGCCGGTGCAGCAGTGTGTGGGCGGGTGATAGTGCAGATGGATATCACCACAGCCTTCCTCTATGGGCTGATAGATGTGGAGGTGTTCATGTCACAGCCGCCGGGTTATGAGGATGGTACCGGGCGTGTGTGCAAGCTGAAGAAGGCCATTTATGGCCTCAAACAAGCACAACGCTGCTGGACAACAAATTGTCTTCGGTTCTAGAGGAGATAGGCTTCAGGGCGAGTGCATGTGACGAGGGTCTTTTCCTCATGGGGGAGAAGGAGAGCCTCGTAATGTTCCTGGTGTACGTGGACGACATCCTCTTGTTCGGGAGCAGCAAGCAGGAAGTGATGAAGGTGCAGCAGAAGCTGATGCAAAACTTCAAGTGCAAGACCTTGGGGGAGGCGAACTACTATCTTGGGATGCACATTGAAAGGGATGTCAGCAATGGATGGGTGAAGCTGCACCAGGAGAAGTACATCAATGACATGGGGAGCAAGTATGAGATTGAGGTCGGAAGGAAGATTACTACACCACTTCCATCCGAGTTCAAACTCGTCAAGGCCAGTGAGAATGAGGGGGTGGATCAGCGGGAGCAGGCTCGTTTTCAGTCAATGGTGGGGAGTCTGCTCTATGCAGCCGTGCACACGAGGCCGGATGTCTCTTTTGCTGTGGGGCAGCTGGCTAGAGTGGTACAAAATCCTACCGAGGAGCAGGTGGATGCAGCTGAGCGCATCATCAAGTATTTGAACTCCTATCCCACCGTTGGAGTTCAATACTCGGCCGTAGCTCAAAAGAAGCAGAAAGGAGCAGAGGTTCTCACGGAGAAGGGGGAGCTTCTTGGGGAAAGGGAGCTGTTTCTCACAGGGTATGCTGATGCAACTTGGGCGTCGGAAAAGGAAGACATGTCCTCTGTGGGAGGATATGTGTGCGTGATTGGTGGTGGGCCCGTGAGCTGGAGGTCAAAGAAACAGGTGGAAACGGCGGGTTCTTCTGCTGAAGCCGAGTACATGTCGATGTATCATGCAGCCAAGGAGCTGATTTGGCTGAGGAAGCTGCTGGAGGAGATAGGGCACGAGCAGAAAACGGCTACACCGCTGTTTTGTGACAACTCCAGCGCCATTGCCATGTCAAAGAACGCAGTGCTGCATGGGCTCACCAAGCACATGCAGATCAAATGGCATTGGCTGCGCAAGGAAGTGCAGAGGGGATCCATTCAACCTCTCTATGTGAAAACACAGCAGCAGCCGGCAGATTTTCTCACGAAGCGGCTGGCTGAAGAACCTCACTGGCGCTGTGCTAAGCTGTGCGGTATGAGCCTTAACTAGGCTCATGCAAGGAGGTGCAAGCAGGCGACTGCTTGAGGGGGAGTTTGTTGGGTGCAAATAACATTTTTGTTAATTGTGTAGGTGGTTGTGGTATTTTGCTCTAGCTGGTTGTGGGCTAAGGGTTTGGGCAAAATGTGGTGGTTGAACTTGTTGCGGGCTGGATTTGAACTCGCACCTAACAAGCACCAACAAACCTTTGTTACCAACTACAACACCTTTGGTGTTGCTAGTTTGGCACTTTAAGGTGTTGGGGATTGTTGTAGGGCGAGGGTTGGGTTGGTAGGGTTTCACCAACTCGTCACTTTTCAGATCTGAACTCTTGCTAAAGCTACTTTCTAGATCTAATCCATGGCTGCCAAGTAATTCCGTCAGGATACCCCGTCGCACATAAATCGCGATAGCGATCGGCCTAGATCTTGGTTGAAGGCGTGCTTTACCATTCTGGAAAGTAGAGATTAAGACCTTTCTAACGCGTACCTGCTCATCGTTCTAGGTTACGTGAGCTGCACGCAATGTTTCGCCGAAGTCGGCGGACATAATCTCTTGTTACGCTCTCCAGATTGGCACGCTTTCCATCAGTGGTATCAGAGCTGGTTAGGCCAGCGACATTCCCTCGTATTATCGTATTTCGAATTGGCTTAAGAATCTCCAGATCTAGGGTTGGTCATGGCCCAGAAATTAGATGGCCCTCCTAGGTTCACCGGCTCGGATTTTTCGCTATGGCGGTTCCAGTTTACGCTTTGGCTAGGTATTAAGGACCTAGAGGGCGTTTTGGAGGGATCGGAGCGAAGACCTGAAGCTGATGAAGGGAAGGCATCTACTGGAGTCTCTAGCCAAGTGGGAGAAGGGGCTGGGGGAGCCTCTAGCTCATCCATAACTGAGGGAAGTGGAGGTGGATCAGCAGCACCGCGAACCGGAAGGCAACGGCTTAGTGCGGAGGAGCTTATCAAGGCACAGGAAGCATGGGACCGCAAGGACAAGCAAGCGTTCCAGTACCTGTGTTGGGCCTTGGAAGGCCAACTAGAGCTCCTAAAGATGCTGATTGACCTGAAGGGGAAGCAAGGTGCAGCTGCCCAAGCATGGAAGAGAGTTCAAGATCGGCACTTGCAAAAAGGGCTGCTAAGCATACTCACCTGGAGGAAGCGGTTTTACACCATGGAACGCAACTATGGTGATGGGGAGACCATGGTGCAGTATCTCCAGAGGGTGGATGAGTATGTGAGAGCCTTGGAGGAGTTAAACTACACTGTAGATGAGAAGGAGATCATCTACACCGCACTCCAGGGGCTGGACCAAGAGGCGAACGAAGCCCTACTGCAGTACCTTCACCTTGAGCAACAGAAATGGACCAAGGCCTGGATATGGGAGGTGTTGGTCTCTGATGAGGCTCGCAAAAGGGATGCTGGTAGAGGAGTTGAAGGGGGAATGTGGGCAGATGATAGGGCTGCCTCCAAGAAATACCAGCAGCGGCAAGGAGGTGGGGGGAAGAAGAAGGAACTCGACAAGTGCCTTGTCCCTGGATGCAACCGGAAGCACTCTTGGAAGGAGTGTTGGAGCCGACCAGATGGGTGGAAGCCTCAAGGGTACCCAGGAGAGGCTCCACCTGTCACTAGGCCTGAATGGGTGGAGAGGAGGATGAAGAATGGAGCATGGAACAAGAAGGGCAGCAAAGAGAAAGCGGCAGCAGCGGCGACAAACGAGGATAAGAAGGGAAAGGAGGACTCATCGGATGATGGCTTCGCCTTCTTATCCTTGGAGATAGAGACGGCGCTTGCTGGTCGTACGTTGGCTGACCCCAATCAGCTCATTCTAGACTCCGGAGCAACCTGTGGAATGGTGCCTCGGCGCGACCTCTTCACCATCTATCACTCCCTCCCACCTAACTCCAGAAATGTGATTGTGGGGAGCGGAGATAAGCTACAAGCAATCGGCATCGGCACCATCACCGTCAAAGGGAAGGAGGGGGAGGTGCTGAATGTGAAGGGTGTGCTTCATGTTCCTGAATTGGCAGCCAACCTTCTCTCATGCTCTCAGCTTGCGAAGCAAGAATACATATGCACCTTCACCATGGAAGGTGGCACGGTTTGCAAGGGTGGAGCTGTGGTGATGGAGGCCAAGTTAGAGAAGGGTCTATACCTTGTTCCAGTTTGTGTGCCTCAGGTGGAAAGGGCACATGGGGTTGAAGCCGAGGATGCCGCTTGCAGCACCCGTTGGAAGGATGTGGAGCAAGTGACGGCAGATTTGCTGCACCTACGCATGGGGCATGCAGGAAGGCAGCAACTTGTGGAGTGTGTGAAGAAGGGGGAGCTGAAGGGTGTGGAGATCAAGGAGGGTGGTGGGCAGCCAAGCAAGTGCCCTGATTGCACGACCGGGAAGCTGCCAAGGACCTCTTTCCCTACCTCCACCACTAGAGCCTCCGCACCTCTTGAGTTGGTGCACACGGATGTGTGTGGCCCCATGCAAACACCGGATAGGGAGAAGGGCAGCAAATACTTCATCACATTCCTGGATGACTACAGCCGCCTCAGTTGGGTCACCTTGGTGAAAACCAAGGATGAGGTGGCCAAGGTGTTCAAGCGTTGGATACGCTATGCGGAGAGGGAAGCCGGGGCCAAGGTGAAAATACTACGGTCTGATCGGGGTGGGGAGTACATGGGGAAGGATCTGGAGTCTTTCCTTGAGGATAAGGTGCATGAGCCTAAGTCGATCAAGGAGGCCTTGTCCCGTCCTGAGTGGGTCGAGTCCATGCGTGAGGAGCTTGAGTCTCATAGGGTGAACGAGTCCTTTGAGCTGGTTGATCCAGCTTGTGTGCCACCTGGAATGGAGGTCTTGAGGTGTCAGTGGGTGTGGAAGTATAAGCACCTGGCTGATGGGAGTATTGAGCGGCCTAAGTCCAGGTTGGTGGCCATGGGGAACACTCAAACACGAGGTGTTCACTATGACGAGGTATATACCCCGTTGGGTAAGCCTACTACCCTGAGAGGATCCCTTGGGATGGCAGCATCCTCGGGGTCTCACGTCCATCACATGGATGTGACCACTGCCTATCTTCATGGGGTCTTGAAGGAGGAGCTTTACATGAGGCAGCCCCCTGGCTTTGATGATGGGTCAGGCAGAGTATGCCGACTCATAAAATCAATCTACGGGCTGAAGCAATCTCCAAGGCAGTGGTACCTCAAGTTTGATGAGGCGCTGATGGATTTTGGCTTTGAGAGGTCGGAGTGTGACCTCGCCTTGTACCACTTGGTGAGGCATGATGGCAGGTTGTCCCTCTACCTCTATGTGGATGACATTCTGCTCATCTCTTCGAGCATGGGTTTGCTGGACGAGGTGAAGGGCCTCTTGTCCTCTCGTTTCCGCATGAAGGACTTGGGGGAGGCTAAGTACTATTTGGGGGTGCAGATTGAGCGTGATGAGAGTGGCATCTTGATTCATCAGGAGAGGTACATTCTCAACATGCTTGAGTCCTTTGGGCTTTCTGAGGCTAACCCCGTGCGTACCCCTCTCCCTACAGGGTTCGACGTGCATGCACACGCTGAGGAGCCCTTGCTGAGAGATGAGCTGGTTCGGCTCTATCAAAGCATTGTGGGGTCTCTCATGTATGCAAGCACGACCACACAGCCCCAGATTGCTTATGCAGTGTCACAGCTGTCCAAGGTAGTGTCTTGTCCCAAGGCATTTCATCTGCAGGCTGCTAAGAGAGTGCTAAGGTACCTGAAAGGTTGTGTCAAGTCAGGTATCTTCTACCCCGCACACAGCAAGCCTCAGGTCGAGTTGGTGGGCTTTAGTGATGCTGATTATGCTGGAGATTCAGCTGATCGCAAGAGTCACACCGGCTATGTCTATTGCCTCAATGGTGCAGCCATCTCTTGGCAGAGCAAGAGGCAGCCGGTGGTTGCATTGTCCACCACTGAGAGTGAGTACATCAGTCTGTGTCAGTGCATTCAGGAGGGTGTGTGGCTGAAGCGTTTGTTTGGGGAGTTTGGGCATGAGTTTGCTGGTGGTGTGCCTGTGTTTGTGGACAACCAGTCTGCCATTGCCCTTGCACAGAATGCATGCTTGCATGGCCGCACCAAGCACATGCAGGTTCGGTGGCATTTCATCAGGGAGATGGTGGCTAGTGGCGAGGTGATCCTCCGGTGGTGCCCAACCGACCGTCAGGCAGCAGACATACTCACCAAACCCCTTCCTTTTGAGCGGCATGGTGTGTGCATGTCCTTGATGGGGATGCAGCCCCATGTTAGCATGGTGCCTGAGCAGGATGTGGGAGGATTGGTGCTTCTCTGCCTTGACGACCTCATGCTGTGGATGGCGCCCCTCCCTGGGCAAGGGGGAGTGGAGTGAAGGATTTTGCCCAGTGGTGTTCAGCCACCTCCAGCACGAGCAAGGGGGAGTGTTGATTGTGTAGGTGGTTGTGGTATTTTGCTCTAGCTGGTTGTGGGCTAAGGGTTTGGGCAAAATGTGGTGGTTGAACTTGTTGCGGGCTGGATTTGAACTCGCACCTAACAAGCACCAACAAACCTTTGTTACCAACTACAACACCTTTGGTGTTGCTAGTTTGGCACTTTAAGGTGTTGGGGATTGTTGTAGGGCGAGGGTTGGGTTGGTAGGGTTTCACCAACTCGTCACTTTTCAGATCTGAACTCATTGTTCTAGGTTACGTGAGCTGCACGCAATGTTTCGCCGAAGTCGGCGGACATAATCTCTTGTTACGCTCTCCAGATTGGCACGCATTCCATCAATTTTTGCACGTCAACCAGCCGCCTGCATGAAGTCCCGCATTTTGTGTGTGTTTTGTGTGCATTCGTTTTTGCATTCTGTTTCATGTGTTTTTGTTGTGGGCACATGGCAATTCATGGCGGATCATGACGAGTCATGAATTCTCATGACGACTCATGTTCGTTCGCTAATTTTCATGAACAACTGTGAGCGTTCATGATAATTACGAGCGTCATGAAAGCTCATGAAAGTTCACGGATTTTCATGGGCGCTCGTGGCGAGTGTCGAGTGTGCCGGGGGGTGCTGGGCTCGAGTCTTTGACTCGGACCCTTGACCAATTTCGAGCTGGTCAAAAAGTGCGCGAAAGTCAGGACCCGCGCGTGGGGTCCTGACACACGCGTGTGGCCCCTCAGGGCCCGCGCGTGTCTCGCAACTGTTGCGATCGTGCGCAGTTGCACGATCGCTACAGAACAGGGCATTGATTGCCCTGCCCCGCGTGAGACAAAGCACGATCGCGTCAGCGATCGGCTTTTCTCGCTTGACCGGGGGTGCTTCGGGATTTCGGTTGACTAACCGAATCCCGCGCTGACCTGGAACACAGCCGATTTCGCGCGAAAGTCACGCTGCTTAGCGTGATCATTTCGACGCAGGTGCAAAACGGTAAAGACCGTTTTATCAACGGTAAAATCCGTTTTATAACTGGGAAACGGTTTCTCACACGAGTGTCCATGATTCCTCATGTGAACTCGCGGAAATTCATGACGTGAATCAGCAGGGGACTTTGGTTTCAATTCAAGTGGATTAGAGTTAATTCTCATGAGGCAGATTGAGCCAAATTCTTCAGCAGTTTCACAACCGTTTTCTATTACAGCAAAGCGAAGGCCTGGATTCCAGTTAAGCAACTGCTTTATGTTTCCCTTTGTGTGTTTAGGACTTAATATAAATGTGTGCGGGTGGGATTGTGACCATGGAAGACGACACGTTGCTCCCAGGGAAGAGGGTTGATGTGGCGGTTCGGAAACTGAGGGAGGGGGAGGAGCACGCGCTGGAGGTTAGTGTGGTAGATCCTATCTCGCTATCCGCGCAGCACCATGGACAGATTGGTCGCAAGGTGGGTTTTGCCGCGAGAGAGAGAGAAAAGCGGAAGACGGCGGACTACAAATCGCTTCTACAGCGGCATGGGGGAGTGCAGTTCACACCACTCATTGCTGAGACATGGGGATGCTTGGGGGGGAGTTTTGGACGGTGGCTTAAGAAGCAGGGTGACGCGCAGATCGAGATAGCAAAGACGAAAGGGGCGGCGCGAGCTACGGGAAAGGGTTTCTCGGCTTATTTGCTCGGATCGCTCAAAGCGGCTGTGGGTGTGGCTTTGCAACGGGCTCAGGCGCGTGTGATCTTGTTACGCGCTGCGTCGATGATGAGAGGCCCAGAGGCTGTTTGGGTGGAGCGGGAGGATGTTGAGGAGGAGATGGGATGGGATGCTCCGTGGGCGGATGCACCATACTTGGTAGACATGCGGGTTTAGGGAGTGGGTTTAGGGGGGGAGGTTTGGTTCGATGGGAGTGCAGTTGGGGTGCTTTGATGGGAGGGCTTGATGGTGTTTTAAATGTGTGTGCTATTGGGGTTTTCTTGGGGTTGTGTGTGCTGCTTTTTCTTCCTTCTTCCCTGTTTTTCTTCCTCCTATCATTTTTCCCCTATTCCCCTCCTTCTTTCTTCCTCTCTCCTTTTTTCTACTCACGTTATTCCTCCTTTTCTCCTCTCTTCCCGTTTCCACTCCTTTTCCTTGCGTAATTATGCTACATTGTAACAGATAGGACCTCAAACCTTGTGAAGAAAAAAAAAAAAAATTAACCGTTTTCTATTACAGCAAAGCGAAGGCCTGGATTCCAGTTAAGCAACTGCTTTATGTTTCCCTTTGTGTGTTTAGGACTTAATATAAATGTGTGCTTGTATTTGCTTCAAGTCAATCAATGTTATTATGCTTTTTCAAGCTCGGATTCTACTACTACGTATTGACGAGAGTAGAAACGTAACGTGGTGCTGCCGAAACGCTGCTCGACCAGATTCCTCATTCCACAATTCAAGCAAGGCATAACTACTCACTTTGAGTTTCTTATACCCTTGGCTATGAGGTGACTTGTTGTCACACTCGGAGGGTTCAAAGTGAAGTTAAGTGTTGCCAAGTTTGTTTTCGTGGTCTAGTTTTAAACGCTTCCGCAACGTAATCAGACTTAACAGAATCACCGGTGGTGCCCTGAGCCGAAAATTGCAGCACGAAGACTCCATCGTCATCGATCGCCTTTCCGATGTAAGTTTCGTTGTGAAAGAGTTCGAAGGTCTTCTCCTTGCGATTGCTGCGAATGTCGATCCCGCACCGCATGAGTTGAGATGACGAGAGTAGGTTGTATTGTAGGTTAGGTGCGACGAGGACGTCTCCGATGTGAATGGTGAACTTCGTGTCATTGGCCTCGAGGTCAAGATTGCCAACCTCACCCGCCAGCGCTACGAGGATCTGGACACATGGTACCTTGACAGTTGCTGCGGACAATCATCAAAGTCGCCGGTGTTTGGTGAGAGGGCGAAATATCTGTTTGCGGAAATGCTCGGCGGCGATTCTGGAGTAGGAGGAGGGAGCTCGAAGTCAGGAGGAATGTCTGAGGGGCG
Organism: Closterium sp. Yama58-4; assembly: GCA_947470075.1. Lineage (NCBI taxonomy): Eukaryota > Viridiplantae > Streptophyta > Zygnematophyceae > Desmidiales > Closteriaceae > Closterium > Closterium sp. Yama58-4. The sequence continues at coordinate 269,634 of CANIUD010000020.1, read as the reverse complement.
ATTCGACCAGGTAAAGACCGCTGGGTTGTCAACGGGAGTGTAGTGTGGCCCCGTCCTCACTTGGGCGGAGCCGACCTCGTGCGCGGGAGATGCAGCCGACCTGCAGCAGTGGGCACGGGGGCCACTGCATGGGCGCCGAGCAGGTGGACGCCGTCCTTGGCGTCTGGGCGGCGTCCTGGGCTTCTGCACGGCGTCCTGGGAGGCTGGACGCCGACCTGGGCGTCTGCTCGGCGTCCTGGGCGCCTGGACGCCGACCTGGGCGTCTGCTCGGCGTCCGGGGAGGCTGGACGCCGACCCGAGCGCTTGTTCGGCATCCCGGGCGTCCGGACGCTGACTGGGGCGCCTGGACGGCGTCCTGGGCGAGTGGACGCCGACCAGGACGCCAGGACGCCGACCTGGGGACGCCGGGCTTGGTGTAGCCGGCGTCCGGCTGGGCTCGACGACCGGGAAGGGTTGTCCGGTCGACCGGGATACCCGGGCAATGTGTGCGAAGGTTGCCGGGGTAAGTATCTGCGAGGACGACCTCGGGGGTGGTATCCCGAGGTCGACGTGGCTGGTGGGCGCAGTTGCTATTATGGGCTCGATCTAGGCGTCTGCGCTGTGCTCGTGACCAGGCGTGGAGCACCAACCAGCTGCACGCACCTGCGAAGCAGGTGCACCGTTGTCATGCGGGTGCAACGCTGTGCAGCCGACTTGCTGCAGCGTTGGCGCACCGCAGACTTGCAACGTTGGCGCGCCGCAGCTCTGCAGCGCTGGAGCGGTGCGGGCAGTGCTGCGCTGGAGTGCGGTCGACCGTGCTGCGCTGGAGGTCGACCAGCAGCTGTGCTAGCTCTGATGTAGTGATGCATGCCAATGTTGTTGCAATCATTCTGAACCTTTGTTGTCAATCTTTGCTAGTGAAACTCTTGCAAAATCTCCCCGTGAATGTGCAAGCAGAGACCACGCAAGCAAACGACTAAGGAACGCAGAGATCACACGAGCACCCGTGCCTAGCCCGTAGTCTAGCTCCCGTTGCAGCAGTTATCTCCGCATGGTGCGGTGAGCGTGGACGACACCGCGACGTAGTTCAGTCTAGCCGACTTTGCACTTCCCGATTGTGTTCGTAGGCCGGCAGCTGCGAGTTAGTCACCATGGTAGGCGTCGACGGTGACGCCGGGGTGGTGGACACCCTGGAGGCACGGCTGGAGAACGCGAGGAGAAAGCACGAGGCCAACGAGTATGGCGACTTGCTGTGGGCGGTCGTCGAGGCCGGGCTCCGCAGCATGTGGGCGTCGGAGCACCCTTCTCGGCCTGCTTCTCCTCGACCGGTGAACACCGAGGGCGGCGTCGACGTGGGTGTCAACGCCGGTGGTGGCCAGGTCGGCAGCAGTGCGGGAGGCACGTCGTCAAGGCAGCGTGGTGTGATTCACGCCGACGAAGTCGGCGGCGTTCAGGCGCGAGGGATGCAGTCGTCGGCGGCTGCAAGAACCTCGCAAGGCGGTGTTGGAGGCCGACAAAGCGGATTGACGCCGATGTCGGCGTCCCAGGTGACGGCGGGCGGAATTGCGCCGAGCTACGGCTACTTCAAGTTTACGCCGGACTGGATCTCGGTCTCCCCGCCGCTGTTCGGTCGACCCGACATTCTCACCTGGAAGGAAGCTATCGAGCCCCAGCTGGAGATGGCCGGGCTGATCAGCTTTGCTCGAGGTACTGTGGCGACGCCGGGCGACCCCGACCTGCGTGCGGAGTTTCGCGCCGTGCAGCTGTTGACCTTCACGGTCATCTCACGGTGCTGCTCGCCGAGCGTGCATATCCCCTTGAAGTGGTGCAGGGAGTACCTTGACGCCGGGCACCAGGCGTGGCACTTCATCGAGTCGACGTACCAGGTCACCGACGACCTGTTCATCGCCCAGCTTGAGGGGCAGCTGACGCACCTGCGTATGGGCGACGAGGAGACGGCGACCGACTACTGCAACCGAGCCCGGCGAATTCTCGCCACGATCAGGATGGCCGTACATCACCCATGTCATGCAGGGACTCTCGAGCAGCTACAACCTCCTGAAGCGGCTGTCAATGGCGCCGAGCACGAGGGCGACGCTCAACGAGGACAACTTGACCTCGTATATCCTGCAGGACGAAGCGATGCAGGAGGCTGAGCGGTCCCAGGAGCTCCTGGCGCAGGTGAACTACGTTGCCCCGGCGAAGCAAGGTAGCCGACCAGGGCAGCGCGGCAAGCCTGGCAGCGGTGGTAGCGGAGGTGGGAAGCCGGCCAAGGACGCCGACAAGGGTAAGTCGGCGAAGGAAGGCGGTCGCGGAGGAGGAAGTCGGCGTCGGGAGTGCTAGATCTGCCACAGCCTCGACCACCTCTCCTTCGAGTGCCCCGATCGCAGTGATTCCGACGACGACGACGCCAAGGGAGGCCGCGGGAGGTCGGCCAGCTGTCGTCCACGTCGAGGAAACCTCGGCGAAGGACGCTGACTCCTCTGCTGGCGGCAAGGGGAGCGACGACAAGTCGGCGTCGTGCTCTCTGGTCGGCGTCGTGGAGCCGACCGTCTCACTGGCGCCGGAGGCCGGTGAGGATTTCCAGCGATGGCAGCAGCAGTGCAGGCGAACCCGGCGGTGGTCCTGCTGGACAGCGGCTGCTCTCACCACCTGATGGGGACGAAGGAGGTCTTCGTCAACATGGGGCCGAGCGGCGACGTGAAGCACGTGCGCGGCTTCATTGGGGCGCTGCAGGACGTCAGAGGACGAGGCACGGTTGCGCTGCAAGGGGAGGCCGGGAAGCGGGTCCTCATCCCCGACGTGCTGTATGTCCCGGGCGTGCACGCGAACCTGCTGTCATCCGGCCAGCTGAAGGAGCATGGCGTGAAGTTGCGGGAGGACGGCGACGGGATGCTGCTCGTCTCGGCGACGGGCGACGTGCTCGGTCGAGCAACGTACTCCGGCCGGGTTCTCTGCACCGACCTGCGTCCCTGCCCGGCGACATATGCGGCGGAGGAAGTGGCTCTGCGAGCAATCGTCTCGGCGACGAAGGCGACGCCCGAGATGCTCCACGCGAGGCTCGCGCACGTCGGCATGGACACCATCCGGAGCTCGGCGAAGCACGAGGTCGCCACCGGGCTGGACCTCAAGTCGGCGTCCGGCGCTGCCTCGCCTTGCGTTTCGTGCGTCGGCGGGAAGCTGGCGCGGCACACCTTCCCCGACAAAGGCTCCGACGCCAAGGACGCCCTGGCCGTCGTGCACATCGACCTGTGCGGGCCGTTTCGCGTGGCTGCCAAGGATGGCAGCCTGTACTTCCTGCTGCTGAAGGACCGCAAGACCCGCTACGTGTGGGTGAAGCCGGTCGCCAGGAAGTCGGACGTGCTGCTGGAGTTCCAGAAGTGGCTGGTGCTGGTGGAGCGACAGACGAAGAAGTCGGTGTTGCAGCTGCGCTCTGACCGAGGAGGGGAGTTCCTCGGCCGGGAGTTCACTGCCTTCGTGGACGGCAAGGGGATCGTCCACGACCTGACCTGCCCTTACACCCCGCAGCAGAACGGCATGGCGGAGCGGGAGATGCGGACGGTGGTGGAGTCGGTGCGGACGATGTTGCTGCACATGGGCGTGCAGCACCACTGGTGGCACCTCGCTCTGCGGCAGGCCGTCTGGGTCCGCAACTGCCTGGAGCGGTCGGCCACGCCGGGGACGACGCCGTACCAGCTGCTGACCGGGACGAAGCCCGACTTGTCGCTGGCATGCGTGTGGGGCTGCATGGCGCAGTTCCTCGTCCCCGAGCAGCAGCGCGGTGGGAAGCTGCAGCCGAAGGCAAGGTGGGGCCTTCATCTCGGCGTGTCGGAGGAGAGCAAGGGCTGGGAGCTCCTCGACATCGCTGCCAACCGGGTGGTCACCACGTCGGACGTGGTGTTCTACGAGACCATGTCGCTCGAGGTGTGGAAGTCGGAGCATGGGCCGGTGTCGGGGCGGACGCTGGTGGCCACGCCGACGGATACCTCGACGGCAACGCTCCCTCTACTCGCCGAGGTCGGTGAGCTTGCTGATGAGGACGCCGAGGTCGTCCACCCTTCTTCCCCTTCTCCTGCTCCTCCTCTAGTCGCCGACCTGCGTGGGCTGACGTCGGCGTCGGCCTCCGGCGATGAGGGGAGCAGTGGGGCGTCGCCTGTGGCGCCACCCAAGAGCATCGCCGGTGGCCGCCGTGACGCCCAGCAAGTCGGCCAGGAAGTCACGACGACAGAGGGGCCGCCGGGGAAGCAGCAGGCCGAGCAGGTGACGCCGACAGGGGAGCAGGCAGCAGCGCGGCCGACCCAGGAGCAGTCGGCGACCTGGCAGTCGGCAGGGGAGCTTACAGCAGGGGAGAGCTCGGTTCGGACGCCGACCGCGGTGCAGCAGGACAAGCTGACCGCGGTGCAGCAGGACGCCGAGGACATTGAAGCCGGCGAAGCTGGAGGGGAGCAGTCGGACGCCGGGCAGGAAAAAATGGAGGTTGACCCCGAGCAGCCTACACTGCGACGTTCTGGACGAGTCCGGAGGCCGCCGGAGCGGCTAACCTGTTATAGTCACAATAGGCTTCATTGTGACTAGAACCAAAGATAGAGTGCGCAGTCAGATTTCTGCACAGCGGCTTCAAACGATCATAGCGATCTGGTCACAGCTCCAATTGACCTCATTCAACTTGGATCTGGAGCGTCTTAACGTGCCCTACAATAGGCAATTTAGATCGCATGATTTCATCAAGAATTGACGACACAACGTCAGATTGAACGAACGGCACTATGGCAGCAACATAGTCTTAGGACACACAATTACGAACAGCTAGGAAGAGTTACGAGTTGGGAAGGACTCCCAGCTCCTACAAACCCCAAGAGCCGAGGTACAGTGATGGGGAACAGTGCCACACTGTCCCCAACCAAGAAGGGTCTCGAAACTACCCTTCACAAGGGCCTACACCAACTGAAATGTTACACTACACTTTGTAATGTAACTATCTTCAATATCTTGAGGTGTAGCCTTTTGACGAGCTTCGAAAACACTTGAAGCTTGAACCAAGGCTCGGGTTCTTCATCACAAAACTCATCCTCGAGTTCTTGATGGGTCTGCTGCACACACCTGCGACACGCCGAACGTTCGACAAGCGACAAAATAGAAACCGCGCACGACAAAATAGAAACCGCGCGGGACACACAAAATGACCGCGTAATACGCGGCTAGCGATAACTCGCTATTGACTTGACACACACACTCGACATCATGACCCATCATTCACACACCATTATAAGCATGAAATATATAATTTTTTCATGCACACATACCACTCCATGCACACACGCATGCACGCACACGCACACGGACAACAAGCCAAGTGCAAACCGTAGGTTGCACCAACAAACTCCCCCTCGGGTTGTTGGCCTTAGGAACTTGCTCTCTCAGTTCAGAGCCATCCCAGCCAGCTTGCAACACTTCCAATGCTGCTGCTCCACCAGCCTCTTAGTCATCATGTCTGCCGGCTGCCCCGTCGTCTTCACGTAGCGCAGCTCAACTTCACCCGCGGCCACCATGCTCCTTGTCCAATGCCACTTCACCCTCATGTGCTTTGTCAGGCCGTGTAGCACAGGGTTCTTGGCTAGAGCAATGGCTCCCTGGCTGTCACAATAGAGTGGGGTAGGTTTTTGCTGCTCCTCCCCCAATTCAGCCAACAAACGCCGCTGCCACACAATCTCCCGTACGGCACGGAAGAGTGCCATGTACTCGGATTCCACCGAGCTCAAAGCTTGGTCAACCTGCTTCTTGCTCTCCCAAGCAGTTGGACCTCCACCAACACAGCAAATGAACCCTCCAACACTTGTCATGTCCTCTGGTTCTGATGCATATGAAGCATCCGAGTAGGCGGTGAGGAACAAACGCCCGGGTTCCACACCATCCGCGCCCTTTTGGCGCCTTTGCGCCGCTGCCGAATATTGCAGCCCAACGGTCGGTGTTTGGCCAAGGTACTTGGCCACCCTCATTCCAGCTGCTACCTGCTCCTCATTAGGGCATTGCACAACCCTTGCCAGCTGCCCGGTAGCAAACACGACATCCGGTCGTGTGTTGACTGCCGCGTACATGAGGCTGCCCACCAATGAGTGAAAACGGCGCCTCTCCTCTTCACCCACGCTCTCCTCCTCTGGTCCCTTCACACACTTGAACCCAGAGGGAAAGGTTGTGGCCACATGGCCTTCATTCTGCCCAAAGTTGGCAGCCAATGCCTCCAGGTACTTCCGTTGGTGCACCCGCATGCACCGCTTCTCCACGTCTCGTTCGATGTGGAGCCCGAGGTAGAAGTTCACGTCCCCAAGGGACTTGCACTTGAATTTGTCTTGCAGCTTCAGCATCACCTCCTTCACAAGGTCGGGGGAGGGTGAGAAGATGAGGATGTCATCCACGTACACCACCATGAAGCTCCTCTGCTCCCCCTCGTCAAGCATGAACAAAAAGTGATCGGCCGTTGAGGGAGTGAAGCCGATCTCCTCCAACACTTCACGCAGCTTCAGGTACCATTGTCTAGGGGCCTGCTTCAGCCCATAGAGGGCCTTCTTCAGCTTCCACACTCTGCCGCTGCCATCATCAAACCCCTCTGGCTGCGCCATGAAAATCTCCTCCTCGAGGATTCCGTTGAGAAACGCCGTGACGATGTCTAGCTGCTTCACCACCCATCCTTTGATCGCGGCTCCCGCGAGTAGGGTTCGCAGCGTCGTCGGCTTCACCATAGGAGCAAACAGCTCCTTGTAGTCCACATTCTCCTTCTGCTGGTACCCCTTGGCCACCAGCCTAGACTTGTAGCGCTCGATCACGCCGTCGGCATCCGACTTGATCTTGAAGAGCCACTTGGACGTTATCGCCGTACGCCCCTCCGGTAGCTCCACCAATTTCTACGTGTCGTTCTCCTCAATGCTCTTCAGCTCACTCTCCATTGCCTTCTTCCACTCCTCAGCATCACTACTCTCCAAGGCCTCCTTGAGAGTTGCTGGTTCTCCCGGCATCTCCACGGGAGAGAAGAATGCAAACGCACACTCCTCGTAGTCACTCTCCTCGTCGTCTCCAACCATCATTGCCGCTCCAGCTAGGGCCGTCTTGCCCTGCTTCCCTGGCGCATCATAGGTCAGCCTATTAGGGGCTTGGACTCTCCTCTTGACCCTTCCTTCCTCTTCAGCTGCAGGGACTTGAAGGCCTTGGCGCTGCTGCGGTGTGGTGCGGTTCCGTGGAGCGCTCGTAGTGTGGTCCGGAACTCTTCACCTCCCCAAACCGCACGCCTATCTTCGCCTCATTCTCCGCCTTCCAATCCTTGTACATGAAGTTCTCCATGAACTTGCAGTCCCTGCTCACCAAGAACTTCTTGGTGAAGGGGTCCCATAGAAGCCACCCCTTGCTGTTTTGAGCCATGCCCAAGTGCACGGCCCACACCGCCTTGGCACCAAGCTTGTTGTGCCGAAGATTCTTGGGCACGAGCGCCATGCACATGCACCCGAACACCCGAAGCATATCCACCTTTGGCTTCCTTCCGAGCCACTCCACATAGGGCACCCACATGTCTGCTCCCACATGAGTCAAAACTCTGTTCTTGGCCACACACGCGCTCCGCACCGCATCAGGCCAGAAATAGTCGGGTAGCCCGGCTTCAATGAGCAACCCGCGTGCCGCCTCCGTGATCGTCCGGTTCGCTCGCTCGGTGATGCCGTTCATTGCAGGAGAGTATGGCATGGTCAGGGAGTGCCTTATGCCATTCTCCTTCAGCCACAACGAGAAGTCCTTGCTCAGGAACTCTCCCCCTCGATCGGTGCGGATCGACTTCACTAGTCGGTCTTGTTGCCGCATCGGCAGAAAATCGGTCTTCAACGTTTCAGCAACGTCGCTCTTCTTGGCCAGCACGTACACCCAAGTCATGCGGTGTAAACGTCGACAATGGTGAGGAAATATTCAGCTCCAGCAGCTCCAAGCTTCAGGGGGCCCACCACGTCCATCACCACCTCATCAAGTGGTGCCTTTGCCGTTGCCTCCGAACTAGGGAACGGAAATCGGGTGAACTTGGCTTGCAAGCACGTTGGGCAGCCAAGCACCTCATCGGGCTCCCCCTTCACACGTATGCCAGCAACCATCTCATTCTTCACTAGCTGCTGCAAGATGGGTAGGGCCACATGCCCCATTCGCCGATGCAAGGTGAGCCAATCACACTCCCCCGTAGCCGAAGTCGGATTGGAGAATGCCGCGCTTGCAATAGCGCCCCACATACTCTCTCCGTACTCCTCCTTCGCTGCTGCCTCGGGGTTCTCCTCACCCTTGTGCTGCTCCTTGGCTGCTGCACCACTCTCCTTGTGGTCACACAGCTTGCTGGTCCCTCCAGGTTTGCTCTTCTTGAGCTCGTTCTCCTTAGCGCGACCGTCCGCGCTATCGCCGCTACCAACCGCGTCACCCTTGGTGCTGACGCTTGCTGCCACTTGCCTCTCCTTAGGCATGGGGACCACAGGGATCTGCCACATCTCGTTGTAGACATCCCTATCCTCGTGAAGGTCCCATAGAATCCGGTCACCAATCCTCGCGGTGTAGGTCTTGGCTCCCTTCGAGTTCGTGTCCATGCCGGCCTTCGCCAATCGCCGCACGGAAATCAGGTTCGCAGCAAGGCTGGGCACCCAAAGCACGTTCTTGAGGCCCACCATCTTTCCATCAGCACCCTTGAACATGGCCTTGCCCATGCCTTTCACCTCTGCTCGCTGCCCCAAAGCCGATGTGACATGCTTCACCGGTGACGGCTCGAGTTCGGTGAGCAAGTCGGGGCGAGGTGTCATGCTATAGGTAGCGCCGCTATCAATCACCCAAAAGTCCAGGGGGTGTAGGGTCACCTTCCCCACAGCTGCTGGCTCCTCAAGGTCTTCATCCTTCTCTGGACCAGCCGGTACTTGCGTCGACACGAAGTAGAAAAGGCCCTGGTACCGATCGTCGTTCGGGTCCTTGTCGTTGTCTCCACTCTTCATGTTCGCGGCTCCACCTCCGCGACCACCACGGCCTCCACGGCCTCTGCCTCTCCCTCCTCCTGCTCCTCCACCCTCTTGGCCTTGAGCAGGGGTCCATCCTTCAGGGAGCTTGTAGCAATCGCGCCACATGTGCCCGGTCTTGTGGCAATAGTGACATTCGCCGTCGAATCGGCCGCGACCGCGCCCGTAGCTCTTGTCGTCGCTGCCGTATCCGCCATTCCCGCGGCCTCCACTGAAGTTGCTGCCACCAGATCTTCCTCCCCCTCGTCCTCTGCCTCTTCCTCAGCCATATCTACGGCCGATGCTTGCTGCCCCAGCGCCATCCGCACTCGCCAACTCACGGCGGCGGAAGTCCTCTTGAAGGATCGCTCGCTTCACGTCTTCAAGCGAGAGGCGGGGCAGATCACGGTTCAAATTGATGATGAGCGAGGACCACGACTCGGGGAGTAGGGCCAGCAACTTGGTCTTCTTCTGGAGCTCACTGTAGTTCAAATCAGCTCCCTCAAGCCGCGTCAACAAGTCGAAGAATTTCTGTACGCCGTCTTCAACGCGTTCATCTTCCTCAATTCGTAGCGTCGCCATTTGCCGTTCCAACACCACAGCTACCGCCGCTGTTGCAGGAGCGTGTACACCCTTGAGAGCAGCCCATGCCTTTGGTCCCTTATCTGGTTTACACTGGAAAGGCTTGATGTGACGGATTTGAGTGCTCCCCAACGCTTGCCCAAGTAGGAGATAGCCTTGTGCGCTCTTCCGCACCCACGAGCTCTTCTCCGGGTCGTTCTCGGGACGCTTATCCGTTCCTTCCATCACCTCCAGCAGGTCATAGTGGTCAAACACATTTTCCATCTTGAAGGACCACTCAGAAAAATTGTCGCCGTTGAACTTATCAAGCCCGAACACTCTTGGTTCATCCCTAGAAGGTCCAAGAGTCGGTTGCACGGGCGCCACGGCTGAATCACGGGCTTGGCCTTGTGCTTGGGCTTCTCCATTGCCTCCAGCACCTCTGCCACCCCTCTCTTCAGGTCCAGCCATCTCTGTAGCTGCTCCAAGGCGCTCTGATACCACTTGTTATAGTCACAATAGGCTTCAATGTGCCTAGAACCAAAGATAGAGTGCGCAGTCAGATTTCTGCATGGCGGCTTCAAACAATCATAGCGATCTGGTCACAGCTCCAATTGACCTCATTCAACTTGGATCTGGAGCGTCTTACTGTGCCCTACAATAGGCAATTTAGATCGCACGATTTCATCAAGAATTGACGACACAGCGTCAGATTGAACGAACGGCACTATGGCAGCAACATAGTCTTAGGACACACAATTACGAACAGCTAGGAAGAGTTACGAGTTGGGAAGGACTCCCAGCTCCTACAAACCCCAAGAGCCGAGGTACAGTGATGGGGAATAGTGCCACACTGTCCCCAACCAAGAAGGGTCTCGAAACTACCCTTCACAAGGGCCTACACCAACCGTTCGTCGCGCGGGTCGGCGCGGACGTCCCGCTGCTCGGCGCGTTCGTCGCGCGGGTCGGCGCGGACGTCCCGCTGCTCGGCGCGTTCGTCGCGCGGGTCGGCGCGGACGTCCCGCTGCTCGGCGCGTTCGTCGCGCGGGTCGGCGCGGACGTCCCGCTGCTCGGCGCGTTCGTCGCGCGGGTCGGCGCGGACGTCCCGCTGCTCGGCGCGTTCGTCGCGCGGGTCGGCGCGTACAAGCTCCTCAAATGACTCGGGGAAAGGCCTGAGGGAGGGGAGAAGGCTGGTGGGGCAAAGACCATGAAGCCGGCAAGAGGCCGAGGATCTCCTAGGGAGGAAGAAGGTGGCGTTAGCCAAAATAGCTCTGATACCATGTGAGAATCCCATAGTTGGGATGAGGAGTGAACTCAAGAGTTGATGTCATTAGGAAAAACGAGGGTACATATAGGAGAGAAACGTGAGGGTGACTTGGAGGGGTACCCAAAGCATTATTGGTGGACCAATAAGAGTGGTCACCAACTTTGGGCTGACCTTCGATTATTGGAGGGACCAATAATGGTTGGGATGAACCAACCAAGTGCGGTCGAGTGGGTTTGGGGTGTACCCAACCAAACCTGGTCCAAAGTGTACACCCACATTGGGTGTAACACTAGCACCAATATAAACTGACATATGCTATATTCTAACATGTTACACTACACTTTGTAATGTAACTATCTTCAATATCTTGAGGTGTAGCCTTTTGACGAGCTTCGAAAACACTTGAAGCTTGAACCAAGGCTCGGGTTCTTCATCACAAAACTCATCCTCGAGTTCTTGATGGGTCTGCTGCACACACCTGTGACACGCCGAACGTTCGACAAGCGACAAAATAGAAACCGCGCACGACAAAATAGAAACCGCGCGGGACACACAAAACGACCGCGCAATACGCGGTTAGCGATAACTCGCTACTGACTTGACACACACACTCGGCAACTAACTTATCATTCACACACTTGACATCATGACCCATCATTCACACACCATTATAAGCATGAAATATATATTTATTTCATGCACACATACCACTCCATGCACACACGCATGCACGCACACGCACACGGACAACAAGCCGAGTGCAAACCGTAGGTTGCACCAACAAACTCCCCCTCGGGTTGTTGGCCTTAGGAACTTGCTCTCTCAGTTCAGAGCCATCCCAGCCAGCTTGCAACACTTCCAAAGCTGCTTCTCCATCAGCCTCTTAGTCATCATGTCTGCCGGCTGCCCCGTCGTCTTCACGTAGCGCAGCTCAACTTCACCCGCGGCCACCATGCTCCTTGTCCAATGCCACTTCACCCTCATGTGCTTTGTCAGGCCGTGTAGCACAGGGTTCTTGGCTAGAGCAATGGCTCCCTGGCTGTCACAATAGAGTGGGGTAGGTTTTTGCTGCTCCTCCCCCAATTCAGCCAACAAACGCCGCTGCCACACAATCTCCCGTACGGCACGGAAGAGTGCCATGTACTCGGATTCCACCGAGCTCAAAGCTTGGTCAACCTGCTTCTTGCTCTCCCAAGCAGTTGGACCTCCACCAACACAGCAAATGAACCCTCCAACACTTGTCATGTCCTCTGGTTCTGATGCATATGAAGCATCCGAGTAGGCGGTGAGGAACAAACGCCCGGGTTCCACACCATCCGCGCCCTTTTGGCGCCTTTGCGCCGCTGCCGAATATTGCAGCCCAACGGTCGGTGTTTGGCCAAGGTACTTGGCCACCCTCATTCCAGCTGCTACCTGCTCCTCATTAGGGCATTGCACAACCCTTGCCAGCTGCCCGGTAGCAAACACGACATCCGGTCGTGTGTTGACTGCCGCGTACATGAGGCTGCCCACCAATGAGTGAAAACGGCGCCTCTCCTCTTCACCCACGCTCTCCTCCTCTGGTCCCTTCACACACTTGAACCCAGAGGGAAAGGTTGTGGCCACATGGCCTTCATTCTGCCCAAAGTTGGCAGCCAATGCCTCCAGGTACTTCCGTTGGTGCACCCGCATGCACCGCTTCTCCACGTCTCGTTCGATGTGGAGCCCGAGGTAGAAGTTCTCCACGCCACGGACAACAAGCCGAGTGCAAACCGTAGGTTGCACCAACATAACCTACCATGTCTGCCTCCCACCGGCCGCCTTCACCACGGTGTACGACGTGGAGGACGACGACGACGTGCTGTACGACGACGCCGAGGACGACGAGGAGTTTCCGGAGCTCGACCCTGACATGCACGCCGACCCCGAGCACCGCTGGGACATCGCGACGATGACGGTGAAGGAGGCGCTGGCGAGCTGGAAGGGCCCGGCGGTGAAGGCAGCCATGGAGGAGGAGATCCGCAGCCTCATCAGCATGGGCACGTGGGAGCTGGTCGAACGCCCGCCGGGAGTGAACGTCATGAAGAAACGGTGGGTGCTGAGAGAAGGCAAGACTGGTCGTGAAGGGCTTCACGCAGGTGTACGGCGCCGACTACGACGAGACGTTCGCGCCGGTGGGCAGCTACGTCACGCTGAGGATCTTCCTCAGCATCGTCGCCGTCCTCGACTTCAACCTGATGCAGCTCGACATGAAGAACGCCTTCCTGCAGAGCAAGCTCGACCGGGTGCTGTACATGTACCAGCCGGACTACTTCAACGACGGAACCGGCCGGGTGTGCAAGCTGCTGAAGAGCCTCTACGGGCTGAAGCAGTCGCCGCTGCTGTGGTACTTGGCGCTCAACGACGTGCTGGTCGGCGCCGGGTGGAAGAAGAGCCAGGTCGATGAGGCTCTGTACTTCAAGGTCGGCGACGACGGAGTGGCCTGCTGGGTGCTGGTCTACGTCGACGACCTGCTCGCCGCTAGCAGCAGCACCGCGATGCTGAAGGAGCTGCTGGAGGCCGCTTTCGAGCTGCGCGAGATCTCGCCGGTGCAGAAGTACCTCGGGCTGGAGATCGTGCGTGACAGGTCGGCGAGGAAGCTGTGGCTCCACAGCAAGGTTACGTCGACAAGCTGCGTAGGCGCTTCATCGACGAAGAGAAGAGCGGTCGGACCCCGAAGACGCCGGTCTCGGTCGACGCCTACGCCGAGCTCACCTTCGACGACGAGGAGGCGCAGGAGCGCCAGGAGGAGGAGTACCGGCAGATGGTCGGCTCGCTGCAGTTCGCGGCGACGACGACGAGGCCGGACGTACCCCGCCTTCGCCTGCAGCAAGCTGGGGAGCGGACTCACGGTGAGGAGTGACCAGCATTGGCGCGAGGTCGACCGCTGCCTCGCCTACCTCGCCAACACGCGCGACACCGCCCTGGAGTTCGGCGTTGGGCCAGAGTCGCTGGAGCTGGTCGGCTACGTGGACGCCGACGACGCCGGTGACAAGCAGAACAGGATGAGCACGGGCGGCTACGTGTTCGTCTACGGAGGAGCCGTGGTCCTGGTCGAGCTAGCGCATCAAGTGCGCGACGCTGTCGTCGACCGAGTCGGAGTACGTGGCGGCCGTCGAAGCCGGCAAGGAGGGACGCCGACTTCGCTTCCTTCTCGCAGAGTTCCGGCAACTGGACGCAGGAAGCCGACTGTCCTGCGAGTGGACAACAAGTCGGCCATCACGGTCGCCGGGGGCATGGGGTTGACGGGCAACCTCAAGCACATGGAGCAGCGACAGGCCTGGCTGCAGCACATGGTGAAGCGGGGGAAGTTTGCGCTGCAGTACATCCCGACCGCTGAACAACCAGCCGACTTTCTGACGAAGGCGCTGCACTACCCGGCCTTCAACCGGTGCTCCGTCGCGATCGGCCAAGTGCGCTTGGTCGAAGTCGGCGACGGTGACAACGACGTGCAGTAGTAGGTGCCATGCCCTCTTGCATGGCTGGTGCGGTGACCGGCGTGCTGTGTGTTGTGTGCACGCCGCCGAGCTGTCTTCCGAGCAGTGCTGCCATGTGGGCTGGGGACCCAAGCGTGAACGCGGCAGGGGAGTGTCAACGGGAGTGTTGTGTGGCCCCGTCCTCGCTTGGGCGGAGCCGACCTCGTGGTCGGGTGCGCGGGAGATGCAGCCGACCTGCAGCAGTGGGCACGGGGGCCACTGCATGGGCGCCGAGCAGGTGGACGCCGTCCTTGGCGTCTGGGCAGCGTCCTGGGTTTCTGCACGGCGTCGTGGGAAGCTGGACGCCGACCTGGGCGTCTGCTCGGCGTCCTGGGCGCCTGGACGCCGACCTGGGCGTCTGCTCGGCGTCCAGGGAGGTTGGACGCCGACCTGAGCGCTTGCTCGGCGTCCCGGGCGTCTGGACGCCGACTGGGGCGCCTGGACAGCGTCCTGGGCGAGTGGACGCCGACCAGGACGCCAGGACGCCGACCTGGGGACGCCGGGCTTGGCGTAGCCGTCCGGCTGGGCTCGACGACCGGGAAGGGTTGTCCGGTCGACCGTGATACACGGTATGTGTGCGAAGGTCGCCGGGGTAAGTATCTGCGAGGACGACCTCGGGGGTGGTATCCCGAGGTCGACGTGGCCGGTGGGCGCAGTCGCTAGCATGGGCTCAATCTAGGCGTCTGCGCTGTGCTCGTGACCAGGCGTGGAGCACCAACCAGCTGCACGCACCTGCGAAGCAGGTGCACCGTTGTCATGCGGGTGCAACGCTGTGCAGCCGACTTGCTGCAGCGTTGGCGCACCGCAGACTTGCAACGTTGGCGCGCCGCAGCTCTGCAGCGCTGGAGTGGTGCGGGCAGTGCTGCGCTGGAGCGCGGTTGACCGTGCTGCGCTTGAGGTCGACCAGCAGCTGTGCGAGCTCTGATGTATTGATGCATGCTAATGTTGTTGCAACCATTCTGAACCTTTGTTGTCAATCTTTGCTAGTGAAACTCTTGCAAAATCTCCCCGTGAATGTGCAAGCAGAGAACACACAAGCAAACGACTAAGGAACGCAGAGATCACACGAGCACCCGTGCCTAGCCCGTAGTCTAGCTCCCGTTGCAGCAGTTATCTCTGCATGGTGCGGTGAGCGTGGACGACATCCGACGTAGTTCAGTCTAGCCGACTTTGCACTTCCCGATTGTGTTCGTAGGCCGGCAGCTGTGAGTTAGTCACCATGGTAGGCGTCGACGGTGACGCCGGGGTGGTGGACACCCTGGAGGCACGGCTGGAGAACGCGAGGAGAAAGCACGAGGCCAACGAGTATGGCGACTTGCTTCGAGGCCGGGCTCCGCAGCATGTGGGCGTCGGAGCACCCTTCTCGGCCTGCTTCTCCTCGACCGGTGAACACCGAGGGCGGCGTCGACGTGGGCGTCAACGCCGGTGGTGGCCAGGTCGGCAGCAGTGCAGGAGGCACGTCGTCGAGGCAGCGTGGTGTGATTCACGCCGACGAAGTCGGCGGCATTCAGGCGCGAGGGATGCAGTCGTTGGCGGCTGCAGGAACCTCGCAGGGCGGTGTCGAAGGCTGACGAAGTGGATTGACGCCGATGTCGGCGTCCCAGGTGACGGCGGGAGGGATTGCGCCGAGCTACGGCTACTTCAAGTTTACGCCGGACAGGATCTCGGTCACCCCACCGCTGGTCGGTCGACCCGACATTCTCACCTGGAAGGAAGCTATCGAGCCCCAGCTGGAGATGGCCGGGCTGATCAGCTTTGCTCGAGGTACTGTGGCGACGCCGGGCGACCCCGACCTGCGCGCGGAGTTTCGCGCCAAGCAGCTGTTGACCTTCACGGTCATCTCACGGTGCTGCTCGCCGGGCGTGCAGATTGCCTTGAAGTGGTGCAGGGAGTACCTTGACGCCGGGCACCAGGCGTGGCACTTCAATGAGTCCACGTACCAGGTCACGGACGACCAGTTTATCGCCCCATTGAACAGCACAACGAACCTAGTTCGGTGCCTATAATGATAATAACTATAGTAAAAGCAACGAACCTAGGAAATCAAGCAAAAGCAAGCAAAACAAAATTAAGCCAAGCTAGATAACACGTAATAATAAAGCAGAATCAAGAAAGTAAAGTTTAGCAAAGCCGTCGTACTCTCACACGTCCCCCCCTCAAAGCTGGGTGGCGTGAGATACACCCTGCTTGATAAGATAGTCCTTGAGAGCACAGCCTGCGTTACCCATATCAGCTTCTACAACCCAACTGTCCTCGGTAAGGTCGTATCCCTTCCAGCGTATCAGGAACTTGAGGGTCTTGCCGCCGCGGCTCTGATGAGTGAGAACGTGGTCGATATCGTACTCTGGTTCATCGTGTACAAGTACAGGTGGTGATTATGGTAGTTGCCGTCCCTAGAACTGTTGGTTGAGGTTCTTGTAGGGCTTCAGTAGCTGAACATGGAAAGCGTTGTGAAGCTTCCATGTAGCTGGTAATCGCAAGCGGAATGTAATAATGTCACGTGTACCTCTACGAGAAAGGGTCCACAGAAGCGAGGTCGGAGTTTTGATGTAGGTGAGACAGGTTCAAGTTGCGCGTGTCGAGAAGCACCCGATCTCCGACTACTAGTGAGTGATCTTGTTGTTGGCGATCGGCATACTGCTTATGGGAGTTCTGCATCGTGGTGAGACGTCGTTGAGTCTTCTCCCATAGCTGCTGCATGGTGGTGACGAAGTCGTGCGCGGCTTGGACGTGTTCTGGAGTGGTTGGCTGTTGTGGTGTGAGTGGCTCCGTCCGTTGCACAGGAAGAAAGGAGTTTTCCTTGTGACTGCATGTGAAGTGTTGTTGTAAGCGAGCTCTAGAGTCAGTAACTATTGATCCCCGTGGCTGATGTCGTCTTTGCAAGCTGTGCACAGTAACTGTTCAACCACCTGATTGAGTCACTCTGTCTGTCTGCCAGTCTGGGGGTGGTATGCTAAAGACATCGCCAACTTTGTCCCCAACAGTCCCATGAGATCCTTCCAAAACTTACTAATTAACTTGAGATTTTTTTCTGAGATGAGTGTAGCGGGGATGCCGTGGATGGTGATGATGCGGTCAAAGAAGAGGCGAGCGGTTGCTTCGGCTGTAGCTGTAGTGTTGGTCGGGATAAAGTGACCCATATTGGAGAACTTATCGATTACTACAAGGATGGCATCATGCCCTCGTGAGGTTAAAGGAAGTCCCATGATAAAGTCGAGGCAAACGACGTGCAATGGCTGCTCCGGTATGGGTAGAGGCTGGAGTAGCCCTGTTTTCTTTTGCTTGCTAATCTTCATCTACTGGCACGTGTCGCAAGAGGTGATGAACTGCTGCATGTTTTCTTCCATCCGAGGCCAATAGTAATTCTTCGTTATTCCCGCTATCGTCTTGTTGCTTTCGAAATGTCCCGCGCATGGTACGTCATGAAGCTCCCCTAGCAGGATCTGACATAGCGGGGCGTAGTTCGGTATCCAAAATTTTATTGTTCCCTTAATTATAGCTAAGTTCTTTTCCCATTATAACAACTTCTGTTTCTGTGCTGTAGCAATCTCTGCGTCCACGGAGTACCCATGTTGGAATAGACCCTTGAGAAGAGGGTTCATCCCGTCGAGCTGGATGCCTGCTACATGACCGGGGCGGCTCAACGCGTCAGCTTTGTTGTGTAGCCCGGGTTTGTAGATGATGTCGTAGTGGAAGTGGGTTTCCAAGAAGTCCACCCACCGCACCTATCGTCGTGAGAGCGTCGGATGTGACTTCAGGTATTTGGGACTGCAGTGTTCAGTGCAAACTGTAGTCTTGCCTCCCTTTGGGTAACACCTCCACGCGTTGAAGGCTACGACTATAGATAAGGCGAATGGGGTAGTTTAGTTATGCTCCATGTAGCTTCTTACTGAGGTAGGCGATGGGCTGCAAACCGCGTCTGTGATCCTGCATCAGTACTGCTCCGACTGCCTGGTCACTAGCGTCTGCTTCCACCACATAGTCCTTATCTGGATCTGGTAGGATGAGTACTGGCGCTGTGGTCAGTGCAGTCTGTATCTGTTCCATGGCTTGTTGGTGAGGAGTATCCCATTTTAAGGGCGTATCCTTTTTCAATACGTCGGTCAGTGGCGCTGCTATCTTAGCGTACTGCGGCACGAACCTGTTGTAGTAGTTGGCGAAGCCTAGGAACTACTGCAACTCCTTCACGTTCTCTATGACTTTCCACTTTTTAATGGCTTCGATCTTCCGCGGGTCCACGTGTACGCCCTCCGCACTCACCATGTGCCCGAGAAACTGCACATTCTTTAGTGCAAAGTCGCTCTTCGACAGCTTCACGTAGGACGTATTTTTCTGCAGGATCTCGAACACCTTCCGCAGATGCTCCACATGCTCTTTAATGTTCTTGGAGTAGATAAGTATGTCGTCCAGATACACCACTACGCACTCGTCCGGTAGGGGCCGTAGGATATGATTCATCTCCGCCTGGAACGTCGCTGGTGCATTGCAGAGTCCGAACGGCACGTAGCAGCCGTATTTGGTACAAAACGCCGTCTTGTAAATCAAGTTTTCTGCTACCCAACTGTAGGTCCAGCTTCGAAAAGACCGTTGCACCACGCAGTTGATTGAGAAGGTCGTCTATGCACGGTATGGGGTATCTGTTTTTTACTGTCTGTTTGTTCGGTGTGCAGTAGTCGATGCACATCCGCAAATTACCGTCTGGTTTTGGACTGAAGAGAACTGGTGCACCATAAAGAGAGGTGGATGGGTGGATCAGTTGTCTGTCCAGTAAACACTCGATCAGCATCTTCATGTCTGTCAGTTCCGTCGGACTCAGTCAATATGGTGCACGTGAGACGGGTGCGCGTTGGAGGGACTCCTGCAGGTAGGTCGTCTGGCATGATATCCTTGTACTGCTCCAGCACCTTCTTCACTGCTGCAGGTAGCTCCGAATTCGGCTTCTCTCCTCTGCTGCTACCATAACTAGTGCTAAGTAACCCGTGTTATTCTCATTCACCGTCCGTACGAACCGTGCCAGTGTCGTTTTAGGAACGTGTCAGAATGAACAGGCAGGAATGAGTGAACTAGCAGCATGCAGGAGTACAAGTAGTAAACCCTAATTTGGGTTGTACCCCATATGGGCTATCCCACTACAGCCTAGACAGTATGCAGCACATATGTTTGACACACCCCCATAGGCAAAGTGGGGGAGAACAAGGGGTCACAAGACCAGTCAGGGCAAAGCAAGGCAAAACAGGCTCAGGGTGGATCTCGAGGATTCCACACAAATTCCGAGCACAAGCAAGCGGTCACAAGACCAGTTCACATGCAGGTTTATAGCAGAGCAAGAGATACAGTGATCACAACCTAGCAAGAGTAAACATGCAGGTATATATATATATATATATATAGATCACAATACAAGCAAAGTCAAGAAGTGAGCAAGTGAGGTCCAGTAGGCACAAGGCCCAAAAGAGTACAAAAGCGCTGATGGTCACAAGGCTGGAGCGCCTTGGTGAACACATCAGCAGTGTTGGCCTCAGTGGCCACGTAACGCAGACAAAGCTGACCACGCTGCTGTAGCTCTCTAGCCAGGAAGTACCGCAGGGCGATGTGCTTCGTTCGGTGCTCCAGTCTGTGCTCCTCACACAAGGCAATGGCAGCCTTGTTGTCGACGTACAGCACTGGAGGAGAACGAGGCCTCTCTCCCAAGTCGGTCAGCAGGTAGGTCAGCCAGCGAAGCTCCTGGGCCGCCATGGCTGTGGCGTAGATCTCAGCCTCACAACTGGAGCTGAGAACAGACGAAGAGCGTGTGGAACGCCAAGAAACTGAGCCAGAGCCAAGGCTGAAGGTGTAACCCTGAGACGACCGCTGAGTAGCCTGGTCGTCCGCCCAAGAAGCGTCTGAGTGTCCAGTGAGCACAACTCGGTCTCGCCCTCCAAGCACTAGCCCCATGCCCGACGTACTGCACAAGTAGCGCAACACCCTCTTAGCTGCATCCATGTGCTCCTTCCGGTGACGGCCGGGAGCGACATAGCGTGCAAGAATGCTAAGAGGGTATGCAAGGTCAGGTCGGGTGCAGGTCATCAGGTACATGAGGCAGCCCACAAGCTCTGGATACGGGCCACTCGGCTCTACGGACTCATCCGAAGGCAAAGCTGAGAGCGAGTGACCAGTAGGCAGAGGAGTGGACTGAGGCGAGGAGTACGTGAAGCCGAAGCGCTAAAGGACCTGCTGCACCATGTGTGACTGAGTCAAAGTGATGGTGCGCCGTGCTCTGTCCCGGGTGATCCGCAAGCCAATATATCTTGTCAGTTCACCCAGGTCTGTGCACGTGTGTCTCTTCTGCAGCTCCGACTTCACGTAGGCGAGTCCTGCAGTGTCAGCAGTGGCAAAGACCAAGTCGTCGACGTACACGAGGATGTAGAACGGCGGCAGCGAAGTGTCGGTGCGCAGAAACAGCGACGGGTCAGCAGTAGAAGGCGCGAACCCAAGAGCCGCAAGTGTAGTCCTCAGTGTGTCGTGCCACTCACGTGGAGCCTGGCGGAGACCGTAGACCGGCCTAGGTACCAGGAGGAAACGACCCAGTGAAGCCAGGGGGGCGGCGCAGCCAGATCTCCTCGTGCAGGCTGCCCTGCAAGAAAGCAGTGCTGAAGTCAAGTGAGTGAAGCTCGTAGTCGCGGTGAGCGGCTATGTGCAGCAGCACCCGAAGAGTAGTCATCTTCGGGGTGGGGGAGAAGGTCTGAAAGAAGTCTACTCCCTCTCGCTGACTGAAGCCTCGAGCCACGTAACGCGCCTTGAAGACATGCGGAGAACCCGGCGGCCGCTTCACCCTGAAAATCCACATGCCACTGACGATGTTCGCCCCAGGTGGGGGAACCTCGTCTACGTAGGTGCGTGTGGACTTCCAGGAAGCCATCTCTGCGTCCATGGCTGTCTGCCACTGAGAGGAGTAGGGACCCGCCATCGCCTCAGCGTAAGTGCGCGGGGTCGGGATGTCTGGTGCATCCGGGTCTCCCTCAGGGGCAACTAGCATGGACACGAGATGAGGCAAAGCAGCAGCAAAGCACTGGAACTCCTCCTGTCTGTCCTCAAGGACGTCCGTGCCAAGAGCACACTCACCCCCGACGGACGGAGGACAGGCAGACTCGGACTCAGACTCAGCAACAAGGCTAGCAGCGTAGTCTAGGCGACAGCGAGCAGCAAAGTCAACCAACTCAGCGACCAGAGCAGACGCAGCGGCGGACTCAAAAGTAGGGTCAGTGACAACTGTGGCGAGAAGACGCGTGACAGTGGGACTGGCAGCACGACGGGAGTCAGACTCCGGGTCAGGAAGAGTAGGTAGAGAGGACGCAGGAGGAGACGGCAGAGGGACACGCTGAGGAGCAGTGGAGGGACGCAGAGTCATGTAGTGAGTGCCAGGGACAGGAGGAGGACGCTCACGTGGGACACGACGACCAGTGCGAGCAGTACGAGCAGGCGACGCAGGACGAGACGCAGGCTCACGACGCTCTGAAAGGCCTCCGGTGGGACCAGTGTAAGGAGAGGGACGAGGAAGAGGCGAGGCAGGCGGTAACTGTGACTGCGACTGGACAGGCGGAGGACACTCTACGGAGGGAGGAGGACAAGGAGGAGGAGCCTGACCAAGAACCTGCTGAAGGAGCGGAACGAAGTACGGTCGCGGCCGCGCAGCGTCTCCAGAACCAGCAGAGACACCAGCGGCAGGGTCCTCAGTACCAGCAGCAGCTCCAACTCCCGGGTCCTCAGCTCCAGCAGTAGCTCCAACGCCCGGGTCCTCAGCACCAGCAGCAGCGCCACCGCTCGGCTCCGCAGCACCAGCAGCAGCTCCACCGTCCGGGTCCTCAGCTCCAGCAGTAGCTCCAACGCCCGGGTCCTCAGCACCAGCAGCAGCCCCAACGCCCGGGTCCTCAGCACCAGCAGCAGCGCCACCGCTCGGGTCCTCAGCACCAGCAGCAGCGCCACCGCTCGGGTCCTCAGCACCAGCAGCAGCTCCACCACTCGAGTCCTCAGCACCAGCAGCAGCGCCACCGCTCGGGTCCTCAGCACCAGCAGCAGTGCCACCCCCAGGGTCCGCAGCACCCGGAGCACCACTCCGAAGACTGCAGCGTCGCGTGTACCACTCTCGGATCTGCTGAATGGGGGGGAGCTCCTGGGTAGGAGGGGAAGTACCGGGACGAGCTCCAGCAGCACCTCTCCGGAGGCGGCAGTACTCGAGGTACCTCTCCTGCAGCTGCTGGGAGGAGAGGGCTCCTCCAGGTGTAGCACGCTCAGTCTCAGTACCCCCAGACTCCGCACCCCCAGGCTCAGCACCTCCAGGCTCCACACCTCCAGGGTCCGCACCTCCAGGCTCAACACCCCCAGGCTCCGCACCTCCAGGCTCAACACCCCCAGGCTCAGCACCCCCAGACTCAGCACCCCCAGGCTCAGCACCCCTAGACGCAGGACGAGAGTCAACAGCTACCTCGACAGGCTCACCCGGGTCTACCTGGGACACACCTGAGGGAGCGGCACCCTGAGGGGGGAGGGGGTCTGGTACCTCAGCACCTGGAGCGAGGAAGAGAGGCGGGGGGGGGAGCGGGGCAGTGCGGTAGGGGAAGAGGCGGTAGTAGGGGACGGACTCGTCAAAAGTGACGTCCTGAGAGGCCAGGACACGCCGCGAGGTGGGGTGGTAGAACTGCCAACCAGGGGCGTCCGGGAAAAAACCAAGGAAGACGCAGGGGACAGCGCGACGGGAGAGCTTGTCCGCGGACGTGTCGCGGACAAAAGCTCGGGATCCCCAGACCCGAAAACGCGACGCATCGCCAGCCTCTCCCGTCCAACGCAGTGTCGGAGAAGTCTCGGGCAAGGAGACACGGGGCCAGAGGTTGAGCTGATGCGCAGCGTATCGGACTGCAAACGGCCACAGAAAGTGGGGGGCAGCCGCATGAACCAAGGAGGTACGAGCGACCTCCATGACCAAGCCAATGCGGCGCTCAGCAACCCCATTCTGCTGTGGAGAGGCCGGAAGCGTGAACGACTGCTCAATGCCCTCCTGCTGACAGAAGGCCTCCAAGAGGCCAGAGGAAAACTCTCCACCTCTGTCAGAGTGCAGACGCAGGACAGGGAAGTCGGAGCGGAAACGCTCACTAAGCTGGAGACGAGATCTGCGGATCCAAGGGATCAAGACATCAGGGACGTCACCCTTGGTGCGCAAGGGGAAGACCGTGGTGTAGCGCGAGAAGTCGTCAACAACAATCAGGAAGTACCTCTCCTGACCCTGACCACGGACGCGGGCTGGGCCCCACACGTCCATGTGGAGTGTCTGCAAAGGAGCAGTCGTCGGGGGAAAGGAGGAGGAGTGAGGAGCGGCGCGCTGCCGCCCCTCGACACAGGGAAGACAGGGAGGAGCAGGTGAGTCGGGAAGGGGAGGGAGCACCCTGGGAAGACCAGCAACAAGGTCCCGTTTGTGCATGGCCCGAAGGCGCTGCACAGACGGGTGACCAAGGCGGTGGTGCCAAAGGACAGTCTCATGCGCCAGAGAGCGACACGAGCAGGGAGCATGCGCCAGTCTCTGCGGACCTGACGCAGACGCAGACGCAGCTACCTGAGGGGACTCAGTGGTCAGTGTGTACAGGTCCGACCCCGGCTCTCGAGTGAAAGTAGCCAGGTGGCGACCCGTCCGAGCACACGTGCAGTGTGTCACGCGCTCGTAGGCAGGGGTGAACTGGTGAACACCCGAGTCCTGGAGCGCACAACCCGCCACCAAGTTCGTAGAGAACGAGGGGAGGTAGAGACCTGACAGTGTGCCGGACGGGACCGCAGGACAAGGAAGGACAGTGGAGGAGGTCGCAATGACCGGACCCCCAGAGGGGTCAGCAAGGGAGACAGCAACTGGCCGAGCGAGTGGCTCAAGGACAGTGCGGTCACGAAAGAAGGAGCGAGAAGCACCTGAGTCCAGGGTGAAGGTGTGCAGTGCTGCAGTCGACTCAGTACCAGGGGGCACAGACGCACTAGCACCTAGGGCAGCAGCCTCACCATCACCTGGGGTAGCAGACACGCGAGCACCTGGAGCAGCAGACGCACTAGCACCTAGAGCAGTAGGCTCACCAGCACCTGGAGTAGCAGACACGCGAGTACCGGGAGTGGTAGCCTCACCTGCACCGAGGGCAACAGACGTACTGGCACCGAGAGCGGCTGCCTCACTCACAGAGCGACTACCACTACGGCCACCCCGACTGCTCAAACCGGCGTACCACTCACGAGCCTGCTGGAGCAGAAGAGGGCACGGCTGCTGCACCTGTCCACTACCTGAGGCTCCCGAACGACGGACGCCAGAGCGACTACCACTACGGCCACCCCGACTGCTCAAACCGGCGTACCACTCACGAGCCTGCTGGACCAGAAGAGGGCACGGCTGCTGCACCTGTCCACTACCAGGGGCTCCCGAACGACGCACGCCAGAGCGACTACCACGCCGGCCACCCCGACTGCCCAAACCGGCGTACCACTCACGAGCCTGCTGGAGCAGAAGAGGGCACGTCTGCTGCACCGGTCTACTACCAGAGGCTCCCGAACGACGCACTCCAGAGCGACTACCACTACGGCCACCCCGACTGCCCAAGCCGGCGTACCACTCACGAGCCTGCTGGAGCTGCATCTGGCCACGTCAGGAGCAGCAGCAGTAGTGGATGCAACAGCATGAGTAGTAAAGGCAGTAGCAGCAGCAGTAACGGTAGCAGTGCTAGCACGGCAAAGCTCACCAGTGGTTGGTGCGGCGGGCGCAAGACAGTGGCGACAGCGTGGCCGCTGCAACAGCGGGGCGGGGCCAGGTCGTAGCAGGGAGCTCCGCGGCAGCTGCTGCAGGGTCGGCGGCGGCCGCTGCTGTAGGCTCGGCGGCGGCAGCTGCTGCAGGTCGAGCGGCGGCTGCTGCTGCAGGGTCGGCGGCGGCCGCTGCTGTAGGCTCGGCGGCGGCTGCTGCTGCAGGGTCGGTGGCGGCTGCAGCTGCAGGCGCGGCGGCGGCAGCTGCTGCAGGTCGAGCGGCGGCTGCTGCTGCAGGCTCGGCTGCTGCAGCTGCTGCAGGTCGAGCGGCGGCTGCTGCTGCAAGCTCGGCGGCGGCAGCTGCTGCAGGTCGAGCGGCGGCTGCTGCTGCAGGCTCGGCGGCGGCAGCTGCTGCAGGTCGAGCGGCGGCTGCTGCTGCAGGGTCGGCGGCGGCCGCTGCTGTAGGCTCGGCGGCGGCTGCTGCTGCAGGGTCGGCGGCGGCTGCTGCTGCAGGCTCGGCTGCTGCAGCTGCTGCAGGTCGAGCGGCGGCTGCTGCTGCAAGCTCGGCGGCGGCAGCTGCTGCAGGTCGAGCGGCGGCTGCTGCTGCAGGGTCGGCGGCGGCCGCTGCTGTAGGCTCGGCGGCGGCTGCTGCTGCAGGGTCGGCGGCGGCTGCTGCTGCAGGCTCGGCTGCTGCAGCTGCTGCAGGTCGAGCGGCGGCTGCTGCTGCAAGCTCGGCGGCGGCAGCTGCTGCAGGTCGAGCGGCGGCTGCTGCTGCAGGCTCGGCGGCGGCCGCTGCTGTAGGCTCGGCGGCGGCTGCTGCTGCAGGGTCGGCGGCGGCTGCTGCTGCAGGCTCGGCTGCTGCAGCTGCTGCAGGTCGAGCGGCGGCTGCTGCTGCAAGCTCGGCGGCGGCAGCTGCTGCAGGTCGAGCGGCGGCTGCTGCTGCAGGCTCGGCGGCGGCAGCTGCTGCAGGTCGAGCGGCGGCTGCTGCTGCAGGCTCGGCGGCGGCAGCTGCTGCAGGTCGGCGGCGGCTGCTGCTGCAGGCTCGGCGGCGGCAGCTGCTGCAGGTCGGCGGCGGCTGCTGCTGCAGGTTCGGTGGCGGCAGCTGCTGCAGACGAAGTCGAAGCCGCGAAGGGGCGGCTGAGGGATCGCGCGCGGGCGGCTAGCGGGTCACGCGCGCGAAGAATCGGCCGCGCGCGGGCGGCTAGCGAGGCGCGCGCGCGAAAAATCGGCCGCGCACGGGCGGCTAGCGAGTCGCGCGCGTTAAAAAACGAGCCGCGCGCGGGTGGCTAGCGGGCTGCGTGCGCGCGGTAGGTAGAGGCGCACGAGGGCGCTAAGGCGCACGAGGGCGCGCGGTAGGTAGAGGCGCACGAGGGCGCTAAGGCGCACGAGGGCGCGCGGTAGGTAGGGGCGCACGAGGGCGCGAAGGCGCACGAGGGCGCTCGGTAGTGAGAGGCGCACGAGGGCGCACGGTAGGTAGGTAGGTAGCGGTGGGCCCTAGGAGCGGTCCTAGCAAAGGACCTGCTCTGATACCATATCCGAATGAACAGGCAGGAATGAGTGAACTAGCAGCATGCAATAGTACAAGTAGGAAACCCTAATTTGGGTTGTACCTCATATGGGCTACCCCACTACAGCCTAGACAGTATGCAACACATATGTTTGACAGAACGTTCCATGTATCTTTCCAGCTTCGCAGCTCCACCTGTTTCCGGTTGTTGTAGATGCACACCTTCTGATTCACCTAGTCAATCTCGGGGTTGAACCGCTTCAGGAAATCTTGCCTTAAGATGAAATACAAACCCTTGATGTTCGTGATCGGCAACGTCGGCTTCCACCTCAACGCCCCTATCTGCAGCTGCAGTGTTGACTCACCGTGGATGGGAATCTTCATACCGTCCACCATTGTTGCTGTGAACTAGGTCTCCTTTGATGACTCTCCAATTTTCTCCAACGTCCTGCGGTCGCACACTGAGTGGGACGCTTCACTGTCCACCAGTGCCTGGAGGCGTCGCCCGTTGCAGATCACCTCGAGTACTAGTGGCCGTTGCCTCTCCGAGTAGCTATAGATGGTGTTACTTATAGGATCATAGGGTAGTTCAAGTGTATCATCCCTCGGTCCTGCACTCGAAGATGCTGTCTCAATATCAGGTATCACCTGAGTAGGGTTAGAAGAATTTATCCGAGGCTGGTACAGCTCCTATGGGACCTTGAACCTTCTCCTAAGCCATTGCAACTCTGTAGGCTTCACCTGTGGGCGCTACTGGGAGAGATCATTAATTCCTCGGAACGTTCGACCCGTATCAACGCTCCGGAATAGGGTCCTAAAAGTATCAGGTACCGGTTTAATTTCCGGCTCCCCCTTAATAATGGCTTGAAAACCACGAGAACTAATATTCTTACTTGTCGAGGTGTACGGCCGAAATTTCCCGGTCGGTTCAGAGTCTTATTTTGCGGGGTCTCCATTGGTCTTGACGATTTCCCCTGGTGCCGGCTGGTCGTGACGTTTTAAATTCGCGCCATCATATTCTCCTTTTTTCGCCTCTCCAAAGTTGCCATGTTGTTTGTTCTCTGCTTCGGAGGTGCCGCACTGTCCATGTCCCTCAGCTCGTCACACCTTTTCTTCATTTTCCAACAGTCCAAGATACGATGTCCTGTAGCGCCGCAAAATTTGCACGTCTCATTTTTTTGCTAGCCGCTGCTCCACATCGCCCTTGTCGTTTTTCATCGGGTCGGCAGTCGTGGGTGGTGCCAATCGCCCCATGCCACTATTTGGCTTGTTGCGTCGTGTTCCGTAGTAGCTACTGTTTAACTCATCGAACTGTTCAATCAGTGCTGCCCGAAACTGCGTCCAAGTCCATTCGCCTTGGAAAAATTTGTTGCTCATCCACTGTAGATTTGGGCCTCGTAAAAGTGCAGGTGTGAGACGTATGCGCATTGCTTCTTGTGTCGGGGTCGTGCATCCAATGGCTTCGAAATGAAATTCAAGTTCAGCTACGAATCGACAAACATCGCTCCCTTGAACTACATGATCGAACGCGTCTGGTTGTCTCGGATTCACTTTATCGAGATTAACTGTAGCTGCTGCTGCTGCGGCTACCGATTGGTTCGCAAGGAGTTTTTCGAGTCGTAGGAGCGCCGCATGTATTTGTCAGAATCACTAGGCAAGAATGATGAACTAGCAGAAGTTTGGGTACAAATATGAAACCCTAGTTGGGGTTGTACCCCATATTGGCTACCCCACTACAGCCTACAAGCATAATGCAGTTTAACACACCCCCATAGGCAAAGTGGGGGAGAGCAAAGGGTCACAAGACCAGTCCAGCAAAGCAAAGCAAAGCCCAGGGTGGATCACAACGTCACCACACTCCGAGCACAAGTAAAGGCCACAAGGCCAGTTCACATGCAGTGCTAGATATAGTACAAAACAAGCAACACAGTGATCAAAACCTAGCAAGCAAGCAACAAGATATATATAAAGTACAGTACAAAGAATGTCAAGCAGTGAGCAAGTGAGGAAACGTGGACACAAGGCCTAAAGAAGTACAGTGCCGCTGATGATCACTAGGCGGGAGCGCCTTGGTGAAGATATCAGCAGTGTTGGCCTTCGAGTCCACGTACACAAGCCGAAGCTGACCGCGCTGCTGAAGCTCTCGAGCAAGAAAGTAGCGAAGAGCAATGTGCTTCGTCCTGTGCTCCAGTCTGTGCTCCTGACACAAGGCAAGAGCCGCCTTGTTGTCACCGTACAGAACTGGAGGAGAACTAGGCCGCTCTCCCAAGTCAGTCAGCAGGTAGGTGAGCCAGCGTAACTCCTGTGCAGCCATGGCTGTGGCGTAGATCTCAGCCTCACAACTAGAGCCGAGAACAGAGGAAGAGCGGGTGGACCGCCACGAGACAGAACCAGAACCAAGGCTGAAGGTGTAACCCTGTGACGACCGCTGCGTAGCCAGGTCGTCCACCCAAGAGGCGTCCGAGTGACCAGTGAGGACAACTCTGTCGCGTCCTCCAAGCACCAGCCCCATGCCTGATGTACTGCACAGGTAACGCAGCACCCTCTTAGCAGCCTCCCAGTGCTCTCGCCTGTGTCTCCCAGGCGCAACGTAACGAGCAAGGATGCTAAGAGGGTACGCGAGGTCAGGTCGCGTGCAAGTCATCAGGTACATGAGGCAGCCTACAAGCTCTGGGTATGGGCCACTCGGCTCTACGGACTCGTCCGAAGGTGGAGCTGAGAGCGAGTGGCTGGTAGCCAGAGGTGTGGCCTGTGGTGAGGAGAACTGGAAGCCGAAGCGCTGAAGGACCTGCTGCACCATGTGTGACTGAGTCAGGGTGATGGTGCGGCGAGCTCTGTCCCGGGTGATCTGCAAGCCAAGGTAGCTACGCAGTTCACCCAGGTCAGTGCAGGTGTGTCTCTTCTGCAGCTCCGACTTCACACGAGCGAGTGCCTCAGTGTCAACAGTAGCAAAGACCAAGTCGTCGACATACACGAGGATGTAGAACGGCGGCAGCGACGTGTCTGTGCGCAGAAACAGCGACGGGTCAGCAGTAGACGGCGCGAACCCAAGAGCCGCAAGAGTAGTCCTCAGTGTGTCGTGCCACTCACGTGGCGCCTGGCGGAGACCGTAGACTGGCCGGCGGAGACTCCACTGGGTACCAGGGGGAAACGACCCAGTAAAGCCAGGTGGGCGGCGCAGCCAGATCTCCTCGTGCAGGCTGCCCTGCAGGAACGCTGTGCTGAAGTCAAGAGAGTGAAGCTCGTAGTCACGCTGAGCAGCAACGTGCAGCAGAACCCGAAGAGTGGTCATCTTCGGGGTGGGGGAGAAGGTCTGGAAGAAGTCGACCCCCTGACGCTGACTGAAGCCTCTAGCAACGTAACGAGCCTTGAAGACAGGCGGAGAACCTGGCGGCCGCTTCACCCTGGAAATCCACATGCCATCGACGATGTTCGCCCCAGGAGGGGGAACCTCGTCGACGTAGGTGCCTGTGGACTTCCAGGATGCCATCTCTGCGTCCATGGCTGTCTGCCACTGAGAGGAGTAGGGACCCGAGATCGCCTCTGCGTAAGTGCGCGGAGTGGGGATGTCTAGTGCATCCGGGTCTCCCTCAGGGGCAAGCAACCAGGCCACGAGATGAGGTACAGCAGCCGCAAGAGAGTCAAAGTCCTCCTGCCTGTCCTCAAGGACGTCCGTGCCAAGAGCACACTCACCCCCGACGGACGGAGGACAGACAGACGCAGACTCTGACTCAGCGACAAGGCTAGCAGCGTAGTCTAGACGACACGCAGCAGCAAAGTCAACCAACTCAGCGACCAGAGCAGACGCAGCCGAGGACTCAAAGGTGGGGTCAGTGACAACAGTAGCAAGGAGACGCGTGACTGTAGGGTGCTCAGTGCGATACCGGTCAGACTCAGGGTCCGGAACGTCAGGCAAGGAGGACGCAGGAGGAGACGGTAGAGGGACACGCCGAGGAGCAGTAGAGGGACGCAGAGTCATGTAGTGAGTGCCTGGGACAGGAGGAGGACGCTCACGACGGACACGACTACCAGTGCGAGCAGGACGAACAGGCGACGCAGGACGAGACTCAGGCTCACGACGCTCTGTAAGACCTCCTGTGGGACCAGTATAAGGAGAGGGAGCAGGGAGAGGCGAGGCAGGCGGTAACTGTGACTGCGGCTGGACAGGCGGAGGACACTCTACGGAGGGAGGAGGACAAGGAGGAGGAGCCTGCCCAAGAACCTGCTGAAGGAGCGGTACGAAGTACGGTCGCGGCCGCGCAGCGTCTCCAGAAGCAGACGGGACTCCAGCGGCCGGGTCCTCAGCACCAGTAGGAGCTCCAGCGTCCGGGTCCACAGCACCAGCAGCAGCTCCACCGGCCGGGTCCCCAGCTCCAGCAGCAGCTCCACCGTCCGACTCCTCAGCACCAGCAGCAGCTCCACCAGGTGGGTCCGCAGCACCAGCAGCAGCGCCACCCCCAGAGTCGGCAGCTCCAACTCCGCTAGCACCGCCAGCGCCAGAGTCCCCAGCTCCAGCAGCTCCAGTCGCAGTGCTCCCAGAACAGCCAGTCCCGGCAGCTCCAGTACCCCCAGTACGAGCACCCCCAGGACGAGCAGCTCCAGCACCCCCAACTCCAGCCGAGCCACTAGGACGGCGAAAGCGTCGGACGTACCAGTCACGAAGCTGCTGCGGTGTGAGAGACTGCTCAGCACCCCGAACCGGAGCACCCCCAGACGCAGTAACCCGAGGCTCCGTAGGCTCAGTAGCAGCACCCCCAGGCTCAGTACCCGCAGGCTCAGTACCCGCAGGCTCAGCACCCCCAGTCGCAGCACCCCCAGGCTCAGCACCCCCAGGCGGCAAACTCTCAGGCACAGTACCCTCAGCTCCAGCACCCGTAGTCCCAGCACTCCCAGGCCCCGCACCCGCAGGCTCAGCACCCCCAGGCTCAGCACCCCCAGGCTCCGTACTCTCAGGCACCGTACCCTCAGCTCCAGCACCCTCAGTCCCAGCACCTGCCGCCCCAGCACCCCCAGGCCCAGCACCCCCAGGCTCAGCACCCCCAGGCTCAGCACTCCCAGCAGCACCACCCGCAGCAGCACCTGAGTCACCTGTGAACTCGACAGGCTCAGCGACGGGAGGAGGGTCTACCTGAGAGACACCTGAAGGAGCAGGACCCTGAGGGGGAAGGGGGTCTACCGGAGGGGGACCAGGAGCAAGGAAAAGCGGCGGGGGAGGGAGGGGGGCAGTGCGGTAGGGGAAGAGACGGTAAAAAGGGACCGACTCGTCAAAGGTGACATCCTGAGAGGCGAAGACCCGGCGCGAGGTGGGGTGGTAAAACTGCCAGCCAGGCGCGTCAGGGACAAAGCCAAGGAAGACACAGGGAAGCGTGCGGGAGGAGAGCTTGTCCGCGGACGTATCGCGGACAAGGGCACGAGCACCCCACACCCGGAAGCGCGACGCATCGCCAACCTCCCCCGTCCAACGCAGTGTGGGCGAGGTCTCCGGCAAGGAGACACGGGGCCAGAGGTTGAGCTGATGCGCGGCGTACCGGACAGCAAACGGCCACAGAAAATGGGGAGCCGCCGCGTGGACCAAGGAGGTACGAGCGACCTCCATGACCAGGCCAATGCGGCGCTCAGCAACCCCATTCTGCTGTGGGGAGTCCGGAAGCGTGAAGGTCTGCTCGATGCCCTCCGCCTGACAGAAGGTCCTCAAGAGATCGGAGGAAAACTCACCACCTCTGTCAGAGTGTAGACGCAGGACAGGAAGATCCGTCCGGAAACGGCGGCGGAGCTGGAGACGAACCGTGCGGATCCAAGGGATCAGAACAGCAGGGACCTCACCCTTGGTGCGCAAGGGGAAGACCGTGGTGTAACGCGAGTAGTCGTCGACAACCAGCAAAAAGTAGATCGCCACACGCTGTCCGCCAGGGGTAAAGGTGTCAACCCACTGATCCTGGAGGACAGCGTTGCTCACCAGGTTCGTCGAGAACGAGGGGAGGTGGAAACCCGACAACGAGCCAGACGGAACCGCCGGACAAGGGAGGACAGTGGTGGACTGGGCAAGGACTGGGCCCCCAGAGGGGTCAGCCAAGGAGACTGGGACCGGTGCAGGAAGCGGTGTGAGCTCAGTACTGTCACGGAAGAAGCAACGGGAAGCACCTGAGTCAAGGGTGAAGGTGTGACAGGCCTCAGCCGGTGCGGTACCTGAGAGAGGTGTCTCTGTGGGTGCTGTACCTGAGAGAGCAGACTCGAAACCAGCCGGGACAGCACTGGGGGGAGCAAGTACAGGGGGCACCATACCAGAGAGAGCAGACTCACTAGTACCCAGGGCAGCGGGCTCTATACCTGGGTCAGGCGGCACACACAAGTAACAGTCTCCCTCGGCACTAACAGTCAATGCATACATGGCAGCAATAATAGCATCATAGTCAAGAGCAAAGACATCAACACCAGCCCTCATGAGCTCAGCCCAGCGGGGGCGCTCAACATCCGCACCCATCTCCTCACGCCAAGCGTCGTCAAGGCGGGAGAAGCAGCGGTACGGGGTGTGGAACCTCCCACACGTCTGTCCCTTGCGGTCACCTGTGCGAATGACATAAGAACAGCGGGCACTGGCCCCCGACGTCCCACGCTGAGCAAGCCACTCACGAAGCTGCTGGGTCGTCTGGGGACGCTGCTGCTGCTGGGAGCTCTGGCCCGAGCCAGTGCCTCCACTCCGACCTCCGCCGCCACCACTACCACCGCTCCGACCGGCACCGCCACCACCGCCACCACCGCCACCGCCGCCACCGCCGCCGCCGCCACTACTGCCACTGCTTCCTCCGCCGCCCCCGTCTCCACCACCGACCCCACTCCCACCAGCGCTCCCGCCACCGCTCCCTCCAGCACCGCCTCCCCCCCCACCTCCCCCACCTCCTCCCCCCCCAGTGCCACCACCACCACTTTTGCCCCCCTTGCCCTTGCCGGTGCGGCGCCTCCCACCAGGAGTAGAAGCAGCGCCAACAGACTCAGCACCAAGGAAGTCAACAGCAGCAGCAGCAGCGTAGGAGGGAGCGAGGGGAGAGGGAGAACACCCCTCAAAGATGGGGGTGCGAGGAGCGCCACGAGCAGCACCGACAGCTACAATGCTCTTTTCGGCCGCGAGCAGGTGCTCCTCTAGGAGGGCGACTGTGAGCTCAGTGGGACAGCGAGCAAGGAAGTAGTCTCGAACTGAGCGGAGGGTGTCAGGGAGACGGGTGACTATGAAGTGGAGTGTCCAGTACAGTGGAGGGGGGTTCTTAGCGCAGAACTCGGTGGGAAGGGCGGCACGCAGGCGAGCATCACTAGTGCGAAGGTGGGTGATAAGATCGGCGACTGTAGTAAAGGTGGACAGATCGGGGAACAGGTACGGCAGCATGAGGCGGCTAAGCTCGGCTGTGGCAGGCGAGGAGTAGCGAGCGACGACAGCGTCGTACAGGGCCTTAGCGGATTTGCAGTCGCCAAAATGCTCTAGCTCAGCTAACGGCAGGTGACTGCGAATGGCTAGGCGAGCAGCTGCGTCACGAGTCTGCCAGTGGGAACGAACACTAAGCTCAGCTGTGGCAGGAGGGGCAGGCGCAGCACCAGACGCGTAATCATAGAGCGACACATGCTCCTTGCTATCGCTCAGGAGGAACAGCTGCAGGTCATCTAGCCAAGCGGTGAACCGCACAGGGCGGCCCTCAGCATCGAACGACAGCACGCGGATGGAAGCCATAGCGACAGTGTGACAGAGTAACGCAAGCTGCCGCAGCAGGGGAAGGCGACTGTGCACGGATAGAGAGCAGCGGGCGAGGCTGGCGCTACGGGCAGGCGGCGCTGCAAGCGGTCAGCGCGACGGGAGGGCGATGCTGCGAGCGGGCAGCACGGCGGACGGGCCGGGAAGCGGGCAGCGCGGCGGGCAGGCGGCGCTGCAAGCGGGCAGCACGGCGGGCGGGCGACGCTGCGTGGCGGGCGGGCCGCGAAGCGGGCAGCGGGCGGGCGGGCGGGCTGCGAAGCGGGCAGCGGGGCGAGCGGGCTGCGATGCGGGCGGGCCGCGAAGTGGGCAGCTAGCGGGCGGGCGGGCTGCGAAGTGGGCGGGCCGCGAAGCGGGCAGCGGGGCGAGCGGGCTGCGAAGCGGGCGGGCCGCGAAGCGGGCAGCGAGCGGGCGGGCGGGCTGCGAAGTGGGCGGGCCGCGAAGCGGGCAGCGAGCGAGCGGGCTGCGAAGCGGGCGGGCCGCGAAGCGGGCAGCGAGCGAGCGGGCTGCGAAGCGGGCGGGCCGCGAAGCGGGCAGCGAGCGGGCGGGCGGGCTGCGTAGCGAGCGGGCCGCGAAGCGGGCAGCGAGCGGGCGGGCGGGCTGCGAGCGGGCGGCTCGGCGAGGGGCGCGCGAGGGCGCTAGTGAAGGGGCGCGCGAGGGCGCTAGCAAGGGGCGCGCGAGGGCGCTAACGAAGGGGCGCGCGAGGGCGCTAACGAGGGTGCGCGCGAGGGCGCTAACGAGGGGCGCGCGAGGGCGCTAACGAGGGCGCACGAGGGCGCTACGAGGCTAGGGCACGGGGTAGCGTGGTAACCGCAGCGAGCGGTGGTGGGCCCTTAAAAAAAACGGTCGGTAGGTCCTAGGGACCTCCTGCTCTGAATACCATGTCAGAATCACTAGGCAAGAATGATGAACTAGCAGAAGTTTGGGTACAAATATGAAACCCTAGTTGGGGTTGTACCCCATATTGGCTACCCCACTACAGCCTACAAGCATAATGCAGTTTAACAGTATTTGCTCATGCTCGGCACGTAACTCCGCGATTTTTCTAATAAATGCTTCTCTATTTCCCTCCATTTGGCGAATTACAAGAAGATGCATGGCAAAAATATATGAATTCAAGGTGCCGGTCGACTTACTGCGAGTCGAATCGACTGTAGAATCGACGAGCGTAAATTCTGTAGGTCGCTTAGATTTCCCTTAGTTGAAATTCGCGTTCGATCTCAGCCGTTGAGGAAAAACTCGATCCGACGCTCCAAATTCCAACTTTTTTTGGCAATACTTTCTGGGCCGCTGAGATTCGAGTCGATCGAACTGTCGAAAATTTTAACATTTTCACCAATAAATCTTAGAGGTGTTCGAAAACTGAATTGACGGGGGCTTAGAAAAATCGCACGAAACTGGTTTTACATACCCGTATCGGCGCTTTCGTCCTCGCCCCCGCGGTTTTTAAAGGCTGGAATTAAACGGTTCAAGACCTCGCGTGTAAACCCGCTCCGATTACCTAGTGTGAGGTCGAGGTAGTTCAGGAAAGATGGTTTGGATTGAATTATTCACCCAGGTACAACACGAGGCTATATATAGGCTCGACACAAGGCCTAGTAACCAGGTGTTACGCGAAGGTTCCGAGGGTCCCGAATTTGGGAGAAGGCAATTCGGTGGCAACCGGAAAGCCTACAAGTCGGTGCACTCAACCTAGTTCGGTGCCTATAACCATAAAAACTATAGTAAAGCAACGAACCTAGGAAATCAAGCAAAAAAAAATAAAGCCAGGCTAAATAATGCGTAGTAATATTGCAGAATCAAGCAAGTAAAGACTAGCAAAGCCGTCATACTCTCACAACGGGGAGGAGCAGCCACCATCCGGGTGGCGTATTCAAGGCAGGGGGTGGCGGCAAAGTCAGTGACCGCAGCAGTAAGAGCCGAGACAAACGACGGAGAAGCACAAGTGTCCGTGAGAAGAGAGTCGAGAACACGTGTGACAACCTGGCGAGTGTCAGAAGAACTGAGCAGGAATGAATGAACTAACACAGAGTTTGGTACAAGTAGGAAACCCTAACTTTGTGTACCCCCTAAGGTGTAACCCACTACAGCCTACACAATATAAACATACAATGTTTGACACACCCCCATAGGCGCAGTGGGAGACAACCACAGGGTCATGAGACCAGTCAAAGCAAGACAAAACAAGCTCAGGGTGGATCTCAAGGATACCACACAAATTCTGAGCACAAGCAAGTGGTCACAAGACCAGTTCACATGCAGTTTGATAATGTAGCAAGAC
The DNA here is from genome assembly GCA_947470075.1 of Closterium sp. Yama58-4. NCBI lineage: Eukaryota > Viridiplantae > Streptophyta > Zygnematophyceae > Desmidiales > Closteriaceae > Closterium > Closterium sp. Yama58-4. The sequence continues at coordinate 233,077 of CANIUD010000020.1, read as the reverse complement.
ATACAGTGATCACAACCTAGCAAGTGTAAACATGCAGGTATATATATAGAGATCACAGTACAAGCAGAGTCAAGAAGTAAGCAAGTGGGGTCCAGCAGGTACAAGGCCTAGAAGAGTACAGAAGCGCTGATGGTCACAAGGCTGAAGCGCCTTGGTGAACACATCAGCAGTGTTGGCCTCAGTGGCCACGTAACGCAGACAAAGCTGACCGCGCTGCTGCAGCTCTCGAGCAAGGAAGTACCGTAGGGCGATGTGCTTCGTTCTGTGCTCCAGTCTGTGCTCCTCACACAAGGCAATGGCAGCCTTGTTGTCGACGTACAGCACTGGAGGAGAACGAGGCCGCTCTCCCAAGTCGGTCAGCAGGTAGGTCAGCCAGCGTAGCTCCTGGGTCGCCGTGGCTGTGGCGTAGATCTCAGCCTCGCAACTGGAGCTGAGAACAGAAGAAGAGCGTGTAGAACGCCAAGAAACTGAGCCAGAGCCAAGGCTGAAGGTGTAACCCTGAGACGACCGCTGAGTAGCCTGGTCGTCTGCCCAAGAAGCGTCTGAGTGTCCAGTAAGTACAACTCGGTCTCGCCCTCCAAGCACTAGCCCCATGCCCGACGTACTGCACAAGTAGCGCAACACCCTCTTAGCGGCATCCATGTGCTCCTTCCTGTGACGGCCAGGAGCGACATAGCGTGCAAGGATGCTAAGAGGGTATGCAAGGTCAGGTCGAGTGCAGGTCATCAGGTACATGAGGCAGCCCACAAGCTCTGGATACGGGCCACTCGGCTCTACGGACTCATCCGAAGGCAGAGCTGAGAGCGAGTGACCTGTAGGCAGAGGAGTAGATTGTGGCGAGGAGTACGTGAAGCGGAAGCGCTGAAGGATCTGCTGCACCATGTGTGACTGAGTCAAGGTAATGGTGCGCCGTGCTCTGTCCCGGGTGATCCGCAAGCCAAGATAGCTTGTCAGTTCACCCAGGTCTGTGCACGTGTGTCTCTTCTGCAGCTCCGACTTCACGTGGGCGAGTGCCACAGTGTCAGCAGTGGCAAAGACCAAGTCGTCGACGTACACGAGGATGTAGAACAGCGGCAGCGAGGTGTCGGTGCGTAGAAACAGCGACGGGTCAGCAGTAGAGGGAGCGAACCCAAGAGCTGCAAGTGTCGTCCTCAGTGTGTCGTGCCACTTACGTGGCGCCTGGCGGAGACCGTAGACCGGTCGCTGGAGCCTCCACTGGGTGCCAGGAGGAACCGACCCAGTGAAGCCAAGAGGGCGACGTAGCCAGATCTCCTCGTGCAGGTTGCCCTGCAAGAAAGCTGTGCTAAAGTCAAGAGAGTGAAGCTCGTAGTCGCGGTGAGCGGCTATGTGCAGCAGCACCCGAAGAGTGGTCATCTTCGGGGTGGGGGAGAAGGTCTGGAAGAAGTCGACTCCCTCTCGCTGACTGAAGCCTCGAGCAACGTAGCGCGCCTTGAAGACAGGCGGAGAACCCGGCGGCCGCTTCACCCTAAAAATCCACATGCCACTGACGATGTTCGCCCCTGGTGGGGGAACCTCGTCGACGTAGGTGCCTGTGGACTTCTAGGAAGCCATCTCTGCGTCCATGGCTGTCTGCCACTGAGAGGAGTAGGGACCCTCTATCGCCTCTGCGTAAGAGCGCGGGGTCGGGATGTCTGGTGCATCCGGGTCTCCCTCAGGGGCAACTAGCATGGACACGAGATGGGGCAAAGCAGCAGCAAAGCACTGGAACTCCTCATGTCTGTCCTCAAGGACGTCCGTGCCAAGAGCACACTCACCCCCGACGGATGGAGGACAGACAGACTCAGACTCAGCAACAAGGCTAGCGGCGTAGTCTAGACGACACCGGGCAGCAAAGTCAACCAACTCAGCGACCAGAGCAGACGCAGCAGAGGACTCAAAGGTAGGGTCAGTGACAACAGTGGCGAGGAGACGCGTGATAGTGGGACTGGCAGCACGACGGGAGTCAGACTCCGGGTCAGGAAGAGTAGGTAGAGAGGACGCAGGAGGAGATGGCAGAGGGACACGCTGAGGAGCAGTGGAGGGACGTAGAGTCATGTAGTGAGTGCCAGGGACAGGAGGAGGACGCTCACGCGGGACACGACGACTAGTGCGAGCAGTACGAACAGGCGACGCAGGACCAGACTCAGGCTCATGACTCTCTGCAAGACCTCCTGTGGGACCAGTGTAAGGAGAGGGACCAGGGAGAGGCGAGGCAGGCGGTAACTGTGACTGCGACTGGACAGGCGGAGGACACTCCACGGAGGGAGGAGGACAAGGAGGAGGAGTCTGACCAAGAACCTGCTGAAGGAGTGGTACGAAGTACGGTCGCGGCCGCGCAGCGTCTCCAGAACCAGCAGAGACACCAGCGTCAGGGTCCTCAGCACCAGCAGCAGCTCCACCGCCCGGGTCCTCAGTACCAGCAGCAGCTCCACCGCTCGGGTCCTCAGCACCAGCAGCAGCTCCAACGCCCGGGTCCTCAGCACCAGCAGTAGCGCCGCCGGTCGGGTCCTCAGCACCAGCAGCAGCTCCAACGCCCAGGTCCGCAGCACCAGCAGCAGCTCCACCGCTCGGGTCCGCAGCACCAGCAGCAGCTCCACCGCCCGGGTCCTCAGCACCAGCAGCAGCTCCACCGCCCGGGTCCTCAGCACCAGCAGCAGCTCCACCGCCCGAGTCCTCAGCACCAGCAGCAGCTCCAGCCCCAGGGTCCGCAGCACCAGGAGCGCCACTCCGAAGACTGCAGCGTCGCGTGTACCACTCTCGGATCTGCTGAAGGGAGGGGAGCTCCCGGGTAGGAGGGGTAGCACCGGTACCAGCTCCAGCAGCACCTCTCCGGAGGCGGCAGTACTGTAGGTACCTCTCCTGCAGCTGCTGTGAGGAGAGGGCTCCTCCAGGTGTAGCACGCTCAGGCTCAGCACCTCCAGACTCAGCACCCCCAGACTCAGCACCCCCAGACTCAGCACCCCTAGGCTCAGCACCCCCAGGCTCAGCACCCCCAGGCTCAGCACCGCAAGGCTCCTCACGCGCAGACTCAGCTCCCCTAGCAGGACGAGACTCGACAGCTACCTCGACAGGCTCAACCGGGTCTACCTGAGACACACCTGAGGGAGCAGCACCCTGAGGGGGGAGGGGGTCTACCACAGCAGCACCTGGCGCGAGGAAGAGAGGCGGAGGGGGGAGCGGGGCAGTGCGGTAGGGGAAGAGGCGGTAGTAGGGGACGGACTCGTCAAAAGTGACGTCCTGAGAAGGCAGAACCCGGCGCGAGGTGACGTGGTAAAACTGCCAACCAGGCGCGTCCGGGACAAAGCCAAGGAAGACACAAGGAACAGCGCGAGAGGAGAGCTTGTCCGCGGACGTATCGCGAACAAAAGCTCGAGATCCCCAGACCCGAAAGCGCGACGCATCGCCAACCTCTCCCGTCCAAAGCAGTGTCGGAGTAGTCTCGGGCAAAAAGACACGGGGCCAGAGGTTGAGCTGATGCGCAGCGTATCGGACCGCAAACGGCCACAGAAAGTGGGGAGCAGCCGCATGGATCAGGGAGGTACGAGCGACCTCCATGACCAAGCCAATGCGGCGCTCAGCAACCCCATTCTGCTGGGGAGAGGCCGGAAGCGTGAACGACTGCTCAATGCCGTGCTCAGCACAGTAGGCTGCCAAGAGGTTGGAGGAGAACTCACCACCTCTGTCAGAGTGCAAGCGCAGGACATGAAAGTCCGAGTGGAAGCGCTTGCCTAGCTGGAGACGAGCTCTGCTGATCCAAGGGATCAAAACATCAGGGACCTCGCCCTTGGTGCGCAAGGGGAAGACCGTGGTGTAGCGCGAGTAGTCGTCAACAACTATCAGGAAGTACCTCTCCTGACCCTGACCACGGACGCGGGCTGGGCCCCACACGTCCATGTGAAGCGTCTGCAAGGGAGCAGTCGTCGGGGGAAAGGAGGAGGAGTGAGGAGCGACGCGCTGCCGCCCCTCGACACAGGGAAGACAGGGAGGAGCAGGCGAGGGTGGGAGGGGAGGGAGAACCCTGGGAAGACCAGAGACAAGCTGCCGTTTGTGCATGGCACGAAGGCGCTGCACAGACGGGTGACCAAGTCGGTGGTGCCAGAGGACAGTCTCGTGCGCCAGAGAGCGACACGAGCAGGGGGCGGACAGCTGACCTGACGCAGACGCAGACGCAGCTACCTGAGGGGACTTAGTGGTCAGTGTGTACAGGTCCGACCCCGGCTGCCGAGTGAAGGTAGCCAGGTGACGGCCCGTCCGAGCACACGTGCAGTGTGTCACGCGCTCGTAGGCAGGGGTGAACTGGTGAACACCCCCGTCCTGGAGTGCACAACCCGCCACCAAGTTCGTAGAGAACGAGGGGAGGTGGAGACCTGACAGTGTGCCCGACGGGACCGCAGGACAAGGAAGGACAGTAGAGGAGGTCGCAATGACCGGACCCCCAGAGGGGTCAGCAAGGGAGACAGCAACTGGCCGAGCGAGCGGCTCAAGGACAGTGCGATCACGAAAGAAACAGCGAGAAGCACCTGAGTCCAATGTGAAGGTGTGCAGTGCCTCAGTCGACTCAGTACCAGGGGGGCACAGACTCACGAGTACCCAGAGCAGCAGCCTCACCAGCACCTGGGGTAGCAGACACGCAAGTACCTGGGGAGGCAGTCTCACTAGCACCTAGAGCGGCAGCCTCACTGGTCCGAATGCCCGGGTCGGGCGGAACACGCAAGTACTGAGCACCCTCTCCACTAGTAAACATCGCATACATGGTAGTGAGAATAGCATCAAAGTCTAGAGCCCAGATATCAACCCCCTTCCTCTCCAGATCAGCCCAGCGGGGCAGCTCAGTGGCATGAGGAAACTGGGTGTGCCTGGCGTCGGTAAGGCGCGAGAAGCAGCGCTGCGTGGGGTGCGGCCTCCCACACGTCTGGCCAGTGCGGTCACCAGTGCGGATGACGTACGTGCAGCTAAAGCCACCCGTCCCCGCGCTGCGAATACCACTCACGGGCCTCCTGGAGCGACGGAGTGTGCTGCTGGCTCAGACCACCGCCAGTGCCTCCACGACCACCACCGCCGCCGCCACCTCCTCGACCACCTCCTCCCCTGCCGCTGCCACGACCACCTCCGCCCCCGCTGCCGCCTCCGCCCCTGCCACCGCTCCCGCCGCTGCCGTCACCACCCCCACTGCCGCCACTAGCCTCTCCAGCCCCACCTCCACCCCCACCGCCTCCACCTCTGCCTCCCCCACCCCCACCTCCACCCTTGCCCCCCTTGCTCCTGCGGCGCCCGCTCGGAGCAGACGCCGTCCCGACCTTCTCAGCACCAAGGAGGTCGACAGCAGAAGCAGAGGCTACAGAGGGGAGAAGGGGGGAAGGGGAACACCCCTCAAAGAAAGGGGTGCGGGGGTCGCCACGAGAGGCACCTACAGCGACGATGCTCGCCTCAGCTGCAAGGAGTTCCTTCTCGAGGAGGGCAATGGTGAGCTCAGTGGGGCAGCGAGCTAGAAAGTGATCCCTGACTGTGCGCAGAGAGTCAGGGAGGCGGGTGACGATGTGGTAAAGAGTGAGCCAGAGCGGGGGGGGGTTGCTAGCAAGGAACTCGTCAGGCATAGCAGCGCGGAAGCGGGCCTCACTAGTCTTGAGGTGGGTGATGAGGTCAGCAACTGTGTGAAAGGAGGCTAGGTCGGGGAACAGGTAGGGGAGGGAGAGGCGGCCTAGTGCGGCAGAAGCAGGTGAGGAGTAACGAGCGACGACAGCAGTGTACAGTTCCTTAGCAGTCTTGTGCTGGCCAAAGTGCTCGCGCTCATCTATCGGCAGGGAGTTGCGAATAGCGAAGCGAGCGTGGGCGTCATGAGTCTGCCACTGTGAGCGCTGAGTGCTGTCAGCAGTGGTAGGAGGGGCAGTAGCGTGACCGAGGGCGTGGTCGTACAGTGAGATATCCTCCTTGGCAGTGAGCTGTAGGAAGAGGTGCAGGTCATCTAGCCAGGTGTCGAACTTCACTGGGCGGCCCTCAGCATCGAAAGCGAGTACAGGAGGACTAGCCATAGTGGCAGCAGCAGTAGCAGTTGTAGCAGTAGCAGCAGTAGTAGTAGCAGTAGAAACAGTAGTAGGAGCAGCAGTATCGACGGGGCTGCTCAGTACGGGCGGCGCGGCTCGGTTCAGGTAGGGCGGCGCGGCTCGGGTAGGGCGGCGCGGCTCGGTTCGGGCTGCGCAGCTCGGCTGGGTGCCTGCGGGGCGTCTAGACGGGGCGCAAGCGGGGTCGACGTGCCGGCGGAGCCGCTAGGCGGGGCGCGACGGGGCCGCGGGGGCCTCTAAGCGGGGCTCGACGGGGGGCGCGGGGCCGCTAGGCGGGGCACGAGCGGGGTCGACGGGCCAGCGGGGCCGTTAGGCGGGGCGCGACGGGGCCGCGGGGCCTCTAAGGTGGGGCGCGAGCGGGATCGACGGGTCGGCGGGGCCGCTAAGAGGGGACACGACGGGGCCGCGGGGCCTCTAAGCGGAGCTCGACGGGGCTGCGGGGCCTCTAAGCGAGACTCGCGCGCGATCGACGGGGCCAGCGGGGCCGCAAAAAAAAAGAAAGGAGAAGCACACGAGGGCGCTAAGGGGGAGGCGCTAAGACGCGCTCCGATAGTAAGGCGCACGAGGGCGCTAGTAGATAGTAGGTATTGGTGGGCCCGAAGAGAAATTAGGTCCTAGCGAAGGACCTGCTCTGATACCATGTCAGAAGAACTGAGCAGGAATGAATGAACTAACACAGAGTTTGGTACAAGTAGGAAACCCTAACTTTGTGTACCCCCTAAGGTGTAACCCACTACAGCCTACACAATATAAACATACAATGTTTGACAGCGAGCACCACGGTAGTAGTCAGAGATAGGGGTAGAGGTGGAGGCTGTAAGAGACGACTCAGGAGGCGACGGGAGAAGAGACACAGTGGGAGAACGTCGAGGACTAGAACGAAACAAGAAAGTGAGATCGTAAGAGGGAGACGAGGGACGAGCACGCGGAGGACAACGAGTGGTCCCGTGGTGCAAGACAACAGGAGGAGGCGACAATGACCGAGGGGGAGAGAAAACAGCCGCGGTCGAGTCCGGAGGAGGAAATATATGACCGTACGTGGTAGGAGACTGTGAGAGGACAGGTGGAGAGGAAGAAAGGCCGTGGGCTCGAAGGCCACTTACAGGTGGGAACAACTGCTGCAAAAGTGGCGGCTGCTGGAACTGCTGCCGCCGTTGCTGCGGCTACTACTGCTGCTCTTGCTCCTGCTCCTGCTCCAACTCCCACCTCTCTTGCTCCACCCGCTCCTGCTCCTCATACTCATGGCAGCGAGCCGCATGGAGACGCGTGTCGTGGCGGTGGGGAGGCGGAGTAGTAGTGCATCCAGCGCCAGTCTCCTCGGAACTAGCACTGCCTGCTCCAGCACCCCCAAAACTAGGACCTCCAGTGCCAGCACCTCTAGCTCTATCACTCTAGTGCCAGCACCTCCATCTTCAACACCCCCAGAACTAGCACCTCCAGTGCCAGCACCTCCAGCTCCAACACCCCTCAAAGGAGCACCATAGATCGAGCACCTCCAGTGGCAGCACCTCCAGCTCTAGCACCCCTGAGTCCACAGTAACATGTCGCAGATGTGCCGACGGCTGCTAGGGAGACTGTGGGGAGGTCAGCAGAGAGGGAGATGCTACTTGACGTGCGACCGAGGGTAGACGGGTAGCGTGAGACACACTTGATGGGGCAGGACCAGGGGGGGGCGGGGGTACTGGAGGAGCGGGTACAGGAGGGGCAGACGGTGAAAAGAGGACGACGGGGGACTGGGAGACCTCGATAGGGGTACTGGGTATAGTAGGACACGAACTCGTCAAACCGGACGTTACGGGAGTCTAGGAAACGGTGGAGGGGCGGGTGGTAAATGTGTCGTCGGAGGAGTCCACCAGGAAACCAAGGGGATGGCGCGAGCCGAGAGCTTGTCCGCAGAGGTGTCGCGGACAAGCGCAAGGCAGCCCCAGACACGAAAGGCCGACCCAACGAGACCCTGTCCAAAGACTGGTCGGTGAAGCCCCCGACTGCGAGACACGTGGCTGGAGGTTCAGCTGGTGGGTTGCGTAGGGCCACAGAAAATGGGGCGCACGGGCATGGATCATGGACGTGCGGGCAATATCAATGGCCAAGCCAATGCGGTACTTGTTAAAACTAACTAACGTGAGTAAAAAATGACTATGAAACAGAACGTACAAACAAGATATATGAAACCCTAGCAAGAGTTCTAGGACAAGTGTAACAAATTGTACAACACCTAGACTAACATATACAAACTATATAAATATAGCTTCACACCCCCATAGTCTAGGTGACGGCAGTCTTGTAGAAAGCAACACATATCTCAAGGTGGTTGCAAGGACACACACAGTCTGAGGGCAAGTAAGGGTCACATGACCAATCAGCAAGAACGAGCAAGGGTCACAAGACCAGTCCACAAGAACAAGACAAATCTCAGGGTGGAGCTCAAAGTCACCACACATTCCGAGAACAAGCAAGGGGCCACAAGGCCAGTCCACACGCAGATATATAGCAAATATAATGAGATGCAGGAGTACAAGACAAGCAAGACAAAGCATCTCTACGTAAGCAAGTGAGGACAGGCAGGCACAAGACTAAGCTGGGTGCAGAAACGCTGGTGGTCACAAGGCGGCAACGCCTTGGTGAAGATATCTGCAATGTTGGCCTCAGAGACCACACGTTGTACGAGTGCCTGGCCACGCTGCTGCAACTCATGCAGAAGGAAGTAACGAAGCTGGATGTGCTTCGCCTTCCCAACCAGTCGGGGCTCCTCACACAACAAGACAGCAGACCTGTTGTCGGCGAACAAGACTGGGGGAGAGCGAGGCCGCTCACCAAGGTCGATGAGAAGAAAGGACAGCCGGCGAAGCTCCTGAGCGGCTGTGGCCGCAGCGTAGACCTCTGCCTCACAGCTGGAACCGGCGATGGACGACGCCCGAGTCGACTGCCACGAAATAGCACCTGTCCCGAGGCTAAAGGAGTACCCCTGTGTAGACCAACGCGTCTCCGCGTCGTCGGCCCACGACGAGTCCGAGTAACCTGTGAGTGTAACTGGCTGCTTCCCTCCAAGGTCAAGTCCCATGCCTGATGCACTCGCCACATACTTCGTCACCCTCTTATCAGCGTACCAGTGGGAAGGTCGGTGCCTCCTAGGTGCAACAAAGCACGCAAGGACGCTAAGAGGGTAGGCGAGGTCCGGGCGAGTACAGGTCATCAGGTACATAAGACAACCTACCAGCTCAGGATATGGACCAGTGGACTCAAATGACTCGTCCGAAGGTGGAGCCGTGAGCCCATGATCCACAGCAAGAGGGGTGAGCTGTACCTTGGAGAACGGGAAGCGAAACCGCGTGAGGATCTGCTCGACCATATGCGACTGCGTCAGCGTAATGGTGCGAGCTGCCCTGTCCCTAGTGATCTGCAGGCCAAGGTAGTGCTGCAGCTCACCAAGGTCAGTGCAAGTGTGTCTCCTCTGCAGTTCCTCCTTCACGGAGGCCAGTGTGTGTTGGTCGGGAGTGGCGAAGACCAGGTCGTCAATGTAAACAAGAACAAAGAACGGGGTCGAGCTACGGCGGACGAACAGTGACGGGTCGGCAGACGACGGAAAGAAGTCAAGCGCTGCAAGGGTCGAGCGAAGTGTGTCGTGCCACTCACGTGGAGCCTGGCGCAGGCCGTAGACTGGTCGACGCAGCTGCCACTGGGTCCCAGGAGGGAAAGAGCCAGTGAAGCCAGGCGGGCGACGCAGCCAGATCTACTCGTGCAGGCTCCCCTGAAGGAACGCGGTGGAAAAGTCCAAGGAGTGCAACTCGTAGTCGCGCTGGGCTGCAATATGCAGTAACACCCGAAGAGTACTAATCTTCGGGGTGGGAGCAAAAGTCTGCAAGAAGTCAACCCCCTCTCGCTGACTGAAGCCTCTCGCCACATAGCGCGCCTTGAACACTGGTGGTGATCCAGGCGGCTGCTTCACCTTGTAGAGCCATCGGCCACTAACGACGTTCGTCCCAGGAGGTGGGACTGCGTTGACGTAAGTGCCTGTGGACCTATAAGATGCCATCTCTGCCTCCTCAGCTGCTATCCAGTACGAGGCCCAACCGAGACCGCCTCAGCGTGAGTGCGAGGGATCGGGATGTCAAGGGCGTCTGGATCCCCCTCAGGGGCAAGCAGCATGGCGCAGAGATGAGAAACAGCGGCCACAAGGAAACCAAGCTTGAACTGCCTGTCCTCGAGGACCTCCAAGGGAAAGACAGGAGCACCCAGAGGACGGAGAACGAGCAGGGCCACTCACCAAGTGAGCGGCGTAGTCAAGGCGGTGGGAAGAGGCAAAGCCAGCGACAACGGTAACAAGTGCTGAGACAGACGACAGAGGTGCAGTCGGGTGAGTGACCAACGCGGACAAAACACGGGAGACAACAAGACGGGAGGGCGGTACCAGGTGGGGCGGCGGTTTTAAGTCATGGGGAGGGTGATAACTGGTGGGGCGGCGGTTTCAGGGCGTGAGGAGGGTGATAACCTATGGGGCGGCGGGTGGGGATGATTTCTGACCGGTGGGGACGATTTCTAACCGGTAGGGAGGTGGGTTTCGACGGGTTCCAGGTAAGGGGACGGTTTCAGCTTGAATGAGCGACGGGCGAGGCGACGGGCGCGGGTAGCGGGCTCCTCCCCTTCTCGCAAAAGGTCACGACTTACGTGCGCGCGGGTGCGCGTGCGCCTAGGGCTGCGCGCGCGGGTTCGACGCGCGCTAGCGGGCTGGCGGGCAAATCGGGCGGGGCCTAGCGGGTGACGCGCGGGTCAAAAAACGGGTGACGCGAAGGGCGGAAAACGGGTGACGCACGGGCTATGGGGCTCCTCGGACTTCTTCGCGAGAGGAAACACCATGGTGTACCTGGAGTAGTCGTCGACAACCACTAGAAAGTAAAGCTCCCACTCAGGTCCCTGCCGAGTGGCAGGGCCCCAGACGTCCAGGTGGAGTGTTTGGAAGGGAGCAATTGTCGGACGAAGGGAGGAGGAGTGCGAAGTGGCGGGCAGGTGGCCGGAGGCGCAAGGAGTGCACGGTGGGGCAGGCGAGGGAGGGATCGACGGAAAGACGCGTGGGAGACCTGAGACAAGATGCTGGCTAGCCATGCTGTGGAGGCGCGGGATGGACAGGTGACCAAGGCGGTGGTGCCACCAGACTGTCGGGTGAGAGAGTGAACAGCAAGAGCAAGATGTAGCAACCAGGCTGGACACAGCAACCTGAGGGGACGCAAGAACCTGGCTAGACTCTACTACCTAGTGGGACGCAGCGTGCAGAACGAAGAGACCTGAGTGGGGCTCCCTAGTGAACGTAGCAAGAAGTGCCCCAGTGGAAGCGTCCGTACAGATCGACGTCCTCACGTGCGCCGGAAAAGTAACTGTGATCCCACGGTGCTGAAGGAACTAAGACACCCACCAAGTTCCGAGAGAACGAGGGGATGTAGAGACCAGTGAGGAAACCAGAAGGGACAGCCATGCACGGGTGAGTGGTTGAGCTGCGAGCGACTGTTGGTCCTGAAGTAAGATCAGCCAGGGAAACTGGGACTGGTGTCGAAAAAGGTGTGACTGTGGTGTGGTCGCGGATGAAACACTGAGATGCGCCTGAGTATAACGTGAAGGAGAGCGACGCAACAGCAGTAGACACGGCTAGACTAGTGACTACACAGGCACCTACACTAAAAGCATAAGTACCTACACTAGCAACTTTCGAAGGTACTAAGCTAGGTACACGCCAGTCAAGAGATCCATACATGACAAATCAAACACAAGGTAACCACTACGAGACAGATTGGGCCAGATTTGTAGCCTCAACTCACCCAAAACGCTCATGGTAGAGGTCGTCGAGGCGCCTGTAGCAGCGCTGTGCAGAGTGGTCAGGACGCCAGCAGGTAGTGCTAACCAGGGCAAGACAGGATCCGGTACTGGCACGGGCCGACGTCGCGGCCACTGCGACGTGCCCCCCAGCTGTCTTGGCCGCTGCTGCAGACAACCAAACCACCAGGCCCCCTACGGCTGCTGAGGGTGCAATTGCCGCTGAGGGCACCACAGTTGCTGAGGGCGCCACTGCTGCTTAGGGCACCACCGTGTTAGAATCTAGCAGCAGGAATGGATGAACTAACAGGATGCAGGAGTACAAGTAGTAAACCCTAATTGGGTTGTACCCCATATGGGCTACCCCACTACAGCCTAGACAATATGCAGTACATATAGTTTGACACACCCCCATAGGCAAAGTGGGGGAGAACAAGGGGTCACACGACCAGTCAAGAGAAGCAAAACAAGCTCAGGGTGGATCACAACGTCACCACGCATTCCGAGCACAAGCAAAGGGCCACAGGGCCAGTTCACATGCAGAGATATATATGCAGCAATAACAGTACAGTGATGGCTACCTAGCAAGAGCCAGCATGCATATATATATACATATATATAGATCACAGTACAAGCAGAGACTACAGCAAGTGTGGAAACGTAGGCACAAGGCCCAACAAAGTACAAAAGTGCTGATGATCACCAGACGGAAGTGCCTTGGTGAATATATCAGCAGTGTTGGCCCGAGTGGCCACGTGGCGAAGACGAAGCTGGCCTCGCTGCTGCAACTCTCGAGCCAGGAAGTAACGCAGAGCAATGTGCTTCGTTCTGTGCTCCAGTCTGTGCTCCTCACACAAGGCAATGGCGGCCTTGTTGTCGACATACAGCACTGGAGGAGAACGAGGCTGCTCTCCCAAGTCAGTCAGCAGGTAGGTGAGCCAGCGTAACTCCAGTGCAGCCATGGCTGTGGCGTAGATCTCAGCCTCACAACTGGAGCTGAGAACTGAAGACGAGCGTGTAGAACGCCACGAAACTGAACCAGAGCCAAGGCTGAAGGTGTAACCCTGTGACGACCGCTGAGTAGCCTGGTCGTCAACCCAAGAAGCGTCTGAGTGCCCAGTGAGGACAACTGGGCTCGTCCCTCCAAGCACTAGCCCCATGCCTGATGTGCTGCACAAGTAGCGCAGTACCCTCTTAGCAGCAGCCATGTGCTCAGGTCGGTGCCGACCAGGAGCCACGTAGCGAGCCAGAAGACCAAGAGGGTACGCGAGGTCAGGTCGAGTGCAAGTCATCAGGTACATGAGGCAGCCGACTAGCTCTGGGTAAGGACCACTCGGCTCTACGGACTCGTCCGAAGGTGGAGCTGAGAGCGTGTGACCTGTAGCCAGAGGAGTGGCCTGTGCTGAAGACCAGGTGAAGCCGAAGCGCTGAAGGACCTGCTGCACCATGTGTGACTGAGTCAAGGTGATGGTGCGCCGTGCTCTGTCCCGGGTGATCTGCAAGCCAAGGTAGCTGCGCAGCTCACCCAAGTCTGTGCACGTGTGTCTCTTCTGCAGCTCCGACTTCATGTGGGCGAGAGCCTCAGTGTCAGCAGTGGCAAAAACCAAGTCGTCGACGTACACGAGGATGTAGAACGGCGGCAGTGAAGTGTCGGTGCGCAGAAACAGCGACGGGTCAGCAGTAGAAGGCACGAACCCAAGAGCCGCAAGCGTAGTCCTCAGTGTGTCGTGCCACTCACGTGGCGCCTGGCGGAGACCGTAGACCGGCCGCCGGAGGCTCCACTGGGTACCAGGAGGGAACGACCCAGTGAAGCCCGGGGGGCGGCGCAGCCAGATCTCCTCGTGCAGGCTGCCCTGCAAGAAAGCTGTGTTGAAGTCAAGAGAGTGAAGCTCGTAGTCACGGTGAGCAGCAACGTGCAGCAGCACCCGAAGAGTGGTCATCTTCGGGATGGGGGAGAAGGTCTGGAAGAAGTCAACTCCCTCTCGCTGACTGAAGCCTCGAGCAACGTAACGAGCCTTGAAGACAGGCGGAGAACCTGGCGGCCGCTTCACCCTGAAAATCCACATGCCACTGACGATGTTCGCCCCAAGAGGGGGAACCTCGTCGACGTAAGTGCCAGTGGACTTCCAGGATGCCATCTCTGCGTCCATGGCTGTCTGCCACTGAGAGGAGTACTCACCCGCGATCGCCTCAGCGTAAGAGCGCGGGGTCGGGATGTCTGGTGCATCCGGGTCTCCCTCAGGGGCAAGCAGCATGGCAACGAGATGAGGCGCAGCGGCTGCAAGACACTCAAGGTCCTCGTGCCTGTCCTCAAGGACGTCCGTGCTAAGAGCACACTCACCCCCGACGGACGGAGGACAGACAGACTCAGACTCAGTAACAAGACTGGCAGCGAAGTCTAGACGACAGGCAGCAGCAAAGTCAACAAGCTCAGCGACAAGAGCAGATGCAGCAGCAGACTCAAACGACGGGTCAGTGACAACTGTGGCTAGCAGACGTGTGACAGTAGGGTGCTCAGCACGAAACCGGTCAGACGCAGGGTCCGGAACGGTAGGCAAAGAGGACGCAGGAGGAGACGGCAGAGGAACAGGCTGCGGAGCAGAGGAAGGACGACGGACTACGAGGTGTGCGCTGGGGACAGCCGGCTGACGCGAATGAGGAACACGACGACCGGTACGACTAGGACGAACAGGCGAAACAGGACGCGACGCAGGCTCACGACGCTCAGCAGGACTACCAGTCTGCACAGTGTAAGGAGAAGGAGCAGGCAGCGGTGAGCCAGGCTGTAACGGAAGACCAGTAGACGACGGAGACGGCGGAGCGAAGAACCGTCGTGTCGGCGCAGCTGCACCAGGACCGGCAGCTCCAGCAGCTCCAGTGCCTCCAGCAGCTCCAGTACCTCCAGCAGCTCCAGTACCTCCAGCAGCTCCAGAAGCTCCAGTCCCAGAGCCGACACCTCGAGTCCCAGGGTCTCCAACCTCTGTGTCTCCAGCAACAGCACCCCCAGAACCAGCACCTCCAGTCCCAGGGTCTCCAGCCCCAGGGTCTCCAGCCTCAGTGTCTCCAGCAGCAGCACCCCCAGAACCGGCACCTCCAGTCCCAGGGTCTCCAGCCTCAGTGTCTCCAGTACGAGCACCTCCAGAACCAGCGACTCCAGCACCTCCAGTAGACAAAGGACCAGCACCACTCCTAGCTTCAGCAGCGCGACGCTGACAGCGACCGTACCAGTCCTGCAGCTGCTGTGGGGTGAGAGGCACACGTGGACGAAGGCGGCTACTCCAAGGAGACCGCGCAACAGCAGACTCAGAACCCTCAGCGCCCGCACCCCCAACGGCTCCAGAACCTCCGGTGTCAGTACCCTCAGCACCAGTACCTCCAGCGGCTCCAGAACCTCCAGCGCGAGCACCCTCAGCAGCTCCAGAACCTCCAGCTCCAGCGCCACCAGTACTAGGCCCTCCAGCAGCTCCCGAACCTCCAGCGCCAGCACCCTCAGTAGCTCCAGAACCTCCAGCGTCAGTACCGCCAAGCTCAGCACCCCCAGACCCCTCACACTCAGGCTCAGCACCACCAAGCTCCACACCCTCAAGCTCCGCACCCCCAAGCTCAGCACCCCCAGGCTCCGCACCCCAAGGCTCAGCACCCCCAGAAGTAGCACCCCGGGCAGGACCACCCTCAAAAGGACCTGAGTCACCAGTGACCTCAACCGGCGCAGTCAAGGGAGGAGGGTCTACCTGAGACACACCTGAAGGAGCAGGACCTGGAGCGGGGAGGGGGTCTACCTGGGGAGCACCTGGAGCGAGGAAGAGCGGCGGGGGGGGGGAGCGGGGCAGTGCGGTAGGGGAAGAGACGGTAAAAGGGAACCGACTCGTCGAACGTGACGTCCTGAGACGCAAAGACACGGTGCGAGGTGGGGTGGTAAAACTGCCAACCAGGCGCGTCAGGGACAAAGCCAAGGAAGACACAGGGAACAGCGCGGGCGGAGAGCTTGTCCGCGGTGGTATCGCGGACAAATGCACGAGCAGGTCTCCGGCAAGGAGACACGGGGCCAGAGGTTGAGCTGATGCGCGGCGTACCGGACCGCAAACGGCCACAGGAAATGGGGGGCAGCCGCATGGATCATGGAGGTACGAGCGACCTCCATGACTAAGCCAATGCGGCACTCAGCAACCCCATTCTGCTGTGGAGAGGCCGGAAGCGTGAACGACTGGGTGATGCCGTGCTCCGCACAGTAGGCTGCCAAGAGGTCAGAGGAGAACTCACCATCTCTGTCAGAGTGCAGACGCAGGACAGGAAAGTCCCGCCGGAATCGCTCGCGGAGCTGGAGACGAACAGTGCGGATCCAAGGGATCAAAACATCAGGGACGTCCCCCTTGCTCTGCAAGGGGAAGACCGTGGTGTAACGCGTGTAGTCGTCGACGACCAGCAGGAAGTACCGCTCGCGGCCCTGTCCCTGGACGCGGGCTGGGCCCCACACGTCCAGGTGGAGCGTCTGCAGGGGAGCCTCTGTGGGAGGAAACGAGGAGGAGTGAGGAGCGGCGCGCTGCCGCCCCTTGACGCAAGGAATGCAGGGCGGCGCAGGCGAGGGAGGGAGGGCAGGCAGAGACCTGGGAAGACCAGAGACCAGGGAGCGAGAGTGCATGCTACGCAGGCGAGGCAAGGAGGGGTGACCAAGGCGGTGGTGCCACAGGAGAGTGTCGTGCGACAAAGCGCGACACTCGCAGGGGGCCGCCAGCTGACCAGACGTAGACGCAGACGCAGCTACCTGAGGGGACTCAGTGGTCAGTGTGTACAGACTCGAGCCAGGTGCACGGGTGAACGTGGCCAAGTGCCGGCCCGTCCTAGCACACGTGCAGTGAGTCACTCGCTGACTCGCAGGAGTGAACTGGTCAACCCCGTGATCCTGGAGGGCAGCTCCACTCACCAATTTCGTAGAGAACGAGGGGAGGTAAAGACCTGACAGGAAGCCAGACGGGACGGCCGGACACGGCAGAACCGTGGAGTAGTGGGCAAGGACTGGACCCCCAGAGGGGTCCGCCAGGGAGACCGGAACTGGCCGACTGAGCGGCATGAGTGTGGTGCAGTCGCGAAAGAAAGAGCGAGAAGCTCCTGAGTCAAGGGTGAAGGTGTGCAAGACCGCAGCAGGCGCAGTACCAGAAAGAGCAAACTCACCAGCACCTAGAGCAGCAGTCTCACCAGCACCTAGAGCAGGAGACGCACGAGCACCTAGAGCAGCAGCCTCACCAGTACCGAGAGCAGCAGGCGCTATACCAGGGTCAGGCGGGACGCACAGGTAACAGGCACGGTCGACACTAGTAGGCAATGCATACATGGCAGTGAGAATAGCATCATAGTCAAGTGCAAAGATATCTACCCTCTGTCCAAGCAGCTCCGGCCAGGCAGGGAGCTCAGCCTCGTCTCCAAACACGGTACGCCAGGCGTCGCTCAGACGGGCGAAGCAGCGGGACTGTGTGTGACCAAGCGTCCCGCAAGGCTGACCAGTCCTAACACCTGTGCGAATGACGTACGGGCAGCGAACGGTACGCGTAGACCTGCTACACTGAGTGTACCACTCCTGGAGCTGCCGGGGCGTAAGTGTCTCGCGAGGACGCCCCTGCAGCTGCAGCTGGCCACTGCCAGACGCCCCCAACTGACCAGCTCCAGGGCGACTGCTACGACGGCCACCTCGACAGCCCCAAACCCTATACCACTCATCAAGCTGCTGGGGCGTGAGAGACACGCAGGAACGACGCTGGAGCTGCATCTGGCCACCTGCTAATAGCAGGAGTAGTAGCAGTAGCGCGGGCAGGGCAGGCGCGACAGGCAGGCAGGCAAGCAGGCAGGCAGGCAGGCAGGCAGGCAGACAAGCCGGCAGGCAGGCAGGCAGACAGGCCGGCAGGCAGGCAGGCAGGCAGGCAGACAGGCCGGCAGGCAGACAGGCAGGCAGGCAAGCAGGCAGGCAGGCAGGCCGGCAGGCAGGCAGGCAGGCAGGCAGACAGGCAGGCAGGCAGGCAGACAGGCAGGCCGGCAGGCAGGCAGACAGGCAGGCCTGCAGGCAGGCAGGCAGGTGCTCACCAAAGGCTGGAAGAGCAGGCGCTCGCCGGGCGAGCAGGGTCGGCGCTCGACGGGCGGCGGCCGAGTAGGCGCACGACAGTGGCGACGTCGGGGCCGCAACAACGGCTGCAGAGTAGGGCCGCGGCAGCTGCAGGGCGGGGCCGCTTCAGCGGCAGCTGCAGGGCGGGGCCGCGTCAGCGGCAGGTCGGGGTCGAGGCAGCTGTAGGGCGGGGCCGCATCAGCGGCAGGTCGGGGTCGTGGCAGCTGCAGGGCAGGGCCGCATCAGCGGCAGGTCGGGGCCGAGGCAGAGGGCCGCGCGCGGCTCGGCGCGGGCTGCGCTGACAGCGCGCTGGGCTGCTGCAGGCCGCGCGCGGCCGCGCTAGGCAGTAGCGGGCCGCGCGCGGCTCGGCGCGGGCTGCGCGGGCCGCGCGAGGCAGTAGCAGGCCGCGCGCGGCTCGGCGCGGGCTGCTGCGGGCCGCGCGCGGGCCTCGCGAGGCCGTAGCAGGCCGCGCGCGGCTCGACGCGGGCTGCGTGGGCTCGGCGCGGGCTGCGCGCGGCAGCAGCGGGCTGCGCGCGGCTCGGTGCGGGCTGCGCGCGGCTGCAGCGGGCTGCGCGCGGCTCGGTGCGGGCTGCGCGCGGCTGCAGCGGGCTGCGTGGGCTCGGTGCGGGCTGCGCGCGGCTCGGTGCGGGCTGCGCGGGCTCGGTGCGGGCAGCGCGCGGCAGCAAGGGGCCTAACGGTCTGCAGGGGCTGTTCGCGGGCCTGAAGGGCGTGTAGGGGCGGCGCGCGGGCCTTACGGGCCTCTAGAAGCAGCGCGCTGGCCTAGGGCAGCAGGAGGCAGCGCTAGGGCTGCTGGACGGCGCGCGTAGTGCAGCACGTCACAAGGCAAGGCAAGGCAGGCAGGTACGTGGGGTAGCGCGGTAACCGCAGCGGTAGGTGGGCCCGAAAAAAAACGGTCCTACGGACCTTAGTGCTCTGATACCATGTTAGAATCTAGCAGCAGGAATGGATGAACTAACAGGATGCAGGAGTACAAGTAGTAAACCCTAATTGGGTTGTACCCCATATGGGCTACCCCACTACAGCCTAGACAATATGCAGTACATATAGTTTGACACACCGCTGCCGAGGTTCCCACTGCTGAAACTACCTCTTCTGCTGACCCTGCCGCTGGAGAACTCTAGTGGACTCCACGGGAAAGGCTAGCTGGGTGCAGGAGCGGTAGGCTATGTGAGAATGGAACGAGGAAAGGTTGGAGTATGGAGCAAGTTGAGCTAGGAGCGAGGAGCGAGAACAGCCAGGAGCGGCAGGTGAAACTATGCGAGGAACGGCCGGAGCACTGAGCAAACCGAGCTAGAAGCGAGGAGCGAGAGCATCTAGGAGCGCCAGGTGAAACTAGGCAGAGAACGGCTGGAGAACTGAGAAAACTGAGCTGGGAGCGAGTGGAATCAGAAACGGCTAGAGTGAGGCACGGCTGGAGGAAGGCATGGTTGGAGCAAGGAACGGATGGAGCAAGGCACGGCTGGAGCAAGGTCATGGATGTGCGCGGGTGGCTCCATGATGGTCAAGGTAAGAGACTGATGACGACGTATAAAGCTACGTTGAACTCAAAATTAACGTATCACAATGATGACTGCAGTATAGTCGATGAGCCTCAGATACTAGTACTAACGTTACTCCTGTAATGTATTCTTATGAGCAGACACGAGAAAGAACTCTCAACTGCTGATTGTTTCCTAAGGCAGGAGGCTTGAGGTGTGGATAAGAAAGGGATTAGGCATATATCCGCTAGCATTGTGGATAAGATATCAGCTAGCGTTTGAGGCGTGGTCCATGGATAACATGAACTGAAATCGAGGAAGGGATGCGCAGTTGGTTTGGGACGAGAGAACCAGTAACGTGGAGATCACGGCGTTTGCCAAACCAGGTGAAGTAAGCACAGCCCAACCGCGGAAAAAATTCAGTCCAAATTTGGATGCACATGCTCAAGCATGTGCGGGCTGTTCAACCATCTGATGCGTTAAAGCTACAGTCTACATACCTCACAGGAAAACAGGGTACACCTGATGCTCATTTAAGCAACACATGGTTGCCTTGTGAAGAGAGCGCTCAAGTGATTCTTGCATTTCGTTAAGGTTTCGTCAATTCATAAGTGCTTATAAAATAATAATGTAACTTATTCGTTGACATTGTGACTTCAGACTCTTCATTTTGACTTCGGTCTCTTCGTTACTGTTGGTTTAGAATCACTGCAACTTGCGTGGGGTGCTTGTAACGTGGGTGCAATTGGCTGGTAAAAAAAGAAAAACGGGTGCAGAATTTCCATCTGGTGTAGGGCAAATCCGCGTGCAGGGGTTGAGCATCATGTGTACCCTTTTTTATATCTATTTTGCTTGAAAGTTGTAAGGAGCATTCCTTTTCCTTACGCCACATGCCTGCTTAGCGTGTACATTACTGTTCTCGCCACACTGTGCACCATTACCACTCGCAACACTCGCCTCGACCACATTCCTGCCATTATACCCATCGCAACACAACCTCAGGACTTGGGTGGTAACCCGCGCTTCGGGCCTCCGCTTTGACAATTTCCGACCTTAGTCCCAACCTCAGTCACAGGCCTGTCCCGCATCTCCCACGGTTCGTTACCGTTACCACTGTGGCCTTCGCTGCATAGTCCTCGCTCATGCCTTGGCTCAATATACTGTTTTGCTTCGATAGTGAAATTCTCGCTCGCTCGATTAATTGCACCCGTAACACTTGGTATTATGAGCCTACGGTCTTTCTCGGACCGCAACCACACCTTCGCTTCCCCACGAGGCGGTGGACGTTTCTCAGCGAACAAGCACCGCCGCTCAAAATGGTCTCATGTAAGCACGCATGGCCACGACCGAGGCTCCTGCCGAGCTCACCCGACACCCCCGCCATGGCCGAATTTAATCTCGTGACATTGTTGCAGGAGCAACTCGACCGACTCGTGCGGCAACTCAAAGATTCGGCGCTCGAAATCGCGACGCTCATGGCGGAACTCGATTCCGCCCGGCACCAATCAACGACGAACGCACTTGCACCAGCACAGACGCCTGATAACGCACCTGCATAAACGGATGAGCCGGTCGTTATCTCATCCGGCACACCGTCACACCACGACAGCGTGGGACAGCGTCAGGCGCAGCCAATGATGGCGCCGCCCAGTCGATGCCTGGCATGGAGGGAACCATCCACAAGCAAAGACGACATTGGCAAACCAATGCCGCTCAAGCCGCAACACCCGCCCTGCTTCGACCCGAGCCAACGCGGAGGTCCGACGGTTCAATCGTGGGTCTTCATGATGAACGTCTTCTTCGACACTAATTAAGTCATCTTGGACGCAGCAAAGATCAGATACGAGTTTCGCTGCTACGTGGCCCTGCCATGGAATTTTCCCCGACAACTTTCCGGAGAGACTGCCACCTCAGCGAGCACACGACCACCGAATAGAGTTACAACAGGGAGCACAACCAACCGTGTGACAGTTAAAGCCCGCATCCCATACTTAACAACTCCCAACCAAGTGT
Source organism: Closterium sp. Yama58-4 (assembly GCA_947470075.1). Lineage (NCBI taxonomy): Eukaryota > Viridiplantae > Streptophyta > Zygnematophyceae > Desmidiales > Closteriaceae > Closterium > Closterium sp. Yama58-4. Next base: position 211,613 of record CANIUD010000020.1, on the reverse strand, counting down.
AATAAGCTTGAAATTGGGTAACCACTCAAGAGTCGCAACTTTGTTGGGTTTGGTTGGGAGCACTTGCAATTGGATGCAGCCCCAATAGGCTGGGCAAGGCTGACTCACGGCTACCGAACTGCATTCGCGCAAAACACACCACCAAGTGCGACGAAGGCAAAGCACACAGGGAACCAAGCGTAATACCACAACTGAAGTAATATGAGAGAGCAACCGCTTTTCATTCCAGCCTAAACTTTTTTCAACAACTTATTTTAGGGTTTGTTCATGGCTGTTCAGTACTATTTTGTACAAAACTTTATGCAGATTTGCGTGTGTTCAGATGGCTCATCATGATGGTCAATCGTACGGCTATTCCCTGCGCGAAAATCAGGAAGAAGAAGCGGCACTAATAGAATGGAAGGGATAGCATAGCAATAGCAAATTCGCATGCGCGACAAGGGAAGAGATATGACGGATGAAAGAATACGGAAAGGGTCGCAACGGGATGGTAAGGGACACGATGGTGTGGGAAGGGATGCGATGGTTTGGGAAGGGACGCAACGGTGCGGAAAGGACGGAGACGCGACTGGAATGGACGGGGCAGGACGAGACACGACAGAACGGGAGGGGACTCGACTGGATAGGTCGGGTCGGGATGGGACGCAACGGGACTGGAAGGGATGGGATAAAATGGGAGGAGACGCGCCAAAATTGGGAGGACGAGGCAGGACGGGAACCTCGTCGACGTAGGTGCAGGGCACGGCAAGAGGGGCAACCTCGACATGCAATTTCGAAGTATGTTAGCCCCAGGAGGGAAACCTCGTTGACGTAGGTGTATGTGGACTTCCAGCAAGCCACCTCTGCGTCCATGGCTGTCTGCCACTGAGAGGAGTACTCGCCTGCAATTGCCTCTGCGTAAGAGCTCGGGGTAGGGATGTCTAGTGCATCCGGGTCTCCCTCAGGGCAAAGTAGCATGGATGCGAGATGAGGTAAAACGGTCGTGAGGCACTCAAGCTCAAACTGTTTGTCCTTAAGGACGTGACGGCCAAGGGCAAGCTCACCCCCGACAGACGGAGGACAGACAGACTCAGACTCAGCAACTAGACTCTCAACGTAGTTGAGAGGACAGCTAGCAGGGAAGTCAACAAGCTCATTGACTAAGGCAAACGCAACAGTAGACACAAATGAAGGGTCATTGACAAAGGTGGCCAGGAGACGAGTGACAATGGGACTAGCAGCACGTGTAAGGTCAGACTCAGGGTCAGGAATGTCTGGAAGAGAGGTTGCAGAGGAGACGGCAGAGCAACACGCTATGGACTTGAGGAAGGACGAAGTGCCATGGTGTGCGTGCTGGAAACAGGTGGAGGACGAGGACAACAAGCCCGACTAACAGTGCAAACAGGGGAGGCAGGACGAGACTCAGGCTCACGATGCTCTGCCAGAGAACCTGTCTGGCCAGGGTAAGGAGAAGGAGCAGGCAGTGGAGAGCCAGGCAATAACTGCGGCTGTGATTGGTCAGGTGGAGGACACTAGAGAGGTGTAGTAAGACCAGTGGAAGACGGAAGATTATGAACCTTACGGAGTGCCGAGGCGAGCGGCGGCAGGTACGACTACTGCTGCGAGTAGAAAAACGGTCGTCGCAGCGCAGCACCCACGATACCAGAGCCTCCAGCTCCAGTGCCTCCAGAACCTCCAGCTCCAGCACCTCCAGCACCAGCAGCTCCAGTACCTCCAGTACCTCTAGCTCCAGCACCTTTAGCACCAGTAACTCCAGCACCTCTAGCGCCTCCAGCAGCTCCAGCAGCTCCAGCACCTCCAGCACCAGCAGCTCCAGCAGCTCCAACACCTCTAGCCCCAGTACCTCCAGCACCAGCAGCCCCAGCATTTCCAGCACCAGCAGCTCCAGCACCTCCAGCACCTCCAGCTCCAGTACCTCCAGCACCAGCAGCTGCAGCACCTCTAGTAATAGCAAATCCAATACTTCCAGCACCAGCAGCTCCAGTACCCCCAACACCTCCCGTACGAGCGGCACCTCCGGCTCCAAAACCTCCAGCTCCAGCACCTCCAGCTCTAGTACCGGTACTCCAAGCTCCAGCAACCCGACTGCTGTTGCGCGAACGCGAACAACCCAGTCGCGAAGCTGTTGCGGTGAGAGGGTCTCTTGTCGACGAGACTGCTTCTGTGGTCCAACGCCAGGCAGGAGGAGCACCAACGACCCCATCACAACAAGGACTCGCAGCACCCCCAGAGTCAGCACCCCTAGAACCAGCACCCACAGAACTAGCACCCCAGAACCAGCACCCCCAGGTTCAGCAACCCTTGGACCAGCACCTCTAGAGTCCACACCTCCAATGTCACCACCCCAAGGAGCACCGGAGTTCACAGCAACACGCTGCGGAGGCGGCAAAGACGGCCGAGGCAGAAAACCAGGAGGGGTCTCCACGCGCGGAGAGCGGCGAGTGGTCGCCATATCGTTAGCAACAATGTCAAGCCCCTCAGGTAGGCCAGAGGTGTCGGAGGAGACCACTAAAGGATCAACCAACGGGGGTGGGTCGACCTGAGACACACCTGAGGGAGTACGACCCGTCGGGGGGAGGGGGTCTACCCAGGGGGGGACCTAGGACTAGAAAGAGGGGCAGCGGGGGGACTGGAGAAGACGCATGCGGGTGGAGACGGTAGAAGCGGATTGACTCGCCAAACGTGACGTCCTGTGCGGACATGACCCGGCACGACGCAGGGTGGTGAAACTGCCAGGGCAGGGCGTTGGTGGGGAAGAAAAGGAAGACGCAGCGGAGAGTGCGAGGAGAGAGCTTGCCCGCGGTGGTATTGCGAACAAGGGAGAGCGCGCCCCAGACCCGGGACGCCGATGCATCGCCAACCTCCCGCATCCAATGCGGTGTAGGCGAGGACTCTGGCGCAGAGACACGGGGCCAGAGGCTGAGCTGATGCGCGGCGTATCAGACCGCAAACGATCACAAAACATGGGAAGCAGCCGCATAGATCATGGAGGTGCAAGCAACCTCCATTATCAGACCAATGCGACGTTCAGCAATCCCATTATGCTGTGGAGAAGCCGGAAGTGCAAACGGCTGGACGATGCCCTCGGCAAAACAAATGACCTCAAGGAGGCGGGAGGAAAACTTATGGCCTCTGTAAGAGTATAGGCGCAAGACCTGGAGCTCCTGCTAAAACCGTGCTCTCAGCTGACGACAAACATCGGTGATCCAGGGGATCAAAACACCAAGGGCATCCACCTTGTTTTGCAAGGGGAAGACCGTGGTGTAGTGCGTGTAGTCGTCAACAACTAGGATGAAGTTACGCTTTTGGTCCTATCCATGGACGCGGGCCGGGCCCGTCCATGTGGAGAGTCGGCAGAGCAGCACGCTGCCGCCCCTCGACGCAGGGAAGGTACGGCGGTGCAAGCGAGAGTGGGAGTGGGGGCAGGACCTCGGGAGCCCAAAGGCAAGGAGACGGGAGTGCATGCCACGCAGGCGAGGCAGGGAGGGGTGACCAAGACGGTGGTGCCAGAGCAGAGTCTAGTGCGTGAGTAGCCGACACGAATAAGACGCAGCTAACTGACTCGACGCAACTATCTGACCCGACGCAGCTATCCGTGTAGACTCAGGGTACATTCCTGTGTCGACATTTGTGTCTCAATCACTTTGTGACACCCAAAAACAGCCTAAACTGTATTGTGTCCCAAACGCGAATCGTGTTTCTGCAACCACTACTGTATTTTTTATTGGTCAGCGTGAAACGCGCTGACGTCGCGGACGAGTTGTACACTGACCCGTCACTCTCAAACATTTGCGCGCGGTTCGAAATGTCGATGTATTTGGACACTCCACAATCAAAATTTCGAGCGGGAAACAATTCCGCGCAAAAAAACCACACCCCAGCCAAGTGTTTGAAAACACGTGTGTACAGTCATTTCTGGAACCCAATCAAATTTGCATAGCTGGAAATTTCGCTTGATCGCCTAGTGTCGCGATATATCCAACGTTTGAGACGCGAGATTGGCAATTTTGGTAGGCGCGACTCGGGAAATGGGGCATTGAGCCATTTGTGTCGTCACAGGTTTGTACCCTCAGTGGTCAGTGTGTACAGGCCAGGCCCAGGCCTCCAAGTGAAAGTGGCGAGGTGCTCAGTCCGTACAGATCGCCACAAGCTCAATTGCAGGGATAGTCACAGTGACAAAATGGTCCTAAAAAACAGCGTTGCTCACCAAGTTCTTAGAGAACGAGTGGAGGTGGAAACCTGAGAGGGAGATGAGGGGGCTGCCGGACACAGGAGAACGACGGAGGCACGTGTTACGGCTGGGCCCCCAGAGGGGTCAGCCAAAGAGACCAGGAAAGGTGCAGTGAGAGGTGTGACTGTGAATCGCGGAATTAGTAGCGAGTCGCGACTGAGTCAAGTCTGAAGGTGTGCAAAGCCTCCACAGGCACCTAGACTAGTAGTCTCTGCACTACCAGGGACACGTCGCTGAGAAACCTACTCGCGAAGCTGCTGCGGTGAGAGGGTCTCCTGCTGACGCTGCTGCCGTTGCTGTCCAGTACCTCCACCACAATAACCTCCACCACCAGGACGGCCTCTCTGAATAACCCACTCATGAAGCTGCTGTGGCAAGAGACTGCCGTTGCTGTCTAGTGCCTCCAAAATCCCAAGCTCCAGCACCAGAGCATCCTCGCCGAATAACCCACTCTCAAAGTTGCTGCGTCGATAGATTTTCCGGCTAACGCTGCTGCTGCAGCTGTCCACCGCAAGGCTCCGTTATAGTGGCCATGACAAGTAGTGGCAGTCAGTAATAGCGGTGCAAGAGCGTCAGAAGTGACTGCTGTAGCTGCAGCTGTAGTAGTAGCGGTAGTCGCTGTGGCTGCAACAGCAGTGGCGACTGTTGGAGTGGATCTGGAGGCCAGTAGGGTGCGTGGGTAGCAGGGCATGGGCAAGCAGCAGGGCACACGGGCAGGAAGGCGCGTAGGGAACGGGCAGCGCAGTCACGCAGGCGGCAGAGCAGGGCAGCACGCGGGCTGCTGGGCAGGGCGGCGCGCGGGCTGAAGGGCTGCGCAAGAATGGGAGCGCGTGGGCTGCAAGGCGTGCAGGCAGCAGGGCAGGGCGGCGAGCTGGCTGCAGGGCAGGGCGGCAGGGCTCTCGTTATGAGACCATTTTGGTCTGATGGTATGATTTTCAGACTCAGTTTTTTATATTCGTCTGATTTCCCAATCTAAATCAGACAAAACCTTTTTCTTGCCTTGGGGAATTGTCTGATACCCGTAAATCAGACGCCCTCAAATCCTAGCAAGAGCCCTGGGCGGCGCGCGGGTTGTAGGGCAGGGCAGCAACCGGGCAGGTCGCGGGCAGCTGCGTGCGCGGGTAGCTCCTAGCGCAAGCCAGGGCAGGGCAGCGTGCAGGACGCCGTGAAGGCAGGGCAGTTACGATCGGTTGGTGGGCCCTAACGGCAGGGTCCTACGGAGGGACCTGCTGTGAATACCATGTCAGATATAATAGGCAAGAATGATTGACTAGGATGCAAGGATGAGTACAAGTACTAGGATGCAACCCTTACCGTCATTGCCCGGATATAAGACATATATGTCTTATCTCGTACACGGGCAAAAATGCTTGAGTTATCTTGTAAACGGGATGGTTTAGGGTGTCTTATAAGTCTTATAAATGGAAACTTTTTAAACTACTTAGAAATATTTTCCGTACTTCTTGAAAAAGAGTTCCTCATAATGAGTGTGGATGTTGCGAAGGTGCCACTTCGGCAACCACTGCCCGGGACGCCACGTCATGGAGAACACCTGCAGAGGCAAATTTGGTAGGTCCTGTCAGAATATTAATGTGTGTCTAGCCTGCAGTGGGGTACTCTATAGCGAGTACAACCCGATTTAGGGTTTCGTATATGTATCCTGCTGCTGCTAGTAAAAAGCCCTCTTTCGTGTTTCCTGTTTTGCCAGCTATTTCGACATGCTATCAGAGCAGGTCGACCCTCCTGGGTCGATCCTGTGGGTGGGCCCCACCCGATGCTTCCGCTGCTCTACTGCCTGTAGCGCGCCCCGGGCGCGCGCCGTTTTCTTACTGCCGTGCGCTCGGAGCGCGCAGCGATTTTTTCTTCCCGCCGCGCGCTCGGGGCGCGCGGCGGTTTTCTGCCCTGCCCGCCGCACGCCCCGAGGCGCGCGGCGGTTTTCTGCCCCGTCGATCCGCGCGTCGCCCTCCGTCGCCCGTCGCAGCGCCCCCGGGGACCCGCGCGTCGCCCCCCGTCGCCCGTAGCGGCCCGCGCGACCTGCGCCAGGCCCGCGCGCGGCCCGTACAGCCCGCGCGCGGCCCGTACGGCCTGCGCCAGGCCCGCGCGCGGCCCGTACGGCCTGCGCCAGGCCCGCGCGCTGCTCGTACGGGCTGCGCCAGGCCCGCGCGCGGCCCGTACAGCCCGCGCGCGGCCCGTACGGCCTGCGCCAGGCCCGCGCGCGGCCCGTACGGGCTGCGCCAGGCCCGCGCGCGGCTCGGGCAGCCCGCGCGCGGTTCGTCCGGCCTGCGCCAGGCCCGTGAGCGGCCCGTACCTTCTTCCCCTATGCCGCACGCCGTCCCCCGAGCTTCTGACCGCGCCCCACCCCCGCTGCTGCCCGCGTTCCTGTGTTAGGGTTTGGGGGTGGAGAGTATGGGGGTGCCGTGTGTGTGAGCCGTCCCCTGCTCCTCCTCCTCCTCCGTCTCCCACTGCTGCAGCTGCCGCTGAGGGGGGTGGATGTGTTGGAGCCGTCGGAGTGGTACTAGGGGGGTGGCGTGTGAGCGGTGCTAGTGGTTCAGCAGGGAGTGTGTGAAAGGGGTGTGGGACAGTTGGGGGAGGTTGACCGGAGGTAGCCGACTTGTCGTCCGCAGCGCCTGAAGTCCAGAGAGCCATGACCCCCTGTGCCCTGAGTAGTCCGGGGCTCTGAGCTTGGTAGCCATGGTGTGTGCACTCCTGGTAGTCCAGAGAGCCACGACCCCCTGTGGCCTGAGTAGTCCGGGGCTCTGCGCCCGGTAGCCACAGTGTGAGCACTCGTGGGAGCACAGCGAGCCAGCAGCGCCTGTCGCCGTGTAGTCCGGGTTTAGCCTGGTAGCGACAGTGCTGCGCACTCCTGTTGCCTGTGTGTCTGCAGCTTCAGCCGTCGTCTCTCATCTTCTCGCCCCCACAGTTTCTCCTCCTCCTCACTTGCTCTCTGCGGTAGTCTCTAGCGCTGCTTATAATTGTGAACTACTGCTCTGCCTGCTTGTTGTGTTGATTGTACCCCACTTTGACTATGGGGGTGTGTCAGAATATTAATGTGTGTCTAGCCTGCAGTGGGGTACTCTATAGCGAGTACAACCCGATTTAGGGTTTCGTATATATATCCTGCTGCTACTAGTAAGGGTACATTCCTGTGGAGACACTTGTGTCTCAACCACCATTTTCCCGAGTCGCGTCTGAACATTTTAGCAATCTCGCGTCACAAAAATTGGATGTATCACGAAACTGCGCGACCTGGCGAAATTTACAGTTGTGCGCGTTTGATTGGATTTCAAACATGTCTGTACACTTGTGTCTTCAACCGCCTGGTTCGTATGGGGTTTTGACGAGCGGAACTTTTTTCCGCGCGAGATTTTCATTTTGGGGTGTCCAGGTGCATTGACATTTCGAACCGCATACGAAGTGACGGGTCAAACTGCAACTCGTCCGCGACGCCAGCGCGTTTCACGCTAACCAATGAAAATTACAGTAACGGTCGCACAAGGGCGACACGCGTTTGTGACATTGTACGTTTTATGCTGTTTTTACGCGTCACAAAAGGATTGAGACACAAGTGTCTCCACAGGAATGTACCCTAAAAAGCCCCCTTTCGTGCTTCTCGTTTTGCCTAGCTATTTCGATAGGTCCTGGGTCAGCGCGTGGAGAAATTCGCGCTTCGCAAGGGTAAAAATGTACGCGTTATTTCAACTTTCGCTATAATATATTGAAGTTTCGATTATAAGACATATATGTCTTATCTCGTACACACAAATAGGTGTCTTATAATGAGGCTAGCCTGTTTATAAGAGACACCCGTATAGTAGACAACCCCTGTCTACTATTCAACACTGTCTGTCAGAATATTATGCTCTAGCCTGTAGTGGGGTGCTCTATAGCAAGTACAACCCTTCTAGGGTTTGCTATTTGTATCCTCATTCTTTCTAGTGCATCGCCTCTCCTTCTTTCACCTAAACTATCGTTTGCCTAGCTAGGGCTTTCCTAGCTTAGGCTCCTAAGACTACCTCCTGTTCTCACATGTTATCAGAGCTACATGCTCCTGGCCTGTGGGCCCCACTTCACTGCTTCCGCTGCTACTGCTACTCCCTGTCCGCCGCGCGCCCCGTGGTGCGCGGCGTTGACTTAGGGTTTTCAGCCCGCCGTGCGCCCCGAGGCGCGCGGCGGTTTTCTGCCCGCCGTGCGCCCCGAGGCGCGCGGCGGTTGGCGCGCGGCGGGTTTCTGCCCCGTCACTCGGCGCGTCGCCCCCGGGAGGCGCTGCGACGGGCGACGGGGACCCGCGCGTCGCCCCCCGTCGCCCGTCGTGGCCTGCGCGCGGCCCGTACAGCCGGCGTGCGGCCCGTACGGGCTGCGCCAGGCCTGCGCGCGGCCCGTACGGGCTGCGCCAGGCCCGCGCGCGGCCCGTACGGGAAGCGCCAGGCCCGCGCGCGGCTCGGGCCGCCTGCGCGCGGTTCGGGCGGCTATGCCAGGCCCGTGGGCGGCCCGTTCCTCGCTGCCCCTGCCCTCCCCACTGTCCCCCGTGCTTCTACTGGCGCCCCACCCCTCCTACAGCCCGTTCTCCTGAATTAGGGTTTGGGGGTGAGGGGTATGGGGGTGAAGCCACTGAGTGCCGTTCCCTGTTCCTCCTCCTCCTCCGTCTCCCTGTGCTGCAGCTGCCGCTGAGGGGGGGTGGACTTGTTGGAGCCGTTGGAGTGGTACTAAGGGGGGGTGAAGGGGGAGTGGAGCTAGCGGTGTAGCAGCGGGTGTGTGTCAGGGGGAGTGGGATAGTTTGGGGAGGTTGAAGGGGGTGGCCGCCGTGAAGCCAGCAGCTCCAGTCGCCCGTGAGACCGTTGCGCCAGTCGCCCGTGAGCCCGTTGCGCCAGTCGCCCGTGAGCCCGTTGCTCCAGTCGCCCGTGAGTCCGTTGCTCGTCTGCCGCTACTTTTAGCCGCGGAGCCAGTTACTCCAGTAGCCCGTGTGCCAGTTGCTCCAGTTGCCAGTGTGCCAGTTGCTCCAGTTGCCCGTGTGCCAGTTGCTCCAGTTGCGCCGTGTGCCAGCAGCTTCAGCTGCCGCCCACTACCTCCTCTCCTCTCATAGTCTCTTTCCTCCTCCTCACTTGCCCGTTGTGACTACCACTAGCTTTGCTCATAATTGTGAACTTTAAACTATTGCTTCTTGAACTTGTGCTCAGAATGTGTGGTGACATTGTGATCCACCCTGGGCTTGTACTGCTTTGCTTGCTCTGCTGATTACACCCCACTTTGGCTATGGGGGTGTGTCAGAATATTATGCTCTAGCCTGTAGTGGGGTGCTCTATAGCGAGTACAACCCTTCTAGGGTTTGCTATTTGTATCCTCATTCTTTCTAGTGCATCGCCTCTCCTTCTTTCACCTAAACTATCGTTTGCCTAGCTAGGGCTTTCCTAGCTTAGGCTCCTAAGACTACCTCCTGTTCTCACACTGTCTTATATCCGGGCGTTTACGGTAAGTGTTGTACTCACCAGAGGCTATCCCACTACAGCCTACAGACATTCAAACACATTTGACACTTTTACTGTTGGGTCCTATGTCAAATATTATATCTGCTGTAGTTTGTTTAGGCTGCAGTGGGGTAGTTACTATGGGGTACAGTAAGTTTAGGGTTTCATACTTGTACCCAACCCTCTTGCTAGTCCAAACACTCTTGTTCATTCTGACATGGTATCACGAGCCTAGGTTAAACACCTAGGACCGCTTACTACTACGGGCCCACTATTCCGCTAGACGCGCCCTCGTGCGCCCTACCTTACGTGCGCCCTCGTGCGCCTTTCTCTGCTCGTGCGCCCTCGTGCGCCTTCTCTCAGCTAGTGCGCTCTCGTGCGCCTCGCCCTTCGTTCTAACCCGGCGACTGCAGCCCGCCGTGACCCGCGCGTCGCCCCCGACTCTTCGCGACGCTCTGGCGGGACCCGCGCGTCGCCCCCTGCCTCTTCGCGGCGCTCTGGCGGGACCCGCGCGTCGCCCCCTGCCTCTTCGCGACGCTCTGGCGGGACCCGCGCGTCGCCCCCTGCCTCTTCGCGACGCCTCTGCGGGACCCACGCGTCCCCCCCCCCCCCCGCCGCCTCGTCGCGACGCCCCTGCGGGACCCGCGCGTCGCCCCTGCCTCTTCGTGACGCCCCTGCGGGACCCGCGAGGCGCGGCTCCTGCGCGTTGCGCCGCCCCAGCGGGACCCTGGCGTCGCCCCGGCTCGTCGCGACGCCCCTGCGGGGCCCACGCGGCGTTGCCCCTGCCCGCCGCGTCGCCCTGCCCTACCCCGCGCCCGCCCTTTGGACGGCCGCCCCTGCCTCGCCCTGCAGCAGCTGCCTTACCGGCCCTGCCCCACCCTGCAGCAGCTGCCGTCGCGCACTGCCCCGTCCTGCAGCAGCTGCCGTCGCGGCCCCGCCCCACCCTCCAGCAGCGGCCGTCGCGGCCCTGTCCCTGCCCTGCACCAGCTGCCGTTGCGGCCCGGTCCCGCCCTGCAGCACCTAGCCGCAGTCGTCGCCCTGCCCTGCAGCAGCTGCTACGGAGCTCCTTGCCGTGGTCGCGGCCCCGACCTGCCTCTGTAGCGGCCCCGCAGTCGCCTCCGTCGTGCGCCTGCCCTTCCCACCACTGGTGAGCACTGCTCTGCCCGCGCTGCTACCGCTACTGCTGCTCCTGCTGCTACTGCTGCTACTGCTGCTCCTGGCGTGGCCAGATGCAGCTCCAGGGCCGTCCGCGTGTGTCCCTCACGCCCCAGCAGCTTCGTGAGTGGTACGCCAGTTGGGGTTGTCGGGGTGGGCGTAGTGGGGGTCGTCCTGGCGTGGGTAGTTCGGGAGCTTCTTGTAGTGGCCCGGTGCAGCAGCAGTGTCATTCGCGCGAGCCTCTTTCGCCCCAGCAGCTTCGTGAGTGGTACGCTCAGAGTAGAGGGTCACTGAGTACTGCTCGCTGCCCGTACGTCATTAGCACGGGTGCCCGGACTGGTCAGCCTTGCGGGACGCTTGGTCACACAGAGTCCCGCTGCTTCGCCCGTCTGAGCGACGCTTGGAGTACAGCGTTCGGCGACGACGCTGAGCTCCCCGACTGGGTGGAGCTACTTAGGCAGAGGGTAGATGTCTTTGCTCTTGACTATGATGCTATTCTCACTGCAATGTATGCATTGACTATTAGTGTTGAGGGTGACTGTTACTTGTGTGTGCCACTAGACCCCGGCATTGCGACCAGTGAGGCTGCCGCTCTAGGTGCTAGTGCGTCTGCTGCCCCAGGTCCTGGTGAGGCTGCTGCTCTAGGTGCGGGTGTGTCTACTGCGGCACTGCACACCTTCACACTGGACTCAGGTGCTTCCCGCTGTTTCTTTCGCGACCGCACTGCCCTCGAGCAGCTTCCTAGACCGGTTGCTGTCTCCCTGGCTGACCCCTCCGGGGGTCCGGTCCTTGCGACCTCCTCCACTGTCCTCCCGTGTCCTGCGGTCCCGTCTGGCACCCTGTCAGGTCTTTACCTCCCCTCGTTCTCTACGAACTTGGTGGCGGGCTCTGCTCTCCAGGACAGGGGTGTTCACCAGTTCACCCCTGCCTATGAGCGTGTGACCCACTGTACGTGTGCTCGGACGGGTCGCCACCTGGCTACCTTCACTCGGCAGCCGGGGTCGGACTTGTACACACTGACCACTGAGTCCCCTCAGGTCGCTGCGTCTGCGTCTGCGTCAGGTCAGCTGTCGGCCCCCTGCTTGTGTCGCTCCTTGTCACACCAGACTGTTCTCTGGCACCACCGCCTTGGTCACCCGTCAGTGCAGCGCCTTCGCGGCATGCACCGTCGCCTCCTTGTCTCTGGTCTTCCCAGGGTTCTCCCTCCCCTCCCACCCTCGCCTGCTCCTCCCCTGTCTTCCCTGTGTCGAGAGGCGGCAGCGCGCCGCTCCTCACTCCTCCGAGTTTCCCCCGACAGAGGCTCCTCTGCAGACACTCCACATGGACGTGTGGGGCCCCGCCCGCGTCCGTGGACAGGGCGGGGAGCGCTACTTTCTGCTGGTAGTTGACGACTACACGCGTTACACCACGGTCTTCCCCTTGCTCAGTAAGGGTGAGGTCCCTGATGTCTTGATCCCTTGGATCCGCGCTACCCGTCTCCAGCTGGAGAGGCGCTTTCGCTCGGACCTTCCAGTCCTGCGACTGCACTCTGATAGAGGTGGTGAGTTTTCCTCCGACCTCTTGAGAGCCTTCTGTCAGGGGGAGGGCATTGAGTAGACGTTCACGCTTCCGGCCTCTCCGCAGCAGAATGGGGTTGCTGAGCGCCGCATTGGCCTGGTCATGGAGGTCGCTCGTACCTCCTTGGTCCGGTATGCCGCGCATCAGCTCAACCTCTGGCCCGGTGTCTCCGATCCGGACACCTCGCCGACACTGCGTTGGACGGGAGAGGTTGGCGATGCGTCGGTGTTCCGAGTCTGGGGATCTCGTGCCTTTGTCCGCGATGCGTCCGCGGACAAGCTCTCCTCCCGTACCCTCCCCTGTGTCTTCCTTGGCTTTGTCCCTGACGCGTCTGGCTGGCAGTTTTACCACCCTGCGTCGCGGCGTGTCTTCCCCTCTCAGGACGTCACGTTTGACGAGTCGGTCCCCTTCTACCGTCTCTTCCCCTACCGCACTGCCCCGCTCCCCCCTCCGCCGCTCTTCCTCACGCCATGTGCTGCTTTGGTAGACCCCCTGCCTCCCCAGGGTCCTGCTCCCTCAGGTGTTTCCCAGGTAGACCCGGTCGAGCCTGTCGAGGTAGCTGTCGACTCTGGTCCTGCGCGAGGTACTGAGCCTGAGCGTGCCGAGCCTGGTGGTGCTGGGTCTGGTGGTACCGAGACTGGGGGTGCTGAGCCTGGGGGTGCTGACACTGGGGGTGCTGAGCCTGGGGGTGCTGACACTGGGGGTGCTGAGCCTGGGGGTACTGAGCCTGGAGGGACTGTGACTGGGGTTGCTGAGCCTGCGGGTACTGTGCCTGGGGTTCCTGAGCCTCGGGGTGCTGCGTCTGACCGTGCTGAGCCTGGAGGCGCTCTCTCTTCCTTGGAGCTGCGTGAGTGGTACTCTCGGTACTGCCGCCGCCGCAGTGGTGCTGTGGGAGCTGGGAGTTCTGCTGGCGCTGGAGCTGAGGGCGCTGGAGCTACTGGTGCTGGTGTGGCTGCCGACCCTGGGGTTGGCGCTGGAGGTGCTGGAGCTGCTGGGCCTGGAGGTGCTGCTGGAGCTCCTGGGGGCGCTCCTGGTACTGGAGCTAGCGGTTCTGCGGGGACTGGAGCTAGAGGTGCAGGTGCTGCCGGTGCTCCTGGGGGTACTAGAGTTGGCGTGCTGCTGGAGCTGGTGGTGCTGCAGGAGTTGGAGCTGACGCTGGGGGCACTGGTGCTGCTGGAGGCGCTGGTGCTGCTGGAGGAGCTGGTGCTGCTGGAGGCGCTGGAGCTGCTGTTGGTGCTGGTGGCACTGCGCAGCCTCGACTGTTCTTCGCTCCGCCGTCTCCGTCGTCTCTGCCACCGCCTGACTCTGTTCTTCGTCAGGTTCTTACCCTCCCGTCGTCTACTGGTCTTCCGTTACAGCCTGGGTCACCGCTGCCTGCTCCTTCTCCTTACACTGAGCAGACAGGAGGACTTGCTGAGCGTCGTGAGCCTGCGTCTCGTCCTGCGTCGCCCGTTCGCACTGCTCGCAATAGTCGTCGTGTTCCGCGTCCGCGTCCTCCTCCTGTCCCTGGCACGCACCAGATGGCACTTCGTCCGTCCACTGCTCCACAGCGTGTTCCTCTGCCGTCCCCTCCTGCGTCTTCTCTGCCTGACGTTCCAGACCCTGAATTTGACCGTGTTCGTGCTGCTCACCCTACTGTCACGCGTCTCCTGGCCACTGTTGTCACTGACCCTTCCTTTGAGTCTGCTGCTGCGTCTGCCTTAGTTGCTGAGCTTGTCGACTTTGCTGCTCACTGTCGTCTAGACTACGCCGCGAGTCTTGTTGCTGAGTCTGAGTCTGTCTGTCCTCTGTCCGTCGGGGGTGAGTGTGCTCTTGGCACGGACGTCCTTGAGGACAGGCAGGAGGAGTTCGAGTGCTTTGCGGCTGCTGTACCTCATCTCGTGTCCATGCTGATTGCACCTGAGGGAGACCCGGATGCACCAGACATCCCGACCCCGCGCTCTTACGCTGAGGCGATCACGGGTGAGTACTCCTCTCAGTGGCAGACAGCCATGGACGCAGAGATGGCATCCTGGAAGTCCACTGGCACTTACGTCGACGAGGTTCCCCCTCCTGGGGCGAACATCGTCAGTGGTATGTGGATTTTCAGGGTGAAGCGGCCGCCGGGTTCTCCGCCTGTCTTCAAGGCTCGTTACGTTGCTCGAGGCTTCAGTCAGCGAGAGGGAGTAGACTTCTTCCAGACCTTCTCCCCCACCCCGAAGATGACCACTCTTCGGGTGTTGCTGCACGTTGCCGCTCATCGTGACTACGAGCTTCACTCTCTTGACTTCAGCACAGCTTTCTTGCAGGGCAGCCTGCACGAGGAGATCTGGCTGCGCCGCCCCCCGGGCTTCACTGGGTCATTCCCTCCTGGTACCCAGTGGAGCCTCCGGCGGCCGGTCTACGGTCTCCGCCAGGCGCCACGTGAGTGGCACGACACACTGAGGACTACGCTTGCGGCTCTTGGGTTCGCGCCTTCTACTGCTGACCCGTCGCTGTTTCTGCGCACCGACACTTCACTGCCGCCGTTCTACATCCTCGTGTACGTCGACGACTTGGTTTTTGCCACTTCTGACACTGAGGCTCTCGCCCTCGTGAAGTCGGAGCTGCAGAAGAGACACACGTGCACAGACTTGGGTGAGCTGCGCAGCTACCTTGGCTTGCAGATCACCCGGGACAGAGCACGCCGCACCATCACCCTGACTCAGTCACACATGGTGCAGCGGGTCCTTCAGCGCTTCGGCTTCACCTGGTCCTCAGCACAGGCCACTCCTCTGGCTACAGGTCACTCACTCTCAGCTCCACCTTCGGACGAGTCCGTAGAGCCGAGTGGTCCTTACCCAGAGCTAGTTGGCTGCCTCATGTACCTGATGACTTGCACTCGTCCTGACCTCGCGTACCCTCTTGGTCTTCTGGCTCGCTACGTGGCTCCTGGTAGGCACCGACCAGAGCACATGGCTGCTGCTAAGAGGGTACTGCGCTACTTGTGCAGCACATCAGGCATGGGGCTAGTGCTTGGAGGGACGAGCCCAGTTGTCCTCACTGGGCACTCAGACGCTTCTTGGGTTGACGACCAGGCTACGCAACGGTCGTCACAGGGTTACACCTTCAGCCTTGGCTCTGGTTCAGTTTCGTGGCGTTCTACACGCTCGTCTTCAGTTCTCAGCTCCAGTTGTGAGGCTGAGATCTACGCCACAGCCATGGCTGCACAGGAGTTACGCTGGCTCACCTACCTGCTGACTGACTTGGGAGAGCAGCCTCGTTCTCCTCCAGTGCTGTACGTCGACAACAAGGCCGCCATTGCCTTGTGTGAGGAGCACAGACTGGAGCACAGAACGAAGCACATCGCTCTGCGTTACTTCCTGGCTCGAGAGTTGCAGCAGCGTGGTCAGCTTCGTCTGCGGCACGTGGCCACTCGGGCCAACACTGCTGATATATTCACCAAGGCTCTTCAGCCTGGTGATCATCAGCGTTTCTGCACTATGCTAGGGCTTGTGCCCACTTTTCCTCACTTGCTGTAGGCCTTGCTTGTACTGTGATCTATATATATATATACCTGCATGCTTGCATTGCTAGGTAGAGATCATTGTAATGTTTGTGTTGCTTATATGCCTCTGCATGTGAACTGGCCTTGTGGCCCTTTGCTTGTGCTCAGAGCGTGTGGTGACTTTGTGAGCTTGCTTTGCCTTTCTTGACTGGTCTTGTGACCACTTGTTCTCCCCCACTTTGCCTATGGGGGTGTGTCAAATGTTATATCTGCTGTAGTTTGTTTAGGCTGCAGTGGGGTAGTTACTATGGGGTACAGTAAGTTTAGGGTTTCATACTTGTACCCAACCCTCTTGCTAGTCCAAACACTCTTGTTCATTCAGACATCCTATAGCTGGAAGAATACCGTACGGAACTTCACCTCTGGAATTTGCTATTCTAACCAGGGCTCTCGCTAGGTTTTGGGGCTGTCTGACAGTACCCTGAAAAAAAATTCCTCCGTCTTATGCTCGGACGACGAAACTTCCGTGGTCTGCATTATAAGCTGGAATAAATTTTCTAGTCTGACAAATAAGACGAAAAAAAATTCCTGTTAAAAGTCAACCTACTGTAATCCTACCAGCAAATCTAGTCATAGTACCAAACAACCTAGGCAGTAGCAAAGGACCTAGTCAGAGTCACTAGACAGCGAGGCTGTCTAGTGACTCGAGAGGCTGCTATAAGACACGCGTAATGAATGCGCGTGCTGTTACAGGGCAGCAAATGGCTGTACCTGTGGTCCTATCCTCTGGTCCACTGGGCATATGGCCTAGTGGGTCAAGATGTCGGTTTCAGACGAAACCGAACTCGATATCTGTATATTCAGATTAAACATACTACGCGGTCTGGAAAAGCATACGAACCTAAAACGTTTAACTTACTGATCAGATGAGAACAAACACAGATTCTTAGGAAGCAGATGAATACAAAAAAACAAGTCTTAAACTCAGACCATCAGACCAAATTGGTCTGATGACGAGAACCCGGATTCTAACCACTTCTTCATTCAGCCCCAAAAGCACAAGCGTAGCTTCCTCGTACCTGCCAACCAGTGCCCTAGATATCAGCCTTTTTACGCTGATTCAGTGTTAACAAAGTTTTTTGTTATGTACCCTGGCTGATTTTCCAGTGTTTTTTGCTATACCTTGGCTGAATTTTCAGCCTGTTTGTATGAGTGTAGGCTGGGCACTCAGCCTTGTAGTGGGTACACACTGAAACCGGCAAACAGTGATTTCCGCCAGCCCACCACTTCCACACGAATCCCTCCCCCCCCCCCCCCCCCCCAGCCCCCGTGTTCCACTCAAATTTCCCACCCAGCCCCGGTGTTTCACTCGAATTCCACCCCCAGCCCCCGTGTTCCACTCGAATTCCCTCCCCCCCGCCCCCGTGTTCCACTCGAATTTCCCCCCCAGCCCACATGTTTCACCCGAATCTCCCCCCACCCCACTTCGTCCACTCTAACTCCCCCAACTCAACTCTCCTCCAGCCCACCCCGTTTCTCCCAGCCCAGGTTGCTCTCTCTCACCTTCCCCCAGCCCACCTGCTCGCCCCTCTCCAAAGCCCGCCTGCCTCCCTCGCCACTCCCAAACCAATCATAGAAATGTTACACTTAGCATATGTAGTTCGTAATTCTGCTTAGAACCAAAGATATACACATTCAGCGTCAATTTTTTATGAACACTGAATTTTCAGAGTTTTTTTCCTAGGTAACGCTGACTGTCAGCGTTGTTTTCCGTACCAAGGCTGATGGATCAGCCTGGTCCAAAACGAATCTAGGGGCCTGCTGCCAACAAAACAGCCGGGCCTTGCAATTTTACCATTAATTACGGTCTATTTTCAATCCATACATATCTTCGAGCCCACGAGGTTCCAAAGCTTTGTTCCACCGAGGGCAAACACGCTTGTTGCAGTTTCCAATACTCAATGACCGCAGCATCTTCAGCTCCGTGAGATCCTCTGGCAGACCCTCCAGCCGCGCACAACCACGCACACTAAGACTGCGCAGCCTGGTCAAGTGCGCAAACCCTGAAGGAAGGCAGCGCAGGCCTGTCTTTTCCACATGCAGCTGGTGGAGGCATGAGAGGCAGGTGAGGGAAGCGGGCAGGTGGTGCAGGGCGGGGCAGTCAAAGAGGTGCAGCTGGCGCAGGCGGGATGCAGCGCCAATGCTGTCCGGCAGCTCCCTCAATTCCCGCGCACAGTGGACCTGCAGAGCCCTCAGCTGCGGCACAGCCCACGCCATGTCGCTTGGAAGCCGCTGCATCTTCCCTGCCTTCCAGATAACCAGCGTGTGCAGCTGGGGCAGCAGCGCAAGGGACAAGGGCAGCTCCACAGCCTCCTCCTGCAGCGACAACTCCAGCTGCTTCACGCGCGCCAAGCTGCTGCCCACAGCCATCCTCTCCTGCGCACCAACCAGCTTCAAGGAGAGCTTTCTCAGCCAAGGAAGCACGGAGACGTCCGGCAGATCAACCACGTGGTAGCTGTTTCCAAGACTCAAGACCTCAAGGGAGAGCGGCAGAGACGTAGGAGGCTCAGTCTGCTCGGGGCATCCAGTCAGCTCCAGCCATTTGAGCTTCCCAAGGCTGTTTAGCCTCCCAGGCACCGAGACGAGCTTCAAGCAGTCATCAACTGTTAGTGCTTCAAGGCGTGAGAGGCTTGTGAGGGACTCTGGAAGCTGCTGAATCCGGGGGCAGGAACGAATGTGCAACTCCTGCAGGTTGGTCAGGTTCCCCAAGTCCTCGGGAAGCTCTTGAATCGTGCACATGGCCAATTCAAGTCTGGTCAATGAAGTCAACTGGGTGAAGGAGAGTGGTAGTCGCGGCTGCTGGGTCTGACCATTCAGATACAGCGTGTGCAGCCTTGGAAGCTCTCCAATGTTCTCCGGAAGCCTCGTCCAAGGCATCTTCACAATGGCGAGGGTTTGGAGTGACGTGAGGCTGCAGAAATCTTCGTACAGCTTGAAGTGCGGGTAGGTGGTGCATTCGATGAGGACGACCGTCTCGAGGGACGGCAGATGGCAGAGGGAGTCCGGGAGGGACAAGAGGGGCAGCCTGTGCAGCACGAGGGCCTTCAGCGCAAGCAGGCATCCAATGTCGTCCGGTAGGTCGTAAGAAGCAAAATCCTCGTGCCTTTGGTAACGCTCAGTAAGGGTCAAGCTCTCCAAGAGAGTTAGAGAAGCGAAGCTCAGCACAATTGGACTGGGGTCGTAATGCCCGAGTCTCTGGCGAAGGGTCAGCTTGCGGAGCCTCGGCATCAGCTCTCCGATTTGGAAGGTCGGCGCGTCGGAATCAGAATGCTCCATATCAATCTCGAGCCGCTCTAGGGCGGCACACGGGACCACCTCGCTGAACCTCGACGACTTGAGCAGAGCCAGCTGCGCGGTGTCAAAGTCGGCAAACCCCACGGAATCGCGGTGAAATGCTACGGCTTCATCTGAGTGTGAGAAGGCGGTGATGCGTGAGAGGCGAGCGATGTTCGCCACGCGTTCCAAGAGATGGTTGGAGGCAATATGCAGGCTGGTGAGCGATGTAAGGCTGGCGAAATCGGGAGTTTCGAGCGGTGAAGCATTTGTGAGCGCGAGAGTGTGCAGATGCGGCAGCTGAAAGAAGGATGCGGGGAATTTTACACAACGGTCGAGGCAGTAAAGTGAAAGCTGCTCCAACCGAGTGCAGTGCCGGAAAAAGAAATCCAGGCCCGCGGTTGTTATAGGTTGGGCGTCCTTCTCGCATTTACCGGCATAAAAATCTTTACACTTCACAGGCGCAATTCTGCTTCCGACGTGGAGGATGGCGAGGTTGGGACATGAGGAGGCGAGGTGAGCGAGGAAGGCGTCGTCGAGAGTCTCGACGCTGCCGTCGCACAGGTGGAGATGGGTCAGGTTCGGTAAGGCAGCGACAGCACTCGCGAGAGCCTGGCGAGACACGACGAGATTGTCTCGGACGAGAAGCGCGGAGACGCAACGCTGAGTGAGACCGCGCCAGCGACGGCACACGGCCGCCACGAGGAGAATACGGTGCGCGTCCGCAGAGGGAGGAGGAATGGGTAACGGAGTCTTCTCTTCACGAATGGCCTTTTCCCCTAAAAGGTTTGCAGCCAGGTACGTGGGGGTGAGACTCGAGCAGTGGGAATCCCATAAGCAGTCGCTGTCCGCTTTTCTAATAATAGGCTGCTCGAATTGCCAAAAGATCTTCGTAAGAATGTCGTCAGGAAGGTCATGGATGTGCGTGGGTGGCTCCATGATGGTCAAGGTGGGAGACTGATGACGACGTATAGTCGATGAGCCTCAGATACCAGTCCTAACGTTACTCCTGTGATGTATACGAGCAGACACGAGAAAGAGCAATCAACTATGGTACGATGATTAATGGCTGACTGTTTTCTAAGGCAGGAGGCGTGAGGTGTGGATAAGAAAGGAATCAGGCAGGTAACCGCTAGCTTTGTGTGGAGATCATAGCGTTTGAGGCGTGGTCCGTGGATAACACGGATCGAAATCGGGCAAGGGATGAGCAGTTGGTTTGGGACAAGAACCAGGCGTGGAGATCACGGCGAGTGGAGATCACGGCGTCCGCCGAACCAGGCGAAGCAGGCACGGCAAAACCGCGGACCACATTCAGTCCAGATTCAAGCATGTGCGGGCCGTTCAACACTGCTCCTGCCCTGGTCTAGAATGTTGAGAGTTCAAGTTCGAACTCCTTGAAGTAGAGATCGCCAAGAACCAGGTAACCCGGTTGCCTCGCGACCCACGGAGTTCGGTTTCGATGAAGAGTTTATGATTGGTTGAAATCAACTCTGGCAAAACGATCAACACTTTCGCCTCAAAAGGGTGACTGTTCATTCTTTCAGAATACCGTAACATGCTCTATACCAAGTGTTATGAGTTTTACTAGACAGAGTGCGCGGAAGACTTTATAAAGAGAATGTGAATTACAGAATGACAATAATGATAAAGGAACATGCATTTGTAGGGTCAAAACCGTGTTAGGCGAGGACCTCGGGACGTGGTTGGCTCGGAAATGTCGCGATCGGTGATGGGCGACTCGGTGCAGGTTCGGAACGAAAGTGCAGGCTGAGCCTTCCTGATGCGAAGTGCTCGGGCTGTCCTCGCTAGGAGCAGCCTCTACAGTAATGAATTGTATATTCATTACACTCTCCCACCTTCTAAATAAGGTGCCCTTATACGTAGCCGAGTCTTGCAGTAGCGTGAAAACTACCGATCTCGGTTGAAGCTGATCTGACGGTGTAGAAAACGTTGAGTTTCGAGCTGACGCGTGGCTGACCCGTTGACCAGGCGAATTGGAATGTCAGCCATCAATGTTGATCAAACGATTACGAACGAATGTTGAGATGAAGTCCGCCAATGAATGAATACCGTAGATGTGGCGGATGAGAGGCGGACGGTGGAGATGAACACGATGTTGGCAGAAGTTGTGACACGAAGTCAGATGTCCCTGAATCGGTAGCCGTCGATGTCGACGAAGCGATCTCGCGCGTCTGTCGTGCTGTCAGAGTCTGACGAGACTGTCAGAACTGCCAGGTACAGTGCGAGAAGAAACCCTTTCTTTCCCCCCCTGATGAGAAGGGTAGACACCCAGTGTGATACAGTTGCGCGGGCAGAAAACTCCAAACCACCCTGACGTCGAGTGTAGTAAATACACCAAGTGTTGGGAAACCCGTGCGGATTTTTGCAGCTACGGTGTTGAGATTGCAGTCGGTGGCCAACTTTTCACTGTCGAAACCTGTAAAAATTTGCATGGTAAGCAGCGTCGAAGTCCCCTGTAGGATCGAATCGTTTTTTGTTGGGGCGGGGCTGCAACCCGTTGAAACTTCCTGACGAAACCCTTTTAGCTGTCGTTTTGCCGCGACTGCTGCTGCAGCATTTCCAGCGACTGCCACCCCAGAAACCAAGCGTGGGAGATCCAACCTGCTGCCGTATCTCTAGCTGGCAGCGAACTTTGTCGTTTCCGAATCTGAATCCGTGATTGATGCAACATCTGCACCTGTCAGCACCCCCAGCGGATATGTCGTCACACGCCGAGGCCTTTGTCACGTTGCGCCGAAAACTCCCGGGCAGAGGCAAAATTACAGCTGCTGCTCCTCCCCCCAAACACTGAAATATTTTTTCAAAGTCAAACTTGAACTGCGGATGACGAGCTACTTCGGCGACGTTGTCGTGACTCGCAGAAAACTTCGGGGCAGAGGCGAAAAAGCTGTCCTTCCTCCCCCCACCTGTTGCGAGAAAAATTACCAGTGTTGCGGCTGGTACCCCCCAGAAGCTTCCGATTTGTAGAACTACACATTTAACGAGTGCTTTCGCACGCTTAATCAAGCAACGCTGTGTTGTGTGATGCAACCATATGCATTCACGTCTGTCTGCCTCCCATCATGTGTTCGTACGTTGCATGCGTGGTGTGAGCGTGTGCATGAATTTGTGTTTTGCGCGGTTTGAATTTCCTGAGTATGTGTGGATGATATTTGGCTTGGGCAGATATCTGAAGTGACAGCTCTACTCAAGAGCTTTCCGACGAGCCAAGGATTGCTTCAATCGGAGCACGAACGAGAAAGTTACGAACGGTTGAAGTTCGTATGTTTTTGAAATTCGGTTGTGGCGACTATGGGAAGTTGTGGGGCTGATTCTATATGGGGTATAGACTTTTGGAGGTTGGGAAATTCGGTCCCATCCAGGCCTGTCGAAGTTTCTGGGGCTCGTACTTGCGCTCCCCAGCTCCTCCCCATCTGACCCTTGGTTGGGTGTAGGTGAGCGTTTTGGCGCCCTTAACGGGCACGGGCGCACCCCAAAGTGAAAACTTGAAATCCGGGCATGTGCGAAGTTTGCACTTACACAGATGTAAACTCCAGCCAGCTCGTATTGGACGCTAAGGGAATGTTCGGGTGCTCCAAGGCTGACTGAGACACACACACACTACACACACGAGATTGGCTAGAAAACGCTAAGGGAAAAATCCCCTCGGCGCGCTCTCGTGCAGGCTAAGGGGAAAGAGGGGGGGGTGGTCTCTGGCAACTTGGGGTGGGGGGGTATCCTACGATCGGAAACCAACACTAAGATAAAGGGGAAGGCCTGGTTTCGTCCCTTAACGCATCCGGGGAAGGGTCGAACGAAGCACTTAGTGGCACGGGTGGGGTGCGAATCTAAAACTTGACGCATTGGAGCTGGAGCGAAACTAGCCCTTAATGTCAGGGCATTAAGGGCATATGCCCGTCAATCGACAGGCCTGGTCCCATCACTGTAGATGCTGCCATGTGGTTGGGTGAAGCCAAACCAGGTTGGCAAGTGTGGCCAAGTGGGTTGAGGTGGATGGCATGAGTTGGGAAAGTGACAAATGTGAAAGTGGGGTTGCCTATGGAGAGGGGAATTGTGTGGCATGGGGTTTCCTTTGGTTGGGGACTCCTTGGGACCTTCCCTCTCGTCCTCTTTATCCCCACCCACCTGGTTTAGTGCCACTCTAATGCTCTTTGTGTGACTTTTGTAAACTTGTGAGAACTATTGTGATTGAGTTAAGTTTTCTATGGCAGCATACCCCCTAGTGCGCCGAAAAGCATAACTCGAGATTTACTCCACCTTTCGATACGATTCAAATTGGGAATTGTAGCCACAGACTAGAGCTACAACATACCGAAATTGGTGGAGTTTTAACGGTGCAATTTTTCGTCGACGACGTTTCTTGTGAAGTCGCGGTTTCTGTCCAGAATTCTAAGACCAACGATTTTGTGATAATTTCGGCTCCTAAGCTTTTAGACCCCGTCCTTAGCCCTCTCTAACACGCTGAAGTTGGCCGTCGGCACAAATACTGTCAGCGACCCCGCTGACTCCGTTAAGACTCTTCTCGGAACTGCTCGTTGCACCCGTAAATGTCGGACATTAACACACCACGTAACATCTTGGTCGCCTGCAGGTTGCCCATCGAAAGAACCGGTGTTTCTAGCACGCCCACCCGGTCACCATTTTTTTTGTGCGGTTAACCACCCAAGCTACCCACCAACAGGAGGTGCTTTTTTGGCGTGGAACCCAGTACTTTAGGTCTTCCGGAACCGATTTTCACGGACCCTAGAGCGCATCAACGCCGTAGATCTCGCAGTGGAACTTCCCCAGACTGCTTCGAAGTACACCGTAAGTCTTTGGCGAGCAGACGTTCACCCGTCTCCCACCATTGATTTTTTCGTTTCACCCCCCGACAATATTGGCGAGCCACCGTTCCCCCAGTAGCCGCGTTTGTCGGATGAGGTATAACTCCGTGTTGCCCGCGATTTTTCTGGCGTTCGATGAAGGCGCGAACTCTTTCGTAGTTGGGGTGAGTTTATCGTATCAAACGCCCGCCCGGCCGCTTCGCTGCCCACCGTGCCAATCGCACTTAAAATTCCACAGCTTTCGGGAACCCCGTCTTCGCCGCTACACCGTCGTCGGGTAGACCTGTTCAATCAGGGGAAACCCCGCCAGTGCCACGATTTCTTCAACCCCGATTTTTTCGGCGGTTACTGTTGCCGATGGTCCTGTTTTGTCGGGGCCGAAATAGTGCCGCTTCCTTGATCATTTTCTTGAACGCCCTGCCGTCGAACCAGCGTCACCCGCGCCTTTCTAACCAGCACAGGGCTAAACACAGGGCCCCACCTTTTTCGTCCAAGGCCGACAGCACTTAGAACTGTTATATAGTCACAATAGGCCTTAATGTGCCTAGAACGAAAGATAGAGTGCGTAGTCAAATTTCTGCACGGCGGTCGGTTTTAAACGATCATAGCGATCTGGTCACAGCTCCAAATGACCTCATTCAACTAGGAGCTGGAGCGCCTTCACGTCGCCTATAACAGATAACTTAGATCGCACGATTTCATCAAGAATTGACGACACAGCGTCAGATTGAACGAACGACACTATGGCAGCAACATAGTCTTAGAACACACTTTTCGAACAGCTAGGAAGAGTTACGAGTTGGGAATGACTCCCAGCTTCTACAAACCCCAAGAGCCGAGGTACAGTGATGTGGAACAGTGCCACACTGTCCCCAACCAGGAAGGGTCTCGAAACTACCCTCCGCGAGGGCCTACACCCATGGAAATGTTACACTACACATTGTAATGTAACTATCTTCAATATCTTGAGGTGTACCCTTTTGGTGAGCTTCGAAATCACTTGAAGCTTGCAACCAAGGCTCGGGTTCTTCATCACAAACTCATCCTTGAGTTCTTGATGGGTCTGCTGCACACACCTGCGACACGCTGAACGTTCGACATGGGACAAGATAGAAACCGCGCACGGGACACACGACAAAATAAAAACCGCGCGCGAGACACAAACAACCGCATTAACACGCGGCTAGCGATAACTCGCTATTGACTCGACACACACACTTGACATCATGACCCATCATACACACACTATTATAAGCATGAAATATATATTATTTCATGCCCTCATACCATTCCATGCACACACGCATGCACGCACACGGACAACAAGCCGAGTGCAAACCGTAGGGTTGCACCAACAAATCCCCCCTCGGGTTGTTGGCCTTAGGATCTTGCTCTCTCAGTTCAGAGCCATCCCAGCCAGCTTGCAACACTTCCAGTGCTGCTGCTCCACCAGCCTCTTGGTCATCATGTCAGCTGGCTGCCCCGTCGTCTTCACGTAACGCAGCTCAACTTCACCCGCGGCCACCATGCTCCTTGTCCAGTGCCACTTCACCCTCATGTGCTTTGTCAGGCCGTGCAACACAGGGTTCTTGGCTAGAGCAATGGCTCCCTGGCTGTCACAATAGAGTGGGGTAGGTCCTTGCTGCTCCTCCCCCAATTCAGCCAGCAAACGCCGCTGCCACACAATCTCCCGCACGGCACGGAAGATTGCCATGTACTCGGACTTTGTCAACGGGAGTTGGGTGTTGGCCGCGTCCTCGCTTGGGCGGAGCCGACTTCGTGGTCGGGTGTAGGGGTGCAGCCGACCTGTAGCAGTGGGCGAGCTGGTCGACGAGTGTGGTCGACCTGCACAGGAGTCACTGCATGGGCGTCGACTTGGTGACGCCAACTTGGGGTAGCCGACTTGGATGGTCGGCTAACGGAGCTTCTGGTCAACTTGGTTGGTCGACCAGTGCTGGTCGACCTGGAGGTGGTCGACCTGGAGGGACGTCGACCTGGAGCTGGTCGACCGAGGGTGTGGTCGACCTGGTAAGGTCGACTTGGAGTGGTCGTCAGCTTGGGTAATCAACGGGCACGCACAGGAGCAGCTGGTCGACCTGGTTGCCCGGTCGACCAGGTTACCTGGGTGACGAGGTGCTACGGAGGATTACGACGGTCGCCCAGGTGGTTTTGGCAAGGACGACCTCGGTGGTGGTATCCCGAGGTCGACGTGGCGGATCAGAGACAGTGCGCTGTGCAGGTGACGAGGCATCACACGCCAACCAGCTGCGAGCACCTGCGAAGCGGGTGCGATGCTGGACTGCGGGAGCAACGCGGCAATTATGCCGTCGACTTGCGCTGTTGTCACGCCGTCGACCTGCAGCGTTGGCAAGCCGCGACTCTACACTGCTGGAGCGCGGTCGACCAAGTCGTGCTGGCACGCGGTCGACCGTGCTGCGCTGGCAGTAGGCTTGCTTGCATGCTAGCTCTGATGTAGTCCTACCTTGCCGACTTCGTTGTATCATTGTTGTCAACTTTCTCTAGTGAAACTCTTGCCAAATTGCCCCGTGAACTAGCAAGCAGTGTGTGCACTAGGAAAACGACTAAGGAACAAGGAACGCTGAGATCACACGAGCACCCGTGCCTAGCCCGTAGTCCAGCTCCCGTTGTAGTAGTTATCTCCGCATGGTGCGGTGAGCGTGGACGGCACCCGACTTACCTTTCAGTCTAGTCGACTTAGTAGGCACCTTACCTAAGTTGTTCGTAGGCCGGCAGCTATGCGGTTGTCACCATGGTAGGAGCCGTATGTGACACGGGGGTGGTGGACACCGTGGAGGCACGGATGGATAACGCGAAGAGACGCCATGAGGCGAAGGAGTTCGGCGACATCCCTTGGGCGGTCGTCGACGCTGGCATCCGTTCCGTGTGGGCGACTGAACACCCTTCTCGGCCTGCGTCTCCTCGACCGGTGAACGACGAAGGCGGCGTCGACGTGGGCGTCAATGCCGGGGACGACCAAGTCGGCAGCAGTGTGGGAGGCACGTCGTCGAGGCAGCGTGGTGTGATTCACGCCGACGAAGTCGGCGGCGTTCAGGCGCGAGGGATGCGGTCGTCGGCGGCTGCTGGAAAGGTCCTCGCAGGGTGACGTCGGAGGTCGGCGAAGTGGATCTTTGCCGATGTCGGCGACCCAGGTGACAGCGGGCGGGACGGCTACTTCAAGTTTACGCTGGATAGGATCTTGGTGACTTTCCCGCTGGTCGGTCGACCCGACATTCTCACCTGGAAGGAGGCCATCGAGCCTCAGCTGGAAATGGCCAGGCTGATCAACTTTGCTCGCGGTACCGTGGCGACGCCGGACGACCCCGACTTGCGAGCTGAGTTCCGCGCCGTGCAGCTGTTGACCTTCACGGTCATCTCACGGTGCTGCTCGCCAGGCGTGCAGATCGCCTTGAAGTGGTGCCGAGAGTACCTCGACGCTGGCCACCAGGCGTGGCACTTCATCGAGTCGACTTACCAAGTCACCGACGACTTGTTCATCGCCCAGCTTGAAGGGCAGCTGACGCACCTGCGCATGGGCGACGAGGAGACGGCGACCGACTGCTGCAACCGGGCCCGACAAATTCTCGCCACCATCAGGATGGCCGGCGCGGAGTACTCGACGGCGTCGTACGTCACCCATGTCATGCAGGGACTCCCGAGCAGCTACAACCTGCTGAAGCGGCAGTCGATGGCGTCTAGCACTTGGGCGACGCTCAACGAGGACACGTTGACCTCGTACATCCTGCAGGACGAGGCGATGCAGGAGGCTGAGCAGTTCCAAGAGCTCTTGGCGCAGGTGAACTACGTCGCCCCGGCGAAGCAAGGCGGTCGACCGGGGCAGCGGGGGCAGTCTGGTGGCGGTGGTAGCAGTGGCTCGAAGCCGGCCAAGGAAGTCAACAAGAAGAAGTCGACCAAGGACAGTGGTCGAGGAGGAGGAAGTCGACGTCGGGAGTGCTGGCTGTGTGGCGACCCCGACCATCTCTCCTTCGAGTGCCCCAACCGCAGTGACACCGACGACGACGACGCCAATGGAGGCCGCGGGAGGTCGGGTAGTCGTCATCCGCGTCGAGGAGGAAACCAGTCGCGCAAGGAGAAGTCGACCAAGTCGTCGACCTCGGCGAAGGACGCCGACTCCTCTGCTGGCGGAAAGTCGGCGTCGTGCTCTCTGGTCGGCGTCGTGGAGCCGACCGTCTCGCTGGCGCCGGAGGCTGGCGAGGACTTCCAGGCGGTGGCGGCAGCTGTGCAGGCGAATCCGGAGTTGGTCTTGCTCGACAGGGGCCTTCTCCCACCACCTGATGGGGACGAAGGACGCCTTCGTTGACTTGGGGCCGAGCGGCGCCATGAAGCAAGTGCGTAGCTTCAATGGGGCGCTGCAAGACGTCAAGGGCCGGGGCACAGTTGCGCTGCAAGGGGAGGCCGGGAAGCGGGTGTTAATCCCCGATGTGCTATACGTCCCGGGTGTGCGGGCCAACCTGCTATCGTCCGGCCAGCTGAAGGAGCACGGCGTGAAGCTGTAGGAGGATGGCAACGGAATGCTGCTCGTCTCGGCAGCAGGAGAGGTGCTCGGTCGGGCAACGTACTCCGGGCGTATACTCTGCACCGACGTGCGTTCCTGCTCAACAAGGTCGATGTCGGCTACGCCGGAGGTTGTGGCCTTGCGGACGATTGTCTCGAAGACGAAGTCGACGCCGGACAGGCTGCATGCGCGGCTGGCACACGTCGGCATGGACACCATCCTGCGCTCGGCGAAGCACGAGGTCGCCACTGGGCTGGACCTCAAGTCGACGACTGGCGCCGACTCACCGTGTGTTTCGTGCGTCGGCGGGAAGCTGACGCGGCACACCTTCCCCAACCGGGGCTCCGACGCCGACGACGTGCTGGCCGTTGTGCACCTCGACCTGTGTGGGCCATTTTGCGTGGCCGCCAAGGACGGCAGTCTCCACTTCCTGCTGTTGAAGGACCGTAAGTCTCGCTATGTGAGGTTGAGGCCGGTCGCCAAGAAGTCGGACGTGCTGCTGGAGTTCCAGAAGTGGCTGGTGCTGGTGGAACGGCAGACGAAGAAGTCGGTGTTGCAGCTGCGCTCTGACCGAGGCGGGGAGTTCCTCGGCCGGGAGTTCACTGCCTTTGTGGACGGCAAGGGGATCGTCCACGACCTGACCTGCCCGTACACCCCGCAGCAGAACGGCATGGCGGAGCGGGAGATGCGAACGGTGGTGGAGTCGGTGCGGACGATGCTGCTGCACATGGGCGTGCAGCACCACTGGTGGCACCTCGCTCTGCGGCAGACCGTGTGGGTCCGCAACTGCCTGGAGCGGTCGACCGCCGGGGACGACGCCGTACCAGCTGCTGACCGGGACGAAGCCCGACTTGTCGATGGCGCGCGTATGGGGCTGCATGGCGCAGTTCCTCGTCCCCGAGCAGCAGCGTGGTGGGAAGCTGAAGCCGAAGGCCAAGTGGGGCCTTCACCTCGGTGTGTCGGAGGCGAGCAAGGGCTGGGAGCTCCTCGACATCGCCGACAACCGGGTGGTCACCACGTCGGACGTGGTGTTCTACGAGGACATGTGACTGGAGGAGTGGAAGTCGGCGCATGGGCCGGTGTCAGGACGGCCGACCACCCCGCCGACCGACACCTCGGCGGCGACGCTGCCTCTGCTCGCCGAGGTCGGCGAGCTTGCTGCTGAGGACGACGAGGTCGTGCTTTCTCCTTCCCCTGCCCCTCTCCTCGTCGATGCCCTGCGTGGACTGACTCCGGTGTCGGCCTCCGGCGATGAGGGGAGCAGTGGGACGTCGCCTGTGGCGCCGACCAAGAGCATCGCCGGTGGCCGACGTGACGACCTGCAAGTCGACCTGGAAGTCAAGTCGACAGAGGGGCATTCGGGGAAGCAGGCACAACCGACAGGGGAGCAGGCAGCACCAAGGCCGACCAAGGAGCTGTCGGCGACCTTGTAGTCAGCAGGGGAGCTGACTGCAGGGGAGAATTCGGTCGGGACGTCGACCGCGGTGCAGCAGGACGACGAGGAAGGTGGTGAAGATGGAGGGGAGCAGTTGGGCGACGATGAGTCCACCGACCATGACGTGGTGGAGGTTCCGCCTGAACACCGGAAGTCAGGTCGCCTTCGGAGGCCTCCCGACTTCTTCATCCCGGCCGCCTTCACCACGGTATACGACGTGGTCGATGAGGACGAGGACTTGCTGTACGACGACGCCGACGAGGATGAGGAGTTTCCGGAGCTCGACCCCGACATGCTGGCCGACCCCGAGCACCGCTGGGACATCTCAACGATGACGGTGAAGGAGGCGCTGGCGAGCTGGAAGGGCCCGGCGGTGAAAGCCGCCATGGAGGAGGAGATCCGCAGCCTCATCAGCAACGGCACGTGGGAGCTGGTCGAACGCCCACCGGGAGTGAACGTCATGAAGAACCGGTGGGTGCTGACGACGAAGTACCACATCGACGACACCGTCGAGCGCGAGAAGGCAAGGCTGGTCGTGAAGGGCTTCACCCAGGTGTATGGCGCCGACTACGACGAGACGTACGCGCCGGTGAGCAGCTACGTCACGCTGAGGATCTTCCTTAGCATCGTCGCCATCCTCGACCTGAACCTGATGCAACTGGACATGAAGAATGCCTTCCTGAGGAGCAACCTCGACCGGGTGTTGTACATGTACCAGCCGGACTACTTAAACGACGGGATCGGCCGGGTGTGCAAGCTGCTGAAGAGCCTCTACGGGCTGAAGCTGTTAAAGATTGAGGATCGAGTCTATGAAGATTAGGTGCCCAAATATCACAAAATCGTTGGTCTTCAATTCTGGACAGAAACCGCGATTTCACAAGAAACGCCGTCGACGAAAAACTAACCGTTAGAATTCCGTCAAACTCGAGTATGTTGTAGCGCTAGACCGTGGCTACAATTCCCAATTTGAATCACCTCAAAAGATGGAGTATATCTCGAGTTATGCTTTTCGGCGCACTAGGGGGTATGCTGCCACAGAAACTTAACTCACTCACAATAGTTCTCACAAGTTCACAAGTTGAGACACAAGAGCATTAGAGTGGCACTAAACCAGGTTCGAGGGAAGAGGAGGACGAGAGGGAAGGTCCCAAGGAGTCCCCAACCAAGGAAACGCCATGCCACACGATTCCCCTCTCCATAGGCAACCCCACTTTCACATTTGTCACTTTCCAACTCATGCCATCCACCTCAACCCACTTGGCCACACTTGCCAACCTGGTTTGGCTTCTCCCAACCACATGGCAGCAATCTACAGTGATGGGTTCGAATTCCCAACCCCAAAAGTCTGTACCCCATATTGAGTCAAACCCCACAACTTCCATAGTCACCACAACCGGAGTACAGAAAGCATACGAACTCCAACGTTCGTAACTTTCTTGATATTGCTCCGATCGCGACGATTCTTGGCTCGTCGGAAAGCTCTTGAGCAGAGGAGTCACTTCAGATATCTGCTCAAGCCAAATACCATTCACACACACTCAGGAGATCCAAACCACACCAAACACAAATTCTTGCACACGCTCACACCACGCATGCAATACACGAACACTTGATGGGAGGCAGACAGACGTGAATGCATATGGTTGCATCACAACAGAAGCAGTCGTCGCTGCTGTGGTACTTGGCCATCAACGACGTGCTGGTCGGCGCTGGCTGGAAGAAGAGCCAGGTCGACGAGGCCCTCTACTTCAAGGTCGGCGAGGACAAGTTAACCTGCTGGGTGCTGGTCTACGTCGACGACCTACTCGCCGCCAGCAGCAGCACCGCGATGCTGAGGGAGCTGAAGGAGCTGCTGGAGGCCGCCTTCGAGCTGCGCGAGATTTCGCAGGTGCGGAAGTACCTCGCGCTGGATGGAGATCGTGCGCGACAGGTCGGCGAGGAAGCTGTGGCTGCACCAGCAGGGCTACGCCGACAAGCTGCGTAGGCGGTTCATCGATGGGGAGCAGGGTGGTCGGACCCTGAAGACGCCGGTCTCGGTCGACGCCTATGCCGAGCTCACCTTCGACGACGAGGAGGCACAGGAGCGACAGGAGGAGGAGTACCGGCAGAAGGTCGGCTCGCTGCAGTTCGCGGCGACGATGACGAGGCCGGACATCGCCTTCGCCTGCAGCAAGCTGGGGAGCGGCCTCACGGTGAGGAGCGACCAGCACAGGCTCGAGGTCGACCGCTGCCTCGCCTACCTTGCCAACACGCGTGACACCGCCCTGGAGTTTGGCGGTGGACCTGAGTCGCTGGCGCTGGTCGGCTATAAGGATGTCGACGACGCCGGTGACAAGCAGAGCCGGACGAGCACGGGCGGCTATGTGTTCGTCTACGGAGGAGCTGCAGTCTCCTGGTCGAGCCAGCGCATCAAGTGCGCGACGCTGTCATCGACCGAGTCGGAGTACGTGGCGGCCGTCGAAGCCGGCAAGGAGGGACGCCGACTTCGCTTCCTCTTGGCAGAGTTCCAGCAGCTGGACGCTGGAAGGCCGACGGTCCTTAGGGTGGACAACAAGTCGGCCATCACAGTCGCCGAAGGCATGGGGTTGACGGGCAACCTCAAGCACATGGAGCGGCGACAGGCCTGGCTGCAGCACATGGTGAAGCGGGGGAAGTTTGCGCTACAGTACATCCCGATCACTGAGCAGCCGGCTGACTTCCTGATGAAGGCACTGCACTATCTGGCCTTCAACCGGTGCTCCGTCGCAGTCGGCCAGGTGTGCCTGGCTGAGGTGGGTGACGGCGACAATGTCGTGCAGTAGTAGGTGCCATGCCCTCTTGCATGGCTGGTGCGGTGGTGACTGGCGTGCTCTGTGTTGGGTGCACGCCGACGAGCGATTCTCCGAGCTGTGCTGCCGTGTGGGCTGGAGGCCCAAGAGTGAGGATGTCGGGACTGCGTCTGCTCCTAATGGTAGGCGCCGCAGCGGCATGGGCAAGGGAGGCGAGAGTGGTAGGGGTGGCAGCAATGGAGGCGGTGGTGGAGGCGGTGGAGGAGGTGGTGGAGGTGGCGGTGGTGGCGGTGGAGGCAGTGGGAGTGGTGGTGGGAGTGGAGGCGTCGATGGCGGCAGAGGTGGTGGCAGTGTGAGTGGTGGCGGCGGTGGTGGCAACAGTGGGAGAGGTAGCGGTAACAGTGGTGGTGGTCGGAGTCGAGCTGGCTATGGTCAAAGGCAGCAGTAGCAGCGTCCGCGTTTGACCCTTACGCCCCAGCATCTTCATGCGTGGTTTGCTCGGCACACCCGCCTTCGGGGTGGCGCTGCTGTTAGTGCTGAGGGTGTCTGTAGCCTGTGTGTGCCGCCTGACCCAGGTATAGAGACTGCTGCTCTAGGTGCTAGTGAGTTTGCTCTCTCTGGTACTGCGCCTGCTGAGGCCTTGCACACCTTCACGCTTGACTCAGGTGCTTCCCGCTGCCTCTTTCACGACAGTACCATAGTTACACCACTCCCTGCACCTCTTGCAATCCCTCTGGCTGACCCCTCAGGGGGCCCGGCCTAGGCTGTGGTGGTGGCACCTGCACGTTCCCCCATTATACTCTCATGTCCGGCAGTTCCATCTGGCTCACTATTAGGTCTTTTCCAGCGTGTGGCGATCTGTACGTGCTCCCGGACTGGCCGTCACCTGGCCACATTCACCCGTCGGCCTGGGTCGAGCCTGTACACACTGACTACTGAGCCTCCTCAGGTATCTACGTCTGGTCAGGTGTTCACGTCAGGTTAGGTATTAGCCCCCTGCTCGTGTTGCCTCCTCTCGTAACAGACTCTCCTCTGGCACCACCGCCTAGGTCACCCCTCCTTGCCACGCGCCCTCGTGGCATGCACTCCCGCCTCCTTGTCTCTGGTCTTCCCAGGTCTCTGCCCCCCCTCCCGTGCTCGCCTGCCCCGCCCTCCCTTCCTTGCGTTGACGGGTGGTAACAGCGCACCGCTCCTCACTCCTCCTCGTTTCCCCCGACAGAGGCTCCCCTGCAGAGTCTCCACATGGACATGTGGGGCCTAGCCCACGTTCGTGGACAGGACCGCAAGCAATACTTTCTGCTGGTTGACGACAACAAGTGTTACACTACGGTCTTCCCCTTGCGCAGCAAGGGGGAGGTCCCTGATGTTTTGATCCCTTGGATCCGCGCTGTCCGTCTCCAGCTCCACGAGCGGTTCCACACGGACCATCCTGTCATGCGTTTGCACTCTAGCAGAAGTGGTGAGTTCTCCTCCGATCTTCTGCGGGACTTTTGTCATGGGGAGGGCATCCTCCAGTCGTTCATGCTTCCGGCCTCCCCGCAGCAAAATAGGATTTCCGAGGGCCGCATTGGCTTAGTCATGGAGGTCGCTCGTACCTCCATGATCCATGCGGTTGCTCCCCATTTTCTGTGGCCGTTTGTGGTCCGGTACGCTGCGCATCAGCTCAACCTCTGGCCCCGTGTCTCCTTGCCGAAGACCTTTTTCACACTGCATTGGATGGGGGATTTTAGCGATGCGTCGGTGTTCCAGGACTGGGCCGAGCGCTCGTGCCTTTGTCCGCGATACCTCCGGGGACAAGCTCTCCTCCCGTGCCATTCCCTGTGTCTTCCTTGGCTTCCCCCCTGACGCGCCTGGCTGGAAGTTTTACCACCTCACCACGCATCGTGTTCTGTCCTCTCAGGACGTCACGTTTGACGAGTCAGTTCCCTTTTACCGTATCTTCCCCTACCGCACTGCGCCTCTCCCCCCCCCTTGCCGCTCTTCCTTGCTCTAGGTCCCCCTATGGTAGTCCCCGTTCCCCTTCAGGGTCCTGCTCCTTCAGGTGTCTCTCAGGTAGACCCACTTCCCTTGGCTGAGCCTGTCGAGGTCACTGGCGACTCTGGTGCTGCTGGGGGTGGTGCTGCTAGGGGTGCTGCGTCTGGGGGTGCTGAGCCTGAGTGTGCGGAGCCTGGGGGTGCTGAGTCTGAGCGTGAGGAGCCTGGGGTTGCTGAGCCTGGGGGTGCTGAGCCTGGGGGTACTGAGCCTGAGGGTGCGGAGCTTGGGGGTGCTGAGCCTGAGGGTGCGGAGCCTGGGGGTGCTGAGCCTGCGAATGCGGAGCCGGGTGGTACTGTGCCTGGGGGTGCTGAGCCTGGGGGTGCTGAGTCTGGGGGTGCTGAGCCTAGGGGTACTGCGTCTTGTGGAGGTCCTACGGGTACCTCGTCGCGGCAGTCTCGTCGACGGGAGCCTCTCTCACCACAGCAGCTGTGCGAGTGGTTTGCTCGCCGCACCCGCCTTTGCAGTGTCGGTGCTGGAGCTGGAGGCCCTGCCGCTAGAGGTACTTGAGCTGCTGGTGGCACTTGAGCTTCCGGGGGCGCTGGAGCTGGGGGTGTTGGAGCTGCCAGTCCTGGAGGTTCTAGTCCTGGAGGTACTGGAGCTGGTGGTGCTGCGAGCACTGGAGCTGGGGACCTTGGAGCTGCTGGAGGCACTGGAGCTGCTGGAGGCGCTGGAGCTGCTGGAGGCGCTGGAGGTGGTGGTACTCGTGCTGGAGGTGCTGGAGGTGCTGGAGCTGGTGGTACTCGTGCTGGAGGTGCTGGTGCTGAAGATCCTGCACAGCCGCGACTGTTCTTCGCTCCGCCGTCACCGTCGTCTCTGCCACCGCCTGACTCGATGCGTCGCTAGGTTCTTAGCCTCCCGTCTTCTACTGGCCTTACTCCTCCCTTACTATGTCCACCGCCTGATTAGTAACAGCCACAGTTACATCCAAACTCCCCACTGCCTGCTCCTTCTCCTTAGACTGAGGAGACGGACTCTCTTACAGAGCGTCGTGAGCCTGCGTCTCATCCTGCCTCGCCTATTCGCGCTGGTCGCACTGGTCGCCGTGTTCCTCGTCCGCGCCCTCCTCTAGTCCCCAGCACTCACACTATGGCACTTCTTCCTTCCTCTTCCCCACAGCGTGTCCCCTTGCCGTCCTTCCTCTTTTCCTTACGTTTCGGACCCTGAGTCCGACTTGGTTCGTGCCGCCAGCCCTACTGTCACATGTCTCCTAGCCAAGTTTGTCACTGACCCGTCGTTTGAGTCCACTGCTGCGTCTGCCTTAGTTGCTAAGCTTGTTGACTTTGTTGCAACTTGTCGTCTAGACTACGCCGCTAGTCTTGTTGTTGAGTCTCAGTCTGTATGTCCTCTATCAGTCGGGGGTGAGTGTGCTCTTGGCACGGACGTCCTTGATGACAGGCAGGAGGACTTTGAGTGCCTTGCAGCTGCTGCACCTCATCTCGTGGCCATGCTGCTTGCCCTTGAGGGAGACCCGGATGCACCAGACATCCCGACCCCGCGCTCTTACACAGAGGCGATTACGGGTCCCTACTCCTCTCAGTGGAAGACAGCCATG
The DNA here is from genome assembly GCA_947470075.1 of Closterium sp. Yama58-4. Classification (NCBI taxonomy): domain Eukaryota; kingdom Viridiplantae; phylum Streptophyta; class Zygnematophyceae; order Desmidiales; family Closteriaceae; genus Closterium; species Closterium sp. Yama58-4. Next base: position 175,242 of record CANIUD010000020.1, on the reverse strand, counting down.
GACGCAGAGATGGCATCCTGGAAGTTCACAGGCACTTACGTCGACGAAGTTCCCCCTCCTGGGGCAAACATAGTCGATGGCATGTGGATTTTCAGAGTGAAGCGGCCGCCAGGTTCTCCGCCTGTCTTCAAGGCTCGTTACGTTGCACGAGGCTTTAGTCAGCGAAAGGAAGTTGACTTCTTCCATACCTTCTCCCCTACCCCAAAGATGACCACTCTTCGGGTGTTGCTGCACGTTGCCGCTCAACGTGACTACGAGCTTCACTCTCTAGACTTCAGCACAGCGTTCTTACAGGGCAGCCTGCACGAGGAGATCTGGCTGCGCCGCCCACCTGGCTTCACTGGGTCGTTTCCTGCAGGTACCTATTGAAGCCTCTGACTTCCAGTCTACGGTCTCCGCCAGGCGCCTCGTGAGTGGCACGACACACTGAGGACGACACTTGCAGCTCTTGGGTTTGCTCCTTCGACTGCTGACCCGTCCCTGTTTCTGCGCACTGACACACCAGTGCCGCCGTTCCACATCCTCGTGTACGTCGACTTGGTCTTTGCCACTACTTGACTTTGAGGCTTTGGCCCTTGTGAAGTCGGAGCTGTAGAAGAGACACACGTGGACAGACCAAGGTGAGCTGCGCAGCTATCTTGGCTTGTAGATCACCCCGGACAGAGTACGACGCACCCAACCTCGACAGGGTACCTAGTTCCCTCCAATTCTGTACGTAGACAACAAGGCCGCTATTGCCTTATGTCAGGAGCACAGACTGGAGCACAGAATGAAGCACATCGCTCTACGTTACTTCCTTGCTCGAGAGTTGCAGCAGCGTGGTCAGCTTCATCTTGCTTACGTGTCTATTCACCAAGGCACTTTCGTTGGTGATCATCAGCGTTTCTGTACTGCTTTAGGCCTTGTGCCTGCTTCGTCTCACTTGCTCACTTCGTGACTTTAGCGGCTGGAATTTTCAAGGGACTGACCCCATGCGTAGCAGGTATTGTGAAGTGCCGACCACAATTTAAGATGAAAGGCTTTTCGTGGGTGCTCTTATGCACCAAGTTGTTGACAGCAAATTCCACTACTGGCAACAGCTCATCCCAATCATCTTGTGTTGGGCCAATAAATGAACGAAGCATTTGTTCAAGAGTGCGATTTGTGCGCTCGGTCTGCCCATCCGTTTGAGGATGGAATGCAGACGACATTTTCAGCTTCGTCCCTAGTGTCCGAATGACCTCATGCTAGAAACGGCTTGTGAAACGAGGGTCTTGGTCAGACACTAGCACACGGGGTAAACCGTGTAAACTGAAAACGTGTGCCACAAACAACTTAGCCACATCTTCCGCTGATACGTCAGTGGTTGTAGGCACGAAGTGCACCATCTTGGTCAAACGATCTACGAAGACAAGGATCGCTGTATGACCATTTCGTGTTTTAGGGAGGTCAGTGATGAAATCCATTGATACACTTTCCCATGGTTCATCAGGGATCGCAAGTATTTGAAGCAAACCACCGGGTTTTTGTGTACTCGGTTTATTACTTGCACACGTGTCGCAGCGTATAACAAACGCGTGCCCAACCCTGGCCACCAGTATACGTCTTACAATGCCCATCGGGTTTTCTTAACTCCGAAATGTCTACTGTACTTACTGGCATGCACTTCTTGTAAGATGTCATTCCGCAGGTTCCCCACGTGTGGTACAACAGTTTCTTTTCCATGCCACCAGAGCTCATGCTCCCACAATAGCTCCTTCGTATTCTCTGGGTTTTGAAACCAGGAATCAATCTGATAGCCTGTGCGGATTCGTTTCAGAAAACCACTAAAGGTAATCTCACTCACTCGGGCGGCCGCGAGGATACCAAAGTAAGTTGCAAAGACGGCAGCATGTTCGGTGTCCCCAAGCCCGTTCGATGCCCCTATCGGCTGTCTGCTGAGGGGGTCAGCCATGTTCGTCGAACCTGTCCGATATCGAATATCATAGGTGAATCCGCTGAGTTCAGCCCATCGGGCTTGACGACGAGTGAGGGTGGCTTGGCCGGAAAAGTAGGTGTTTGGACAATGGTCAGTTGTTATTAGTGCAACCCCACGGTTTGCACTCGGCTTGTTGTCCGTGTGCGTGTGCGTGCATGCGTGTGTGCATGGAGTGGTATGAGTGCATGAAATAAATATATATTTCATGCTTATAATGGTGTGTGAATGATGGGTCATGATGTCGAGTGTGTGTGTCAAGTCTATAGCGAATTATCGCTAGTCGCGTATAACGCGGTCATTTTGTGTGTCCCGCGCGGTTTCTATTTTGTCGTGCGCGGTTTCTATTTTGTCGCTTGTCGAACGTTCGGCGTGTCGCAGGTGTGTGCAGCAGACCCATCAAGAACTCAAGGTTGAGTTTGTGATGAAGAACCCGAGCCTTGGTTGCAAGCTTCAAGTGATTTCGAAGCTCGCCAAAAAGGGTACACCTCAAGATATTGAAGATAGTTACATTACAATGTGTAGTGTAACATTTCAGTTGGTGTAGGCCCTTGTGAAGGGTAGTTTCGAGACCCTTCTTGGTTGGAGACAGTGTGGCACTGTTCCCCATCACTGTACCTCGGCTCTTGGGGTTTGTAGAAGCTGGGAGTCCTACCCAACTCGTAACTCTTCCTAGCCATTCGTAATTGTGTGTTCTAAGACTATGTTGCTGCCATAGTGCCGTTCGTTCAATCTGACACTGTGTCGTCAATTCTTAATGAAATTGTGCGATCTAAATTGCCTAGTGTAGGCGACGTTAAGACGCTCCAGATCCAAGTTGAATGAGGTCAATTGGTGCCGTGAGCAGAAGCTATGATCGTTTAAATCCGCTGTGCAGAAATCTGACTTCGCACTCTATCTTTCGTTTCAGGCACATTGCAGCCTACTGTAACTATAACAGTTGTGACAACAAAGTCAACACCTTCCAAATAACGTCGCCATGTTCGTAGCGCATGTACTGCCAGCAGTTCTTGTTCGGAAGTCGTATAGCGCTGCTCTGCCGGGGAGAGCTTTCTACTCTCAGATGCCACAGGGCGTCCTACTGTTGCAGGAGGGTTTTGTTGGATCTGGTAATACCAGAACGGGAGCATTGGTCAACTTTTGTTTGACCGCTTCAAATGCCTCTTGGCATTGTCTGGTCCATTCCCACAACGTATCCGTTCGAGTAAGTGCGGTCAATGGGGCAACGATTGTTGAATAATTCTAAAAAAAACGGCAAAAATAATTGGCTAAGCCCAAGAAGGATCAGACTTGACCCACGTCTTGTGGAACGGGCCTATTCTCAACAACCGCCACTTTCTTAGGATCGACTTTCAACCCACTGTTCCCCACGAGATGTCCCAGATATTCTTATTCGCGCTTATAGAAGTGACACTTGCACAAGCGAGCATAGAATTTGTGCTCTCGTAGTTTGTTTAACACCCAATTTAGGTGTTATGTGTGCTCCTGTTTGGTCTTGGAATAGATCAGTATATCATCGAGCTAAATCAAGACGAACTGACCAATTGCCTCACGAAAGACATCATTCATCGCCCTCTGAAACGAGGCCGGTGCATTAGTCAGACCGAAACTCAGCACACGCCATTGAAAATGCCGAAAAGGCGTGCGAAACGCTGTTTTGGGTACATCGTCGTTGGTGATGCGCAACTGATGGTACCCCTGTGCGAGGTCCAATGCGCTAAACCATTGGGCACCCTAGAGCGATCAAACAGATCCTCAATTCGAGGTAGCGGATAAATCTCTGTTCTTAATTGTGATATTGTTTAAGGCGCGATAGTCGACGCACATGCGTAGACCGCCGCCCTTCTTGTTGACAAACAAGATTGGTGCTCCGTATGGTGATGTGCTTGGTTCAATCCATCCCCTTTTCAGATAATCCTCGATTTGTTGCTTAGCCTCTTCGTACTCAGCTGGACTGAGGCGATACAGAGGTCTAAACGGTGGTGCTTTTCCAGGCTCCACTGGAATGTTATGACCCACTGCGCGGTCTGGGGGGAGTCCATCAAGAATTGGTTCAAAAACCTCCTTGAATTCCTCCGCCAGAGCCTTCATCTGAGGAGGAAAATCCTCAACCTCAGGAGACGATTGTGTCTTTTCCTCTAGCTGTACAACAAAGAGTGTATCAGCTGATTTTGCATCTTGCCCAAATTGATTCGCAAGGGCGAACTGAACGTCGGGGCAATCGGAATGTGGGGCATCAACAATGTTTATATCCCCCGAAACATGCCACCGAACCACAACACCATTCTTAGTGAAAGTTACTGTGTTGTGCTGAAAGTCAAGGATGACCTCATTGGCTCGAAGCCAGTCCATTTCGAGAACAAGGTCCACGCCTGCCAGTAATGGGAGAACATAAACGTTAATGGTCTCGTCATAGCCTTGAATTTCCATATTGATACGTGTCAGCCCTTTGCTTGGGATGACTCGATCGTCACCAAGACGAATGGGGCAAGACGGCCCTTCAACGAGGACCCCACGACTTGTGGCTCTGTTTTCATCGAAAAGAGAAACAGTCGCGCCCGTATCAACAAAAAAATGTTGCTTCATCCCCGTCTATTCGACCCGCGAGGAATAGGTTTTGTTGATGTTTTGGTCGAATGGGGCATGCAACGATGCAGGTTGGTGGGAGATAGTAAGCCTTGACATTGTGCTTTGCTCGACCATAGGATTGGTTGTCAGGCCACCACATATGATATCACTTGTCCCACGCGGCAAGTACCGTCCATCCCTTAAGCATGGGGAAGTGTTTGCCTTTGATGGTTCGAGTCACCAGACTGACCGAAGTCAATGGGTGCTTCTGGGTGCAACGACCCACCAGTTCCATTACGGAGGGCAATGCATCTACATTGCAGCAAATGACAGAGAACTTATCTCTGAGTGTTTTGATAGATAGTTGTGTAAGTGCAATCGAGGTAGGAAAACATAATTTTCATTCAAAGAAGAAGCAAACAAACAAGAGATTTTGCACTCAGCAAGTTTCTCTAGCTTTAATAGATCATCGCCACGAAGGACGTAAGCTTCATCACATCGATCTACCTGTCCAGCTAGGTACCCACACCCTAGTTGGACTTGTGAAAATCCTGGCGCGAGCCTGAAGGTCCATCCCCCTTTTGGTTTGCCTGCTGCGGCTTGCCAGAATCCTCAGACCTTTTCAGCGTACGGCACTGCCCCTTCATATGGCCAAACTTCTTGCAATAGGTGCAAAAAGGAGTTCCGTTCCTCTGCTGGCCACCCTTGTGAAAAAGCTTCTTAGTCTGCGGCCCATTCTGCTGGCTCTGCGGCTGGAATGGCCTCTTCTTCCAAGAGCCCTTCCCACCGGAAGGCTGCGCCGCAATGTTCTGGCCACTAGGGCCCTCATCCCCGCTCTGCAGGTTACCCTTGACGGCCTTGAGGCAGGTGCGGACGCTCACGTCAAGCTCAATGACAGCGGTCTTCAGTTCCTTGTACGTAGTGTACTGGTTCATGCCCAGCACGAGCCTCTCACGAAGCCACTGGGGTAAGCCTTCGTAGAACGACGACATTGCCTCGTTCTCAGTGAGAGCGACAGTCAGGAGCAGCATGGTCTGTTCGAACTCATTAGCATACTCCTAAACAGTGCGATTTTCGCACTACATGCTCCTGATGCGGCTGCGCACTTCCAGGTCAGCCTTTTGCACATGGAAAGCGTCCTTCATCGGACCATCCGAAGGTGGCCGACGTTGCTCCAGCGAGCTTCATAGTGCTGTAGACTGTGTTGCGCGCAGTCTCATCGAGAGCACCAGTAGCAGCAATAACGCGTGCATCAGGGCGCACGTTGTGGATGGAAAGCATTTCCTCCATGTGATGAAGCCAGGATTCCACGTTCGTCTTGCCATGAATGAATGCCAGTGGGGAGCGACCTAAATGCGGGTGCATCAGGCGACATCGGCTGCTCTGTTGGAGCTCTGGCAGAAGTAGAGGGCTGCCCATTGTTAGGAGGATGGTGATATATCGGTCTCCTCCTGAGCTCCCTATACTGCGCGTCCAGCGTCGTGCAAGTCGATTCGAGACTGATGCACGTAGCACTTAGCTGCTGCAGGGTGTCCTCAAGGCTCTTGATCTGGTTGTTCTTGAGGCCAAAAGACCTCTTAAACTGACGAGCCTCGGCAGTGACTTTGGTAAGCTGAACCTGAATTGTTTCAATTGAAACTTTCTGCTCAGCAACTTGAGCCTCAAGCTCATTGACCCTGCGTTTCTGCTGCAGCAAGGAAGATGCTTGCTCGGCCACCGTGGTTTGAAGTTTTTCAAACTCCTTAGGGAAGTTATCATCTGTGCCGACATCATCAAGCCCTTCCTGTTCTCCATTCTCCTCCTGAATTCCCAGTGCTTCTTCCTCTTCCACAGGAAGGTCCCCTGTACCATCCTTAGCATTAAGGTCAAGGTTTGGAAAGTCTTCCAGATCTTCAACTGAGGTCATAAGGACATCCTCCTTTGATGCTTCCTCATGAGGAATAGCCATGGAGGAGTTGTTGAGATGAAGTTTAAGGAGAGTGTTTCTTCTTTGTTAAGAAAAGATGATCTTAATATAAGTCCTCTATCACTTAAGTGATAGGCAAGAAATTCAGAAAAGTTCAGAAATCCATTAATAGATCAATATTCTCACAAAGAGAAAATTACAGAATAAGAGTTGTTAAATAAGCCTTCTATTCCAAGAAGGAAATAGAGAGAGTTCCCCAAATTGCTCAAAGAGCAAATTTAGAGGATTTTTTAACAAATCTCTTAGATCTGTAACACTCTGCTATTATAAAAATAGCAGTGAGTCTTCCAACGAATTCTCTTAAAGCTCAAAGAGCTTGTATATCTTGGAAATCTTTGAAGAAGACTTCTTGATCTTGGGAGTTTTTCAACTCTTCTTAAAGAAAGAGCTTGAGACTATTCTAGAGCTAAGATCTAGAAGCTCGTAAAAAAAAATATAGTTAGCCACACAGGGCCAAGGATAACCAAAGCTCTGAATATCAAATGTAACATGGGCTTATAATAAAACACTCTGAAAATCACAATAAAGACCCGAGCTTATAAATGAATGCCCACAAAAGGGTCAATAGTAGGCTTATAAAACGCCAAGAACACACACACACACACACAATAGGGACTAGTCCTAATAGTAGCTTCAAGGCTTGAAAGTTTGGTACGTGAAGCCTTGGAAGAGAAAATGTAGCTTCACCAAGAAGGTAGTAGATGCTTGGAGCACTTGTGAGGGAACAGTTTTGGACTTACAGAGAAAATCTTATTTCCATTTTGGTTAATTGGAAGTTGGGAGTTGAGAATGAGCTTGGTTAGCTCAAACCCCTCCTAGACCTCCTTGGGGAGCTCCACTTCCTCCATGGCAACAAGGGCAAGGAGCTCCCAGGGGTGAGTTTGCTTAGGTGGCACAATGGTTGGATTAGCAACCAATGAGAGCAATAGAATTGTGATAAGGATGGTTTTGTTACATGTTGTAACTTGTAAGAATAATGCTCAATTGTCATTGGTTGGAATTCTAACCAATGTGGTTGTTGGGTTGGATCCCAACCATGCTTGTCTTTTAGTGGGTGGTTGACCACAATTGTGGACCAATCACCACTCATCTCCTCCAACATCTTCTTCCCGTAAGTCGATACCTTGCTTAGGTAGCGCTTTAGCTAGGATTGCTCGTAGGGTAGGATTGTAATGGGTTACGCGTGCAGCAGGCAAATGTGCACGCGGGTCTTGTTTCCATTTCTCACTGCTTTGCTTTTGTGCAATACCATTTTCCATCTTCTCTTTTATTCGCAAACCTAGAAGCCCTCGTTGCAACTCGTTAACTACCCTGGCTCGAAACACTCGATGTGACAGGTTAATGGAATGTTTGGGCATGGGTTTTTTGGTTGGTTGGTTGGTTTGTTTGTTTGTTTTTGTTTGCTCTTTTCTTTTCTTTTCTTTTCTTTTCTCTTTTCATTTTCTTTTCTTTCTTCTCTTTCTGTTATAGAAGCGACCTCCAAAGATTTCGTACACATACACAGTGCAATTTGACCTGGCATATAACTGATCATTTACCCCATTGCCACCCGATGTTTGTGTCCAGTTCTATTACCCCTTCCGCACCGCCTCCACTTGATGTTTTCTGTATTATATGTTCTATTTTGTACTAACAAATATTTGAGGTGTGTCAAACCATTGCTGGGCACGACCAATGATGTCGCATTGTTCGAGCCTTTGGGCATGGCTTTTGTCTCGCGCTCTGTTCAAGACGTAGTGTTACAGTTTTACCAGTCGCAAACTTGTTTTATGCAATTCCCCAGGTAGGTCAGCTTAAGATTGTCGATCCTCTACTAGAGGAACTGGGGAATCGCATAGCGGCCCATTGGCCCTCTAGAAGATTTTCTGGCCCTCGACCCTAAATCCTGGCCCTCAAGTGCCCTACCTTCTCATGATCTTATCAGCGCTGCAAACCAGTTCTCTCCTTCTTCCCACTCCCGCACCCTCCAACAAATGACTTTGTATCATCCGCCGGACCAACGCTCCTCCTCATCTCCTCGCTATCCTCCGGTCATGGCCCACCCCGTCAAGCTGTGCCACTCAAAGTGGGGGCCACAGCCGCAGCATGACCAGGGAGCAGCGGGACTTCTTATAACGGAGTAGCAGGTCAGGTTCGCGAACGATGGAGGGGTGCGCCGAGACTCTGTAGCGAGGATGACGCAGAGTGAGTTGAGAAAAGAGCCGGCGTCAACGGACGCAGGGGAAGGAGAGGAACCAGTGCGCGGGGAGCAGGGAGGGGCAGAGGCGGAGGGGGAGGCAGAGGGGGAGGCGTAGTGCAAAATGGAGGAGGAGCGGCAGGCGAGGGAAGGGTGGGACGTCACGGGGTCAGCGAAGTTCGGGCGGGTGAATGTGGAGGGGGCGGGTGCGGAGAGGGCTCTCGTTAACCAGCGCACGTGCTTCTCCGTGACTAGTGGGACTGGGAGCCGGGGGGGGGGGGGGGGGGGGAGGAGGGGAGGGGATGCAAGACGCAGTGCCTTTGCTGTGACATGGGATTGGTGGGAGTGTGTAATGCATGCAGTCTGTGCATTCATTGGATATGCATTCAATGGGCATGAATTCCATGCACATAAATTCAATGGGCATGCATTCAATGGGCATGCATTCAATGAACATGCATCCAATGGGCATGCATTCAATGAGCATGCATTCAATGGGCATGCATTCAATCGGCATATATTGAATGGGCATGCATTCAATGGGCATGCATTCAATGGGCAGGCACTCAATCGGCATGCATTCAATGGGCATGCCTCCAATGGGCATGCATTGAATGGGCATGCATTGAATGGGCATGCATTGAATGGGCATGCATTCAATGGGCATGCATTCAATGGGCATGCATTCAATGGGCATGCATTCAATGGGCATGCATTCAATGGGCATGCATTCAATGGGCATGCATTCAATGGGCATGCATTCAATGGGCATGCATTCAATGGGCATGCATTCAATGCGCATGCATTCAACGGGCATGCATTGCTGGCTTGCGAGCCTCTTTTTTTGCTAAACGGCATTCCAAATGAGTCGCTGTGCCTCTGAATATCTCGTGCTGTGGGCCAATGGTCTATTGACTGGATAGGAAGTGCTTCTCCGTGACGGGTGTGATGACAGGCAGGCTGCAAAAAGGCGAGGTCCAAGTTGCGGGAAGGAAGGAAATTTCACCCATTCGTGGTTTGTCCCCATTCATTGTATGCCCCCATTCGTTGTCTGTCCCCATTCGTTGTCTGTCCCCAGTCATGAGGGGTCCTTCCACCCACGACCAGGCACCTTAGTGTTTGGATTAGGACATGACATCTCATGTCAACCATGCTTGCTGCCCCCATTTACCATGCTGTTGCATGTTGCAGCATTCGATAAAGCTGGAGACGCCTTCGACATTGGTTGTAGGTGCGTCAGTAACGGGCAGGTGGGCTGCGGAGGCCTTAGAGAGCCATATTAGACAGACAGCTTACAGAGCTGGGGACGCGGTCGACGTTGGTTGCAGGTGCTGTGTCCATCACACCTCCCCCTCTTTCCCTCTCTTCTCTCTCCCTCTCCTCTCCCTCCCTCTCCTCCTCCCTCTTTCTTTCAACCTCATACCATGCCATCCCTACACAACTGCTACACCCATCTTCCCCTCCCGTGTGCACTCCCTCTCCTTCCGCCTTTTGAGGCGCCTCAAAAGTCATCCTCCCTGCTGTGTGCGTACACTCTATCTCCCGCCGCCCCGTCTCTTTGCCTGTCTCCTCGGCCTCGTGCAATCAAGCGCCCCTCTCCACTCCATCGCCCCTCTGCTTTTTGCAGCAGGCAGCGTGCGTTCTTTGTGGCACTACTCGCCTTTGACACCCTTGCCAACCGCTCCTCATAACCTCACAGTGCCGCCTCCTCTCTTCCGATGGAGTCACCCTCTTCCGCCACTGCCACCGCCACCACTACCACGATCGATACCAACATTATCAGTGGTAGCAGCAGCAGCAGCGATAGCAGTGCCAGCAGCAGCGGTGGTGGCAAAAGCAGCACCAGTGATCACGTGGCGAGGAGGTGGAGAGGTTTTTGGAAAACGGCGAGAGTGACAGAGGCGCCGGCATGGGATGGTGCTGTGAACGGGTGGACTGACCTGCGACTGGCAGCTCAAGTCAAGTACCGCCCCGCCTCCTCCTCCCACCAGGTGCTCTCCTCTCTCCCTCTCTCTTTCTCACACGGTGCTTCCGTGTTTATACATGGCTCATACAGCATAGAGGTGACGCCCTTTTAAAAGCGAGAGGAGGTCTCTACTAGACTCTTTCGGAATTGGGCCGTGGGGTGGGTTGAACCGTCCAGTTGTCAACCCAGGGGGTTACGTACGAGGGGCCTCGACTATGCTCTTTGGTCGGCTGGCTGTCGTGTGATGTGAAGTGCAATGGCTTGATTTCCCTGCACTGCACGGCCACTGCTTTTTGAGGTGCCTATACATGAGTACATTGGCTTGCATTCCCTGCCAGGAAAATAGGTAATGCCCACTACGCCGCTGCCAGGAACAGCGTCCCATGCACCCTCCCATCCTGTCACCGCTCATCCCTCCTTCCTTCACATCTCCCTCACTCCGTCCTCGCTTTTGTTTCGTCCACCCACCTATCTCTTTCCCGTCCGCCTGTGGCCCACTTGATCTCCCCTTGGCCTCTCTCTCTCCCCGTCCCCCTTCCACTTGTCCATTCTGTGTGCGCCCTCTCACCTGCTGCTCCTTGTCTTCCCATGCGGTTTCGTCCTATGCAACCCATGCATGCCCAAGTGTGCTTCACAGCGCCCTTCCCCGAGCCCTACCTGCTCTCGCTGCATCTGCTCTTCTCCAACGCATGCCAGACCCGCACGGCTCTCAGCAAACAATACAACCAGGGCTTCCAAAAGTAGGTGCTTCCTGCCTGCTACTCTTCCAATACAACCATCCATTGGACTTCACATTCATGTATCCTTCCCCGGCACCTACCTGCTCTCGCTGCACCTGCTCTCGCTGCACCTGCTCTTGTCCAATGCCTGTCAGACCCGGACAGCTCTCAGCGGTGCTTTCAACCCCGGCTTCCAAAAGTATGTCCTTCCAGCTTTTGTTTTTAAGGCCCCTCTAAACTCATCAATATCCCGCTAGTAGTGCCCGTGCATGACCCGCTAGTAGTGCCCGTGCATGACCCGCTACTAGTGCCCGTGCATGACCCGCTGTCACATCACTGCTTGCCCATGTATGATCCGTCCTTATAGCATTGCTCCCCTACATGCAGCTATCGTCTGGTGGCCTTTCGCAAGCTGCAGGTCTCCAGCCCCCCGCAGTACTCTCCAGAGGCCCTTAGGTAAGCGTGATGGCTCATCACAGAGGTCCTGATTCGGCGGCAAGAAGCAGGAGTATGGGTTGAGTTCTTAGGAGTACACTGGGAGGAGAATGAAGAGCGAGGGCGGGGCTGCAGGCAGGCAGTTCGGCCTCAGGAGCCGTCCTTGCCTCCCTCAGCTTGGGGGCCGGGCTAAAGGCTGGTTGTGACAGCTGCACGGCGCAGGCTGCCAGTCCAGAGTCAGGAGGCCTCCCTACCTCTGCACAAGTCCATCTCCCTCAGCAGAAATTAGACCAACACCGAATTATACATCTAAGTTCTGTCAGTCAAGGCCAGCCCTCGCTCACTCCCTCCCTTGTACCCTCTCCCTGCTTCTCAAAGAGAGCCTCCCCTGGTGCCCGGCTGACCTGCTGCTCTCATCTGGCAGTGAGGGCCACTGGGGATGCTATTGAGACTTCTCGAAGGCTTGTTCATTCCACCCTCTCCCTGATGCCTAGAAACAACCTCCCCTGGCGCACGGGTGCCCTGCTGCTCTCCTCTGGCAACGTGGGCTACTGGAAGGACCAGCAGTGGCACCCCCACGCGTGCCGCCTCAAGGTCGTTCAGCCCGACGATACCCTCCAGTGCTTCCACCGCAAGCAGCGCGTGCTGCTCATGGGTGGGTAGGAGGGAGGGGGGTGCTCATGGGTAAGGAGGGGGGGGGGTGCTCATGGGTAAGAAGGAGGGGGGTGCTCGTGCGTATGGGTAAGAGGGGGGGGGAGAGGGGGTGGGGTTGGGCTTAGTGGGAACATACGCTTTTTGCGTATATAAGCTTATCGTTTATACGCGCTCGTATATACGCTATACGCTGTAGGGACAGGTTTAGGAATCCGCTTTTTTGGGCAAAAAAAACAACTTCTTGGGCAGGGTAATAAAAAAAACTGGGGAGGGGGGGAGGGGGGGGGTGGGGGGGGAGGATTTGGGGCCTGAAGTACATTTTTTTCCACATTACACATATACTACAGCCTACACATAACTTTTCCCTACTCTTTAAGACTCTTACCACTACCATCACTACTATAGTTCACTACTCCATCACGACCATCACATCTCTCTAAGACTCTCTAAGTACTACTCCTTAGGCCTAGCCGCCCACAGCAAGCCACATATGCCTCCTCTAGTTAGCGTATTCGTTTTCGAGGATGTCGTCGTTGCCTTCCTCCTCATCCTCTCCCGTCGTCTCGTCTTCCAGCCCATTGTATCCCGCCGGAATTGGAGGCTCCGCTCCAATCCCGAGCACCACATGTGGTAGGACATCGGCGCGCGTGAGCCAGTTACGCACAACATTCCAGTTGTGCGCAACATAGACCAAGTCCCTGCACTTGGCGGATCCGAGCCTGTTTTGACGTGTGGTGTGGACGGCATCCCACGATGACCATCCACGCTCACAGGGTGAGGCTAATACGGGCTGAGACAACACCTGTACCGCGAGCCCCGCCACTCGTGAGGCATCAGTCCCATTCCACTACCACCACTTCACCATGCTATGCTTCCCCTCTTTCATCAGCTTCCTCTGTGCCACGGCTTCCGGCATCCCAAAAGAACCCTTCATGTAAAGGAACGCCCTCAGCCAGTCCCCCAGCTCAATCAAGATGTCGCACGCGTCATTCCCCCCATCCCTGCGGCTCGCAAGGAACTCGGCATACTGGCTGATGAACGCCTTGAAGACTTTCGTGCACTCGGGATCAGTGCCGAAAATATCTTCCTCCTGATTGGCGGGGTTGAGGGTGCGACCAGTGACATGCATGGCGCATGCGAGGCTGCCGTCCCAACGATCTCTGAGGATGCGGCTGATCTGGTCCTTCTCCCCGTTGATCAACTGCTCCTCGTTCTCATCGAGTAAGTCCCCCACGTCCTCAGTCAACTGGAGCATCACATCGTACATCCTCCCCATCATCCCCACGGCATGCCCGTCCGTCTGCCTCATCGCCTTGTAGGGCAGCTTCAGCAGGGCGATGAAGAATTCGGCCGTTTTCCACCAGGCGGCATCATGGATCAGCGCTCTAAAACCGTCGCATGATTTCTTCCGGTCCCCTACCGCCCACTCCTTCCAGTGGTCGCTCGTCACCATGTTGACGAGGCTGCTGCGCATTGCAGACAGCCAGGATATGGCTATGTAGTTGGTCCCGAATCGGGTTCCAGCCGGCTTCAGCGCTTCCAGAACCTTCCCCTCCACCAATTCCGGCGTCCGCATGTACCTTCGGGTCCAATGGTGGTTGCGGACGAAGCTGGTTATCTCCCCTCCCTTGTCGACCACCGGATTAGCCCATGGCATCTTTCCCACGTCTTCCACAAGAAGATCCAATACGTGAGTGGCACACGGCACATCCTGAATGTGCGGCCACTCCCGTATAAGGTGCTTCACCGCCACCGCATAGTTCGACCCCCCGTTCATGCAGAACTCAACAACGTTCTCTGGACCCACTTCCTCCACCACGGGCCTGAGAATCCCCGCCACGTAGCCACCCATTTTCCTCTCCATGTTGCAGTCAATACAGTCGAAGAAGACGGCGCCAGAATCATTCACGAGAATCACGTTGGCCTGTGGCCTGCCCCTGCGGTCCGTCATCATGTCGGACGAAATTGTCACGCCTGTCCACTTCCAGCTCGTCTTGACGCCAACCAAACCCTGCTCGATTCCGTTGCGACAGGCGACAAGGCCAGCACCGCCGACGTATTTCCTCTTGGGAGGGACGTAGTCGCTGCCGGCGCATGAGACGTTGTTCAATGCATTGACCATCAGAGGATGGTCAATGTGGCGCTCGGGGATGTGGAGGGCGGCCCAAGCTAGCGCAAGTTGTTGATTGTGTAGGTGGTTGTGGTATTTTGCTCTAGCTGGTTGTGGGCTAAGGGTTTGGGCAAAATGTGGTGGTTGAACTTGTTGCGGGCTGGATTTGAACTCGCACCTAACAAGCACCAACAAACCTTTGTTACCAACTACAACACCTTTGGTGTTGCTAGTTTGGCACTTTAAGGTGTTGGGGATTGTTGTAGGGCGAGGGTTGGGTTGGTAGGGTTTCACCAACTCGTCACTTTTCAGATCTGAACTCTTGCTAAAGCTACTTTCTAGATCTAATCCATGGCTGCCAAGTAATTCCGTCAGGATACCCCGTCGCACATAAATCGCGATAGCGATCGGCCTAGATCTTGGTTGAAGGCGTGCTTTACCATTCTGGAAAGTAGAGATTAAGACCTTTCTAACGCGTACCTGCTCATCGTTCTAGGTTACGTGAGCTGCACGCAATGTTTCGCCGAAGTCGGCGGACATAATCTCTTGTTACGCTCTCCAGATTGGCACGCTTTCCATCAGTGGTATCAGAGCTGGTTAGGCCAGCGACATTCCCTCGTATTATCGTATTTCGAATTGGCTTAAGAATCTCCAGATCTAGGGTTGGTCATGGCCCAGAAATTAGATGGCCCTCCTAGGTTCACCGGCTCGGATTTTTCGCTATGGCGGTTCCAGTTTACGCTTTGGCTAGGTATTAAGGACCTAGAGGGCGTTTTGGAGGGATCGGAGCGAAGACCTGAAGCTGATGAAGGGAAGGCATCTACTGGAGTCTCTAGCCAAGTGGGAGAAGGGGCTGGGGGAGCCTCTAGCTCATCCTCAACTGAGGGAAGTGGAGGTGGATCAGCAGCACCGTGGACCGGAAGGCAACGGCTTAGTGCGGAGGAGCTTATCAAGGCACAGGAAGCATGGGACCGCAAGGACAAGCAAGCGTTCCAGTACCTGTGTTGGGCCTTGGAAGGCCAACTAGAGCTCCTAAAGATGCTGATTGACCTGAAGGGGAAGCAAGGTGCAGCTGCCCAAGCATGGAAGAGAGTTCAAGATCGGCACTTGCAAAAAGGGCTGCTAAGCATACTCACCTGGAGGAAGCGGTTTTACACCATGGAACGCAACTATGGTGATGGGGAGACCATGGTGCAGTATCTCCAGAGGGTGGATGAGTATGTGAGAGCCTTGGAGGAGTTAAACTACACTGTAGATGAGAAGGAGATCATCTACACCGCACTCCAGGGGCTGGACCAAGAGGCGAACGAGGCCCTACTGCAGTACCTTCACCTTGAGCAACAGAAATGGACCAAGGCCTGGATATGGGAGGTGTTGGTCTCTGATGAGGCTCGCAAAAGGGATGCTGGTAGAGGAGTTGAAGGGGGAATGGGGGCAGGTGATAGGGCTGCCTCCAAGAAATACCAGCAGCGGCAAGGAGGTGGGGGGAAGAAGAAGGAACTCGACAAGTGCCTTGTCCCTGGATGCAACCGGAAGCACTCTTGGAAGGAGTGTTGGAGCCGACCAGATGGGTGGAAGCCTCAAGGGTACCCAGGAGAGGCTCCACCTGTCACTAGGCCTGAATGGGTGGAGAGGAGGATGAAGAATGGAGCATGGAACAAGAAGGGCAGCAAAGAGAAAGCGGCAGCAGCGGCGACAAACGAGGATAAGAAGGGAAAGGAGGACTCATCGGATGATGGCTTCGCCTTCTTATCCTTGGAGATAGAGACGGCGCTTGCTGGTCGTACGTTGGCTGACCCCAATCAGCTCATTCTAGACTCCGGAGCAACCTGTGGAATGGTGCCTCGGCGCGACCTCTTCACCATCTATCACTCCCTCCCACCTAACTCCAGAAATGTGATTGTGGGGAGCGGAGATAAGCTACAAGCAATCGGCATCGGCACCATCACCGTCAAAGGGAAGGAGGGGGAGGTGCTGAATGTGAAGGGTGTGCTTCATGTTCCTGAATTGGCAGCCAACCTTCTCTCATGCTCTCAGCTTGCGAAGCAAGAATACATATGCACCTTCACCATGGAAGGTGGCACGGTTTGCAAGGGTGGAGCTGTGGTGATGGAGGCCAAGTTAGAGAAGGGTCTATACCTTGTTCCAGTTTGTGTGCCTCAGGTGGAAAGGGCACATGGGGTTGAAGCCGAGGATGCCGCTTGCAGCACCCGTTGGAAGGATGTGGAGCAAGTGACGGCAGATTTGCTGCACCTACGCATGGGGCATGCAGGAAGGCAGCAACTTGTGGAGTGTGTGAAGAAGGGGGAGCTGAAGGGTGTGGAGATCAAGGAGGGTGGTGGGCAGCCAAGCAAGTGCCCTGATTGCACGACCGGGAAGCTGCCAAGGACCTCTTTCCCTACCTCCACCACTAGAGCCTCCGCACCTCTTGAGTTGGTGCACACGGATGTGTGTGGCCCCATGCAAACACCGGATAGGGAGAAGGGCAGCAAATACTTCATCACATTCCTGGATGACTACAGCCGCCTCAGTTGGGTCACCTTGGTGAAAACCAAGGATGAGGTGGCCAAGGTGTTCAAGCGTTGGATACGCTATGCGGAGAGGGAAGCCGGGGCCAAGGTGAAAATACTACGGTCTGATCGGGGTGGGGAGTACATGGGGAAGGATCTGGAGTCTTTCCTTGAGGATAAGGGCATCACCCACCAACTTTCAGTTGCCTACTCGCCGCAGCAAAATGGAGCAGCGGAGCGGCTTAACCGGACCCTCATTGACCTTGCCCGAGCCATACTTGCTCATGCGCAGCTGGACCATACTTGGTGGGGGGCAGCAGTGCAATATGCCAACTGGGTCAAGAACCGGATGGGCAGCAAGGGGCTAGGGGGCAAGAGCCCATACTTCATGTGGACCAGGAAGGTGCCTAGTGTGTCCATGGCACGAGTCTGGGGGTGCATGGCGCAGTACAAAGTGCCCGACCAGCAACGGAGGAAGCTGGATCCCAAGGCACAATGGGGCATTTTCCTTGGTGTGTCGGAGAGGAGCAAAGCTTGGATGTTGTGGAGTGTGGCGGATCAGCGGGTGGTGGAAAGCCGGGATGTGGTTTTCCATGAGGGGCTGAGCTACAAGGGGTGGAAGGAGCATGGTGCTAGTACAGTTGGGAGCTCCCTCCAGGATCCCTACACCTCTTCCATTTTTGAGGGGACATGGGAGGACCCTGGAGAGGAGGTAGAGGAGCAGCAGGAGGAACACAAGGCAGCTGCACCTCACCATGAAGATTCCCCAACTGCTGGTTCCACCCCTGACCCGAACAAACCAGCCCATGAACCGTCGCAGCCCCAAGAGCAGCGGCAGCAGCAGCTGCAGCAGCAGCAACAGCAGCAGCAGCAGCAGCAGCAGCAGCAGCAGCAGCCACCACAGCAGCATACACCGCCTATTGCTGTGGGAAGGTGGCAGCAACTATTGCAGCAGCAGCTGTCCAAGTCACCACGGTCCCCCATGAAGAGAGTGACTTGGAAGGAGAAGCTGCAAAGTTTGGAGCAGGGGGAGGCATCACCTCTGCGCCGCACCACACGCATCTCCCGGCCACCTGACAGGTTCACACCAAGCGCACAGTATGCTTGCATGCATGATCATGAGGTGCATGATTTGGAGGAGTGCATGCTTGTGGATGCTGAGGGGGGTGAGCTTGGGCTTGATTTTTGTCTCATGGGTCAGGTGCATGAGCCTAAGTCGATCAAGGAGGCCTTGTCCCGTCCTGAGTGGGTCGAGTCCATGCGTGAGGAGCTTGAGTCTCATAGGGTGAACGAGTCCTTTGAGCTGGTTGATCCAGCTTGTGTGCCACCTGGAATGGAGGTCTTGAGGTGTCAGTGGGTGTGGAAGTATAAGCACCTGGCTGATGGGAGTATTGAGCGGCCTAAGTCCAGGTTGGTGGCCATGGGGAACACTCAAACACGAGGTGTTCACTATGACGAGGTATATACCCCGTTGGGTAAGCCTACTACCCTGAGAGGATCCCTTGGGATGGCAGCATCCTCGGGGTCTCACGTCCATCACATGGATGTGACCACTGCCTATCTTCATGGGGTCTTGAAGGAGGAGCTTTACATGAGGCAGCCCCCTGGCTTTGATGATGGGTCAGGCAGAGTATGCCGACTCATAAAATCAATCTACGGGCTGAAGCAATCTCCAAGGCAGTGGTACCTCAAGTTTGATGAGGCGCTGATGGATTTTGGCTTTGAGAGGTCGGAGTGTGACCTCGCCTTGTACCACTTGGTGAGGCATGATGGCAGGTTGTCCCTCTACCTCTATGTGGATGACATTCTGCTCATCTCTTCGAGCATGGGTTTGCTGGACGAGGTGAAGGGCCTCTTGTCCTCTCGTTTCCGCATGAAGGACTTGGGGGAGGCTAAGTACTATTTGGGGGTGCAGATTGAGCGTGATGAGAGTGGCATCTTGATTCATCAGGAGAGGTACATTCTCAACATGCTTGAGTCCTTTGGGCTTTCTGAGGCTAACCCCGTGCGTACCCCTCTCCCTACAGGGTTCGACGTGCATGCACACGCTGAGGAGCCCTTGCTGAGAGATGAGCTGGTTCGGCTCTATCAAAGCATTGTGGGGTCTCTCATGTATGCAAGCACGACCACACAGCCCCAGATTGCTTATGCAGTGTCACAGCTGTCCAAGGTAGTGTCTTGTCCCAAGGCATTTCATCTGCAGGCTGCTAAGAGAGTGCTAAGGTACCTGAAAGGTTGTGTCAAGTCAGGTATCTTCTACCCCGCACACAGCAAGCCTCAGGTCGAGTTGGTGGGCTTTAGTGATGCTGATTATGCTGGAGATTCAGCTGATCGCAAGAGTCACACCGGCTATGTCTATTGCCTCAATGGTGCAGCCATCTCTTGGCAAAGCAAGAGGCAGCCGGTGGTTGCATTGTCCACCACTGAGAGTGAGTACATCAGTCTGTGTCAGTGCATTCAGGAGGGTGTGTGGCTGAAGCGTTTGTTTGGGGAGTTTGGGCATGAGTTTGCTGGTGGTGTGCCTGTGTTTGTGGACAACCAGTCTGCCATTGCCCTTGCACAGAATGCATGCTTGCATGGCCGCACCAAGCACATGCAGGTTCGGTGGCATTTCATCAGGGAGATGGTGGCTAGTGGCGAGGTGATCCTCCGGTGGTGCCCAACCGACCGTCAGGCAGCAGACATACTCACCAAACCCCTTCCTTTTGAGCGGCATGGTGTGTGCATGTCCTTGATGGGGATGCAGCCCCATGTTAGCATGGTGCCTGAGCAGGATGTGGGAGGATTGGTGCTTCTCTGCCTTGACGACCTCATGCTGTGGATGGCGCCCCTCCCTGGGCAAGGGGGAGTAGGGTGAAGGATTTTGCCCAGTGGTGTTCAGCCACCTCCAGCACGAGCAAGGGGGAGTGTTGATTGTGTAGGTGGTTGTGGTATTTTGCTCTAGCTGGTTGTGGGCTAAGGGTTTGGGCAAAATGTGGTGGTTGAACTTGTTGCGGGCTGGATTTGAACTCGCACCTAACAAGCACCAACAAACCTTTGTTACCAACTACAACACCTTTGGTGTTGCTAGTTTGGCACTTTAAGGTGTTGGGGATTGTTGTAGGGCGAGGGTTGGGTTGGTAGGGTTTCACCAACTCGTCACTTTTCAGATCTGAACTCTTGCTAAAGCTACTTTCTAGATCTAATCCATGGCTGCCAAGTAATTCCGTCAGGATACCCCGTCGCACATAAATCGCGATAGCGATCGGCCTAGATCTTGGTTGAAGGCGTGCTTTACCATTCTGGAAAGTAGAGATTAAGACAAGTGACTCGTCCACTTCTCTCTTTCTTGCAGCCGCATCCCCCTCAATGTAATCGGTGATGCGTGCCCGCTTCCCACCGTTATTCTTCACCGCGGCAACCGCTTCAGCTGCAGCCCGCCTCCTTTCTTCGGCCGCAACAGCCTTTGCCTCGTAATGCGCGCGCATGACCCGACGCACATCTTGCGGCGCATCCTTGCAAAGCACCACTTCACGGCGTTTCATCCCCTTCCACGACGTGAAGTGTTGCGCGCATCGGATGGCAGCACTAGTGTAGACGTTGCTGCAGAACTTGCACTCGTACTGCTGAGATTTACCCTCGACCCTCTTGATGATGCGGAAGTGTTTGAAGACGGCATGGTCAACGTCGGGGAGATACTGACGTTGCCGTTGGAGGACAGGTGGTAGTAGTCGACATAGGCACCAGGCGCTAGGGAATGCTTAGTACTCTGCTGGTAGCAGGAGAAGACCTAATGAGTTGGATGTTGGGGGTGTACGTGTTTAATAGCTAGTTGATTGTGGGAGTGGGAAGATGGGCAACAGAAGCTGGAATCGCAATTGGGTGCGAAGGTTTTGAATGCAGTACTGAGTATGAACACCAAAATGTGAGGGAACGTGCAGGCGCGACTCGATATACGTGACTTTCCATTCGCGACACGAACTTTCAACCCACGTCCACGCTAGCACACAGCGCAGACGTGCCACTGACCCCGCCAATGTCTTCGTCGTGCAATTCCGAAGCGAACCGTATAGGTTGAACTTTTCTGGCCGGGCTGCCCCAACAAAAAAATGGCGAGCGTATAGCGTTTTGCGTATACACGCTAGCGTGTATACGCTAAACACAAACAGATTTTTAGTGTATATTCCCACTAAGGGGTTGGGGGGGTGTGCGGCTCATGGGTAGGAGGGGGGAGGGGGGAGGATGGAGGAGGGGGGAGGAGGGGGAAGGGGTGCTGCTAATGGGTAGGCAGGGGGGGCTGGGCTGACCTTGGGTAAGGGGGGTATGGTAGGGAATGCGCATGGGTACTCAGAAAGCGCTGCCTCTTTGGCCTTTGAGTCGACAACACAACCCATTTCTTCCCAACTGTCATGTCACATGTGCTGGGCAGGCGACTCAGAGATGCGCTACTTGTTCGGCTTCCTCCAGGTGTTCCTTCGCGCACCCTCGTGCGCGGCCTTTGTCAAATCTGAGAAGGTCAACATGAAGGCAAGCAAGCGACTACTGTGTCTTGCTGCCTGCATGCCGCATGCTCCCACACTCACGCCTCTGCATGGCGTGTGTGTGTGCTATGAGACAAGTTGTTTCCTGAGAGCTCTCAAATCCCAACCTGCAGCTACTTACATTACACCCATGCATGCTTTGATGTGAATGAATGCTTTTGTAGGCGCCTCAGGAATAACGAGTCACCCCATGCATGCAGTGTCCCGTGAATGCCTTGTTTTGCACTGCCTATTTGGTCTCTTGTCTTTTCCCATCGGTGTCCCAGGTTGCCCAGCCCTCTCTTGGCCTCTCTTCGAACCAACCGAAGAGGCAACGGGCTACCTGTCTGTCCATGTGCGACCTCTCTTCTCTTCTTGCCCATCTCGTCTTGCCCATCTCGTTCGCTGTTGCGCATGGTTTCTACGGATTCAACCATGGCTTTTCCCAGGGTTGGAACCCCTTCGATGACGGTACGGGGAGAGGGTTCGAGAAGCTGTTGCGCACGCGTGTGCTCATGTCAGTGCGTGCACCCCATCTTGCTAACACCTTTTACCATGGAGCACTCTACAATGGCTTCGTGCGTACCAGGTGAGCCTGGCACCCGAGGGGTATCAAGGGGGCACCAGGTGAGGCATGGCACGAGGTGAGCCTGGCACCAGATGAGGCATGGCTTTCCCCAGGTTTGGAGCCCCTTCGATGGCAGCACGGGAAGTGGGTTTGACAAGCTGTTGCGCATGCCTGTGAGCATGTCAGTGCTGTGCATGCCAAAAGCATGAGTGTCATGCCGAGAGCATGAGTGGCATGCCAAGAGCATGAGCGTCATGCCAATAGCATGAGCGGCATGCCAAGAGCATGAGCGGCATGCCAAGAGCATCTCTCTTCTTCTGTTGTCCCATTCGGGTCTTTTGCGAGCATGAGTGGCATTCAAGTCTTCGATTTCACTCTCAATGGGTGTTGCACTTCCCGTTGCTCTTTGCAGGTTCACTTTTGAGGCGCCTCAAGAGTTGGCTTCTTTGGTTTTACAGTAAAAGAGCGCTGCACCTCCCGTTGCCATGCCTGAGAGAGTACGACGGCTTTGCTATGATTCAATAGCTTGATCCTGCTTCCTTATGCATTATCTAGCTTAGCTTTATTTTATTTTGCTTGCTTTTGCTAGATTTCCTAGGTTCGTTGCTTTTACTATATATTTTTATAGTTATAGGCACCGAACTAGGTTGAGTGCACCGAATTCTAGGCTTTTCGGTTGCCACCGAATTGCCTTCTACCGAATTCGGGAAGGACCCGTTCGGGACGCTTCGCGACCCGCGGAACCTTCTAGTAACACCCGGGTTACTGCCTTTGTGTCGAGCCTATATATAGCCTTGTACCCAGGTGCATTATTCAATAGTTCAATCTTTCCTGAACCAGATCCTCACACTAGGTAATCAGAGCGCGTTTACAATTGAGTTCTTCTTCCGCTTAATTCCGGCTTATAAAACCGCAGGGGCGACGACGAAAGCGTTGATACGGGTATGTAAAACCAGTTCCGCTCGATTTTTTCCCCTCGATTCGGTTTTGAACACCCCTCAGGAATATTGGTGAAAAAGTTGGAATTTCAACCGTTCGATCGATTTCAATCTCAACGGCCGAGAAAGTTTCGCCCAAAAGGGTTGGAATTTCGACCGTCAGATTGAGTTTTTCTTCAACGGCCGAGATCGGACGCGAATTTCGACTAGGGGAGATTTGCGTGACCTACGAATTCGAGCTCGTCGATTCTACAGTCGATTCGACTCGCAGTAAGTCGACCAGCACCCAAAATTCAATTATTTTCGTCGCGCTTCTTTCTGTAAATCGCCAAATATAGGGAAATATAGATAACTTTGTACGAAAAATTGTGGAGTTACGTGCTGAGCATAAGCAGATATTTGCGGCGCTCCCACGACTTGAAAAAACTCCTTGCAAACCAATCGGTAGCCTAGCAGCAGCAGAAGCGACGACGGCGACACCGATAATTGTACCTGCGACAACGGCAGCAGCTACAGTTAATCTCGAAGCAGCAAAGCCGAGACAACTAGACGCGTTCGATCCTATAGTCAAAGGGAGCGACGTTCGTCGATTTGTAGCTGAACTCGAATTTTATTTCGAAGCCGTTGGATGCACGACCCTCAACCAAGACGCATTGCGCATACGGCTCGCAGCAACACTGTTACGAGGCCCAGCTCTAGAGTGGATTCCCAACAGAATAGTCCAAGGCGAAGGGACGTGGGCGCAGTTTTGAGCAGCACTGATCAGACAGATCGACGCGTTGAACAGTAGCTACTACGGAACACGACGCAACAAGCCAAATAAATCAATTCGCGGGTTGCAGCAGTTCCTAGGCTTCGCCAATTACTACAACAGGTTCGTGCCGCAGTATGCTAAGATAGCAGCGCCACTGACCAACCTACTAAAAAAGGATATGCCCCACAAATGGGATACTCCACAACAGCTACAGACAGCACTGACTACAGCGCCAGTACTCATCCTACCGGATCCAGATAGAGACTACGTGGTGGAAGCAGATGCTAGTGACCAAGCAGTCGGAGCAGTACTGATGCAGGATCACGGACGCGGTTTGCAGCCCATCGCCTACCTCAGTAAGAAGCTACACGGAGCAGAACTGAACTACCCCATCCATGACAAGGAAGCCTTAGCGATAGTCACAGCCTTCAAGGCGTGGAGGTGTTACTTAGAGAGAGCCAAGCCTATAAATTACACTGACCACTGCAGCCTCAAATACTTGAAGTCGCAGCCTACGCTCTCACGACGATAGGTGCGTTGGGTGGATTTCCTCGAGACCCACTTCCACTACGACATCGTCTACAAGCTCGGGCTACACAATAAAGCAGACACGTTGAGTCGCCCCGGACATGTAGCAAGCATCCAGCTCGACGGGATGAACCCTCTATTCCAACATGGATACTCCGTGGACGCAGAGATTGCTACAGCAGAACAACAGAAGCTGTTACAATTGGAGAATGACTTAGCTGTAAGAAAGGGATCGGGAAAGATTTAGGTACCGAACTCTGCCTTGCTCCGACAGATTTTACTGGAGGAGTTCCACGATGTAGCATATGCGGGACATTTCGAGAGTAACAAGACATTAGCGGGAATAGCGAAGTATTACTACTGGCCCCGGATGGTAGCAGACGTGCAGCAGTTCGTCACCTCATGCGACACGTGCTAGCGGATGAAGAGTAGCAAGCAGAAAAAAGCAGGGTTACTTCAGCCTCTACCCGTACCGGAGCAGCCATGGCAGGTCGTTAGTCTCGACTTCATCACAGAACTTCCTTCGACCTCCCGAGGGCATGATTCTATAATCGTAGTGATCGATAAGTACTCCAAACTGAGTCACTTCATACCGACCAACGCCACGGTAACAGCTGAAGTAACTGCGCGCCTCTTCTTCGACCGCATCATCACCATCCACGGCATCCCCGCTACACTCATCTCAGACAGAGACCCAAAGTTCACTAGTAAGTTCTGGAGGGAACTTATGGGATTGTTGGGGACAAAGCTTGCGATGTCTTCAGCGTACCATCCCCAGACTGATGGACAGACAGAGCGACTCAATCAGATGGTTGAACAGTTACTGCGCACAGCTTGCAAAGACGACATCAGCCACTGGGATCAACATTTATCAACGCTTGAGTTCGCTTACAACAACGCGTCGCATGCGGCCACAGGGAAATCTCCTTTCTTCCTGTGCTATGGACGGGAACCACTTACACCACAGCAGCCAACTACACTGGCATATATCCAAGCCGCACACGACTTTGTCACCACCATGCAGCAGCTATGGGAGAAGACTCAGCGACGTCTTTCCACGATGCAGAACTCCCAGAAGCAGTATGCCGATCGACAGCGACGAGATCACTCAGTAGTAGTCGGAGATCAGGTGCTTCTCGACACACGCAACTTGGACTTGTCTCACATTCCGTCCAAGCTCCGGCCTCGCTTCTGTGGTCCCTTTCGCGTTGAGGCGATGGTGACACCTGTTACATTCCGCTTGCGCTTACATTCTACATGGAAGCTTCACAACGCTTTCCATGTTCAGCTGCTGAAACCCTACAAGGACCCCAACCAGCAGTTTACGGGACGACAGCTACCGCCACCACCACCTGTACTCGTACAGGATGAACCAGAGTACGAGGTGGAACAAGTTCTCGCTCATCGACGCAGACGCGGCAACACGCTCGAGTTCCTGATACGTTGGAAGGGATATGACCCGTCGGAGGACAGTTGGGTTGTAGAAGCTGATATGGGCAACGCACGCCGTGCTCTCAAGGATTATCTTGTCAAGCAGGGTGTTTCTCACGCCACCCAGCTTTGAGGGGGGGACGTGTGAGAGTACGACGACTTTGCTATGATTTACTAGCTTGATTCTGCTTTATTATGCATTATCTAGCTTAGCTTTATTTTATTTTGCTTGCTTTTGCTAGATTTCCTAGGTTCGTTGCTTTTACTATATTTATTATAGTTATAGGCACCGAACTAGGTTGAGTGCACCGAATTCTAGGCTTTTCGGTTGCCACCGAATTGCCTTCTACCGAATTCGGGAAGGACCCGTTCAGGACGCTTCGCGACCCGCGGAACCTTCTAGTAACACCCGGGTTACTGCCTTTGTGTCGAGCCTATATATAGCCTCGCCTTGTACCCAGGTGCATTATTCAATAGTTCAATCTTTCCTGAACCAGATCCTCACAATGCCCCTCCCAGTTTCAACTTCAGCAGGGGTGGCCGAGCCTTGGTGTTCAATCTGACATACGTAGCGCATGGGGGCGAGTCGGGACGTGCTGCCAGCGTGGATGTTCAACACGAGTCTCCTGGGAGATGACGTGCTGAGCCGCCCAGACACTCTCTTCCAGCTCGTTGCCTTCGGCTCGTCGCTGCACGATCTTACCAAGGAGAACTCAACATTGGACTACAGAAGAACAACAAGTGCGTCTCCTTGCCGTCTCATGTGCTCTGTGTTGTGTGCTCCCCATGTTCCTCTCCTTGCCGTCTCATGTGCTCTTTGCTGTGTGCTCCCCATGTTCCTCCCCTTCCCATCTCATGTGCTCTTTACTGTGTGCTCCCCTT
The DNA here is from genome assembly GCA_947470075.1 of Closterium sp. Yama58-4. Classification (NCBI taxonomy): domain Eukaryota; kingdom Viridiplantae; phylum Streptophyta; class Zygnematophyceae; order Desmidiales; family Closteriaceae; genus Closterium; species Closterium sp. Yama58-4. The sequence goes on along the minus strand of CANIUD010000020.1, from coordinate 148,584 downwards.
GGTTCCCTCTTTGGCCCTTCAGCCTTGCGCCTACTGCCTAGCATGCAGAGGCACTTGCAGGTCACCCGGCGCCAAGTGACCACCTTGTCAGAATGTGATGTTTGTCTAGCCTGCTGTGGGGTACTCTATAGCGAGTACAGCCCAAATTAGGGTTTGCTATATGTACTCAACTGCCTGCTAGTGAAAACCCCTCTTTCCTGTTTCTAATTCCTGCCGAGTCTTTTGACACTTCTTTGGCCCGTGGGCAGCGAGAGAGGACATCGAGCCGCACTGGCTCATCTTCAGGAGCAACAACGTGCGTGGCATGGCCTTCGAGAAGGAAGCTTCCAGGTAGGTGGTGCTTTAGAAGGAAGCTTTTCAGGTTAGCAGCATGTCACTCACCTCATGTCAGACTCACATTGCTCCCCAGCTTTATGGCATTGAACCACTACAATTGAGCATTTTTCCACATCATTGCACTCAATGTGACTGGACACAACCTTAGGACGGAGCGGAGAAGGTGGTGTGATCGCCAGCTTCTTGCATCGAAGGCCATCTCCTGAAATCATTAATCAAGTGAGGTGGTAGGTGTGAAAATAGTATGAAGGTATGATCGAGATTAGGGCAAGGAGGGGGATACAAAGAAGTGTCGAGCAAACTTCTGTACCCCCTAAGGCTAAACCCACTACAGCCTACATAACATTAAACATATAATTTGACACACCCCCATAGGCGAAGTGGGGGATAGCCAACACAACAAACGGTCACAAGACCAGTCAAGAGAAGAAACAAAGCAAAGCTCAGGGTGGATCACAACGTCACCACGCATTCTGAGCACAAGCACAAGGCCACAAGGCTAGTTCACAAGCAGAGTTATATATCAAGGTGAACAAGCAATGCAGTGATCTCAACCTAGCAAGGGTAAGCATGCAGGTGCAGGTATATATAGATCACAGTACAAGCTGTTGTGTGATGCAACCATATGCATTCACGTCTGTCTGCCTCCCATCATGTGTTCGTGTGTTGCATGCGTGGTGTGAGCGCGTGCAAGAATTTGTGTTTTGCGCGGTTTGGATTTCCTGAGTGTGTGTGAATGGTATTTGGCTTGAGCAGATATCTGAAGTGATTACTCTGCCCAAGAGCTTCCCGACGAACCAAGAATCGTCGCGATCGGAGCAATATCAAGAAAGTTACGAACGTTGGAGTTCGTATGCTTTCTGTACTTTGGTTGCGGCGACTATGGGAAGTTGTGGAGTTTTGCTACATATGGGGTACAGACTTTTGGGGTTGGGAATTCGAACCCATCACTGTAGATTGCTGCCATGTGGTTGGGAGAAGCCAAACCAGGTTGGCAAGTGTGGCCAAGTGGGTTGAGGTGGATGGCATGAGTTGGGAAAGTGACAAATGTGAAAGTGGGGTTGCCTATGGAGAGGGGATTTGTGTGGCATGGGGTTTCCTTGGTTGGGGACTCCCTTGGGACCTTCCCTCTCGTCCTCCTCTTCCCTCCCACCTGGTTTAGTGCTACTCTAAATCTTGTCTGTGTAACTTGTGAACTTGTGAGAACTATTGTGAGTGAGTTAAGTTTCTATGTGGCAGCATACCCCCTAGTGCGCCGAAAAGCATAACTCGAGATATACTCCATCATTTGATACGATTCAAATTGGGAACGATGGTCCTGGTTACAGGCTACAACATACTCAAGTTTAAGACAATTCTAACGGTGCAATTTTAGCTGACAACGTTTCGTGTGAAGTCGTGGTTTCTGTCCAGAATTTTGAGCCAACGATTTTGAGTTATTTGGGCACCTAATCTTCATAGACTCGATCCTTAATCTCTAACAAGTGGTATCAGAGCGATTGAGGACTTTGTGGGGAGTCTACTGAAGTGTGAAGACCCTCCTAGACCCACCATGGCCTGTGGGCGTGCCTAAGTGGAGCTCTGGAGGTTGGGAGTGACTTCCGCTAAGGGGAAACTCTGCCGAAATTTCGTTGGCGCCGACACTTGTGAAGATTGTGTGGATCTACATTGTGACCAGCAAAAGGGGGAGCTGAAACCTCTGATTGGGAGCAGAGGAGATGAGTGGAGAAGCAGCTGAGAAGAAGAGTGAACCGCCACCGTCCAAGATCGAGGCTTTGGACGGCTCCAACTATGAGGAATGGAGCGGGCGGATGCGGAGCGCCTTCAAGCGCTACAAGCTGCTGAAACTTGCGATGGGAGAGGAGAAGATACCAGAGGAAGGAGATGCCCACGATCGATGGATTGAGAAGAGCGCGGTGCTGTACGACTTGATAATGCAATCGGTCAACAACGACATGTTCCAGCACATCAAAGACCTAGTGGAGCTGGACGACTCCGGACCGAAGGCGTGGAAGCTGCTACGCGACGTGGTTCAGCCCAACACGCTGCCAATGGTGATTGTGTTGGAGAAGGAGCTGGCGGCCCTCTCCATGCGACCGGGAGACGATGTGAAACCGGTCCTTGACAAGATCAAGGACACTTACGCGAGGATGGCAGCGGCGGGCAGCAAGGTGTCGGAGATGCAGCAGTGCACCAAGATCATCTCGGTGCTCGACAACTCGTGGGACAACCTCATCCCCACCCTCAACGTTCAGCAGGACAAGTGGACGCCAGAGTGGCTACGGCAGCAGATCCTGCAGGAGGACTTCCGCAAGCGCCACACGGGAGGTGGTGCTGCCAACAAGACTGCTGAAGGGTATGGAGCTGCAGGAGGTAGCAAAGGAAGAGGGGGAGGGAGAGGCCGAGGCCGTGGGAGAGGCTTTGGCAAAGGAAGAGGCCGAGGTGACTGCAACGAAGGGCATGGAAGCTCCAGTGGCAGGGGGAGCACCCGAATGGAGGGTGCATGCTGGTACTGCAAGAAGGCTGGACACCCGTGGTTCAAGTGTTTCAGCCGGCCTGAAGGATGGGCGCCTCCAGGCATGAAGCCGCCAAGTGGTGAACGTGCACGAGGTGGTGCTGTGCAAGGTTCAGGTGCACAAGGTGATGGTGCACAAGTGAGGATGATGTGGGTTCGGTTGGGAAGGTTGTGATGCACCCCCTCACTCACTGGGTGATTGATTCAGGTTGCACGAGTCACATGACTCCGCGGGCAGATTTGCTTGATGAGGTGAAGCCCCCTGGGAAGATTAAGTTTGTGGCTGCCGCTTCAGGTGCTTTGCTCCCTGTGATTGGTGTTGGGAATGCCAAGGTGATGGGAGCCAATGGGGGACTTGTGGGGCTTGGGAATGTCCTACTTGTTGAAGGCTTGTCCGCTAACCTTCTCTCTGTGCGCCGGCTGCAGAAAAGCAAGGCCAAAGTTACATTCGGCCCAACCAGCTGCCGTGTCAAGCTTGGGAAGTTGCTGCTGTGGGATTTGGAGGAGAAGAGCAGCTGCATCAAGGACCTGTGGCAGCTGCCCATCATCCCTTGGAATGGGAAACCACCAGCAACGGCAAAGGCAGCGGCAGCGGCTAAGACAACTACGGAAGGATACGCCCTTCAAATGGGATACTCCTCATCAGCAAGCCATGGAGCAGCTACAGACAGCATTGACCACAGCGCCAGTACTCATCCTACCGGACCCAGACAAGGACTACGTAGTTGAAGCAGACGCTAGTGACCAGGCAGTCGGAGCAGTACTGATGCAGGATCACGGGAACGGTTTACAGCCTATCGCCTACCTCAGTAAAAAGCTACACGGAGCAGAACTGAACTACCCCATTCACGACAAGGAAGCCTTAGCTATAGTCGTAGCCTTCAAAGCGTGGAGGTGTTACCTAGAGGGAGCCAAGACCACAGTCTATACTGACCACTGCAGCCTTAAATACCTGAAGTCGCAGCCGACACTTTCACGACGACAGGTGCGGTGGGTGGATTTCTTGGAGACTCACTTCCACTACGACATCGTCTACAAACCCGGGCTCCACAACAAAGCTGACGCGTTGAGCCGCCCAGGTCATGTAGCAGGCATCCAGCTCGACGGGATGAACCCTCTCCTCAAGGGTCTATTCCAACATGGGTACTCCGTGGATGGCGAGATAGCAACGGCAGAGAAACAGAAGCTGTTACAGTGGGAGAAAGACTTAGCGGTAAGGAAGGGTTCAGGAAAGATTTGGGTACCGAATTACGCCCCGCTACGACAGATCCTATTGGAGGAGTTTCATGACGTACCATACGCGGGACATTTCGGGAGCAACAAGACGTTAGCGGGAATAGCAAAGTATTACTACTGGCCTCGGATGGCAGCAGACGTGCAGCAGTTCGTCACCTCATGCGACACATGCCAGCGGATGAAGAGTAGCAAGCAGAAAAAAGCAGGGTTACTTCAGCCTCTACCCGTACCGGAGCAGCCATGGCAGGTCGTTAGTCTCGACTTCATCACAGGACTTCCCTCGACCTCACGGGGACATGATTCCATCCTCGTAGTGATCGATAAGTTCTCCAAAATGGGTCACTTCATACCGACCAACGCCACAGCTACAGCTGAAGCAACTGCTCGACTCTTCTTCGACCGCATCATTACCATCCACGGCATCCCCACTACACTCATCTCAGACAGAGACCCAAAATTCACGAGTAAGTTCTGGAAGGAGCTTATGGGACTGTTGGGGACTAAGCTTGCGATGTCTTCAGCATACCATCCCCAGACTGACGGACAGACAGAGCGACTCAATCAGGTGGTTGAACAGTTACTGCGCACAGCTTGCAAAGACGATGTCAGCCACTGGGACACACAGTTACCGACCTTAGAGTTCGCCTACAACAACGCCTCGCATGCGGCCACAGGAAAAACCCCTTTCTTCCTGTGTTACGGACGGGAACCACTCACACCACAGCAGCCAACCACACCGGCACACGTCCAAGCCGCACACGACTTCGTCACCACCATGCAGCAGCTATGGGAGAAGACTCAGCGACGTCTCACCACGATGCAGAACTCCCAGAAGCAGTATGCAGATCGTCAACGACGAGATCACTCAGTAGCCGTTAGAGATCAGGTGCTTCTTGACACGCGCAACTTGAACCTGTCTCACCTCTTATCTAAACTCCGGCCTCGCTTCTGTGGTCCATTTCTCGTGGAGGCACAGGTGACACCAGTTACATTCCGCTTGCGCTTACCAGATACGTGGAAGCTTCACAACGCTTTCCATGTTCAGCTACTGAAACCCTACAAGGACCCCAACCAACAGTTCCAGGGACGGCAGCTACCGCCACCACCACCTGTTCTTGTGCAGGATGAACCAGAGTACGAGATCGAGCGCGTTCTCACTCATCGGCGCCGCGGCGGCAAGACCCTCGAGTTCCTGATACGCTGGAAGGGATATGACCCCACTGAGGACAGTTGGGTTGCAGAAGCTGATATGGGCAATGCACGCCGTGCTCTCAGGGACTATCTTGTCAAGCAGGGTGTATCTCACGCCACCCAGCTTTGAGGGGGGGACGTGTGAGAGTACGACGGCTTATGCTGGCTTTGCTAGCTTGCCTTTACTTTATTATGCATTATCTAGCATAGCATTATTTTGCTACGCTTGCTTTTGCTTGATTTCCTAGGTTCGTTGCTTTTACTATAGTTATTATAGTTATAGGCACCGAACTAGGTTGCGTACACCGAATTTTAGGCTTTTCGGTTGCCACCGAATTGCCTTCTACCGAATTCGGGAAGGCTCTGTTCGGGACGCTTCGCGACCCTCGGAACCTTTGCGTAACACCTGGTTACTGCCCCTTGTGTCGAGCCTATATATAGCCTCGCCTTGTACCCAGGTGAAACATTCAATTCCATTCTCTTTTCTGAGCTCGATCCTAAGATCTTCACAGGCGGCTGCTGCAGGGGCGGCTGCTCCAGTGGCCAGGGGCGGCTGCTGCAGGGGCGGCTGCTCCAGGGGCAGGGGCGGCTGCTGCAGGGGCGGCTGCTCCTACAACAAGCAAGTAGCAGCAGCTGCAGCAAGTAGCAGCAGTGGCAGCAAGTAGAAGCAGCTGCAACAAGTAGCAGCACCGGCAGAAAGTAGGAGCAGCTGCAGCAAGTAGCAGCAGTGGCAGCAAGTAGAAGCAGCTGCAGCAAGTAGCAGCAGTGGCAGCAAGTAGAAGCAGCTGCAGAGCAGTAGCGCAGGCGTAGTGCAGCGTGCAGGCCTGGCGTGGGCTGTACTGGCCGCGCGCGGGCCTGACGTGGCCTGTACGGGCCGCGCGAATGCCTAACGCGGACTGTACGGGCGCTCGCGGGCCTGACGTGGCCTGTACGGGCTGCGCTAACGCCTAGCACTGACTGTACGGGCCGCGCGCGGGCCTAACGCAGGCTATACGGGCCGCGCGCGGGCGTGGCGCGGGCTGTACGGGCGGCGCGAAGGCCAGACGGGGGCTGTACGGGCTGCTCGCGGGCTACGCGCGACAGGACAGGGCAGGGCCGCGGGGCAGCGAAAATCGATGCACCTAAGGGCGCATTTCGGGCAGAAAAATGTAGAGAATGCGATTCGGGCAGGAACACGGAAGGTTTAACGGTGGGCCCTAAAAATTTTCGTCCTAGGCTAGGAACGTCCTAGCTCTTAATACCATGTGAAAATAGTATGAAGGTATGTTCGAGATTAGGGCAAGGAGCAGGGCCTCAGATTTCAGCGAAAAAAGGCTGATTTGGGTTAAAAAGGCTGAGATTTCAGACTGTTTCTAAGAATCATGGCTGATTTTTCGGTCATTTGTTGGAAAAGAACATGAAAAACTGTGAAATTTATAGTGTAAAATGGCAGAAAATGGCTAATTTGTCTGATTTTCAACATACAAGTTTGTACCGACTCTGATCTTTCAGCCTAGGCCAAAACCAATCTGAGGCCCTGGCAAGGAGGGGGATACAAAGAAGTGTCGAGCAAACTTTTGTACCCTTTAAGGTTAAACCCACTACAGCCTACATAACATTAAACATATAATGTGACAATAGGAAACTGCATATATTTTCACTGGACGAAATGCCCTAACTCTTTGCTCCTTGCTGTTGTGCTACCCTCCTATTGGTTTTCCTTCTTTGATTTTCCATGCCAGGCTGCTCCCACTTCAAGGATATGAGAGCTTTGTGCCAATGACCTTTGACTTGTCTCTTGACTTATCGCTTCCTCGTCCTGACTTGTCTCTTGACAGCACGCACTATTTGTGGGTGGTTACACTCACCATTCTCGACATCTGGTTTACCACCGCTTGCTTAGAAACATAGTGATTGCCATAGAGGCCCTTGCATCATATTCCCTTAAATATATGGCCCCAGGTGTCTCAAAGCGCTCAAGAGATTGGGTTATGGGTGCGTGCGGAATGTTCTATAAAGAATTATACGTATGTTTCATTAGTAAAACATATTACTAAGGCCAGAGTGTTAAATTCAACAGCTAGCAAAGAATACCATCGTTTACAGTGGAATTGTAATTCCTTACTGTACTCGCACTTTAGCGAGTACATCCCGAAGGTGTCGCGACGAACCTGTTCGGCCTAATTCGTCGCACCGAACCACTCCCGAGTCGGCTCCGCACCAATCGCAACCATCACCGAGCCATCTTCGCCCTACCTCTTCGCCTAGCTAGGATTTCCCCTATTTAGTCGTGCCTTTCTCATTGTATCGTCAACCATTCTCATTACCCGATATCTGCGCACTCTGACAAGTTCATTCATAACACCTGGTATCAGAGCTACTTTCCTAGACTACCTCGCTTTTTAGAGTGTATTACCCCTCGGGGGGGGGGGGGGGGGGGGGGGGGGGGGGGGGGGACGTGGATGTCCTGGGGTACAGGAGTTGCGTAGGCCGGCCAAGAGAACGGGTTAGTTGCTCTTCGCGGCCATGGATTTAACGTGCACTCCTCGGTACCGCCGGATCCTTGCCTCGTACGGTCGCGATCGACCATGACCTCCCTCCCCCCGGGCGACGGGCAGCAGTGGCTGTCGCGACGTTTTTGTAAGTAATTTCCGCTGCGATTTCCCGACGATTTCGGAGGTTTATTCGTGTGGCAGCTGGCGTCAGCGGACCTGCGTCGGCATCTGCATGGACGGCCTCGATTTCGTCAGCATGTGTGGCTGTTGACGTCGGCCGTCCTGCGTCAACAGTTGCGCGAAGATTTCGGAATCGTCTGCACGCGGCAAGTGGCGTCGGTGGCTCGCCGTCATCTTGTGCGCAAGATTCTCGGAAGAATCTTCGGCAGCTAGCGACAACGGGCCTGCGTCAGCAAGGGCGACAATTTCGGAGCAACAGTTGAAGAAAAAGTCGGCTGGGGAACTCGCCAGGCGCAAATGGAGTTTTGCGTCCGAAAATGTCGGTGGCGAGGAGAGACGACACAAGACTGCCCGACTTAGGGGGGGTTAGCTGCCGTCCCGCCCGACCTGTTAAGTGCAGCGGCTTTTACTGCATGGCGGGTGCGTCATCGAGTATTTCGGCAAGTGTGAGGATCGAGGATCGAGTTCAGAAATGAGAATGTAAAACTAAATGATCACCTGGGTACAACACAAGGCTATATATAGGCTCGACACAAGGGGCAGTAACCAGGTGTTACGCGAATGTTCCGAGGGTCGCGAAGCGTCCCGAACAGAACCTTCCCGAACTCGGTAGAAAGCAATTCGGTGGCAACCGAATAGCTTGAGTTCGGTACACGTAACCTAGTTCGGTGCCTATAACTATAATAACTATAGTAAAGCAACGAACCTAGGAATCAAGCAATTCATGCATGCATAAAATAATCCTAAGCTAGAAGTAGCGTAAGGAAATAAAAGCAAGCATGAATAACAAGCATAAGCCGTCGTACTCTCACACGTCCCCCCCTCAAAGCTGGGTGGCGTGAGATACACCCTGCTTGACAAGATAATCCTTGAGAGCACGGCGTGCGTTGCCCATATCAGCTTCTGCAACCCAACTGTCCTCAGTGGGGTCATATCCCTTCCAGCGTATCAGGAACTCGAGGGTCTTGCCGCCGCGGCGCCGATGAGTGAGAACGCGCTCGATCTCGCACTCTGGTTCATCGCCGATATGGGAGTTCTGCATCGTGGTGAGACGTCGCTGAGTCTTCTCCCATAGCTGCTGCATGGTGGTGACGAAGTCGTGTGTGGCTTGGACGTGTGCCGATGTGGTTGGCTGCTGTGGTGTGAGTGGTTCCCGTCCGTAACACAGGAAGAAAGGAGTTTTTCCTGTGGCCGCATGCGAGGCGTTGTTGTAAGCGAACTCTAAGGTTGGTAACTGTGTGTCCCAGTGGCTGATGTCGTCTTTGCAAGCTGTGCGCAGTAACTGTTCAACCACCTGATTGAGTCGCTCCGTCTGTCCGTCAGTCTGGGGATGGTATGCTGAAGACATCGCAAGCTTAGTCCCCAACAGTCCCATGAGCTCCTTCCAGAACTTACTCGTGAATTTGGGGTCTCTGTCTGAGATGAGTGTAGCGGGGATGCCATGGATGGTGATGATGCGGTCGAAGAAGAGTCGAGCAGTTGCTTCAGCTGTAGCTGTGGCGTTGGTCGGTATGAAGTGACCCATTTTGGAGAACTTGTCGATGACTACGAGGATGGAATCGTGTCCCCGTGAGGTCGAGGGAAGTCCTGTGATGAAGTCGAGGCTAACGACCTGCCATGGCTGCTCCGGTACGGGTAGAGGCTGAAGTAACCCTGCTTTCTTCTGCTTGCTACTCTTCATCCGCTGGCACGTGTCGCAGGAGGTGACGAACTGCTGCACGTCTGCTGCCATCCGAGGCCAGTAGTAATACTTTGCTATACCCGCTAACGTCTTGTTGCTCCCGAAATGTCCCGCGTATGGTACGTTGTGAAACTCTTCTAGCAGGATCTGCCGTAGCGGGGCGTAATTCGGTACCCAAATCTTTCCTGAACCCTTCCTTACCGCTAAGTCTTTCTCCCACTGTAACAGCTTCTGTTTCTCTGCTGTAGCGATCTCGCCGTCCACGGAGTACCCATGTTGGAATAGACCCTTGAGCAGAGGGTTCATCCCATCGAGCTGGATGCCTGCTACATGACCTGGGCGGCTCAACGCGTCAGCCTTGTTGTGTAGCCCGGGTTTGTAGATGATGTCGTAGTGGAAGTGAGTCTCCAAGAAATCCACCCACCGCACCTGTCGTCGTGAGAGCGTTGGCTGCGACTTCAGGTATTTGAGACTGCAGTGGTCAGTATAAACTGTGGTCTTGGCTCCCTCTAGGTAACACCTCCACGCTTTGAAGGCTACGACTATGGCTAAGGCTTCCTTGTCGTGAATGGGGTAGTTCAGTTCTGCTCCGTGTAGTTTCTTACTGAGGTAGGCGATAGGCTGTAAACCGTTCCCGTGATCCTGCATCAGTACTGCTCCGACTGCCTGGTCACTAGCGTCTGCTTCAACTACGTAGTCCTTCTCGGGGTCTGGTAGGATGAGTACTGGCGCTGTGGTCAGTGCTGTCTGTAGCTGTTCCATGGCTTGCTGATGAGGAGCATCCCATTTGAAGGGCGTATCCTTTTTTAGTAGGTCTGTCAGTGGCGCTGCTATCTTAGCGTACTGCGGCACAAACCTGTTGTAGTAGTTGGCGAAGCCGAGGAGCTGCTGCAACTCCTTCACGTTCTCCGGAACCTTCCACTTTTTAACGGCTTCGATCTTCCGCGGGTCCACGTGTACGCCCTCGGCACTCACCATGTGCCCGAGAAACTGCACCTTCTTCAGGGCGAAGTCGTTATTCGACAGCTTCACGTAGAACTTGTTTTTCCGCAGGATCTCGAACACCTTCCGCAGATGGTCCACGTGTCAGAATATTATGCTCTAGCCTGTAGTGGGGTGCTCTGTAGCGAGTACAACCCTTCTAGGGTTTGCTATTTGTATCCCCATTCTTGCTAGTTCAGTCCTCTTTTGCCTTCATTCTCTCTTGCCTAGCTAGGTCAACCCTAGCTATGGCTCCTCAGTATACCTACTATCACGACATGGTATTAGAGCTTAACGTTCCTGGCCTGTGGGCCCACTTCACTGCTTCCGCTGCTACTGCTACTCCCTGTCCGCCGCGCGCCCCGTGGTGCGCGGCGTCGAAATTAGGGTTTTCAGCCCGCCGTGCGCCCCGAGGCGCGCGGCGGTTTTCTGCCCGCCGTGCGCCCCGAGGCGCGCGGCGGTTCTCTGCCCGCCGTGTGCCCCGAGGCGCGCGACGGGTTCCTGCCCCGTCACTCGGCACGTCGCCCCCGGGAGGCGCTGCGACGGGCGACGGGGACCCGCGCGTCGCCCCCCGTCGCCCGTCGTGGCCTGCACGCGGCCCGTACACCCGGCACGCGGCCCGTACGGGCTGCGCCAGGCCTGCGCGCGGCCCGTACGGGCTGCGCCAGGCCCGCGCGCGGCCCGTACGGGCTGCGCCAGGCCCGCGCGCGGCCCGTACGGGCTGCGCCAGGCCCGCGCGCGGCCCGTACGGGCTGCGCCAGGCACGCGCGCGGCCCGTACGGGCTGCGCCAGGCCCGCGCGCGGCTCGGACCGCCTGCGCGCGGTTCGGGAGGCGGTGCCAGGCCCGTGGGCGGCCCGTTCTTCGCTTCCCCTGTCCTCCCCGCTGTCCCCCGTGCTTCTGAATGTTAGAGGGCCCTACGACAGCAAGGGCCCTCGCGAAATGTTAGACTTGGCAGGTTGACGACCGACGACCTGGTCTACTCGGCACCGTCGCACAGGTTCGATGGCAGTCAAGTGTGACTACGGGTGAATGCGAGCTGCAGTAAGGAATCTGCTGAAGTCGGTGCTGGGAAGTAGAGTCGTGGGAGTCTTTGTGTGCTTCCTTATGAGGCACGCCACTCCCAAGCTGAGTCGGATGGAGTTGCGTGCTCGGAAGGTTTTCGCTGCTGAGTTGGATGGAAGTTTGGCGGGGCGCGTTCGCCAACTCCCACAGCACTTTCGTGTGGGTTGGGTTACTCGCAGCGCCCTCGCTACCTTTTGTGAACGCTTGCTTGCCTTTATATGTTTGTGTTTGCTTGTGTGTTTCATATATTCTATTTTCCTAGTGAAGTCCAATCTCTACTCAAATTCTCACTTAGTCATTTGAGACCAACGCTACCCAAACGCTACCGAATTCCTAGCGCAACATCATTCCCATAAGCAGAATCTCTCTCGCCGTCGTAGTGCTCTCCATAATATTCCTTCACTGAAGGCGCCCCACCCCTCCTTCTGCCCGTTCTCCTGGATTAGGGTTTGGGGTGGGGGGTATGGGGGTGCAGCTTCAGTGTGCCGTTCCCTGCTCCTCCTCCTCCCTCGTCTCCCTCTGCTACAGCTGCCGCTGAGGGGGGTGGTGTGTGGGAGCCTAGGGTTTGGGGTCTAAGGGGGGTACCGTCGGAGTGGAGCTAGGGTTTGAAGCAGGGGGTGTGTGTCGAGGGGTGTGGGACAGTTGGAGGAGGTTGAGCGGAGGCCGCCGTCGTGTCGTCCGCAGCGCCTGTATTCCGGGGTTCGATTAGCCACCGGTAGCTCAGAGAGCCGGTTGCGCCGTCGCCTGTGGGTCCGTTGCTCCTGCCGCGCATATTAGCCGCGGAGCCTGTTACTCCTGTACTCCGGGGCACTCATTCCCGGTAGCCACGTTGTCGCACCAGAGCCGTCTGTTGCCCGTGTGTCTGCAGCTTCAGTCGTCGCCTCCTATCTACTCTCCTCTCGCCAGCCCTCCTCCTCCTCACTTGACCCCTTGTGACTGCCTCTAGCTTTGCTCATAATTGTGAACCTTAAACTATTGCTTCTTGCTTGTGCTCAGAATGAGTGGTGACATCGTGATCCACCCTGAGCTTGTACTGCTTTGTTTCCTCTGCTGATTACACCCCACTTTGGCTATGGGGGTGTGTCAGAATATTATGCTCTAGCCTGTAGTGGGGTGCTCTGTAGCGAGTACAACCCTTCTAGGGTTTGCTATTTGTATCCCCATTCTTGCTAGTTCAGTCCTCTTTTGCCTTCATTCTCTCTTGCCTAGCTAGGTCAACCCTAGCTATGGCTCCTCAGTATACCTACTATCACGACACCACGTGCTCCTTCATGTTCTTGGAGTAGATGAGAATGTCGTCCAGACACACTACTACGCACTCGTCCAGCAGGGGCCGTAGAATATGGTTCATCTCCGCCTGGAACGTTGCTGGTGCGTTGCAGAGTCCGAACGGCATCACCAAGTATTCGTAGGAGCCGTATCTTGTACGGAACGCCGTCTTGTGGATCGAGTTGTCCGCCATCTTGATCTGCCAGTAACCCGACCGTAAGTCCAGCTTCGAGAAGACTGTTGCTCCACGCAGTTGGTCCAGTAAGTCGTCGATGCGCGGTATGGGGTATTTGTTTTTTACTGTCTGTTTGTTCAGTGCGCGGTAGTCGATGCACATCCGTAAACTGCCGTCTGGTTTGGGTGTGAAGAGAACTGGTGCGCCGTAGGGAGAGGTGGATGGTCGGGTCAGATGTCTGTCCAGTAGATACTCGATCTGTTTTTTCATGTCTGTCAGCTCGGTCGGACTCAGTCTGTAAGGTGTACGTGAGACGGGTTTCGCACCTGGTTCCTCCACGATCTCGTGCTCGTGGGTGCGTGCAGGAGGTACGCCTGCAGGTAGGTCGTCGGGCATGATGTCTTTGTACTGCTCCAAGACCTTTTTCACTGCTGCGGGTAGCTCGGAACCCTTTTTCACCTCTTCTGCTGCAGCCATGACCAGTGCTAGGTAACCCGTGTTGCTCTCGTTTACCGTCTGTTCGAACCGTGCCAGTGTCGTTTCAGGTATGTCCCCTGTATCCGTCCAGCTTCGTAGTGCTATCCGCTTCCCGTTGTTGTAGATGCACATCTTGCTGTTGACCCAGTCGATCTCGGGGTTGAACCGCTTCAGGAAATCTCGCCCCAAGATGAAATCTAACCCTTTGATGTTGGTAACAGGTAGCTTCGGCTTCCATCTCAACGCACCTATATGCAGCTGCAAGGTTGCTTCGCCGTGGATGGGGAGCTTCGTACCGTCCACCATGGTTGCTGAAAACTGGGTCTCCTCCGCCTTCTCTCCAATTTTCTCCAATGTTCCGCGGTCGCACACTGAGTGAGATGCACCGCTGTCCACCATTGCCTGGAGGCGTCGCCCATTGCATAACACCTCGAGGAGTAGTGGTTTCTGCTGCGCTGAGTAGCCAAAGAGGGTCTCATTAATAGGATCATAGGGTACATCAAAATGAATACCTTCCCTACTTCCTATACCCGACTCAGCACTTTCCAACTTCACCTGGGGGGTAGGAGGATTTTTCCGAGGCTTGTATAATTTCTCCTGAGCCTGGATGTCTCCTCTAAGCCTTTGCAGCTGTGTAGGCTTCACCTGTGGGCAACGGGGAGCCTTAACACTATGCTGCGGGGAGAGAATATTAACACCACGGAACGCACGACCCTTTTCTACGCTCCGTAATACTTTGCCCAAATTTGCAGGTACCTGAATAATTTCTAAAGGCTTTTTCTTGGCCTCTAACTCTCCCCTGAATTTTTCAAAGGCTTGAAAACCACGAGAAGCAATATTTTTCGTTAGAGTATCTTTATAGGATACTTTTACGAATTCTTACTTTCGCGTGGGTCCGGCTGGAGTTTCCCGGTCGGTGCAGAGTCTTTTTTCGCGGAGCCACCAGTCGCCTCGGCGATTTCCCCTGATGCCGGCCGGTCGTGACGTTTTATATTCGCGCCATCATTTTCTCCTTTTTTCGCCTGCTCTGAAGTCGCCACGTCGTCGCCCTTTTTCGCTTTTCGGATCTTTACGCGATCGCCAGTTCGATCCGCGGCTACTGGCGATTCCCGTTTTTTTACTTCGGGGGTGCTCCACTGTTACCGCCCTGCATGATCGCACGTACTTTCTTCATCTTGTAGCACGACAAAATCTGATGCCCTGCTGCGCCGCAAAATTCGCATTTGGTCGGCTGTTGCTTCACGTCGAATTTGTCGATATCCATCGGTTCGGCGAACGTGGGGGGTGCCGATCGCTCCGTGCCGAATGTACGGTTCGGCGCGAAACGTCGTGTTTCGGGTTGACCTCGGGTCAGCGCGTCGTAACGTTCGGCTGCACGCACGATGTCCCTGTAGCTGTCGTAATTCGCCGCGATCACCTGCCGCCGAATCTCCAATTTTAACCCTTCTGTGTACGCCTGGATTTTTTCGCCTTCGGTCAGGTCGGGGATGCGGGTGAACAGGAGCTCCATCTGCTGCGTGTACTGCGCTACACTACTGTACTGCTTGTGCCGATGAATTTGTTGCCGCACCATG
Organism: Closterium sp. Yama58-4; assembly: GCA_947470075.1. Classification (NCBI taxonomy): domain Eukaryota; kingdom Viridiplantae; phylum Streptophyta; class Zygnematophyceae; order Desmidiales; family Closteriaceae; genus Closterium; species Closterium sp. Yama58-4. The sequence continues at coordinate 133,432 of CANIUD010000020.1, read as the reverse complement.
TAGGTAGTATTAATCGGTTCGAAACGCCCGATTAATTCTGCCCGAAACTGCGTCCACGTTTTCTCCCCGCGGGCCACGTCAGTGTTGTAGATCCACTCGAGTGCTGGTCCGCGTAACAGTGTCGCTGCGAGCCGGATTCGTGTCGCATCGTGTGTCGGGGTCGAACAGCCAATGGCCTCGAAGTAAATTTGGAGGGAGGATTGCCACGAAACGCCGGACGTCGGATCCCTTCGCGCTTGGATCGAACGCTTCCGGGAGCCTCGGTCGTGCTGCTTCGAGGTTCGGCGTCAGTGGTGCCATCGGACCGTGAAATGTCGGTGTCGCCACTGCTGCTGGAGTTGTCGGTGCTGCAGTCGTTGCAGTCGCTGCTGCTGTCGTGGCGAGCGCCGGATGGCTTGTCAGAAAAGCCTCGAGTCGACGAAGCGTCGCCTGCGTCTGCTCCATGTCGGTGCGGAGGCTCGCGACGTCGCTCGTTGTCGCGTAGTTGTCGCCCTGGCCTTCCATGCCTGACATTACGCGTCCGAAAAACCGAATCGAGGAGGAGCGGAAAAACACGGAACCGGTTTTACGTACCCGAAATCGATGTTTAACTGCGTCGCCCCCGCGGTTTTTTTAAGACTGGTTTTTAGCGGTCGAAAGAACTTCGCGTGTAAACGAGCTCTGATTACCAAGTGTGAGGATCGAGGATCGAGTTCAGAAATGAGAATGTAAAACTGATTGATCACCTGGGTACAACACGAGGCTATATATAGGCTCGACACAAGGGGCAGTAACCAGGTGTTACGCGAATGTTCCGAGGGTCGCGAAGCGTCCCAAACAGAACCTTCCCGAACTCGGTAGAAAGCAATTCGGTGGCAACCGAATAGCTTGAGTTCGGTACACGTAACCTAGTTCGGTGCCTATAACTATAATAACTATAGTAAAGCAACGAACCTAGGAATCAAGCAATTCATGCATGCAGAAAATAATCCTAAGCTAGAAGTAGCGTAAGGAAATAAAAGCAAGCATGAATAACAAGCATAAGCCGTCGTACTCTCACAGGAGGAGTGCACATGGACAGACGGGATTTTCGGACCCGCCGACACTTACGGGCTGCAACGAAAAGCGGAGTGGCCATATCGCACTTAGCAGAAGTGGGGCGCAGGCGACGAGGGAAACCGGGGCCGGTAACCTCGGAAAACGACTCGTGCAACGCTGCGTGCCTGGAGTTGTTCAAGCTGGCCGGCAGTTTCGAGAGTGGTTTCTCCTACCAGGGTAGCCGTTTTTGGGGACAGCTGTGAATGACCCACGATTAAACGGCGTTCAACGTACTGCCCCGACATTTACGGAGGAATCGGTACAGGCCGCCGGGACACACGGGAAGAAACTGCCCGACGGCTAAGCGGGGGTCGAGAAACGGCGTGAAGGGCAGGGTAAAAGCCGGTGTGAACGACCTGTGACCTTCCGTCGCCCGAACCTCACCATCCCCACCAAGGTGTAGTTCTGACTCATGCAGTCAACTTCTTTGGCCGAATAACGGGGGTGAACACGTGGCCTACCCTGCGCTGGTTAAAAGCACCTGGGTTGTGCCCGTTTCGACAGCTGTACAGAAAATACCAAAAAAAAGGAGAGTGGCGGCACTGTTCTACTCCGACAAAAGCGGGCTGGGTGAAACAGCACGCGAAAAAATCGGGGCGCCGCAGGACAACACTGGTGCAGTTCGCAGGTTTCCTCTGACCCGAGCGTCTACACGAGGTAACGGCGCAGCGGCGAAGCGGGACCGGACCGGAAGCTGTGGAATTTTAGTGGCGCGACGGGCACGGTGGGCTGCGAAGCGGTTGGGACTGATTTCCTTTTAACTAAGGCAACCCCGACTCCGATAGTCTTTTCTTCTCCACCGTGGCTGGGTTTTGCGCGGGCAACACAGACCATACCCCATCCGACAAAAGCGGACGTTGGGTGAACGGCGGGAAGCAGAATTGTCGGGGGGTGAAACGACAAAAAGATAATGAAGCTGCGGGTATTTCTTCGCTTCTTGGAGTGCGGTTGAGTCGTTGGGGGACTTCGCCTGAAGGGCACTTTTCGAAGTTGCCTGGCAAGAAACACAGCGGCAAGGATTCCTAGGACCCTTGGTGTTTAAACGCACACCTCGGGAAATTCTTAAAAAAAGGGGAGCGTGGGAGCAGTCGTAGCTTCGAGAACATAACGGCCGGCGACAAGCGATTTGTGAAACATCTGCAAAGCGCCGGTGCGGGAACGTGGTTTTTTGTTAAGCGATATCGGCGGGAGCAGTTTTCGACTTCGGAGTCAACGGCGTTGATGCCTCTAGGTTCCGTGAAATTCGGTCTCGGAAGACCCAGGGCAGTCCCCGGTTCTCGATTGAACCCACATGCTGGGGTCGGGTAAACCGACGGAAACTGATGGTGACCGAGTGGGCGGCTATAGCACGTCCGAGATTTTCAAAGGCGAACTGCACCTGCAACTGCGGATATTCAGGGCTGGTTTTGAACGACATTTTCGGAGTTTTAACGCGGGACTTGACAGGTTTTACGGCGAGGAAGCGCCGATAATTTCGTGGGATTCCTACGGCTTTTGGTTAAAAAGCGCGCAACATTTACGTGGAGCAACAACGCGAAAACTACGCGGATTTTCTCAGGGGTACGAAGGACTTACGACGAACTGAAGAAGGCGGCAGCAACAGTGGAAGGGGGGAGAGACAGCTGCAATTTTTTCATCTCTGCCCAGGACCCCTCGGCACATGGCGACAAATTCCTCGGCGAGTCTGGACAAAGCTGCCGATGGTGCTGACATCATCTGACACTGGATCGACGTTCGACAACGTTTTTGGAGTGACATTCGATTTTGGTTACAACTGCAACGACCATCGCCAACTTCCGTCTTCAACTTCGCGTGTCAGATTATGTTGTTTGTCTAGCCTGCAGTGGGGTGCTCAATAGTGAGTACAATGTCAAACATTATATATGTTGTGTTTGTTTAGGCTACAGTGGGTTAGCCTATAGGGGGTACACAATTCTAAGGTTTGGTACTTGTACTGCTTTCACTCATAGTTCAATCATTCCAGTCTCTTCTTTCTGACATGGTATCAGAGCAGGTCCTTCGCTAGGACCGTTCTTAGGGCCCACCACTGAATACCTACCTACCTATCTACTGTCGGAGTGCTGCGTTAGCGCCTCCCCCTCAGCGCCCTCGTGCGCCCTCGTTTACGGCCCCCCCTAAGGCCCCGTCGACCCCGCGCGCCGCCCCTTAGCGATTCGCGCGCCGCCCCTTAGTGGCCCCGTCGAACCCGCGCGCGCCCCGATTTCGGCCCCGTTTGGCCCCGTCGACCCGCGCGCGTCCCCCCTTAGAGGCCCCGCTGGCCCCGTCGACCCGCGCGCGCCCCGTTTACGGCCCCGTCGGTCCCGCACGCGCCCCGCTTACGGCCCCGTCGACCCCGCGCGCACCCCGTTTAGCGGCCCCGCGGCCCCGTCGAGCCCCGCCTAGAGGCCCCGCGGCCCCGTCGCGTCCCGCCTAGAGGCCCCGCGGCCCCGTCGCGTCCCGCTTAGAGGCCCCGCGGCCCCGTCGCGCCCCACCTCACGGCCCCGCGACCCCGTTGCGCCCCGCTTAGCGGCCCCGCGGCCCCGTCGAGCCCCGCTTAGAGGCCCCCCGCGGCCCCGTACCGCATCGGACTCGACATGACGGTTGCTAGGGTCTTTTCGTCTCTTCTTGCGCCTCGACTTCGTACTCGGTAGAGTCGGCTCCTGCAGCGTAAAGGAATGCATTCTCATTAAATTTCATATCATAACACTCCCCTTCATTCCTGGATGCGCTGAAGGTTGACTCGCTTGACCACTCTGGTGAGGTCGGAGCAGTGTTTGTACTGCTGACGTGGCAGTCGCTTCGTGAGAAAGTCGGCGGCCATCTCAGTGGTGGGGCAGTACGCGAGGTCAACCTTGCACTGGTCAATTTCATCTCTGACGAAAAGTTATCGTAGCGCAATGTGCTTCGTGCGGTTCACGAACCTTGGCTTGTTCGCAATTTTGATGGCTCTCTGGTTTTCGCAGTGAAGGTGAAAGGTGCATGAAGTTGGAATTTTCTCCTCCTGCAGTAGCTCCTGCAGGTAAATTCCTTCGTGAACTGCGGCTGTCGCGGCGATGTGCTCTACTTCAGCCGATGACAGGGCAACCAGCTCCTGGTTCTGCGAATTCCAAGAGATCATACTCGTTGGCTCCAGGCAGAAGGCGAAACCAGTTCGTGACTGTCGATTTGCAGGGTCAGTAGCATGATCTGCGTCTACGCAGCCAGTGAGGTTCAAGGAGGTTGTCGTCAGCGTGGAGTAGGAGAGCCCGACGTCAGGTGTTGAAATGAAGTACTGTAGGGCGCGCTCCAGGTCCAGCTGGTTCTCAGCTACTGGCTTGCGAGAATACTGTGCCAGTTGGCTGACAATGTATGAAAGGCCGGTTCGGCCGGTGACAGAGGCGAACAGCAGGGACCCCAATTTCTGCTGGTACAGTTGGAGTCCTGCGGGTGACAGAGGTTTGTTTTCCGATTTGTAGTTGGCGCTGGGAGTGCGGTAAGGAGTTGAGAGTGTTGTGGGTGAGATTTTTAAGCGCTCTCCCAACTTTTCTGCGTACCTGGAGGGTGACAGGTGAATTGCTTCTGGCCCGTAGGTGATTTTTAGTTCCAAAAACGGCGTGACTTTGTGGTTGATGGTGATGTCAACGCGCAGGTTCTCCTCAAACTGATTAAGAAGCTTGTTGCAGGTGCCAGTGTACAGCAGGTCGTCGACATAGACTGTCAGGAGGTTATAATCACCGTTGAAGTGGAGGCGGTACATTCCCGGGTCGTGCGGCAGCTGTCTGAAGCCGATCTCTAGGATTAATTTGTGCAGATGCTGCTGCCATGGACGTGGCACCTGTTTTATCCCGTAGAGAGGGATCGCTCAGGGTTGATTGCATGTAGTATTGCAACGGAAGTATTGAACTCCGGTCAGAGTAAATGTAAATGATAATAATAGCATGCATACATTGAGTATATATAGGAAATGCAAAGGAATGTGAAACGACCTAGGCTACCCATATACTTCAAGGGGTACATTCCCTTATTGCAGAGAAATTTAAACCATGCGGCACAGGAACCAGTTTCAAACCTGTTCCCGCTCTTTTCAGTTCAAATGTTTTCGCCTGCATTAGTCTTGGTCAGACGGTTGCTGGTGTCGCTTCGACTCTTCTAACGCCTTGACTTCGTACTCGCTAGAGTCGGCTCTTGCAGCATACAAGAATGCCTTCTCATAAAGCTTTATATCGTAACACCGCGCAACACGGTTTTGAATTTCGCTGCAATATGGGAATGTACCCCTTATAGTACGTGGCTAGCCTAGGTCGTTTCACATTTCTTCGTATTTCCTTCATGAACTCAATGCATTCATGCTATTATCATCTCAGTCATTTACATTCACTCTGACCTGAGTTCAATACTTCCGCTGCAATACTTCCTGCGATCAACCCTGAAGCGATCCTTCGCTAAGTCTTACATGGGATTGTAACAAGGTTCATGTTGTTTCTATTGTAATCAACCAGTTAACTCTTTCTTTCTATTACTAGACACCAAGTCCGTTACTGCATACCAATTTTGGCATCAGTATTCGGTTTCCAACAACTCAATATTCAGTTTACAAGCATCCGGTTTGCAAATCTGCGCCCAGGCTCTCCCATAATCGCTTATTCTCCGCAGCTTTGACCACATTCCCGCCACTACACCCGTCGCAACCCGACCACACGGCTCGGCCAGTAACCTGCAATCCGGGCCTCCGCTTCGGCATTTCTCGACCTCAGTCACAAGCACGTCGCGCACCACCCACAGTTCGTTACCGTTACCACCGTGGGACTTCGCTATATAGCTCTCGCTCACGCCTTTGCTCAATGTACTATTTGCTTCGATAGTGCAATTCCCGCTCGCTGTTACGATTACAATTGAGTGAGCGAGCGAGAATTGCACTACCGAAGCAAAAACAATAAAATGAGCGAAGGAATGAGCGGGAACTAAATAGCGAAGGCCACAATGGTAACAGTAACAAACTGTGGGTGTTGCGCTACGGGCCAATGATTGAGGCTTGGAAGTGTCGAAGCGGAGGCTCGAAGCGCGGGTTACCAGCCGAGCCGTGAGGTTGGGATGCGACAGGCGAGGTGGCAGGAAATGGTCAAGGCGAATGTCGCGAGTGGTAACGGTGGCGTGTGGCGAGTACAGTGATGTACGCGCTAAGCAGGGATGCGGCATAAGGAAATAGCAGTTTCCTTCTCCCCCCCCCCCCCCCCCCCCCCCAAAAAAAAGGCCCTCTATACGAGAGTACGTGTACATCCCGGAAATTGCGGCTGCACAGATAGTCAGTGAGGATGGGGTGGTTTTCAATCATGTCCAGGCGAACCCAGTTGTCTTCGGTCAGGGTGCGATCTTTCCAACGAATCAGGAACTCGATTCTGCGAGCTCCACGTGGGTCACAAACTCGGAGGCTCATAATTTTCTCAGGTGTGATGATTGGTTCGCTCGGTGCTCGTGTCATGCTGGCTGGGCGGTGGCGAGGGAGTTGGCATGTGGATGGTACGTAGGGGCGGAGTAAGCTGACGTGGAATGACGGGCTAACGTACCAGTTAGCGGTGAGGAGGAGGTGGGTGGTGACGGGTGTGATCATGTGGCTGATGCAAGATGGCCTGTAATATTGCAGGCGGAGTTTTAGGGTGATGGGCAGGCGGAGGTTTTGAGTGTCGAGTAATACTAGGTCGCCAGGCTGGTAAGTGACGGGGTCGCGGTGGCGGTCGGCGTTGCGTTTAGCGATTACGTTTGATTTTTTTATTGCATCAGCTGCCCGGGTCCGTGCTCCCCGTAGAATCTCGGTGAACTGCAGGGCACGTAGTACAGGATTGTTGGGATTCGGAGTCATGAGTACAGTGGGGTCTTGTCCGTAGTTCAGGTAAAACGTTGACTGTTAGGTCGTGGCAGATGGCATGTTGTTGTATGCGAATTTGATGGTTGGTAGTTGCTGTTCACACGTGCCTGCACGTGGCTCGGATGAGTTGCTCCATGGTCTGATTTGTCCGTTCCGTCTGTCCGTCGGTCTCGGGGTGGTTGGAAGAACTAAACTATAGTCGTGTGCCGAACTGCTACCACAGGTTCTGCCAAAAGTTAGTAAACTTTGTACCTTTGTCGCTAATGATCGCTGCTGGTATCACAAGTAATCGAACGGCGGTGGCGATGAAGATCCGAGCTGTTTCTTCAGCTGAGATGGATTTCTTGCATGCTGCGAAATGCGCCATTTTCGTGAGTCGATCGATGACGACCAGGATCGCGCCGTTCCCACTTGCCCCAGCCGGTAACCCCGTGACGAAGTCCGTTGTCACCTGCTGCCAAGCACGCTCTAGGGTGGTATCGGCTGCAACTGTCCTGCCGGCCACTTCCATGATGACTTCATTATTTGGCAGGTGGGACACGATGGCACGTGTGGTTGCACATCGGTCAACATCTCTGGCTAGTAGTAGTACCGACGCAGCTGCTGCCGTATCTTTTCTACCCCGAAATGACTTGAGGTAACCCCGTCATGTGCCTCCTGTACTAACAGCTCACGTAACAAAGTGTACCCTAGCACCCAGATGCGATTGGTGCCGACTTTTACGCAATAGATCCCTTTTGCTGCTGCGAACTACTGCGAATTTCCACCTGTGAAGAATGGGTCTGTTTGATATCCGTGGGTAAATAGGCCTGTCAGCAGTGGGCTGGTCTGGGCGTGTAGTACTGTGTGGATTTGGGCAGTGGGGCGGGTCAGTGCGTCAGCGATGTTCGATGCGTGTAATGAAAATTCGACTCGAGGAAGTCGAGCCAGCGGACCTGTCGTGGGTTGAGGTGGGGCTGTGCGGGGAGATACTCTTATGGTTTGTGGACTGTCCGTACTGTCACGTCTGCGCCGGTCAAGTAACTGCACCAGACTTTGAAGGCATGCACGATCGCGAGCATTTCGCGGTCGTGTATCGGGTACTTCTTTTCGGGCGGACGCAGTTTTTGTGACTCATAAGTGATGGGTTGTTGGCCGTTGCCGAAGCCCTGTAACAGTACAACTCTGATGGCGATATTGCTTGCGTCCGTAACGACTTCGAAAGGGCGGTGGGGCCGGTAATGCGCAGGACGGGCGGTGTACGGAGAACATATTTCAGGGCAGAGAAGGCAGCATGTTTTTTCTCCCCCCACGTAAACTCTACCCCCTTCCGCAGTAGGTCAGTCAGTGGGGCAGTCAAATGAGCCATGTCGGGGACGAACCGGCGGACGTCAGGACGCCACGCTTTTACTGTGCCCAGCTTCTTCGGGCCAATTTCGACCCCAGCCTCCGAAATCATATGCCCCTGAAACTCTAACCGGTCATGGGAAAACTCATACTTCAATCCCTTGGTTAGTAGGCGGTTTGCGTCTAGAATTTCAAATATTGCTTCTAAGTCTGTTAAGTGCTGCTGCTTATCCCGGTTGTAGACGAGGATGTCGTCGAGGTAAACTATTACGCACTTATCTAACGGGGGTCTAAATGCCTCGTTCATGGTCATCTTAAATGTCGCGGTTGCGTTAGTCAGTACGAAGGGAATGACGGTGTACTCGAAGGATCCGTATCTAGTACGGAGAGCTGTCTAGGCGAAGTCTGACGGTTCGACTATAATCTGATGGTAACCCCCCCGTAGGTCTATCTTCGAAAACACTCGGGCTGTTCGCAGTTAATCTGTCAGTTCGTTAGCGCGGGGAATCGGGTATCGCGACTTGATGGTAACTTGGTTCAGTGCTTGGTAGTCAATGCACATGCGAAAACCTCCATCGTTTTCCGATGTAAAAAGTATTGGTGCGGCGAACGGTGACGAGCTCGGTCGGATGAACTGCTTCTCTAGTCTAATTGCTCGGTCCGATAGTCTAATTGCTTCCTTAGTTCGACGAGCTTTGGCTCTGTTAGTCTGAAATCTCGCTGTACAGTTGGTTGTGCCTCCGGTTTTAACTCTATTTTGTGGTCATGTGCGCGCTGAGGTGGCAGTCCCTTCGGTAAGTCATCCGCGAAAATCCCCAGGTTCAATTCTGCGGAGATAACTCTATCAACGGGAGCTAGACTACGGGCTAGGCACTGTTGTGTGATGCAACCATATGCATTCACGTCTGTCTGCCTCCCATCATGTGTTCGTGTGTTGCATGCGTGGCGTGAGCGTGTGCAAGAATTTGTGCTTTGCGCGGTTTGGATTTAATGAGTGTATGTGAATGATATTTGACTTGATCAGAATCTGAAGTGACTGCTCTGCTCAAGAGCTATCTGACGAATAAGCCAAGAATCGTCGTGATCGGAGCACAATCAAGAAAGTTACGAACGGTTGAAGTTCGTATGCTCTTGAAATTCGGTTGTGGCGACTATGGGAAGTTGTGGGAATGACTGGGTACAGACTTTTGGGGTTGGGAAATTCGAACCCATCACTGTAGATGCTGCCAAGTGGTTGGGAGAAGCCAAACCAGGTTGGCAAGTGTGGCCAAGTGGGTTGAGGTGGATGGCATGAGTTGGGAAAGTGACAAATGTGAAAGTGGGGTTGCCTATGGAGAGGGGAATTGTGTGGCATGGGGTTTCCTTGGTTGGGGACTCCCTTGGGACCTTCCCTCTCGTCCTCCTCATCCCCTCCTACCTGGTTTAGTTCTACTCTAACTCTTGTGTGTGCAACTTGTGGAACTTGTGAGATTACTATTGTGATTGAGTTTATCTTGTGGCAGCATACCCCCTAGTGCGCCGAAATTGATAACTCGAGATATACTCCATCATTTGACACGATTCAAATTGGGAATGATAGCCACGGTCAAGGGCTATAACATACTTGATTTTGATACAATTCTAACAGTGCACTTTTCGTCGACAACGTTTCTTGTGAAGTCGACATTTCTGTCCAGAATTTGAAGCCAACGATTTTGTGTTATTTCGGCCCATAAACATCATAGACTCCGTCCTAAGTTTTTTTACAAGTGGTATCAGAGCTGATTGAGGACTTTGTGGGGAGTCTACTGAAGTGTGAAGACCCTCTTAGACCCACCATGGCCTGTGGGCGTGCCTAAGTGGAGTTCTGGAGGTTGGGAGTGACTTCCGCTAAGGGGAAACTCTGCCGAAATTTCGTTGGCGCCGACACTTGTGGAAATTGTGTGGGACATCAGTGTGGACAGAAAAGGGGGGAGCTGAAACCTCTGATTGGGAGCAGAGGAGATGAGTGGAGAAGTTGCTGAAAAGAATGTCAGAACTAGCAGTAGAAAGTAAGAATAGAGAAAGGAGGGGGTTTCACTAGCTGCAGTTGGGATACATATAGCAAACCCTAACTGGGTTGTACCCGCTATAGAGCACCCCACTACAGGCTAGATAATAACATTCTGACACACCCCCATAGCCAAAGTGGGGTGTAATCAGCACAATGAGCAGGCATAGCAGGAGTTCACAATAATAAGCAAAGCTAGAGGTAATCACAGCGGGCAAGTGAGGAGGAGGAGGAACTGTGGAAGGAGAGAAGATGGGAGGCAACGACTGAAGCTGCAGAGGCACGGGCACAGGAGCGGCTGACTCAGTGGCTACCGAAGCAAGGGCGACGGACTACTGGAGTGACTGGCTCCGCGGCTAAGACGAGCGGCAGGAGCAACGGACCCACTGGCGACTGGTGCAACAGGCTCACTGGCTACCGAAGCAAGGGCGACGGACTACAGGCGCTGCAGGCGACACGACAGCTACCTCCACACAACCTCCTCCAACTGACCCACACCCTTGACACACACCCCCTGCTGAACCCCTAGCTCCACTCCCACATCACCCCCCTAGCTCCACTTCGACGGCTCCAACACATCCACCCCCCTCAGCGGCAGCTGCAGCAGTGGGAGACAGAGGAGGAGGAGGAGCAGGGGACGGCTCACACACACGGCACCCCCATACCCTCCACCCCCAAACCCTAATTCAGGAGCACGGGCAGCAGCAGGGGTGGGGCGCCGGTAGAAGCGCGACGCACGGCGTGCGGCTCAGGGGCAGAGGAGACCGGGCGCCCGCGGGCCAGGCGCAGCCCGTACGAACCGCGCGCGGGCGGCCCGAGTCGCGGGCGGGCCAGGCGCAGCCCGTACGGGCCGCGCGCGGGCCTGGCGCAGGCCGTACGGGCCGCGCGCGTGCCTGGCGCAGCCCGTACGAGCAGCGCGCGGGCTGTACGGGCCGCGCTTGTGCAGGACAGGCCGCGCGCGGGCCTGGCGCAGCCTGTACGGGCCGCGCTCGTGCAGTACGGGCCGCGCACGGGCGACGGGGGCGACGCGCGGGTCCCCGGGGGCGCTTCGGCGGGCGACGGGGGGAGAAAACCGCCGCGCGCCTCGGGGCGCACGGCGGGCAGAGAACCGCCGCGCGCCTCGGGGCGCACGGCGGGCAGAAAACAGCAGCGCGCCTCGAGCGCGCGGCGGGATGAGAAACCCTAGAAAAAAAAATCGTCGCGGCAGGAAGTAGTCGTCGTGCGCCCGAGGCACACGACAGGAAGTAAAGCAGCGGAAGCATTAGGTGGTGGGCCCACCCACAGGATCGACCCAAGGGGGTCGACCTGCTCTGATAGCATGTCAGAACTAGCAGTAGAAAGTAAGAATGAAGAAAGGAGGGGGTTTCACTAGCTGCAGTTGGATACATATAGCAAACCCTAACTGGGTTGTACCCGCTATAGAGCACCCCACTACAGGCTAGATAATAACATTCTGACAAAGAAGAGTGAACCGCCACCGTCCAAGATCGAGGCTTTGGACGGCTCCAACTATGAGGAATGGAGCGGGCGGATGCGGAGCGCTTTCAAGCGCTACAAGCTGCTGAAACTTGCGATGGGAGAGGAGAAGATACCCGAGGAAGGAGATGCTCGGGATCGATGGATTGAGCGGAGCGCGGTGCTGTACGACCTGATTCTACAGTCCGTGAACAATGACATGTTTCAACATATCAAGGATTTGGTGGAGCTGGACGACTCGCGGCCGAAGGCGTGGAAATTGCTACGCGACGTGGTTCAGCCCAACACGCTGCCGATGGTGATTGTGTTGGAGAAGGAGCTGGCTGCCCTTGCCATGAAGCCGGGAGACGACGTGAAGCCGGTCCTTGACAAGATCAAGGACACTTACGCGAGGATGGCAGCGGCGGGCAGCAAGGTTTCGGAGATGCAGCAGTGCACCAAGATCATCTCGGTGCTCGACAACTCGTGGGACAACCTCATCCCCACCCTCAACGTTCAGCAGGACAAGTGGACGCCTGAGTGGCTACGGCAGCAGATCCTGCAGGAGGACTTTCGCAGGCGCCACACGGGAGGTGGTGCTGCCAACAAGACTGCTGAGGGGTATGGAGCTGCAGGAGGCAGCAGAGGAAGAGGGGGTGGGAGAGGCCGAGGCCGTGGGAGAGGCTTTGGCAGAGGTAGAGGTCGAGGTGACTACAACGAGGGGCATGGGAGCTCTGGTGGCAGGGGGAGCACCCGAATGGAGGGTGCGTGCTGGTATTGCAAGAAGGCTGGACACCCGTGGTTCAAGTGTTTCAGCCGGCCTGAGGGATGGGCACCTCCAGGCATGAAGCTGCCAAGTGGTGAACGCGCACGAGGTGGTGCTGTGCAAGGTTCAGGTGCACAAGGTGATGGTGCACAAGGTAATGCTGATCCTGGACTGTTCCTCATGGTTGAGGAAGTGAAAGGGAGTGAGGATGATGTGGGTTCAGTTGGGAAGGTTGTGATGCACCCCCTCACTCACTGGGTGATAGATTCAGGTTGCACGAGTCACATGACTCCGCGGGCAGATTTGCTTGATGAGGTGAAACCCCCTGGGAAGATCAAGTTTGTGGCTGCTGCTTCAGGTGCTTTGCTCCCTGTGATTGGTGTTGGGAATGCCAAGGTGATGGGAGCCAATGGGGGACTTGTGGGGCTTGGGAATGTCCTGCTGGTTGAAGGTTTATCTGCTAACCTCCTCTCTGTGCGCCGGCTGCAGAAAAGCAAGGCCAAAGTTACGTTCGGCCCAACCAGCTGCCGTGCGAAGCTTGGGAAGTTGCTGCTGTGGGACTTGGATGAGAAAAGCAGCTGCATCAAGGCCCTGTGGCAGCTGCCCATCATCTTTTGGAATGGGAAACCACCAGCAACGGCAAAGGCAGCGGCAGCGGCTAAGGCAACTGCGGGAGGAGAGGAGACTGCACCAACTGCTGGGGCCCTGGATGCAGTCAAGAAGGTGCAGCAGCCACAGCAATCACATGGTGAGGTGCTTGCTGGTGTGGATGCAACGGCTGCATGGGCAAAGGCTTCATCTGGGAGTGGTGAGGCCGATTGGGAGACGTGGCACGAGAGGCTCTGCCACATCAACACTCCTATTCTGCAAAAGTTGGTGAAGGATGGGAGCTTGAAGGGATTGGAGGTGAAGGGGGCAGCAAAGGAGGTTGGGAGCTGCCCTACATGCCTTGAGACGAAATTCACGAAGTTTCCCTTCAGCAGCAGCACGGGACCAGCCAAGGCACCACTTGCGCTTGTGCACATGGACGTGGTGGGCCCCACGAGGGCCCCTTCTCTCTCGGGCAGCCGCTACTTCTTGACCATTGTGGACGACCACACACGTGCGGTGTGGGTCTACCCTCTCAAGGCGAAGGGGGAGGTGGCAGCGGCTGTACTTAAGGAGTGGATGCCGAGAGCTCAAAGGGAGAGCGGACACAAGGTGAAGGTGATTCGCACAGACAATGGGGGAGAGTTCATTGGCGCTGATTTTGAGGCGGTGCTGAAGAAGAAGGGCATTCAGCATCAGCTCACAGTGCCCTACAACCCGCAACAGAACAGGGTGGCTGAGCGGTTCAACCGGACCCTGCAGGAAGGTGCTCGCACTCTCCTTGGGCGTTTAGGGCTGCCGGATCCGTTTTGGGTGACTGCACTGCGGCAGATGGTTGTTGTGAAGTGGAAGATTCTGGAAGATGGGGTGTGCACTTGGGACTTGCAAAGGATCACAAGGGCTGGTTGATTTGGGACTTGACCAGCCAGCAGCTGACTGTGTCAAGGGATGTGAAGTTCCTTGAGTCCTTGTACTACAAGGAATGGAAGCAGCAGCAGCAGAAGCTTCCTACGACACCGCTGATCATTGAGGCCGATGAGGTGCAGCGGCCTTCAAGGCAGGTGGAAGTCTCCGTGTCGGGGGAGGAGATCTCTGGGGTGACTGAGGATGGGGGAGAACCTGAGGTGGAGGAGCAGCAGCAGCAGCAGCTGCAGCAGCAGCAGCAGCAGCAGCAACGTGCGGCTGACCGTCCTAGGAGGGATGTGCGCCCTCCCAACCGGCTGACCTATCCGAGCTTTGGGAAGCCAAAGGTGGTGCGGGCTGGGAGTGTGGCTGAGCAGTGTGATGAGGAGGAGATAGCGCACTGCTACTGGGCAGCCGTCCCTGAGCCCAAGACGCTTACCGAGGCCTTGAGTGGGCCCGATGCTGAGAAGTGGAAGCAGAGTGTGAAGGAGGAGTATGACTCTCTGCTGGAGAACGACACGTGGGAGCTGTGTGAGCTGCCACCTGGGAAGAAGGCCATTTCTTCCAAGCTGATCTTCAGGCACAAGTACGGACCTGATGGGGAGCTGACCCGGTACAAGTCAAGGCTTGTGGCTAAGGGGTTCCAGCAGACGAAGGGGAAGGATTTTGACGACATCTTTGCTCCTGTGGGGAAAGGGACTACACTGAGATCAATGCTGGCAATGGCTGCAAACCGTGGATGGAAGATCAAGCAGATGGACATCATTACTGCTTTCCTGAATGGGATCATCCTGGAGGAGCTCTACATGCTGCAGCCTGAGGGGCTACATGATGGGAGCGGCAGGGTGTGCAGGCTGAAGAAGGCCATCTATGGCCTGAAGCAGGCTCCTCGTGCATGGTACCACAAGCTGGAGGAGACACTGCTGGCTGGGGGTTTCAAGAAGAGTGAGTGCGACCACAGCCTGTTCCTGCTGCAGGAGAAGGAGCAGTTTCTCCTGCTCCTGGTGTATGTGGACGACATCCTGCTTTTCTCCGAGTCGTCTGCAATGATTGAGCGTGTGGAGGAGATGCTGGAGATGCAGTTCAAGTGTTTGAAGATGGGAGATGTGAAGTACTACCTGGGGATGCATGTGGAGAGAGACCTCGACAAGGGAGTGTTGAGGTTGCACCAGAGGAAGTACTGTGAGGGGCTGGCCGAGAAGTATGGGCTGCAAGATGGAGGAAAGCCAGCCACCCCACTGCCTTCGGGGTTCACTGTGGAGCCCTGTGCTGATGAGGAGGTGGTGGGAGAGAGTGACAGGAAGCTGTTTCATTCCATGGTTGGGGCACTCAACTATGCGGCTAACCACACGCGGCCTGACATTGCGTTTGCTACATCCAGGCTTGCAAGTGTGGTTTCACGCCCCAGTCATGAGCAGCTGGAAGCGGCCAAGAGGTTGGTCCGCTATGTGAGTGCTACAGCATCAGTGGGCTTGGAGTACAGTGCCGTGAGGCAAAGGCAGCAGCGGGGTGCTGCTGATTTGGGCAAGGGGGAGATGCGCTTGACTTGCTACACAAACGCTAGCTTCAACTCTGTGAAGGCGGATGGCACCAGCATTGGAGGCTATGTGTGCCTGTTTGGAGGTGGTGCAGTGAGCTGGCGCAGCAAGAAGCAGAATGAGGTGGGGCTGTCCTCGTGTGAGACCGAGTACATGGCCCTTCATCATGGGGCAAAGGAGGTGGTGTGGCTGAGGCGTTTGCTGGAGGAGATCGGAGTGTGCCAGAAGGAGCCGACTGTGATTTTCTGTGACAATGAGTCGACTGTGAAGCTTGCGAAGAATGCCTGTCTTCATGGCTTCACAAAGCACATCAGGCTGGCATTGGACGAGGAGGCTCCTGGATAAGGAGGTGCGACTGGAGCTTGTGAAAACCCAGCAACAGGGTTGAAGCTTGGCGGAACCTGAGCATTGGAAGGGGATGAAGCTTGCTGGAATGAGTGTGCATTGAGGGTGCATGCTTGAGTTATGGCATGTGGATGATGGTTGGCAGCCAGAGGGGGAGTTTGTTGTGTGATGCAACCATATGCATTCACGTCTGTCTGCCTCCCATCATGTGTTCGTGTGTTGCATGCGTGGCGTGAGCGTGTGCAAGAATTTGTGCTTTGCGCGGTTTGGATTTTATGAGTATGTGTGAATGATATTTGACTTGAGCAGATATCTGAAGTGACTGCTCTGCTCAAGAGCTTTCTGACGAACCAAGAATCGTCGCGATCGGAGCACGATCAAGAAAGTTACGAACGTTGGAGTTCGTATGCTTTTCTTGTTCGGTTGTGGCGACTTTGGGAAGTTGTGGGAGTGACTCAATATGGGGTACAGACTTTTGGGGTTGGGAAATTCGAACCCATCACTGTAGATGCTGCCAAGTGGTTGGGAGAAGCCAAACCAGGTTGGCAAGTGTGGCCAAGTGGGTTGAGGTGGATGGCATGAGTTGGGAAAGTGACAAATGTGAAAGTGGGGTTGCCTATGGAGAGGGAAATTGTGTGGCATGGGGTTTCCTTGGTTGGGGACTCCCTTGGGACCTTCCCTCTCGTCCTCCTCATCCCCTCCTACCTGGTTTAGTTCTACTCTAACTCTTGTGTGTGCAACTTGTGGAACTTGTGAGATTACTATTGTGATTGAGTTATGTTTGTGGTAGCATACCCCCTAGTGCGCCGAAATTGATAACTCGAGATCTGCTCCATCATTTGACACGATTCAAATTGGGAATGATAGCCACGATCAAGGGCTATAACATACACGAGTTTGAGACAATTCTAATAGTGCACTTTTCGTCGACAACGTTTCTTGTGAAGTCGACGATTCTGTCCAGAATTTGAAGCCAACGATTTTGTGTTATGCAGTACTGCTCGAAGAATAGCCCGTCGGCATGCACAAAACGCACAGCACGCCGGTCACCGCACTAGCCATGCAATAGGCCATGGCACCTACTGCTGCACGTCGTTGTTGCCATCGCCCACGTCGGCCAGCCGCACTTGGCCGATTGCGACGGAGCACCGGTTGAAGGCCGGATAATGCAGCGCCTTTGTCAGGAAGTCAGCTGGCTGCTCAGTGGTCGGGATGTACTGCAGCGAGAACATGTGCTGCAGCCAGGCCTGTCGCCACTCCATGTGCTTGAGGTTGCCCGTCAACCCCATGCCCTCGGCGACTGTGATGGCCGACTTGTTGTCCACCCGGAGGACTGTCGGCTTCCAGGCATCCAGTTGCCGGAATTCCGCAAGGAGGAAGCGAAGGCGGCGTCCCTCCTTGCCGGCTTCGACGGCCGCGACGTACTCCGACTCGGTCGACGACAGCGTCGCGCACTTGATGCGCTGACTCGACCAGGAGACCGCGGCCCCTCCGTAGATGAACACGTAGCCGCCCGTGCTCATCCGGTTCTGCTTGTCACCGGCGTCGTCGGCGTTCACGTAGGCGACCAACACCAGTGACTCCGGACCACCGCCGAACTCCAGGGCGGTGTCGCGCGTGTTGGCGAGGTAGGCGAGGCAGCGGTCGACCTCGCGCCAGTGCTGGTCGCTCCTCACCGTGAGTCCGCTCCCCAGCTTGCTGCACGCGAATGCGATGTCCGGCCTCGTCATCGTCGCCGCGAACTGCAGCGAGCCGACCATATGCCGGTACTCCTCCTCCTCCCGCTCCTGCGCCTCCACGTCGTTGAATGTCAGTTCCACGTAGGCGTCGACGGAGACCGGTTTCGGAGTGCGGCTGGTCTGCTCCTCGTCGATAAAGCGTCTGCACAACTTGTCGACGCAGCCCTGCTGGTGCAGCCAAAGCTTCCGCGCCGGCCTGTCGCGCACGATCTCCAGGCCGAGGTACTTCTGCACCGGCGAGATCTCGCGTAGCTCGAAGGCGGCTTCCAGCAGCTCCTTTAGCTCCTTCAGCATCGCGGTGCTGCTGCTCGCGGCGAGGAGGTCGTCGACGTAGACCAGCACCCAGCAGGTCACCTTGTCGTCGCTGTCCTTGAAGTACAGAGCCTCGTCGACTTGGCTCTTCTTCCACCCGGCGCCGACCAACACGTCGTTGAGAGCCTTGTACCACAGCAGCGGCGATTGCTTCAGCCCGTAGAGGCTCTTCAGCAGCTTGCACACCTGGCCGGTACCGTTGTTGAAGTAGTCCGGCTGGTACATGTACAGCACGCGGTCGAGCTTGCTCTGCAAAAAGGCGTTCTTCATGTCCAGCTGCATCAGGTTGAAGTCGAGAACGGCGACGATGCTGAGGAAAATTCTTAGCGTGACGTAGCTGCTCACCGGCGCGTACGTCTCGTCGTAGTCGGCGCCATTCACCTGCGTGAAGCCTTTTACGACCAATCTCGCATTCTCACGCTCGACGGTGTCGTTGATGCGGTACTTCGTCGTCAGCACCCACCGGTTCTTCATAATGTTCACCCCAAGTGGGCGTTCGACCAGCTCCCACGTGCCCATGTTGAGGAGGCTGCGGATCTCCTCCTCCATGGCAGCCTTCACCGCCGGGCCCTTCTAGCTCGCCAACGCCTCCTTCACCGTCATGGTCGAAATGTCCCAACGGTGCTCGGGATCGGCGTGCATGTCGGGGTCGAGCTCCGGGAACTCCTCATCATCCTCGGCGTCGTCGTACGCGAGGTCGTCATCGTCAACGTCGTACACCGTAATGAAGGCAGCGGGGACAAAAAAATCAGGTGGCCTTCGAAGTCGGCCTGTACGCCGTGGCCCGGTCTGGACTTCCACCACATCGCGGTCAGTGGACTCCTCGCGGTCCCGCGGTCCCGCGGCCTCCCATGGTCCCGCGGTCCCGCGGCCTCCGTCCGACTGCTCCCCTGTCGCCGTCTTCGCGGCGTCACTGCCCTCAGCGTCTGGTTGCACTACGGTCGGTGTCTCGGGCGACTGCTCCGTGGTCGGCTTCGCGTCTGCCTGCTCCCCTGTCTTCTGCTCCCCTGTCACCACGGTCCCGCGTTCCCGTGGTCCCACGGCCTGCTTCGTCTTCTCCCGCGTGGTGTCACGTCGGCCACCGGCGATGCACTTGGCCGGCGCCACAGGCGACGCCCCACTGCTCCCCTCATCGCCGGAGGCCGACACCAGAGTCAGCCCGCGCAATTCGTCCGAAAGGGGACGGGAAGAAGGGGCATGGGAAGGCGAGTCAGGAGTGACTTCGGCATCCTCATCAGACTGCTCATCAACCTCGGCGAGCAGAGGAAGCGTTGCCGTCGAGGAGTCCTTGGGCGAGGTGGCCCGCGGCCGCCCCGACGCGGGCCCGAATTCCGACTTCCACACCTCCAGCGACATGGTTTCGTAGAACACCACGTCCGACGAGGTGACCACCCGGTTGTCGGCGATGTCGAGGAGCTCCCAGCCTTTGCTCTCCTCCGACACGCCGAGGTGAAGGCCCCACCTGGCCTTCGGCTTCAACTTCCCACCGCGCTGCTGCTCGGGGACGAGGAATTGCGCCATGCAGCCCCACACCCGCGCCATCGACAAGTCGGGCTTCTGCGGATCCAGACGGCCTGCCGTAGAGCGAGGTGCCACCAGTGATGCTGCACGCCCATGTGCAGCAGCATCGTCCGCACCGACTCCACTACCGTCCTCATTTCGCGTTCCGCCATGCCGTTTTGCTGCGGGGTGTACGGGCAAGTCAGGTCGTGGATTATCCCTTTTCCGTCCACGAAAGCGGCGAACTCCTTGCCGAGGAACTCCCCTCCTCGGTCAGAGCACAGCTGCAACACCGACTTCTTCAACTGCCGTTCCAACAGCACCAGCCACTGCTGGAACTCCCGCAGCACGTCCGACTTCTTGGCGACCGGCCTCACCCACACGTAGCGGGTCTTGCGGTCCTTCAGCAGCAAGAAGTACAAGCTGCCATCCTTGGCAGCCACACGAAATGGCCTGCATAGGTCGACGTGAACGACGGCCAGGGCGTCCGCAGCGTCCGAGCCCTTGTCGGGGAAGGTGTGGCGCGCCAGCTTCCCGCCGACGCATGAGACACACGGTGAGTCGGTGCCAGACGTCGACTTGAGGTTCAACCTGGTGGCTACCTCGTGCTTCGCCGAGCTCCGAATGGTGTCCATGCCGACGTGCGCGAGCCTCGCGTGCAGTCTGTCCGGCGTCGCCTTCGTCGCCGAGACGATTGCCCGCAGAGCCACTTCCTCCGCCGCAGTCGTCGCCGAACAGGGACGAAGGTCAGTGCAGAGGACGCGCCTGGTGTACGTCGTTCGACCGAGCACCTCTCTCGCCGTGGAGACGAGCAACATCCCGTCCTCGTCCTCCTGCAGCTTCACGCCATTCTCCTTCAGCTGGCTGGCGGACAGCAAGTTCGCGTGCACGCCTAGCACGTACAGCACGTCGGGGATGAGCACCCGCTTCCCGGCCTCCCCTTGCAGAGCAACCGTGCCACGGCCGTGAACATCTTGCAGCGCCCCATTGAAGCCGCGCACATGCTTCACGTCGCCGCTCGGCCCCAAGTCGACGAAGGCCTCCTTCGTCCCCATCAGGTGGTGCGAGCAGCCGCTGTCGAGCAGGACCACCGCGGGGTTCGCTTGCACAGCCGCTGCCACCGCCTGGAAATCCTCGCCAGCCTCCGGCGCCAGCGAGACGGTCGGCTCCACGAAGCCGACCAGCGAGCACGGAGGAGTCGGCGTCCTTCGCCGAGGTCGACTTCGTGGGATGCTTCCCCCTTCCGCGGCTTTCTTCGACGCGGACGACGGCTGCCAGACCTCCCGCGGCCTCCCTTCGCGCCGCCGTCGTCGGAATCGCTGCGGTGGGATAGGTGATCGGGGTCGCCGCACAGCCAGCATTCTCGGGGTTGACCTACTCCTCCATGGCCGCTCTCCTTAGCCGACTTCTTCTTGTCAGAGTCCTTCGCCAGCTTCCCGCCACCGCGGTGATTGCCACCAGACTGCCCCGCTGTCCCGGTCGACCACCTTGCTTCGCCGGGGCGACGTAGTTCACCTGCGCCAGGAGCTCCTGGGACCGCTCGGCCTCCTGCATCGCCTCATCCTGCAGGATGTACGAGGTCAATGTGTCCTCGTTGAGCGTCGCCCTCGTGCTCGGCGCCATCGACAGCCGCTTCAGCAGGTTATAGCTGAGTACGACGTGTGTGACGTACGACGCCGTTGAGTACTCCGCGCCAGCCATCCGTATGGTGGCGAGAATTCGCCGAGCTCGGTTGCAGTAGTCCGTCGCGGTCTCCTCGTCGCCCATACGCAGGTGCGTCAGCTGCCCCTCAAGCTGGGCGATGAACAAGTCTTCGGTGACCTGGTAAGTAGACTCGATGAAATGCCACGCACGGTGACGGGCGTCGAGGTACTCCCTGCACGACTTCACGGCGATCTGTACGCTCGGCGAGCAGCACCGCGAGATAATCGTGAAGGTCAGCAATTGCACGGCGCGAAATTCCGCTCGCAGGTCAGGGTAGTGCTCCTCCGGCGTCGCAACTGTCCCGCGGGCGAAGCCCATCAGCCCGGCCATCTCCAGCTGGGGCTCGATGGCTTCCTTCCACGTGAGGATGTCGGGACGACCAAGCAGCAAAGGGGTGACCGAGATCCTGTCCGGCGTGAACTTGAAGTAGCCGTAGCTCGGCGCAATTCCTCCCGCGGTCACGTGCGTCGCCGACATCGGCGCCAATTCACTTCGTCTGCATCCAATATAGCTCCGCGGGGCCCTTGCAACTGCGGATGCCTGCATCCCTCGCGCCTGAACGCCGCCGACTTCATCGGCGTGAATCACACCTCGCTGCCTCGACGTGCCTCCCGCGCTGCTGCCGACTTGCCCACCACCCACGTTGGCGTCCGCGGTGACGCCCGCGTTGTTCACCGGTAAAGGGGACGCAGGCCGAGAGGGAGGGTGCTCCATCGCCCACACGGCGCGGGTTCCAGCCTCGACGACCGCCCAGGGGATGTCGCCATACTCGTTGGCCTCGTGCTTTCTCCTCGCGTTTTCCAGCCGTGCCTCCAGGGTGTCCACCACCCCCGCGTCACCTACGGCTCCTACCATAGTGACTACCGCACAGCTGCCAGTCTACGAACACGATAGGGAAGTGCAAAGTCGGCTAAACTAGATTACGTCGCGGTGTTGTCCACGCTCACCGCACCATGCGGAGATAACTCTATCAACGGGAGCTAGACTACGGGCTAGGCACGGGGCAAGAGTGATCATAGCGTTCGTTCGTTCCTTGGTCTTTTCCAAGTGCTAACACTTCTTATTAGTTCACAAGGAAAATTGGCAAGAGTTTCACTAGGAAAACATGAGAACAAAAGTTCAGAATGATTGCATCAACATTGGCAACACAGACTACATCAGACCTAGCAAGGCTGCTGGTTGACTGCCAGCGCAGCACGGTCGACCGCGTGCCAGCACGACTTGGTCGACCGCGTTCCAGCAGCTGGTTGGCGCCCAACTCCCCGTCACATGCCCAGCGCAGACACTCCACCCGTGACGGCGCCCACCAGCCACGTCGACCTCGGGATACCACCCCCGAGCTTGTCCTCGCATAAACCACCTCCAGCAACCTTCGCACACGTCGCCCGGGTATCCTGGTCGACCGGGTATCCCGCGGTCCCCCATGGCCCCTGGTCGTTCCCGCGGTCCCGCAGCCCTTCCGCGGTCCCACGGTTCTCCCGCGGCCCCGCGGTTCTCCCGCGGCCCTCCCGCGGTCCCGCGGTTCTCCCACAGCCCCTCGGTTTTCCCGCGGTCCCGCGGCCCCTCCCGCGGTCACGCGGTTCTCCCGCGGTCCCGCGGCCCCTCCTGCGGTCCCGCGGTTCTCGTGCGGCCCCGCGGTTCTCCCGCGGTCCCGCGGATCTCCCGCGGCCCCGCAGATCTCCCGCGGCCCCGCGTTCGGCTCCGCCCAAGCGAGGACGGAGCCAAGCACTACTCCCGTCGACAAATTCAACGGTTCACGTAGTTCCAACGGTACAGCTTCTAGAAGTTTATGAAAATTACTCGGCACCTCTGCTTCCCCCACTACTGCTATATCCACTACGTACACGTCAGCTCCAGCGACGATAGCCCGTTTCATCGTGATGGCGTTAACGTGGACCGTTGAAGATTTGGGTGACCGCCAGCGAGATAATTCAACCTAGTTTCCGCTACTTCGCACAATGTAGCTACCCGTTTTCCAGTCGATTCGCGGGTTGTATCGACGCATCCAATCACGTCCCAGTAAAATGTCGTGGCCATCCAGTGTTGTCGCAAGCATTTCCTGTGTAAACCTGAAGTTCCCCCCCCAGCGAACTATTACTCTTTCCACTTTCTCCCGTATAGCCAGAGGCGTGCCGTCAACTAATCGTGCGTCTATCTTTGGTAAGCACCGGCTAAGCGTCAGTTGCTGTTTCCGTGCAATCGCGGTATTAACTAAACTGTGACTTGCCCATCCGTCGATGAAGATTTTCACTACTGCTCCCTATACTTTCCCGTGTATCAGTATTGGGCAATCCATCGCTCTTCCCTCCTTATTCATCCGAGCCCGATCGATGGCGTGAATCGGTACTGTGACTCGGTAAGGGTCGATGAGGTTGGGCGAGTAGGTAATGTCGTCAGTAGTTTTCCCGTTTTCTACTAACTGCTGGCGTTTCCTTGCCTCTGAGATTCCCTCCCCTTCTCTGCTCCTCGGCGCCTTAGCTCCTCTGGGCATTCGCTCTTGTAATGTCCCGACCTATTGCTAGCAAAGTAGCACCCCTTGAATGGCGCGGCAGCTGCGTTAGTTGCAACGGCGAGAATGGTGGCATGCTCGATCGGTCCCTGAGGATGATGTCCGTAGTAGGACATCGGTCTCGGTCGGCGCAGAACCTCGATTTTCTCGGCGAGCGCTAGGATTTCGTTGAAGTTCGATAGCCCGCAAAGTAGAATCTCTTGCGAAATGTTCGGCTTCAGCCCTCCGACGTAACGGTCCACCCGCTCCGCCTCGTGCATGTAGCCGACATGCTCTCACAGACCGAGAAAGCCACTGGTGTAGTCTCGAACCGATCCGAGCTGCCGCCAAGTGCGCAGTTTCTGACGCGCCGAAATGGAAGCCGCAATCGGCTCGAAGCATGCCTGAAGTTCCGCGCACCACGCATCCCACGTGCTGTACTGGGCTGTTTCACCGAACGAACTCCAGGTAACGGCTGGGCCCGTGGGCTCTCCCTCTTACGAGTGCGGCTCGTAGCGCGTGGCGATGTCACGATGGCTCGCCACCAGTCCATAGCGTATCTTCGCAGCATCGTCTTTGACGTAATTCGCGTCGAAGAAAACGTTCATCGTGAAAATCCACGATTGAACTGTCGGCCCTCTGCGCTGGCTCGGGTCAAAACAGGGTGGGCGCTGCGGCTTCAGTGGCATCGACGTCATGGCATCATAGCCGCCGTTCGGTGTTGCAAACGCCACGTGCCGACGGGCTTCGCGAGACCTTTGCGGTCCTCTTCCTCTCCATGCCAGGCACCACTGGCATCACTGAGCGGCGCCATCACTGGCTGCGCCTGAGCCCTGTCCCACGTTGTTGTGTTGTGATGGTGTGCCGGATGAGATTTTGATTGGCTCGTCCGTTTGTGCAGGTGCATTTTCAGGAGTCAGGGTTGGTGCAGGTGCATTCGTTGCTAATTGCCGGCGAGGGGCATCGAGTTCCGCCGTGAGCGTCGCAACTTCGAGAGAAAAAATCTCAAGCTGGCGCATCAGGCGATCGAGCTGCTCCTGCGTCAATGTAGCGAGCGTATATTCAGCCATGGCAAGCTCAGCGAGAGCCTCTGTCGTGGCCGTGCGTGCTTACGAGAGAGCACTTCGAGCGGCGGTCCTTGTTCTCTGAGAGGCGTCTACCCCCCCCAAAAAAATTGAGATAGTGGGGAAGCGAAGGTGTGGATGCTGTTCGAGAGAAGATTGTAGGCTCTGATACCAAGTGTTACGAGTGCAATTGAGTGAGCGAGCGAGAATTCCACTATCGAAGCAAAAACAGTGCAATGAGCGAAGGAATGAGCGAGAACTAAATAGCGAAGGCCACAGTGGTAACTGTAACGAAATGTGGGTGTTGTGCTACGGGCCTAGGACTGAGGTTGGGAAGTGTTGAAACGGAGGCCCGGAGTTCGGGTGACCAGCCGAGCCGCGAGGTTGGGGTGCGACGGGCGAGGTGGCGGGAAATGGTCGAGGCGAACGTCGCGAGTGGTAACGGTGGCGAGTGTGGCGAGTACAGTGATGTACGCGCTAAGCAGGGATGCGGCGTAAGGAAATAGGAATTTTTCTTACACTCGCTCGCTCAATTGCATTCGTAACATAAGGGAAGATATGGATGCAGGAATCATGTGTTACGAGTGCAATTGAGTGAGCGAGCGAGAATTGCACTATCGAAGCAAAACAGTACAATGAGTGAAGAAATGAGTGAGAACTAAATAGCGAAGGCCACAGTGGTAACGGTAACGAACTGTGGGTGTTGCGCTACGGGCCTAGGACTGAGGTTGGGACTGAGGTCGGGAAGTGTCGAAGCGGAGGCCCGGAGCGCGGGTTACCACAGTAAAATGCGAGACAATCATGACCCAGTAAAATGCCGTGCATATCGAGCATCGTCGCGAGCATTTCCTGTGTAAACCCGAAGTTTCCCCCACAGCAGACTTTTACTCTCTCACTTTCTCCCGAATAGCCAGAGGCGTGCGGTCAACTAAGCGTGCGTCTATCTCTCGTAAGCACCGGCTAAGTGTCAGTTGCAGTTTCCGTGTAGTCACGGTATTAAATAAACTGTGACTTGCCCCTCCGTCGATGAAGATTTTCACTACTGCTTCCTGTACTTTCCCGTGTATCAGTATTGGGCAATCCGTCGCTGTACCCTCCTTATTCATCCGAGCCCGATCGATGGCGTGAATCGGTACTGTGACTCGGTGAGGGTCGGTGAGGTTGGGCGAGTAGGTAGTGTCGTCCGTAGTTGGCCCGTTTTCTACTGACTGCTGGCGTTTCCTTGCCTCTGAGATTCCCTCCCCTGCTCTGCTCCTCGGCGCCTTAGCTCCTCTGGGCATTCGCTCTTGTGATGTCCCGACCTATTTCTAGCAAAGTAGCACCCCTTGAATGGCGCGGCAGCTGCGTTAGTTGCAACGGCGAGAATGGTGGCATGCTCGATCGGTCCCTGAGGATGATGTGCGTAGTAGGACATCGGTCTCGGTCGGCGCAGAACCTCGATTTTCTCGGCGAGCGCTAGGATTTCGTTGAAGTTCGATAGCCCGCAAAGTAGAATCTCTTGCGAAATGTTCGGCTTCAGCCCTCCGACGTAACGGTCCACCCGCTCCGCCTCGTGCATGTAGCCGACATGCTCTCACAGACCGAGAAAGCCACTGGTGTAGTCTCGAACCGACCCGAGCTGAGGAGTCAGCGGCATCTCTTCCACCCGCAGCTCCCCTGTCGCCGAAGGCTCTGCACCCTTGTCGACGAGCTTGACATCACGTCGGCCACAGGCGATGCCCCTGGACGGCGCCAAAGGCAACGTCCGCAGGCTCCCCTCATCGCCGGTGGCCGATGAAGGTGTTAGGTTAGGCAAGTCGGTGACAAGAGGTGGTGCAGAAGGAACAGGAGGGGGAGGAGAAGGATGGACATCCTCAACGTCCTCGTCAGCAGCCTCGTCGACCTCGGCGAGCAGTGGGAACGTCGCCGTCGAGGAGTCTATCAGAGCGTGGGTGTGTGCCCGTGCCGCTGCTGGCCCATGCCGCTGCTGGCCCATGCATCACCTTCGACACTTCCAAGGACATCGTCTCGTAGAAGATGGCCTCGACCGTTGAAGAAATTGACAATTTTAAACTACGATCAATTTTCAATAATGCTCTAGCTAGGCTTGACTTACCTCCATATCTTTTGAAAAAGAACCTAAAATTTTGATAACATTTTTATTCTCCAACCATCCCTTGCTCTCCGGTGACACACCCAGATGGAGCCCCCAACGAGCCTTCGGCGCCAGCTTCCCACCACGCTGCTGCTCAGGGACCATGAACTGCACCATGCAGCCCCACACCCTCGCCAGAGTGAGATCAGGCTTCTTACCTGTCAGCAGCTGGTGTGGCGTCGTCCCCGGAGGCAGCGACGACCGCTCCAGGCAGTTGCGAACCCAGACGGCCTGCCGCAGAGCGAGGTGCCACCAGTGGTGTTGCACGCCCATGTGCAGCAGCATCATTCGCACAGCCTAGACAATCGTACGCATCTCCCTCTCCGCCATGCCGTTCTGCTGCGGAGTATACGGGCAGGTCAGGTCGTGGACGATTCCCTTGCTACTGACGAAGTTGGTGAAGTCCCTCCCTAGGAACTCGCCTCCGCGGTCGGAGCGGAGCATCATCACCGACTTCTTGGTTTGCCTCTCCACGACCAGCAGCCACTGCTCGAACACATGCAGGACGTCGCTCTTCTTGGCGACCGACCTCACCCAGACGTAGCGAGTTTTTCGATCCTTCAGCAGAAGGTAGTAGGAGCTGCCATCCTTGGCGGCCACCCGGAACGGTCCGCACAGGTCGATGTGCACGACGGCTAGCGCCTCCTCCGCGTCCGAACCTTTGTCAGGGAAGGTGAGTCGTGCAAGTTTGCCACCTAAATGGGAGACGCACGGCAAATCGGTCCCCGTGGAAGGCGTAATGTCCAGGCCAGTGGCGACATTGTGCTTCGCCGAGCTCTTGATGGTGTCAATGCCAACGTGCGCAAGCCTCGTGTGCCACCTTGGCGGCGTCGACTTCGTTGCCGAAGCAATCGTTCGCAGAGCCACCACCTCAGTCGACTTCGATGACAGCTTTGTCGAGCAGGGTTGAAGGTTGGTGCAGAGGACGCGGCCGGTATAGCGTGCTCGACCGAGCACCTCCCCGGTCGCGTTGACGAGCATCGTCTCGTCGCCGTCGTCCTGCAGCAGCACACCATTCTCCTTCAGCTGACCGGCTGACAGCAGGTTCGCCTGCACGCCCGGGACGTAGAGCACGTCGGGGATGAGGACCTGCTTCCCGGCCTCCCCTTGCAGAGCGACGGTGCCTCGGCCCTCGACGGTCTGCAGAGCCCCGTTGAAGCCACGCACATGCTTCACATTGCCGCTCGGCCCCATGTCGACGAAGGCCTCCTTCGTCCCCATGAGGTGGTGTGAGCAACCGCTGTCGAGCAGAACCACCATTGGATTCGCCTGCACGGCTGCTGCGACCGCTTTGAAGTCTTCGCCGGCCTCTGGTGCCAACAAAACAGTCTGCTCCACCATGCTGACCATTGAGCATGAAGCCTCTCCGTCACCTTGCCCCTTGCCGCTGGAGGAGTCGACCTCCTTCGTCGACGACGTCTTCTTCGACTTCTGCTTCTCCTTCCGTGACTTCTCGTCCCGACTTTGACGGCCGTTGGCCGACATTCCGCGGCCTCCCTTCAGGTCATCGTCGTCAGTGTCTTCTCGGTCGGGGCAGTCATAGGAGAGGTGGTCGGCGCTTCCGCAGACCCAACACTCATGTCGTCGACCACCCTTGCCGCGACCACTGTCACGAGTTGATTTCGCCTGGTCGGCGTCCTTCGGCAACCTCCCACTTCCGTTACCACCTCCGCCAGACTTTCCTCGCTGCCCCTGCGGACGATTCTGCTTCGTCGGTGCAGCGTAACTTGCCTGCGGAAGGAGCTCCGTGGGCTGCTCTGCCTCCTGCATAGCCTCATCTTGAAGGATGTAGCTGGTGATTGAGTCCTCGTCGAGTGACTCCCGCATGCCGGGCACAATCATCATCCTCTTTATGAGGTTGTAGCTCCGCGGAAGGCCCTTGACGACGTGGGTGATGTACGACGCCGTAGAGTATTCGGTGCCCACCATCCGCATTTCGGCCAGTATCCGTCGAGCACGGTTGCAGTAGTCCGTCGCCGACTCCTGCTCACCCATCCGAAGATGTGTCATCTTCTCCTCCAGCTGTCCGATGTACAGGTCGTCCTTCGCCTGGTACGTCGACAGGATGAAGTGCCATGCTTGGTGACCAGCATCAAGACGCTCTCGACAGCTCCTTAGCGCAAGCTGCACCACCGGCGAGCAGCACCTCGAGATGACCATGAAGGTGAGCAAGTGAGCAGCACGAAACTCCCCGCGCAGCTCGACATCGTCCTCGTGCGGAATTGGCACAGTACCGTCGGCAAAGCCCTTCAGCCCAGCGACCTCAAGCTGTGGTTCTATCGACTCCCTCCAGGTGATGAGGTCCCATCGACCTTGCAGCGGTGTGACGGTGATGTTGTCCGGCTAAAAATTGAAGTAGCCATACGTCGGCGCGATCCCGCCAGCCGTCACATGCGTTGTCGCCGAGGGACTTCCACTGCTTCGTTGAGGAGAGCGACGTCGACCATCGACGTCGACACACGAGTTGCATGCAACCGCCGTCGGCCGCTGCACTAACGCTTGACTCCCTCCGACACCACCGTCGGCTGACCTGAGCACTCTTATCTTCCTCGATCCCTCGTTGCCATTGACTCGTGCACCGTCGTCGACCTGGTCGTCGACGCCACCTTCGTTGCGTGCCGGTCTAGGAGATGTAGGACGGGAAGGGTGTTCCGCCGCCCACTGCGCACGGATGCCCAGCTCGACAACCTCCAACGGAAGGGTTGTCCCGTACTCGCCTGTCTCGTGGCGTCTCCTCGCATCAGTCAAACGAGTCTCCAGGTGTTCGCTACGCCCACTTCAACTATGGGGTCGACCATGGCGACTAAAGTGGCTGCCGGCCTACGAACGACTCAGTAGGTAAAAAAGTCAGCTCCTATCTGAAGGTATTCTTGCGGGGTCGTCCACGCTCACCGCACCATGAGGAGATTAACTCTACAACGGTGGGAGCTAGACTACAGGGTTAGCACGAGTTGTAGGAGTGATCGTAGCTCTGTCTGTGTTCTCTAGGACTTGTGTTTTCACAGGGCAAAACAACAAGAGTTTCACTAAGGAAAGTTGAGAACAACATAGTTCAGAATGAACATGCAATGGCTAAAGATAGGCTACATCACATGCAAGGTTTGCTAGTGCTCAGGCAGGTCGATCGCCAGCGCGACAAAGTTGACGACCTCCCAACGCAGCATCTCCACGGCTCGCCAATGCAGCTTGTGTGCGACTTGCCAACGCTGCAGAATGGCGGCCTGCCAATGCTGCACCCGCACAACTTGCCAGTGCAGCATCCGCGCGGCTTGCAAACACTGCATCGGCAGGTGATTGTAAGCGCATGTGCAAGCACCTACTTCGCAGGTGCTTGTAGACAGTTATGCACGACGTGCACTGTCAAGTACATTGCGCAGGTTGTCAGCCACATGCTGACGGTTGCACCTGACGAGCCACGTCGACCACGTGCGGCTACGTCAGTCGATTTCGCCACAGCATCCACGACGACGTTCGCACACCTTCGCGCACCTCGTCGAGCAGGTAACTTGGTCAACCAGGTGAAGTCACTGGCTCCTCTGCAGGATGACGACCTTCGTCATCACCGGTTGACGACCTTCGTCGTCGCAGGTCGACGACCTTCGTCGTCGCGGGTCGACGACCTTCGTCGACCACCTTCGTCGACCACCTCGGTCGACATACTCAAATGTCAGCTCCTGATTGGTCGAAATTAAGGCACATTCGAATTTCTAACAAAAATTCGCCTGTGCGGTCTCAAGGGTGCACAGGGTCAGACGCGACCCTGCGCAGACGAACACCCGCGAACTTCTGCACGAGCTGCGCCACCCTGGTCGACGAACTGCTTCATCGACCATCCTCGTCGAGCTCCTTCGTAGAACTCCTTCGTCGACGAGGTCACAGTGGTTCCGCGTGCGGAGATAACTCTAGCAACGGGAGCTTGACCACGGGGAAGGCACGTGTGTGAGAGTGATCTCTGCGTTCGTTCGTTCCTTAGTCGTTTCCTTGTGCGCACACTGCTTGCTAGTTCACGGGGAGAATTGGCAAGAGTTCCACTAGGAAAACATAACAGTGATAGTTCAGAATGATAGCAACAACGTTGGCAACACAGACTACATCAGAGCTAGCTAGGCTGCTGGTCGACCTCCAGCGCAGCACGGTCGACTGCGTTCCAGCGCAGCAATGCTTGCACCGCTCTGGCGCTGAAGAGATGCGGCGCGCCAACGTTGCAAGTCTGCGGTGCGCCAACGCTGCAGCAAGTCGGCTGCACAGCATTGCACCCGCATGACAACGGTGCACCTGCTTCGCAGGTGCGCGCAGCTGGTTGGTGCTCTACGTCTGGTCACAAGCACAGCACAGACGCCTAAATCGAGCCCACGCCAGCGTCTGCGCTTACCATCCACGTCGACCTCGGGATACCACCCCGAGGTTGTCCTCGTATTAACCGCCCCCGGCGACCTTCGCACACGTCGCCCAGGTATCCCGGTCGACGGGGCAACCCTGCCTGTCTGTCCAGCCCTGCCGGACGCCGGCTACACCAAGCCCGGCGTCCCCAGGTCGGCGTCCTGGCGTCCAGGTCGGCGTCCACTCGCCCAGGGCGCTGTCCAGGCGCCCAGGTCGGCGTCCAGGCGCCCGGGACGCCACGCTGAGGAAGATCCTCAGCGTGACGTAGCTGCTCACCGGCGCATACGTCTCGTCGTAGTCGGCGCCGTACACCTGCGTGAAGCCCTTCACAACCAGCCTCGCCTTCTTGCGCTCGACGGTGTCGTCGATGTCGTCAGCACCCACCGGTTCTTCATGATGTTCACCCCCGGCGGTTGTTCGACCAGCTCCCAGGTACCGTTGCTGATAAGACTGCGGATCTCCTCCTCCATGGCGGCCTTCACCGCCGGACCCTTCCAGCTCGCCAACGCCTCCTTCACCGTCATCGTCGCGATGTCCCAACGGTGCTCGGGGTCGGCGTGCATATCGGGGTCGAGCTCCGGAAACTCCTCGTCGTCCTCGGCGTCGTCGTACGCCAGGTCGTCATCGTCGTTGTCGTACAGCGTGGTGAAGGCGGCCGGACGGAGGCAGACATGGAAGGTTAGCCGCTCCGGCGGCCTGGACTCGGCCTGAACGTCGCAGTTCAGGCTGCTCGGAGCTGACCTCCACTACATCGCTGTCAGTAGATTGCCCGGCGTCCGACCGCTCCCCTGCACCTTCGCTGGCTCCACTGTCCTCGGCGTCCTGCTGCACCAAAGCCGGCGTCCCAGCCGACTTCTCCGTTGCCTGCAGCTTCCCTGTCGGCTTCACCGTCCACTGTGAGGAGATTAACTCTACAACGGTGGGAGCTAGACTACAGGGTGGGCAATGGTTGTAGGAGTGCTTGGTAGCTCTGTCTATGTTTTCACAGGGCAAAACAACAAGAGTTTCACTAAGGAAAGTTGAGAATAACAGAGTTCAGAATAAGCAAGCAATGGCAAAGATTGACTACATCACATGCAAGGTTTGCTAGCACTCAGGCAGGTCCAGCACGACAAAGTCGTCGACCTGCCAACGAAGCAAGTCTGCGGTCCGCCAACGCAGCTCGTACGCGACTTGCCAACGCTGCAGATGGCGGCCTGCCAACGCTGCACCCGCACGGCTTGCCAACGCAGCATTTGCGCGGCTTGCCAACACTGCATATCCGCAGGTGATTGTAAGCGCATGTGCAAGCACCTACTCGCAGTGTCAGAATCCCAGCCACTAACCACTGGGATAAAATGGCTTGTTTGTATAGCGGGTGAGTGCGCCCATAACCCCCCAGGCCGACATGCCTGTAACCCTTCCCTAGGATCATCGGGGATCCCCAGTGGACCTCTGACACCCCCCCGCACTGGGATGCCCGAGGTGCACACACCGGGAATCGAACCCGAGACCTTCGCTCTGATACCATGTTAGAATCCCAGCCACTAACCACTGGGATAAAAGGGCTTGTTTGTATGGCGGGTGAGTGCGCCCATAACCCCCCAGGCCGACATGCCTGTAACCCTTCCCTAGGATCATCGGGGATCCCCAGTGGACCTCTGACACGCAGGTGCTTGTAGACAGTTATGCACGACGTGCACTGTCAAGTACATTTTGCAGGTTGTCAGCCACATGCTGACGGTTGCACATGATGAGCCACGTCGACCACGTGCTGCCACGTCGGTCGACTTCGCCACAGCAGCCTCGACGACGTTCGCACACCTTCGCGCACCTCGTCGAGAAGGTAACTTAGTCAACCAGGTAAGGTGTCTGACATCTCTGCAGGATGACGACCTTCGTCATCACCGGTTGACGACCTTCGTCGTCGCGGGTTGACGACCTTCGTCGTCGGGGCTCGACGACCTTCGTCGAGCACCTTCGTCGAGCACCTCGGTCGACATTTCAAAATGTCAGCCCCTGATTGGTCGAAATTTGGGCACATTCGAATTTCTAGCCAATATTCGCCTGTGCAGTCTCAATGTTGCGCAGGGTCAAACGCGACCCTGCGCAGACGGACACCCGCGAACTTCTGCACCAGCTGCGCCACTCTGGTCGACGAACTGCTTCGTCGACCATCCTCGTTGAACTCCTTCGTCGAACTCCTTTGTCGACGAAGTCACAGTGGTTCCGCGCAGGTCGACGACCACCTTCGTCGACCTCTGCGGAAGGTCGGCTGCACCTCCCACACACCCGACCACAAAGTCAGTTTTGCCCATGCGAGGGCGGGGCCAATTTCCTTCAACACACTGCTCCCCTGCCGTCGGCGGCCCCGCTTCCACAACGACTTGTTGAACGCCACGTCGGCCACCGGTGATGCCTTCGGCCGGCGCCACGGGCGACGCCCCACTTCTCCTCTCATCGCCAGAACCCGATGTCGGCGTCAGCGCATCCAAAACGGCCACGGGAGGAGGGATGGGGGCAGGGGAAGGAGGGAGGAGTTGCTCGGCGTCCTCTTCAGCAGGCTCACCGACCTCGGCGAGCAGAGGGAGTGTCGCGGTGGAGGTGTCCGTCGGTGAGGCAGCCGGCGTCTGCCCTGACGCTAGTCCATGCGTCGCCTTTCACACCTCCAGCGACATGGTTTCGTAGAACACCACGTCCGACGTGGTGACTACACGGTTGTCGGCGATGTCAAGGAGCTCCCAGCCCTTGCTCTCCTCCGACACGCCGAGGTGGAGGCCCCACTTGGCCTTCGGCTTCAGCTTCCCACTGCGCTGCTGCTTGGGGACGAGGAACTGCGCCATGCAGCCCCACACGCGCGCCAGCGACAAGTCGGGCTTCTTCCCGGTGAGCAGCTGGTACGGCGTCGTCCCCGGCGGCAGCGACGACCGCTCAAGGCAGTTGCGGACCCAGACGGCCTGCCGCAGAGCGAGGTGCCACCAGTGGTGCTGCACGCCCATGTGCAACAGCATCGTCCGCACCGACTCCACCACCGTCCTCATCTCCCGCTCTGCCATTCCATTCTGCTGCGGGGTGTATGGGCATGTAAGGTCGTGAACAATTCCCTTGCCGTCCACGAAGGCGGTGAAGTCCTTCCCGAGGAACTCCCCTCCCCGGTCAGAACGCAGCTGCAGTACCGACTTCTTCGTCTGCCGCTCAACCGTCACCAGCCACTGCTCGAACTCCCGCAGCACGTCGGACTTCCTGGCGACCGGCTTCACCCACACGTAGCGGGTCTTGCGGTCCTTCAGCAGCAGGAAGTACAGGCTGCCATCCTTGGCGGCCACACGAAACGGCCCACACGGGTCGATGTGCACGACGGCCAGAATTGCACTATCGAAGCAAAAAAGTACAATGAGCGAAGAAATGAGTGAGAACTAAATAGTGAAGGCCATAGTGGTAACGGTAACGAACTGTGGGTGTTGTGCTACAAGCCTAGGACTGAGGTTGGGACTGAGGTCGGGAAGTGTCGAAGTGGAGGCCCGGAGCGCGAGTTACTAGCCGAGCCGTGAGGTTGAGGTGCGACGGGCGAGGTGGCAGGTGTCAGAAAGAAGAGACTGGAATGATTGAACTATGAGTGAAAGCAGTACAAGTACCAAACCCTAGAATTGTGTACCCCCCATAGGCTAACCCACTGTAGCCTAAACAAACACAACATATATAATGTTTGACACACCCCCATAGGCAAAGTGGGGGAGAGCAAGGGGTCACAAGACCAGTCAAAGCAAAGCAAAACAAGCTCAGGGTGGATCTCAAGGATACCACACAAATTCCGAGCACAAGCAAGCGGTCACAAGACCAGTTCACATGCAGGTTGATAATATAACAAGAGATACAGTGATCACAACCTAGCAAGTGTAAACATGCAGGTATATATATAAAGATCACAGTACAAGCAGGGTCAAGAAGTAAGTAAGTGAGGTCCAGCAGGCACAAGGCCTAGAAGAGTACAGAAACGCTGATGGTCACAAGGCTGAAGCGCCTTGGTGAACACATCAGCAAGGTTGGCCTCAGTGGCCACGTAACGCAGACGAAGCTGACCACGCTGCTGCAGCTCTCGAGCAAGGAAGTACCGAAGGGCGATGTGCTTCGTTCTGTGCTCCAGTCTGTGCTCCTCACACAAGGCAATGGCAGCCTGGTTGTCGACGTACAGCACTGGAGGAGAACGAGGCCGCTCTCCCAAGTCGGTCAGCAGGTAGGTCAGCCAGCGAAGCTCCTGGGCAGCCATGGCTGTGGCGTAGATCTCAGCCTCACAACTGGAGCTGAGAACAGAAGAAGAGCGTGTAGAACGCCAAGAAACTGAGCCGGAGCCAAGGCTGAAGGTGTAACCCTGAGACGACCGCTGAGTAGCCTGGTCGTCCGCCCAAGAAGCGTCTGAGTGTCCAGTAAGTACAACTCGGTCTCGCCCTCCAAGCACTAGCCCCATGCCCGACGTACTGCACAAGTAGCGCAACACCCTCTTAGCGGCATCCATGTGCTCCTTCCTGTGACGGCCAGGAGCAACAAAGCGTGCAAGGATGCTAAGAGGGTATGCAAGGTCAGGTCGAGTGCAGGTCATCAGGTACATGAGGCAGCCCACAAGCTCTGGATACGGGCCACTCGGCTCTACGGACTCATCCGAAGGCAGAGCTGAGAGCGAGTGACCGGTAGGCAGAGGAGTGGACTGAGGCGAGGAGTACGTGAAGCGGAAGCGCTGAAGGATCTGCTGCACCATGTGTGACTGAGTCAGGGTGATGGTGCGCCGTGCTCTGTCTCGGGTGATCCGCAAGCCAAGATAGCTTGTCAGTTCACCCAGGTCTGTGCACGTGTGTCTCCTCTGCAGCTCCGACTTCACGTGGGCGAGTGCCGCGGTGTCAGCAGTGGTAAAGACCAAGTCGTCGACGTACACGAGGATGTAGAACGGCGGCAGTGAGGTGTCTGTGCGTAGAAACAGTGACGGGTCAGCAGTAGAGGGAGCGAACCCAAGAGCCGCAAGTGTCGTCCTCAGTGTGTCGTGCCACTCACGCGGTGCTTGGCGGAGACCGTAGACCGGCCGCTGAAGTCTCCACTGGGTACCAGGAGGAACCGACCCAGTGAAGCCAGGAGGGCGGCACAGCCAGATCTCCTCGTGCAGGCTGCCCTGCAAGAAAGCAGTGCTGAAGTCAAGTGAGTGAAGCTCGTAGTCGCGCTGAGCGGCTATGTGCAGCAGCACCCGAAGAGTGGTCATCTTCGGGGTGGGGGAGAAGGTCTGAAAGAAGTCAACTCCCTCTCGCTGACTGAAGCCTCGAGCCACGTAGCGCGCCTTGAAGACAGGAGGAGAACCCGGCGGCCGCTTCACCCTGAAAATCCATATGCCACTGACGATGTTCGCCCCAGGTGGGGGAAACTCGCCGACGTAGGTGCGTGTGGACTTCCAGGAAGCCATCTCTGCGTCCATGGCTGTCTGCCACTGAGAGGAGTAGGGACCCGCCATCGCCTCAGCGTAAGTGCGCGGGGTCGGGATGTCTGGTGCATCCGGGTCTCCCTCAGGGGCAACTAGCATGGACACGAGGTGGGGTAAAGCAGCAGCAAAGCACTGGAACTCCTCCTGTCTGTCCTCAAGGACGTCCGTGCCAAGAGCACACTCACCCCCGACGGACGGAGGACAGACAGACTCAGACTCAGACTCAGCAACGAGGCTAGTGGCGTAGTCTAGACGACAGGCAGCAGCAAAGTCAACTAACTCAGCGACCAGAGAAGACGCAGCGGTGGACTCAAAGGTAGGGTCAGTGACAACAGTAGCGAGGAGACGGGTGACAGTGGGACTGGTAGCACGACGGGAGTCAGACTCCGGATCAGGAAGAGTAGGCAGAGAGGACGCAGGAGGAGACGGCAGCGGAACACGCTGAGGAGCAGTGGAGGGACGCAGAGTCATGTAGTGAGTGCCAGGGACAGGAGGAGGACGCTCACGTGGGACACGACGACCAGTGCGAGCAGGACGAACAGGCGACGCAGGACGAGACTCAGGCTCACGACGCTCGGTAAGACCTCCTGTGGGACCAGTGTAAGGAGAGGGACCAGGGAGAAGCGAGGCAGGCGGGAACTGTGACTGCGACTGGACAGGCGGAGGACACTCGACGGAGGGAGGAGGACAAGGAGGAGGAGCCTGACCAAGAACCTGCTGAAGAAGCGGGACGAAGTACGGTCGCGGTCGCGGCCGCGCAGCGTCTCCAGAACCAGCAGAGACACCAGCAGCAGGGTCCTCAGCACCAGCAGCAGCTCCAACGTCCGGGTCCTCAGCACCAGCAGCAGCTCCACCGTCCGGGTCCTCAGCTCCAGTAGTAGCTCCAACGCCCGGGTCCGCAGCACCAGCAGCAGCGCCACCGCTCGGGTCCGCAGCACCAGCAGGAACTCCACCAGCCGGGTCCTCAGCTCCAGCAGCAGCTCCACCGCTCGGGTCCCCAGCTCCAGCAGCAGCTCCACCGTCCGGGTCCTCAGCTCCAGCAGTAGCTCCAACGCCCGGGTCCTCAGCACCAGCAGCAGCGCCACCCCCAGGGTCCGCAGCACTAGGAGCACCACTCCGAAGACTGCAGCGCCGCGCGTACCACTCTCGGATCTGCTGAATGGGGGGGAGCTCCTGGGCAGGAGGGGAAGTACCGGAACGAGCTCCAGTAGCACCTCTCCGGAGGTGGCAGTACTGTAGGTACCTCTCCTGCAGCTGCTGGGAGGAGAGGGCTCCTCCAGGTGTAGCACGCTCAGGCTCAGCACCTCCAGACACAGCACCCCCAGACGCAGCACCCCCAGGCTCAGCACCTCCAGACTCCGCACCTCCAGGCTCAGCACCCCCAGACGCAGCACCTCCAGGCTCAGCACCCCCAGACTCCGCACCCCCAGGCTCAGCACCTCCAGGCTCCGCACCCCTAGGCTCCGCACCCCCAGGCTCCGCACCCTCAGACTCCTCACGGTCAGGCTCAGCACCCCCAGCAGGACGAGAGTCAACAGCTACCTCAGCAGGCTCAACCGGGTCTACCTGGGACACACCTGAGGGAGCGGCACCCTGAGGGGGGAGGGGGTCTGGGACCTCAGCACCTGGAGCGAGGAAGAGAGGCGGGGGGGGGAGCGGGGCAGTGCGGTAGGGGAAGAGGCGGTAGTAGGGGACGGACTCGTCAAAAGTGACGTCCTGAGAGGCAAGGACCCGACGCGAGGTGGCGTGGTAGAACTGCCAACCAGGCGCGTCCGGGACAAAGCCAAGGAAAACACAGGGGACAGCTCGACGGGAGAGCTTGTCCGCGGACGTGTCGCGAACAAAAGCTCGGGATCCCCAGACCCGAAAACGCGACGCATCGCCAGCCTCTCCCGTCCAACGCAGTGTCGGAGAAGTCTCCGGTAAGGAGACACGGGGCCAGAGGTTGAGCTGATGCGCAGCGTATCGGACTGCAAACGGCCACAGAAAGTGGGGGGCAGCCGCATGAACCAAGGAGGTACGAGCGACCTCCATGACCAAGCCAATGCGGCGCTCAGCAACCCCATTCTGCTGTGGAGAGGCCGGAAGCGTGAACGACTGCTCAATGCCCTCCTGCTGACAGAAGGCCTCCAAGAGGCCAGAGGAAAACTCCCCACCTCTGTCAGAGTGCAAACGCAGGACAGGGAAGTCGGAGCGGAAACGCTCACTGAGCTGGAGACGAGATCTGCGGATCCAAGGGATCAAGACATCAGGGACGTCACCCTTGGCGCGCAAGGGGAAGACCGTGGTGTAGCGCGAGAAGTCATCAACAACAATCAGGAAGTACCTCTCCTGACCCTGACCACGGACGCGGGCTGGGCCCCACACGTCCATGTGGAGCGTCTGCAAAGGAGCAGTCGTCGGGGGGAAGGAGGAGGAGTGAGGAGCGGCGCGCTGCCGTCCCTCGACACAGGGAAGACAGGGAGGAGCAGGCGAGGGTGGCAGGGGAGGGAGAACCCTGGGAAGACCAGCAACAAGGTCCCGTTTGTGCATGGCCCGAAGGCGCTGCACAGACGGGTGACCAAGGCGATGGTGCCAGAGGACAGTCTCATGCGCCAGAGAGCGACACGAGCAGGGGGCGGACAGCTGACCTGACGCAGACGCAGACGCGGACGCAGCTACCTGAGGGGACTCAGTGGTCAGTGTGTACAGGTCCGACCCCGGCTGCCGAGTGAAGGTAGCCAGGTGACGGCCCGTCCGAGCACACGTGCAGTGGGTCACGCGCTCGTAAGCAGGGGTGAACTGGTGGACACCCCCGTCCTGGAGCGCACTACCTGCCACCAAGTTCGTAGAGAACGAGGGGAGGTAGAGACCTGACAGCGTGCCTGACGGGACCGCAGGACAAGGAAGGACAGTGGAGGAGGTCGCAACGACCGGACCCCCAGAGGGGTCAGCGAGGGAGACAGCAACTGGCCGAGCGAGTGGCTCAAGGACAGTGCGGTCACGAAAGAAACAGCGAGAAGCACCTGAGTCCAGTGTGAAGGTGTGCAGTGCTGCAGTCGACTCAGTACCAGCGGGCACGGACGCACTAGCACCTAGAGCAGCAGCCTCACCAGGACCTGGGGCAGCAGACACACTAGCACCTAGAGCGGCAGCCGGACTAGTCTGAATGCCCGGGTCGGGCGGAACACGCAAGTACTGAGCACCCTCTCCACTAGTAAACATCGCATACATGGCAGTGAGAATAGCATCAAAGTCTAAAGCCCAGATATCAACACCCTTCTTTTCCAGATCAGCCCAGTGAGGCAGGTCAGTGGCATCAGGAAACTGGGCACGCCACGCGTCAGTAAGGCGTGCGAAACAGCGCTGTGTGGGATGCGGCCTCCCACACTGCTGGCCAGTGCGGTCACCAGTGCGAATGACGTAAGTGCACGTAAAGCCACGCTGCGCATACCACTCACGAGCGGCCTGAAGCGACGGGGCGGGCTGCTGACTCTGGCCACCGCCAGCGCCTCCACGACCACCACTGCCGCCGCCACCGCCTCGGCCACCTCCACCCCTGCCGCTGCCACGACCACCTCCGCCTCCACTGCCGCCTCCACCCCTGCCGCCACTCCCGCCGCTGCTGTCACCACCCCCACTGCCGCCAGTAGGCTCCCCAGCCGCTCCTCCACTCCCACCGCCTCCACCCCCACCTCCTCCGCCGCCACCTCCAACCTTGCCCCCTTTGCCCCTGCGGCGCCCGCTCGGAGCAGACGCGGCCCCGACCTTCTCAGCACCAAGGAGGTCGACAGTAGCAGCAGAGGCGACAGAGGGGAGGAGAGGGGAAGGGGAACACCCCTCAAAGAACGGGGTGCGGGGGTCGCCACGAGAGGTGCCTACAGCGACGATGCTCGTCTCAGCTGCAAGCAGTTCCTTCTCGAGGAGGGCAATGGTGAGCTCAGTGGGAGAGCGAGCGAGGAAGTGATCCCTGACTGCGCGCAGAGAGTCAGGGAGGCGGGTGACAATGTGGTAGAGCGTGATCCAGAGCGGGGGGGGGTTGCTGGCAAGGAACTCGTCAGGCATAGCAGCGCGAAAGCGGGCCTCACTGGTCCTGAGGTGGGTGATGAGGTCAGCGACTGTGCTGAAGGAGGCCAGGTCGGGGAACAGGTAGGGGAGGGTGAGGCGGCCTAGTGCGGCAGAGGCAGGTGAGGAGTAACGAGCAACTACAGCAGTGTACAGGTCCTTAGCAGTCTTGTGCTGGCCAAAGTGCTCGCGCTCATCTAGTGGCAGGGAGTTGCGAATAGCGAAGCGAGCGTGGGCGTCACGAGTCTGCCACTGTGAGCGCTGAGTGCTGTCTGCAGTGGTAGGAGGGGCAGTAGCGTGACCGAGGGCATGATCGTACAGCGAAATATCCTCCTTGGCAGTGAGCTGGAGGAAGAGGTGCAGGTCATCTAGCCAGGTGTCAAACTTCACTGGGCGGCCCTCGGCATCGAAAGCAAGTACGGGAGGACTAGCCATAGTGGCAGCAGCAGTAGTAGCAGTAGCAGCAGTAGCAGTAGCAGCAGGAGCAGTAGTATCGACGGGGCTGCTAGTACGGGCGGCGCGGCTCGGTCGGGTAGGGCGGCGCGGCTCGGGTCGGGCTGCGCGGCTGCGCAGAGCCTCTAAGCGGGGCGGTACGGGGCCGCGGGGGGCCTCTAAGCGGGGCTCGACGGGGCCGCGGGGCCGCTAAGCGGGGCGCAACGGGGTCGCGGGGCCGTGAGGTGGGGCGCGACGGGGCCGCGGGGCCTCTAAGCGGGACGCGACGGGGCCGCGGGGCCTCTAGGCGGGACGCGACGGGGCCGTGGGGCCGCTAGGTGGGGTTCGACGGGGCCGCGGGGCCGCTAAACGGGGTGCGCGCGGGGTCGACGGGGCCGTAAGCGGGGCGCGTGCGGGACCGACGGGGCCGTAAGCGGGGCGCGCGCGGGTCGACGGGGCCAGCGGGGCCTCTAAGGGGGGACGCGCGCGGGTCGACGGGGCCAAACGGGGCCGAAATCGGGGCGCGCGCGGGTTCGACGGGGCCACTAAGGGGCGGCGCGCGAATCGCTAAGGGGCGGCGCGCGGGGTCGACGGGGCCTTAGGGGGGGCCGTAAACGAGGGCGCACGAGGGCGCTGAGGGGGAGGCGCTAACGCAGCACTCCGACAGTAGATAGGTAGGTAGGTATTCAGTGGTGGGCCCTAAGAACGGTCCTAGCGAAGGACCTGCTCTGAAACCATGTCAGAAAGAAGAGACTGGAATGATTGAACTATGAGTGAAAGCAGTACAAGTACCAAACCCTAGAATTGTGTACCCCCCATAGGCTAACCCACTGTAGCCTAAACAAACACAACATATATAATGTTTGACAGCAGGAAATGGTCAGGGCGAATGTCGCGAGTGGTAACGGTGGCGAGTGTGGCGAGTAAAGTGATGTACGCGCTAAGTAGCGTGAGGAAATAGAAATTTGGGAAAATATGTCAATGGTAACTTACATGGGGAACTATAACGCGTACGATAACGATTTCAACGCGTTTGGTAACTCGCTTAACACGTTTGGTAACTCGCTTAACGCGTTTGGTAAGTCGCTTAACACGTTTGGTAACTCGCTTAACGCATTTGGTAACTCTACACTAGCAGCCCATCACGCGAATGGTAACTACATGAAATTCCCGCCGACATTTTCCTGACAAAAAGGAATTTATCGAGTTTGAGAGATTTTACGCACATTATTATCTTTTGTGAACAAGTCCTGCAGCGAATTTAAAGGACCCTGTTTGTTTTAATACCACGGACCAAAAAGTTTCAGAGCCATTTTATATATATAGGTAACTCGTACAAAAATGGACAAGATCATATTTTTGATAGCATGATTGCGGACTTGCAAAAGGATAAAAAAACATTTCCCGAAAAGGACATTGAAAAATTTTCCCTTTTTTTAATACTGCAACTTTGGAGAATTTTTGCACGTGGGAAAAGTAAACCTTTGTAAAAATTCATCTTTCATTTTTTAAATAAAGATCCATAAACGCCTGGTTGCTAGAAGTTTAGGGTTGTTGCTCTCAAATTATGGTTGTTGCGCTCAAATTTATTTGCCATTGGAAAGGCATATAGATTTGTTTGCCCCGGCTGCGCGATAGAATAAAGTACAAAACGTTTGCGGAAAAAGCGCCAAAACAGCATTAATGTTTGAACAGCTGTTTTCACAACGCTTACGTTTTTGTAATTATCTTGAAGAAAAATCGGAAAGTGTGTCAGGATTTCGGAAAGTTTGTCAGAATTTCGGAAATTGTGTCAGAATCTCGGAGAGTGTGTCAAAAGTTTCTACTTCACGATTCGTCAATTTATTCTGACGCGAGCGGGAAAAACCAGAATCAGGCTCAATTTCGGCGGGAATTTCATGTAGTTACCATTCGCGTGATGGGCTGCTAGTGTAGAGTTACCAAATGCGTTAAGCGAGTTACCAAACGTGTTAAGCGACTTACCAAACGCGTTAAGCGAGTTACCAAACGCGTTGAAATCGTTACCGTACGCGTTATAGTTCCCCATGTAAGTTACCATTGACATATTTTCCCTAGAAATTTCCTTACATTACGTAAATTTCCTTCCAGGTCAATAGTAGTCATTCAAATCGTTCGGTGTTTTGTGTGTTCGTGAAGTCATTGGCTGCCCACTGCCTGCACGAATTCTTTCTGCGCTGCATTATTGGGTGACAATCAGCGCGGTCATACGAATCGCCCAGCCATTACGATGCCATTGTCGTCATCCAGCTTGGCGAAACGCCCTTCCGTTAGCTTCGCACATTCGCAAGAGTCACGCGCCAATCATATCTGGCGCTCCATGGTCGAATCTTGCCAAGCCCACTCGGGTCGTCCCTTTGCCCACTACTCTCTTCTCTTCCCCTCCTACACCTTTTCTTCCTCCATCGCTGCATTTCGGCCCCAAGCACACACATTCAACTGCTAGTATGATGTGCCAGGGCAGTCTTCACTACGCGACCCCACGGACACCTGCGAATAGTCGCTCTTTGGCATGAACTAGAGCTTCAATAAACCTCACCACTGGACTCGCTGTTCAGTACTGAGCTATGTGATTTGTAGGAAAATGAGTGTAAAGTTTCCTTTCACGAGTAGTGCGCCGCCTTCCCAGACTGAAGGATCGTACTCCCCTACTACCCATCTCTTCGATTACGCGCAGGCAGGAGAACGCGCGGAGAATATTTTTAAACACGCGGAGAACTGGCTGCACGACGGCGACCTGAAGGTGACCGTTTCCAAGCACCTCGTGTCGCCGCAGTCCTCCGCCGATGATGATTTTTCTCGCGATTCGTCCAACTTGAAGCCCGAACGGCAGGAAGAGCGGGCTGAGGCTCGTAAATCCGCGAAGCACGTCATCTCTCAGCAGAGCGTCGACGATCCAACGGCTGGCGGCGACTGGAGCGAGTTCGACAAATCGCCTGCCATTTTCAACTTCCAAGAGCGCCCTGTGCGCGACGCGGGATGGCTGTTGGTCCTGGCTGTGTCGCTCGTCGTTCTCGTGGCCGCGACCTCCTT
Organism: Closterium sp. Yama58-4; assembly: GCA_947470075.1. Taxonomy (NCBI): domain Eukaryota; kingdom Viridiplantae; phylum Streptophyta; class Zygnematophyceae; order Desmidiales; family Closteriaceae; genus Closterium; species Closterium sp. Yama58-4. The sequence goes on along the minus strand of CANIUD010000020.1, from coordinate 89,275 downwards.
CGTCTTCGAACCTTCCATCCGCGATGCGCTCGTTGTCCTCCTCTTCTATCCGTTGGTGTTTCTCCTCCTCTTCGCCATCAGCCTTCCCCTCCCCCTGTTGCTCGTGTTTTACCTCCGCAAAATCTCCGCGCGCACCCTGAAGACTCTCATGGTAGTCGCTGCCGTGATTTTCGTTTTCCAAAGCGTCAGCTCCGCCATGAGCATCCTCACGCCGCGACACGCGGAGGAAGGAACCGAGACATACGGGCTGCAGGAGTATGTGCCGTATTTCGTGGGATACACTGGCTTTAACGCACCAGGCAGCGACGGGGCGGACTTTGAGACAAAAGGGGGGATGATGGGGTTAGGCATGGACGGGGCCATGAATGGAGGCATGAAAGGAGGCTTGGAAGGAGGCTTGGAAGGAGGCTTGGAAGGAGGCTTGGAAGGAGGCTTGGAAGGAGGCTTGGAAGGAGACATGGAAGGAGGCGTGGAAGGAGGCGTGGAAGGAGGCGTGGAAGGGGGAAGTATGGAGGAGGCAGCAGCCTCGGAGGCTGACAGCAGCAGCAGCGTGTCCAACGGCAGCAGCAGCACTGCCGCCTCGAGTGACCTCGGCAGGCGCCTCTTCGAGCTTGTGCTGCCCGCCATGGCACACCCCGTGGTAACCTTTACTGCACGTCACGCTGCCCACTGGGTGCGGGCTGCCCACTATGCGGCAGAGAGAAATGCGCGCGGGCGGCTCTTGCAAAGCAACGACGGGCTTTTCTCGCTGCTGCCCCTCGGAAGCTACATCAACATCTTCCAGTTCGTGTTCTCAGCGCTTCTCGGTGCTGCCGCACTGCTCCTTGTTGCACGCTACAGCCAGCACCTGCCGCTCGCTGCCGCTACCATCGCACACGCCTCCCATGCAGCCATCGCCAGGGCCCCTATCATACTCTTTATGCCGTTCCTCCTTATGTTTGTACCTTCGTTCATGACCCTGCCTTTGATGTTTCCCGTTCACTTTGATTCCAATGTCGTCCTCCTGGCCCTGCTGCTACTCTCGTTCCTCTTCCTCGCCCAAGTGCTCTCAGCTATCCTCACCTACTATACAGCCACTGTCTACACACGCCTGTACGTCACGAGCAGCAGCGACGGTGGGCAGACGGGTGGAGGGGAAGAGCGCATGACAGTAAGAGACCAGCTGCGCCTTTCCTGCTCGGCACTCAGCCTCGCATGCACCTCATCCCTTGGCACCTGCTGTGCTGTTGCTTTCACCGCATGCATTGTCAGCCTTGTCGAGATGAGCCTTTCCGCCCTCTTCCTGTCGCGCTTTGGCCCAGGCATCATAGGCTGCCTACTTGTGGTGCCGCTTCAGTGCACGAATCTTGCCATCCGCCTTTTCCTTAACTGCCTCCTGCTCCCTACCAGTGCAATGAGCGGCCATGGCTTCACCCGCTCACTGCGCCTCTCGTTAGACATCCTGCAACGCTACACGTTGCCCATTGTGACATCCAATGCTGCTGCTTTCGCCCTCCATTCCATCCTCATGGGTGCAATGGCCTTCATAGGTGTAATTATCGCGGTATTTGTGGTAAGTAAGCTGCGCTGCATGCTCCTGCTGCGTGAGTGTTCTCATGATGATTAACCGCAAAGCCTTTTTGCATGTAGCACGATGATGCCTTTCTCCCGAAGGCACATTCGCAGCTTCCATATTCAAGGCGTGTTCTCGTGGGTTCTCCATTGTCTCTATTCACTTGCAGGTTTTGGCAAGTTTCACACCGGGAGGTGGCCTAGAGAAACCATTTGCCTTCATTTTGGTCTTCTCAATCGTTGGTTGTATTTATTTTTTTGCCGCTGTAGAACTCTCATCGGTCCTTACTACAGGGGTGGCTACCACAGTGCTGTGTTTTGCCTGGGACAAGAATCTAGAGGCAGTAGAGGGATCCGATGTTGTGGGCCTGGTGGGTGCTGGTTCTCCATCTTCTGCTCATGTGAAGGATATTAGTGTGGTGTAGGAGGGTGTGCGTTTTGTGTGTGTGTATTGTGTGTGTATTGTGTGTGTGTGTGTGTGTGTGTGTGTGTGTGTGTGTGTGTGTGTGCGTGCGTGCGTGCGTGCGTGCGTGTGTGCGTGCGTGCGTGCGTGCGTGCGCGTGCGTGCGTGCGTGCGTGCGTGCGTGCGTGTGCGTGCGTGCGTGCGTGCGTGTGTGCGTGCGTGCATGCATGCGTGTTAATTTGTATATTCCAGCGTCAGCACCGTGAGATATACACTACTGCAGCAAAGCGTACGGTAGGTTGTTTTGATGAGGGACGAGTACAAGTCGGGGCAGATGGTGTCGTCAAGGCTGTTTGAGGGCCTCTACACTCGTGACTCTTGTGGCAGCAGGAAGGGCGCTGTAGCTTGCAATGCCTGGGATAGCGAGGGCAAGTTGAGGTGGAATGCAGATGCAAATAAACAGGCTCGAAAATGCAAATTCGAATAATGCGCCACAAATAAGCTCTCTTTCATTAAATAGCTTCCACTTTGTTACAATAGTCAAACGAACAGCCACGGTCTTACAACTTCTTAACACATTGAGTTTCACAACTACCGTATACCATACTCCTCACAAGGTTCACACTCCCAGGCTTGAAAGATGCCCTCTTGTCAGAAGACATCGGAGCCAAACAGGTCCATGACGTCATCGGAAACACCTTCAAGCGCATCGAACGTCAGCAACTCCAAAGCCGCCCCTCCACCTTTGCCATCATTTCCCTGCTCTTCTGCTCGCCTCTCCGTGCTCCTGCCGCTCTCCACACCACCACCACCACCACCACCACCACCACCACCACCACCACCGCCGCCGCCGCCGCCGCCGCCGCCGCCGCCGCCGCCGCCGCCGCCGCCGCCGCCGCCGCCGCCGCCGCCGCCGCCGCCGCCGCCGCCGCCGCCGCCGCCGCCGCCGCCGCCGCCGCCGCCGCCGCCGCCACCACCACCACCACCACCACCACCACCACCACCACCACCACCACCAGCAGCACCTCCCAACACTGCAGTTTCCTCCTCACATTCCTCTTCCTCTTTGCTTGCTCCTGCTCCTCCACTGTTGTGCTGAGCCCCTGCCTGGCCTGCCAGCCGCGTGCCATCAGCACGAGCAAGAGCAAGAGCACCTTGTACAGGAGTCTCAGTGCTGTGTGGGGAGCCAGAGGACTCATGGTAGACGAACGTCACCCCCTCACACGCGCGCACCACTTCCCTCAGCGGCCCATCTGCAATGCCTGCTGCCAACCCGCCCCTCCCACCACCCGCACCTGCCCCAGCAGCAACAGCGCTGACACTAGCAGTACTAGAGATGGTGCTCGCAGCAGGTGCAGCAGTGGTGGTGGCGGCAGCAGAAAGCCATTTGGCAGAGAGAGGGGAGTTGGAGCGCAGCAGCAGGTCCAGCGTGTCACACGCAGTGGCCTGCAGCACACGGCACAACCACACGGGAGGGGTAAAGGAAGAACCCTGACGTGTTGGCATGCCAGTGAAGCGCTTCATATGAATGCACCTGACAGACAATGGCAACTTGCAAGCACTCAATGCCGAGAGGGCTCACTCTGTCTCATCAACACAACAACGGGCTGGACATGCAATGGACTCGAACGGCAATGGGGTTAGACCCATCTCCTTCCACTTCACTACTAACCGCTGCACAGAAGAATACCAATCCTCACTGCCCTAACTGCCCTCACTGCTCTCTCCGCCCTCAACTACTTCACGTGCTGCAGAGTAGAATAGTCACAGTCACCGCCCTCACCTGCTCCAGGGTGAACAGCTCACCTGCTCCAGGGTGAACAGCTCACCTGCTCCAGGGTGAACAGCTCGCGCAGCTCTTCCTTGGTGAAGTGCCCCGCGCCACCCTTGCTGCTGTCACTGCCACCGCTACCCCCCCTGGCGCCAGTGCTGTTGCCCGGCAGTGCAGTGCCATCGCCCACAGCGCTGGCCACGTCGCCCTTCATGAGCTGCCGCTGGAAGATCTTCTCCTCAATGCTGCCATCATCGCATCGAGGGGGCAACACAGGAACATGTTTTGGCTGGGGCTCATCGCTGAAATCTACGTGTGGTGTTGGGCGCATGCAGGGCACGGCGCAGCGACATATGTCTCATTTGCCTCGCCTGCCTCACACACTCCATACCCCACCTGCTTCCACCTCCTTCCTCTCCACCTCGCCTCTCACAAGTCCATGAGACTCATCCACACAGCCTCGCACAATTTCACTCTCCTCATGCTCTCCTCGTCTGCTCTCAACAACCCCTCGCTGCTGCTTGACTCAACCATCAGCGCCCACCACTTGGTACATCCCACGACCGCACGCTAATCTACTGTGACCTGCATCAAATAGATCCCCATGTCCGCCCCAATGGCCTTGCAAGCGACGAGGACGGCTGTGGACATGGACATGTCCCCATGTGCCCCTCACCCGCCTCCCACCTGCCTCCCACCTGCCTCTCACCTGCCAGTGGCGAGCATGCGGTAGATCACCACCGCCTTGCTCTGCCCGTCCCTCCACACGCGCGCCATCGCCTGCACAGATTGGGGGGGTGGAGGGGCATGGCTATACGTCAGCTTGCATGTGCGTACAAGTGCCTGTGTGCCATCTGCGGTTTAAAACCAGCCACCATTACCATCGATGACTTCACTACAACCATGCGGGTTCTTCGGCAGAGCTTCAATCCCAGCCAGTCAGAACCAACTTCCTCACACCACCCGCCAACACTACACACCCCCCACAACCACCCCCACAACTACCAATGCCCCTGCCAGGGTGAGTCACCCAATGCACACCCCCTCCCCCCCTTTTTGCGCGCACCTGGGAGTCGGTAGCGTGGTTAGTCAATTAATGTTCACCCCTTCCCCCCACCCCTCTGAGCGCACCTGGTGGTCGATGGGGGGTTCCAGTCACCTCCTCCTCAATCCTCACGTCCCCCTCTCATTCTTCCCCCCCCCCCTTGTGAGCGCACCTGGTGGTCGGTGGTGGGGTTAGTCAACCAATGTTCACCCCTCCCCCCCCCTTTTTGCGCGCACCTGGTGATTGGTGGCGGGGTTCCAGTCCACCTGCCAGGGTTAGTCAACCGATGATCCCAACTCCTCCGCCCCCTCCTCCTTGAGCGCACCTGGTGGTCGGTGGCGGGGTTCCAGTCGTTGAGCGTGCACCTGCTGTTACCTCCCCTCAATTCCCACGTCCCTGTCCCACCCTACCCTTTCTCTTTTGCGCGCACCTGGTGGTCGGTGGCGGGGTTAGTCAACCAATGTGCACCCCTCTCCCCCCCCTCCCCCTCCCAATCTCCCTTGCTTTGACCCCACACCTGGTGGTCGGTGGCGGGGTTCCAGCCCCCCTGCCTTCCAGCCCCCCTGCCTCCCCCCCCCCCCTGAGTGCACCTGGTGGACGGTGGCGGGGTTCCAGTCCCCCTGCCAGGGATAGTCAACCAATGATCACCTGGTGGTCGGTGGCGGGGTTCCAGTCCCCCTAACCAATAATCCCAACTCCCCCCCCCCTGAGCCCACCTGCTGGTCGGTGGCGGGGTTCCAGTCACCTCCCCCTCTCGTTCTCCACCCCTCCACCCTTTCCCCCTCTCTCCCCCCACACCTGGTGGTCGGTGGCGGGGTTCCAGTCACCTGGTGGTCGGTGGCGGGGTTCCAGTCACCTGGTGGTCGGTGGCGGGGTTCCAGTCGGGGTCGAAGAGCACGAGGCTGTTGGCGCCCACGAGGTTGAGCCCGGCGCCGCCTGCCTTGGACGACAGCAGGAAGCAGCAGCTGCCGTCGCGCCCCGCGTTGAATGCACTCACCACCGCCTGCCGTGTCGCTGCCTCCGTGCTGCCGTCCAGCCGCGTGCTCCTCCACCCGTGCCATGAACACATCGCCTGGTGCCGTGCAGTGGGGGCGTGGGGGGCAGGGGCATGTGATGATGCGAGGGAGGGCAGCAGTATATGAAAACACATGCGTGCAGGGCGGGTGGTGCGGCTGAGAGTGTGGTGACCCTTAGCGAGAACCCCCTGCATGGATGGTGCTGCACGGTGGTCATTCGTGTTAACCCAGGCTGCAATGATAGGTGCAAGCACAATCCACTGCCACCCCTTGCATCGCGGCCTGCCTGCATGCCCCGTAATCTGCATTCCACACAGATGCCACTCACTCACCTCGATCACATGCAGTGCCCGTGTGAAGTTTGACACGATCACCACCTTATCGCCACTGCTGCCCCCACCACCGCCAGTGCCACCAGCATCAGCACCAGCACTGAAACGAGCACGAGTGGCACTGCTGCCATCCGTGATGCTCGATAGCGCGCTGCCCTCGCCCCCACCCGCCCGTGCGCCCCCCCCCAGGATGGCGTGCAGCAGCAGCGCGAGCACGTGCAGCTTGCCGCTGAGCCGCCATGCATCAGCGCCCAGCGCCTTGAGCGCCGCTGCCAACGCCGCTGCTGCTGCTGTGCGCGACAGGGGCGCGCCCTGGGCGGATGGGGACGCCTGGGGGAGCATGGATGGCGGCCTGGGGGAGTGATGGGGGGGGCGGAGGGGGAGAGGGCGAGAGGAAGACGGATTCGGCATGCTTGTACTTGCCTTGAACAGAGAGCAGGTGCCGTTGAAACGAAAGGGCTGCGCTCGGCTTGAGATGGCCTGATCAGGGGCCTCTCACCTGAAACCACTGCGCTTCTGATCTGCCTCGTTCCCTCCTGCCACCCCTCCCTCACATCCCCCCACCTCCCCCCCTTCTGCTGCCCACTCTACATTCCCCTGCTCCTCCTCTTCCACCTCTTGCTCCTCATCCCCTGCCCATTCCTCCTCATCTCCCCCTTCCTCCCCCGCAGCAGCGCAGCCAGCAGAGGCGGAGGCAGCAGGGGAGGGGGAGCGCGGGGGGGGGAAGGAGGGCGTGGGGGGGGCAGCGAGGGCGGGGTGCAGGCAGAGCTTGCGGAGGTGGCAGATGGCCGTGAGCGCACTGGCTGTGCTGCCGGGCGCCGTGGCATAGAGCAGCGCCCGCACGTGCTGCCACGCACAGGAGGGGGGGGGGGGGGGGGAGGGACACAGGGTGGAAGGGGACAGGTGGGGAATGGGACACAGGGGAGAGGGGACACGGTGGGGAGGGGACACGGGGGGGAGGGGACACGGGGGGGAGGGGACACGGGGGGGAGGGGACACGGGGGGGAGGGGACAAGGAGGGGAGGGGACAAGGAGGGGAGGAGACACGGGGGAAAGACGGGATGTGGTGATGGCGGCGCAGGGGCAGATAGCGCATGTGGTGTGGGGGTGGAAAGGGCAAGTGGTGGGGGAATAGATGGCAGGGAAGGTAGGCAAGGGGACACGGGCAGGGGCGCATCGATAGCAACATGCACAGTGCATGGGGCACAGCATATGGCGTATGGTACATGGCACATGGCTGGCTGGCGTATGGCACATGGCACATGGCATACGGCTCATGTAGTGTGCGCTTCACCAGGAGAACAACGACAATGCAACACGAGGTGGAGTGCACAAGCTGTTGTGTTGAGTGTGCGGAGCAGCAAGTGAGGGGGGGGCGAGGCACGTACGGTGGAGCGCAGGAAGTCGGAGTACTGGCGTGCCTGCTGGTCGTGCAGACGACAAAACACTATGTACCTGCGCATGCATGGAGGGGCAAGGCAAGTGTGGGTACAGGAACAGAGAGGGGAGGAAAAGGACTGATGCGAGATGAAGGGGTATTGAGACGAATAAGCAGGGAAAGTAAGAGAATCAGCGCTGAAGAATGGAGCAATATTAGAGAGGACAGGACAGGCAACGAAACAGGGATGGAAAAGGTAGGAGTGCAGACTCTGATTTGGGTGGCAGGTAGGCGGCATTGACTGCAGCAGTGCGGCGCAGCACAAAGGCCGCCGCCTTGGCCTGCAGCTCCTGTGACCTCGCCCCCCCCCACCCGCACCTCCTCCTCCCTGCTCGTGTGCGTGCATGGCAGAGAGGGAGGGAGTGGGGCAGGGATTGAAGGAGAGGTGGGGAGGTGGAGAAGGAGGGAGGGAAGGAGGGAGAGAGAGGGAGGGAGGGAGGGAGGGAGGGAGGGAGGGAGGGAGGGAGGGAGGGAGGGAGGGAGGGAGGGAGGGAGGGAGGGACGGAGGGACGGACGGACGGAGGGAGGGAGGGACGGAGGGACGGAGGGGGGGACGGAGGGAGGGAGGGAGGGAGAGAGAGGTGCAGTAGCAAGTAGAGAAAAGTGGAAAGGCAACCACGAGAAGCAGAGCTGACACATGTGCATGTGAGAATGGGCCCTGCCTGCCAGCCACCTCCTCCCAGTATATTGCTCAAAGGTGCAGGAGGGCACGTGTGGCACTGGCATGGCACGTGTGATGTGTTGCTGAGAAGCAAGGCACGTGCTGTGGTGCGGGTGTGGGTGCACTGACGTGGCGCTGCGTCGCGGCTGACGAGAGAGAGAGAAAAGAGAGGGGGGGAGTGGCAATCTATGTTGCACTATACGCTTAGGAAATTTTACGTTTCACGTATATGCGTTCACGTATAAACGTGAAAACGTGAAACGGGGACAAATACGCGATACGTAAATCCGGGCAGGCGAAAAAAAAAAGAGAAAAAAATCTGTTGCCGCTGATTCCGCGATCTGCAATTCTGTGAAACCTAATTTTGAGATTCGAAACTCGAATGCCCCCCTCCCCTCCCCTCCACCGCACATCACCTCACACCACCTCCCAAACCCAACCTTCCCTTACAAGCTGCTCGCCAGTCGGCGTGAGTACAACAGCGAAGCTCACGCCAAGTTTACTGCTATTGCTAGCAGCGGCGTCGCGTCACTTGCAGATTTTAGCAACCGCTATATTAGGACGATTCTAGGCAACAATTTCGTACTGGCGAAAACCCCACGGGAGTTATCCGCATCAAGTATTGCTGAAGTTCTTTCCCTATAAGCATTCTACCTCATCTGAAATGTTTTTTCCCTGCCCTAGAAAATTTCAACCTGCCCGACGCACCGTATTTCGAGGTTTTTTGTACGCTGGAAATTTGCGTATCGCGTATGTACGATACCGTATAGTTCGTACGCGTTCCGTACGCCATACGCGTATTTTGCAACATAGGTGGCAATGCGAGGCTATGTGTGTGTAATTTTAATCTGCAAGTGGCGCGTGTGGGGGCACTGACGTGGCGCTGCGGTCGCGGCTGCGCTGGATGGGGTCGGCGAAGATGCGGCGGAAGGCAGGCAGCGGGCCCAGGCAGCCGGGGTTGACCAGATCCAGCAGCGCAAAGAACTCACTCAGATCGTTCTGCATCGGCGTGCCCGTCTGACAGGCGGGGGCAGGGGGGAGGCAGAGTGAATGACGGGGGGAAAGGTGGGGAGGAGAAGAGTCAGATCGTTCTGCATCGGCGTGCCCGTGGTGGTGGGCGTGTGGGGGGAGGGAAAGTGAATGACGGGGGAAAAGTGGGGGGGGGAGAGTTGCAGGGAGATATGGACAGGGAGGGATGGCGGGCGTGGTGTAGCAGAGGTAGCAGGGCGGTGAGGTGGCTCTGAGTGAGTGTGCTGATGTGCATGAGGAGGGAGAGAAGAGGGTGGAGCGCAAGTGAAGTAGGATGCATGGGGTTCGCGGAGAAACGGCAGGTGTGAGTGGAAAGATGAGAAGAATCCGAGGTGGTGTGCACGAGTGCCATGTCATGAAGTGCAGGGTGGGTGGAGGGGTGGGCAAGGGAGAGGACAGGGAGGAACACAGGCAAGACGTATATGGAGACGAGGGGGCTAGGTTGCATGGGGGCGTACCGTCGTGAGATGCTGGTGTGGGGGTTTGGAAAAATAAGAGCAAACAACTGATGCAACGTTCGTTGCAGCATACGAGTGGGTGGACTCACCAGCAGCACCTTGCGAGGGCACCCCAGCTGGTGCAGCGCCGAGATGGTCTTGTTGCCCGCACTGCAGCAGGGGCAGCACAGGGATCAGGGGGTGCATGGTTGCAACACGGAAAAGGCTGCACCCATCTCCCATGAACAACGTTCACCAGCACCCTTGTCTCACAGGACAGCGCACCACCCCCCATGCATGCACCACCTCTCATGCGCCATCCCGCGCTGACCAGTTCTTGAGGCGGTGGCCCTCGTCGCAGACGAGGAGCTGCGGCGCGGCGGCAGCGAGGATGGGCGCATGGCGGCGCAGCAGATCGTAGGACGCGATGAGCACCGCCCACACCACCGCGTGCTTGAAATCCAACATCTTGCCCCTCACCTGCTCACATGCACATGCCATGCTCGCATGCACACACACACAGGCACAGACGCATGCATGCACACACACACACACGCACGCGTGCGCGAACGCGCGCACACACACACACACACACACACATGCACACGCACGCACGCAGACACACACACACACACACACACACACACACACACACCCACGCACGCACGCGCGCACGCACGCACGCACGCACGCACGCACGCACACACGATGCGCGCGCGCACACACACACACGCACGCACGCACTCACACACACAAAGACACACACAAACAAACACACACACACAGACACACACACACACACACACACACACACACACACACACACACACACACACACACACACACACACACAAAGACTGTATGCCACATCCTTGAAACTATATCCCTGCTACTGCTTGTGCTCGTGCAGCCTGTTCCCGCGCCCACTGTGCCATGAGGTCCTCTGGTCACAGCAACAGCTAACACGCTTGCTTCCACCAGCTCACCCCTTACCTTCCCTGCACCAACAATACCCTCTGCTTCCAACACACACGCATGCCTCAAACACACGCGCGCCCCACAAACACACACACATGCCCCACGCACGTGGGCCATGAGCGTGTGCTCCTCCCACGCACATGCCCGACCCACTCGCACCTCGGTGGGAGTGTAGCTGGAGTTCACGACCATCGCCTTGAGCCGCTCCGTGCCCAGCCACTTGCGGAACTGGTGCGCGCGCGCAGGGGGAGAGGGTGGAGGGGTGGAGGGAAGGGTGGGGGAGGGAAGAAGAAGAAGGGAGAATGCGGACGGTTAAGGGGTTGGAGTGACTGGGCGGTATGGACGGTGGAAGCATGAGAGAGTGGAAGGCATCAGAAGTGAGAGCAGTGACAAGCATGTCATGTGGCATGACCCGAGTGCCCCACCCTCACACAGTACCTCAGCGCCCCAGTTGTCAACGAGCGACGACGGGCACACCACCACTGCCTTGCGCAGGAAGGGACGACCCTGGGGGCCCTGCAGAAGGGGGAGGGGGGGGGGGGGGGAGGGGGGGGGGGGGGATGGAAAAAGGGCACGGGAGAAGAGAGATGGGAGGCATTTGCAACGCTGGTAAAGAAGGGGGCAGCGAAGAGAATGGGTTAGGAGAATAAAGGCAGAAAGCCCACAATATCGTCAAAAGAGAGAAGCAAAACGTGCCTGTTTGAGAAGAGTCCAGATGAGCGCTATGACTTGCAGGGTCTTGCCGAGGCCTGTGCGGGAGAGACCGGGGGGGACCCCAAAGGTGCTGCTTGTGAGAGGCAAAAGGAAAGACAAGAGCAACAGCTGCTCCTCGAAGTAGCACAGCACACCGGAAGCTAGGTGGCGCCCTCATGGTGTTTTCACCCACTCCTGTCTCCCTGCCCATTACTCGTGTCCAACTTACCCAAACCCAAATCTGCCAGCTCGCTCTATTCATCTGCCAGCTCGCTCTATTCATCTGCCAGCTCGCTCTATTCATCTGCCAGCTCGCTCTATTCATCTGCCAGCTCGCTCTATTCATCTGCCAGCTCGCTCTATTCATCTGCCAGCTCGCTCTATTCATCTGCCAGCTCGCTCTATTCATCTGCCAGCTCGCTCTATTCATCTGCCAGCTCGCTCTATTCATCTGCCAGCTCGCTCTATTCATCTGCCAGCTCGCTCTATTCATCTGCCAGCTCGCTCTATTCATCTGCCAGCTCGCTCTATTCATCTGCCAGCTCGCTCTATTCATCTGCCAGCTCGCTCTATTCATCTGCCAGCTCGCTCTATTCATCTGCCAGCTCGCTCTATTCATCTGCCAGCTCGCTCTATTCATCTGCCAGCTCGCTCTATTCATCTGCCAGCTCGCTCTATTCATCTGCCAGCTCGCTCTATTCATCTGCCAGCTCGCTCTATTCATCTGCCAGCTCGCTCTATTCATCTGCCAGCTCGCTCTATTCATCTGCCAGCTCGCTCTATTCATCTGCCAGCTCGCTCTATTCATCTGCCAGCTCGCTCTATTCATCTGCCAGCTCGCTCTATTCATCTGCCAGCTCGCTCTATTCATCTGCCAGCTCGCTCTATTCATCTGCCAGCTCGCTCTATTCATCTGCCAGCTCGCTCTATTCATCTGCCAGCTCGCTCTATTCATCTGCCAGCTCGCTCTATTCATCTGCCAGCTCGCTCTATTCATCTGCCAGCTCGCTCTATTCATCTGCCAGCTCGCTCTATTCATCTGCCAGCTCGCTCTATTCATCTGCCAGCTCGCTCTATTCATCTGCCAGCTCGCTCTATTCATCTGCCAGCTCGCTCTATTCATCTGCCAGCTCGCTCTATTCATCTGCCAGCTCGCTCTATTCATCTGCCAGCTCGCTCTATTCATCTGCCAGCTCGCTCTATTCATCTGCCAGCTCGCTCTATTCATCTGCCAGCTCGCTCTATTCATCTGCCAGCTCGCTCTATTCATCTGCCAGCTCGCTCTATTCATCTGCCAGCTCGCTCTATTCATCTGCCAGCTCGCTCTATTCATCTGCCAGCTCGCTCTATTCATCTGCCAGCTCGCTCTATTCATCTGCCAGCTCGCTCTATTCATCTGCCAGCTCGCTCTATTCATCTGCCAGCTCGCTCTATTCATCTGCCAGCTCGCTCTATTCATCTGCCAGCTCGCTCTATTCATCTGCCAGCTCGCTCTATTCATCTGCCAGCTCGCTCTATTCATCTGCCAGCTCGCTCTATTCATCTGCCAGCTCGCTCTATTCATCTGCCAGCTCGCTCTATTCATCTGCCAGCTCGCTCTATTCATCTGCCAGCTCGCTCTATTCATCTGCCAGCTCGCTCTATTCATCTGCCAGCTCGCTCTATTCATCTGCCAGCTCGCTCTATTCATCTGCCAGCTCGCTCTATTCATCTGCCAGCTCGCTCTATTCATCTGCCAGCTCGCTCTATTCATCTGCCAGCTCGCTCTATTCATCTGCCAGCTCGCTCTATTCATCTGCCAGCTCGCTCTATTCATCTGCCAGCTCGCTCTATTCATCTGCCAGCTCGCTCTATTCATCTGCCAGCTCGCTCTATTCATCTGCCAGCTCGCTCTATTCATCTGCCAGCTCGCTCTATTCATCTGCCAGCTCGCTCTATTCATCTGCCAGCTCGCTCTATTCATCTGCCAGCTCGCTCTATTCATCTGCCAGCTCGCTCTATTCATCTGCCAGCTCGCTCTATTCATCTGCCAGCTCGCTCTATTCATCTGCCAGCTCGCTCTATTCATCTGCCAGCTCGCTCTATTCATCTGCCAGCTCGCTCTATTCATCTGCCAGCTCGCTCTATTCATCTGCCAGCTCGCTCTATTCATCTGCCAGCTCGCTCTATTCATCTGCCAGCTCGCTCTATTCATCTGCCAGCTCGCTCTATTCATCTGCCAGCTCGCTCTATTCATCTGCCAGCTCGCTCTATTCATCTGCCAGCTCGCTCTATTCATCTGCCAGCTCGCTCTATTCATCTGCCAGCTCGCTCTATTCATCTGCCAGCTCGCTCTATTCATCTGCCAGCTCGCTCTATTCATCTGCCAGCTCGCTCTATTCATCTGCCAGCTCGCTCTATTCATCTGCCAGCTCGCTCTATTCATCTGCCAGCTCGCTCTATTCATCTGCCAGCTCGCTCTATTCATCTGCCAGCTCGCTCTATTCATCTGCCAGCTCGCTCTATTCATCTGCCAGCTCGCTCTATTCATCTGCCAGCTCGCTCTATTCATCTGCCAGCTCGCTCTATTCATCTGCCAGCTCGCTCTATTCATCTGCCAGCTCGCTCTATTCATCTGCCAGCTCGCTCTATTCATCTGCCAGCTCGCTCTATTCATCTGCCAGCTCGCTCTATTCATCTGCCAGCTCGCTCTATTCATCTGCCAGCTCGCTCTATTCATCTGCCAGCTCGCTCTATTCATCTGCCAGCTCGCTCTATTCATCTGCCAGCTCGCTCTATTCATCTGCCAGCTCGCTCTATTCATCTGCCAGCTCGCTCTATTCATCTGCCAGCTCGCTCTATTCATCTGCCAGCTCGCTCTATTCATCTGCCAGCTCGCTCTATTCATCTGCCAGCTCGCTCTATTCATCTGCCAGCTCGCTCTATTCATCTGCCAGCTCGCTCTATTCATCTGCCAGCTCGCTCTATTCATCTGCCAGCTCGCTCTATTCATCTGCCAGCTCGCTCTATTCATCTGCCAGCTCGCTCTATTCATCTGCCAGCTCGCTCTATTCATCTGCCAGCTCGCTCTATTCATCTGCCAGCTCGCTCTATTCATCTGCCAGCTCGCTCTATTCATCTGCCAGCTCGCTCTATTCATCTGCCAGCTCGCTCTATTCATCTGCCAGCTCGCTCTATTCATCTGCCAGCTCGCTCTATTCATCTGCCAGCTCGCTCTATTCATCTGCCAGCTCGCTCTATTCATCTGCCAGCTCGCTCTATTCATCTGCCAGCTCGCTCTATTCATCTGCCAGCTCGCTCTATTCATCTGCCAGCTCGCTCTATTCATCTGCCAGCTCGCTCTATTCATCTGCCAGCTCGCTCTATTCATCTGCCAGCTCGCTCTATTCATCTGCCAGCTCGCTCTATTCATCTGCCAGCTCGCTCTATTCATCTGCCAGCTCGCTCTATTCATCTGCCAGCTCGCTCTATTCATCTGCCAGCTCGCTCTATTCATCTGCCAGCTCGCTCTATTCATCTGCCAGCTCGCTCTATTCATCTGCCAGCTCGCTCTATTCATCTGCCAGCTCGCTCTATTCATCTGCCAGCTCGCTCTATTCATCTGCCAGCTCGCTCTATTCATCTGCCAGCTCGCTCTATTCATCTGCCAGCTCGCTCTATTCATCTGCCAGCTCGCTCTATTCATCTGCCAGCTCGCTCTATTCATCTGCCAGCTCGCTCTATTCATCTGCCAGCTCGCTCTATTCATCTGCCAGCTCGCTCTATTCATCTGCCAGCTCGCTCTATTCATCTGCCAGCTCGCTCTATTCATCTGCCAGCTCGCTCTATTCATCTGCCAGCTCGCTCTATTCATCTGCCAGCTCGCTCTATTCATCTGCCAGCTCGCTCTATTCATCTGCCAGCTCGCTCTATTCATCTGCCAGCTCGCTCTATTCATCTGCCAGCTCGCTCTATTCATCTGCCAGCTCGCTCTATTCATCTGCCAGCTCGCTCTATTCATCTGCCAGCTCGCTCTATTCATCTGCCAGCTCGCTCTATTCATCTGCCAGCTCGCTCTATTCATCTGCCAGCTCGCTCTATTCATCTGCCAGCTCGCTCTATTCATCTGCCAGCTCGCTCTATTCATCTGCCAGCTCGCTCTATTCATCTGCCAGCTCGCTCTATTCATCTGCCAGCTCGCTCTATTCATCTGCCAGCTCGCTCTATTCATCTGCCAGCTCGCTCTATTCATCTGCCAGCTCGCTCTATTCATCTGCCAGCTCGCTCTATTCATCTGCCAGCTCGCTCTATTCATCTGCCAGCTCGCTCTATTCATCTGCCAGCTCGCTCTATTCATCTGCCAGCTCGCTCTATTCATCTGCCAGCTCGCTCTATTCATCTGCCAGCTCGCTCTATTCATCTGCCAGCTCGCTCTATTCATCTGCCAGCTCGCTCTATTCATCTGCCAGCTCGCTCTATTCATCTGCCAGCTCGCTCTATTCATCTGCCAGCTCGCTCTATTCATCTGCCAGCTCGCTCTATTCATCTGCCAGCTCGCTCTATTCATCTGCCAGCTCGCTCTATTCATCTGCCAGCTCGCTCTATTCATCTGCCAGCTCGCTCTATTCATCTGCCAGCTCGCTCTATTCATCTGCCAGCTCGCTCTATTCATCTGCCAGCTCGCTCTATTCATCTGCCAGCTCGCTCTATTCATCTGCCAGCTCGCTCTATTCATCTGCCAGCTCGCTCTATTCATCTGCCAGCTCGCTCTATTCATCTGCCAGCTCGCTCTATTCATCTGCCAGCTCGCTCTATTCATCTGCCAGCTCGCTCTATTCATCTGCCAGCTCGCTCTATTCATCTGCCAGCTCGCTCTATTCATCTGCCAGCTCGCTCTATTCATCTGCCAGCTCGCTCTATTCATCTGCCAGCTCGCTCTATTCATCTGCCAGCTCGCTCTATTCATCTGCCAGCTCGCTCTATTCATCTGCCAGCTCGCTCTATTCATCTGCCAGCTCGCTCTATTCATCTGCCAGCTCGCTCTATTCATCTGCCAGCTCGCTCTATTCATCTGCCAGCTCGCTCTATTCATCTGCCAGCTCGCTCTATTCATCTGCCAGCTCGCTCTATTCATCTGCCAGCTCGCTCTATTCATCTGCCAGCTCGCTCTATTCATCTGCCAGCTCGCTCTATTCATCTGCCAGCTCGCTCTATTCATCTGCCAGCTCGCTCTATTCATCTGCCAGCTCGCTCTATTCATCTGCCAGCTCGCTCTATTCATCTGCCAGCTCGCTCTATTCATCTGCCAGCTCGCTCTATTCATCTGCCAGCTCGCTCTATTCATCTGCCAGCTCGCTCTATTCATCTGCCAGCTCGCTCTATTCATCTGCCAGCTCGCTCTATTCATCTGCCAGCTCGCTCTATTCATCTGCCAGCTCGCTCTATTCATCTGCCAGCTCGCTCTATTCATCTGCCAGCTCGCTCTATTCATCTGCCAGCTCGCTCTATTCATCTGCCAGCTCGCTCTATTCATCTGCCAGCTCGCTCTATTCATCTGCCAGCTCGCTCTATTCATCTGCCAGCTCGCTCTATTCATCTGCCAGCTCGCTCTATTCATCTGCCAGCTCGCTCTATTCATCTGCCAGCTCGCTCTATTCATCTGCCAGCTCGCTCTATTCATCTGCCAGCTCGCTCTATTCATCTGCCAGCTCGCTCTATTCATCTGCCAGCTCGCTCTATTCATCTGCCAGCTCGCTCTATTCATCTGCCAGCTCGCTCTATTCATCTGCCAGCTCGCTCTATTCATCTGCCAGCTCGCTCTATTCATCTGCCAGCTCGCTCTATTCATCTGCCAGCTCGCTCTATTCATCTGCCAGCTCGCTCTATTCATCTGCCAGCTCGCTCTATTCATCTGCCAGCTCGCTCTATTCATCTGCCAGCTCGCTCTATTCATCTGCCAGCTCGCTCTATTCATCTGCCAGCTCGCTCTATTCATCTGCCAGCTCGCTCTATTCATCTGCCAGCTCGCTCTATTCATCTGCCAGCTCGCTCTATTCATCTGCCAGCTCGCTCTATTCATCTGCCAGCTCGCTCTATTCATCTGCCAGCTCGCTCTATTCATCTGCCAGCTCGCTCTATTCATCTGCCAGCTCGCTCTATTCATCTGCCAGCTCGCTCTATTCATCTGCCAGCTCGCTCTATTCATCTGCCAGCTCGCTCTATTCATCTGCCAGCTCGCTCTATTCATCTGCCAGCTCGCTCTATTCATCTGCCAGCTCGCTCTATTCATCTGCCAGCTCGCTCTATTCATCTGCCAGCTCGCTCTATTCATCTGCCAGCTCGCTCTATTCATCTGCCAGCTCGCTCTATTCATCTGCCAGCTCGCTCTATTCATCTGCCAGCTCGCTCTATTCATCTGCCAGCTCGCTCTATTCATCTGCCAGCTCGCTCTATTCATCTGCCAGCTCGCTCTATTCATCTGCCAGCTCGCTCTATTCATCTGCCAGCTCGCTCTATTCATCTGCCAGCTCGCTCTATTCATCTGCCAGCTCGCTCTATTCATCTGCCAGCTCGCTCTATTCATCTGCCAGCTCGCTCTATTCATCTGCCAGCTCGCTCTATTCATCTGCCAGCTCGCTCTATTCATCTGCCAGCTCGCTCTATTCATCTGCCAGCTCGCTCTATTCATCTGCCAGCTCGCTCTATTCATCTGCCAGCTCGCTCTATTCATCTGCCAGCTCGCTCTATTCATCTGCCAGCTCGCTCTATTCATCTGCCAGCTCGCTCTATTCATCTGCCAGCTCGCTCTATTCATCTGCCAGCTCGCTCTATTCATCTGCCAGCTCGCTCTATTCATCTGCCAGCTCGCTCTATTCATCTGCCAGCTCGCTCTATTCATCTGCCAGCTCGCTCTATTCATCTGCCAGCTCGCTCTATTCATCTGCCAGCTCGCTCTATTCATCTGCCAGCTCGCTCTATTCATCTGCCAGCTCGCTCTATTCATCTGCCAGCTCGCTCTATTCATCTGCCAGCTCGCTCTATTCATCTGCCAGCTCGCTCTATTCATCTGCCAGCTCGCTCTATTCATCTGCCAGCTCGCTCTATTCATCTGCCAGCTCGCTCTATTCATCTGCCAGCTCGCTCTATTCATCTGCCAGCTCGCTCTATTCATCTGCCAGCTCGCTCTATTCATCTGCCAGCTCGCTCTATTCATCTGCCAGCTCGCTCTATTCATCTGCCAGCTCGCTCTATTCATCTGCCAGCTCGCTCTATTCATCTGCCAGCTCGCTCTATTCATCTGCCAGCTCGCTCTATTCATCTGCCAGCTCGCTCTATTCATCTGCCAGCTCGCTCTATTCATCTGCCAGCTCGCTCTATTCATCTGCCAGCTCGCTCTATTCATCTGCCAGCTCGCTCTATTCATCTGCCAGCTCGCTCTATTCATCTGCCAGCTCGCTCTATTCATCTGCCAGCTCGCTCTATTCATCTGCCAGCTCGCTCTATTCATCTGCCAGCTCGCTCTATTCATCTGCCAGCTCGCTCTATTCATCTGCCAGCTCGCTCTATTCATCTGCCAGCTCGCTCTATTCATCTGCCAGCTCGCTCTATTCATCTGCCAGCTCGCTCTATTCATCTGCCAGCTCGCTCTATTCATCTGCCAGCTCGCTCTATTCATCTGCCAGCTCGCTCTATTCATCTGCCAGCTCGCTCTATTCATCTGCCAGCTCGCTCTATTCATCTGCCAGCTCGCTCTATTCATCTGCCAGCTCGCTCTATTCATCTGCCAGCTCGCTCTATTCATCTGCCAGCTCGCTCTATTCATCTGCCAGCTCGCTCTATTCATCTGCCAGCTCGCTCTATTCATCTGCCAGCTCGCTCTATTCATCTGCCAGCTCGCTCTATTCATCTGCCAGCTCGCTCTATTCATCTGCCAGCTCGCTCTATTCATCTGCCAGCTCGCTCTATTCATCTGCCAGCTCGCTCTATTCATCTGCCAGCTCGCTCTATTCATCTGCCAGCTCGCTCTATTCATCTGCCAGCTCGCTCTATTCATCTGCCAGCTCGCTCTATTCATCTGCCAGCTCGCTCTATTCATCTGCCAGCTCGCTCTATTCATCTGCCAGCTCGCTCTATTCATCTGCCAGCTCGCTCTATTCATCTGCCAGCTCGCTCTATTCATCTGCCAGCTCGCTCTATTCATCTGCCAGCTCGCTCTATTCATCTGCCAGCTCGCTCTATTCATCTGCCAGCTCGCTCTATTCATCTGCCAGCTCGCTCTATTCATCTGCCAGCTCGCTCTATTCATCTGCCAGCTCGCTCTATTCATCTGCCAGCTCGCTCTATTCATCTGCCAGCTCGCTCTATTCATCTGCCAGCTCGCTCTATTCATCTGCCAGCTCGCTCTATTCATCTGCCAGCTCGCTCTATTCATCTGCCAGCTCGCTCTATTCATCTGCCAGCTCGCTCTATTCATCTGCCAGCTCGCTCTATTCATCTGCCAGCTCGCTCTATTCATCTGCCAGCTCGCTCTATTCATCTGCCAGCTCGCTCTATTCATCTGCCAGCTCGCTCTATTCATCTGCCAGCTCGCTCTATTCATCTGCCAGCTCGCTCTATTCATCTGCCAGCTCGCTCTATTCATCTGCCAGCTCGCTCTATTCATCTGCCAGCTCGCTCTATTCATCTGCCAGCTCGCTCTATTCATCTGCCAGCTCGCTCTATTCATCTGCCAGCTCGCTCTATTCATCTGCCAGCTCGCTCTATTCATCTGCCAGCTCGCTCTATTCATCTGCCAGCTCGCTCTATTCATCTGCCAGCTCGCTCTATTCATCTGCCAGCTCGCTCTATTCATCTGCCAGCTCGCTCTATTCATCTGCCAGCTCGCTCTATTCATCTGCCAGCTCGCTCTATTCATCTGCCAGCTCGCTCTATTCATCTGCCAGCTCGCTCTATTCATCTGCCAGCTCGCTCTATTCATCTGCCAGCTCGCTCTATTCATCTGCCAGCTCGCTCTATTCATCTGCCAGCTCGCTCTATTCATCTGCCAGCTCGCTCTATTCATCTGCCAGCTCGCTCTATTCATCTGCCAGCTCGCTCTATTCATCTGCCAGCTCGCTCTATTCATCTGCCAGCTCGCTCTATTCATCTGCCAGCTCGCTCTATTCATCTGCCAGCTCGCTCTATTCATCTGCCAGCTCGCTCTATTCATCTGCCAGCTCGCTCTATTCATCTGCCAGCTCGCTCTATTCATCTGCCAGCTCGCTCTATTCATCTGCCAGCTCGCTCTATTCATCTGCCAGCTCGCTCTATTCATCTGCCAGCTCGCTCTATTCATCTGCCAGCTCGCTCTATTCATCTGCCAGCTCGCTCTATTCATCTGCCAGCTCGCTCTATTCATCTGCCAGCTCGCTCTATTCATCTGCCAGCTCGCTCTATTCATCTGCCAGCTCGCTCTATTCATCTGCCAGCTCGCTCTATTCATCTGCCAGCTCGCTCTATTCATCTGCCAGCTCGCTCTATTCATCTGCCAGCTCGCTCTATTCATCTGCCAGCTCGCTCTATTCATCTGCCAGCTCGCTCTATTCATCTGCCAGCTCGCTCTATTCATCTGCCAGCTCGCTCTATTCATCTGCCAGCTCGCTCTATTCATCTGCCAGCTCGCTCTATTCATCTGCCAGCTCGCTCTATTCATCTGCCAGCTCGCTCTATTCATCTGCCAGCTCGCTCTATTCATCTGCCAGCTCGCTCTATTCATCTGCCAGCTCGCTCTATTCATCTGCCAGCTCGCTCTATTCATCTGCCAGCTCGCTCTATTCATCTGCCAGCTCGCTCTATTCATCTGCCAGCTCGCTCTATTCATCTGCCAGCTCGCTCTATTCATCTGCCAGCTCGCTCTATTCATCTGCCAGCTCGCTCTATTCATCTGCCAGCTCGCTCTATTCATCTGCCAGCTCGCTCTATTCATCTGCCAGCTCGCTCTATTCATCTGCCAGCTCGCTCTATTCATCTGCCAGCTCGCTCTATTCATCTGCCAGCTCGCTCTATTCATCTGCCAGCTCGCTCTATTCATCTGCCAGCTCGCTCTATTCATCTGCCAGCTCGCTCTATTCATCTGCCAGCTCGCTCTATTCATCTGCCAGCTCGCTCTATTCATCTGCCAGCTCGCTCTATTCATCTGCCAGCTCGCTCTATTCATCTGCCAGCTCGCTCTATTCATCTGCCAGCTCGCTCTATTCATCTGCCAGCTCGCTCTATTCATCTGCCAGCTCGCTCTATTCATCTGCCAGCTCGCTCTATTCATCTGCCAGCTCGCTCTATTCATCTGCCAGCTCGCTCTATTCATCTGCCAGCTCGCTCTATTCATCTGCCAGCTCGCTCTATTCATCTGCCAGCTCGCTCTATTCATCTGCCAGCTCGCTCTATTCATCTGCCAGCTCGCTCTATTCATCTGCCAGCTCGCTCTATTCATCTGCCAGCTCGCTCTATTCATCTGCCAGCTCGCTCTATTCATCTGCCAGCTCGCTCTATTCATCTGCCAGCTCGCTCTATTCATCTGCCAGCTCGCTCTATTCATCTGCCAGCTCGCTCTATTCATCTGCCAGCTCGCTCTATTCATCTGCCAGCTCGCTCTATTCATCTGCCAGCTCGCTCTATTCATCTGCCAGCTCGCTCTATTCATCTGCCAGCTCGCTCTATTCATCTGCCAGCTCGCTCTATTCATCTGCCAGCTCGCTCTATTCATCTGCCAGCTCGCTCTATTCATCTGCCAGCTCGCTCTATTCATCTGCCAGCTCGCTCTATTCATCTGCCAGCTCGCTCTATTCATCTGCCAGCTCGCTCTATTCATCTGCCAGCTCGCTCTATTCATCTGCCAGCTCGCTCTATTCATCTGCCAGCTCGCTCTATTCATCTGCCAGCTCGCTCTATTCATCTGCCAGCTCGCTCTATTCATCTGCCAGCTCGCTCTATTCATCTGCCAGCTCGCTCTATTCATCTGCCAGCTCGCTCTATTCATCTGCCAGCTCGCTCTATTCATCTGCCAGCTCGCTCTATTCATCTGCCAGCTCGCTCTATTCATCTGCCAGCTCGCTCTATTCATCTGCCAGCTCGCTCTATTCATCTGCCAGCTCGCTCTATTCATCTGCCAGCTCGCTCTATTCATCTGCCAGCTCGCTCTATTCATCTGCCAGCTCGCTCTATTCATCTGCCAGCTCGCTCTATTCATCTGCCAGCTCGCTCTATTCATCTGCCAGCTCGCTCTATTCATCTGCCAGCTCGCTCTATTCATCTGCCAGCTCGCTCTATTCATCTGCCAGCTCGCTCTATTCATCTGCCAGCTCGCTCTATTCATCTGCCAGCTCGCTCTATTCATCTGCCAGCTCGCTCTATTCATCTGCCAGCTCGCTCTATTCATCTGCCAGCTCGCTCTATTCATCTGCCAGCTCGCTCTATTCATCTGCCAGCTCGCTCTATTCATCTGCCAGCTCGCTCTATTCATCTGCCAGCTCGCTCTATTCATCTGCCAGCTCGCTCTATTCATCTGCCAGCTCGCTCTATTCATCTGCCAGCTCGCTCTATTCATCTGCCAGCTCGCTCTATTCATCTGCCAGCTCGCTCTATTCATCTGCCAGCTCGCTCTATTCATCTGCCAGCTCGCTCTATTCATCTGCCAGCTCGCTCTATTCATCTGCCAGCTCGCTCTATTCATCTGCCAGCTCGCTCTATTCATCTGCCAGCTCGCTCTATTCATCTGCCAGCTCGCTCTATTCATCTGCCAGCTCGCTCTATTCATCTGCCAGCTCGCTCTATTCATCTGCCAGCTCGCTCTATTCATCTGCCAGCTCGCTCTATTCATCTGCCAGCTCGCTCTATTCATCTGCCAGCTCGCTCTATTCATCTGCCAGCTCGCTCTATTCATCTGCCAGCTCGCTCTATTCATCTGCCAGCTCGCTCTATTCATCTGCC
This sequence comes from Closterium sp. Yama58-4, assembly GCA_947470075.1. Lineage (NCBI taxonomy): Eukaryota > Viridiplantae > Streptophyta > Zygnematophyceae > Desmidiales > Closteriaceae > Closterium > Closterium sp. Yama58-4. The sequence continues at coordinate 65,978 of CANIUD010000020.1, read as the reverse complement.
AGCTCGCTCTATTCATCTGCCAGCTCGCTCTATTCATCTGCCAGCTCGCTCTATTCATCTGCCAGCTCGCTCTATTCATCTGCCAGCTCGCTCTATTCATCTGCCAGCTCGCTCTATTCATCTGCCAGCTCGCTCTATTCATCTGCCAGCTCGCTCTATTCATCTGCCAGCTCGCTCTATTCATCTGCCAGCTCGCTCTATTCATCTGCCAGCTCGCTCTATTCATCTGCCAGCTCGCTCTATTCATCTGCCAGCTCGCTCTATTCATCTGCCAGCTCGCTCTATTCATCTGCCAGCTCGCTCTATTCATCTGCCAGCTCGCTCTATTCATCTGCCAGCTCGCTCTATTCATCTGCCAGCTCGCTCTATTCATCTGCCAGCTCGCTCTATTCATCTGCCAGCTCGCTCTATTCATCTGCCAGCTCGCTCTATTCATCTGCCAGCTCGCTCTATTCATCTGCCAGCTCGCTCTATTCATCTGCCAGCTCGCTCTATTCATCTGCCAGCTCGCTCTATTCATCTGCCAGCTCGCTCTATTCATCTGCCAGCTCGCTCTATTCATCTGCCAGCTCGCTCTATTCATCTGCCAGCTCGCTCTATTCATCTGCCAGCTCGCTCTATTCATCTGCCAGCTCGCTCTATTCATCTGCCAGCTCGCTCTATTCATCTGCCAGCTCGCTCTATTCATCTGCCAGCTCGCTCTATTCATCTGCCAGCTCGCTCTATTCATCTGCCAGCTCGCTCTATTCATCTGCCAGCTCGCTCTATTCATCTGCCAGCTCGCTCTATTCATCTGCCAGCTCGCTCTATTCATCTGCCAGCTCGCTCTATTCATCTGCCAGCTCGCTCTATTCATCTGCCAGCTCGCTCTATTCATCTGCCAGCTCGCTCTATTCATCTGCCAGCTCGCTCTATTCATCTGCCAGCTCGCTCTATTCATCTGCCAGCTCGCTCTATTCATCTGCCAGCTCGCTCTATTCATCTGCCAGCTCGCTCTATTCATCTGCCAGCTCGCTCTATTCATCTGCCAGCTCGCTCTATTCATCTGCCAGCTCGCTCTATTCATCTGCCAGCTCGCTCTATTCATCTGCCAGCTCGCTCTATTCATCTGCCAGCTCGCTCTATTCATCTGCCAGCTCGCTCTATTCATCTGCCAGCTCGCTCTATTCATCTGCCAGCTCGCTCTATTCATCTGCCAGCTCGCTCTATTCATCTGCCAGCTCGCTCTATTCATCTGCCAGCTCGCTCTATTCATCTGCCAGCTCGCTCTATTCATCTGCCAGCTCGCTCTATTCATCTGCCAGCTCGCTCTATTCATCTGCCAGCTCGCTCTATTCATCTGCCAGCTCGCTCTATTCATCTGCCAGCTCGCTCTATTCATCTGCCAGCTCGCTCTATTCATCTGCCAGCTCGCTCTATTCATCTGCCAGCTCGCTCTATTCATCTGCCAGCTCGCTCTATTCATCTGCCAGCTCGCTCTATTCATCTGCCAGCTCGCTCTATTCATCTGCCAGCTCGCTCTATTCATCTGCCAGCTCGCTCTATTCATCTGCCAGCTCGCTCTATTCATCTGCCAGCTCGCTCTATTCATCTGCCAGCTCGCTCTATTCATCTGCCAGCTCGCTCTATTCATCTGCCAGCTCGCTCTATTCATCTGCCAGCTCGCTCTATTCATCTGCCAGCTCGCTCTATTCATCTGCCAGCTCGCTCTATTCATCTGCCAGCTCGCTCTATTCATCTGCCAGCTCGCTCTATTCATCTGCCAGCTCGCTCTATTCATCTGCCAGCTCGCTCTATTCATCTGCCAGCTCGCTCTATTCATCTGCCAGCTCGCTCTATTCATCTGCCAGCTCGCTCTATTCATCTGCCAGCTCGCTCTATTCATCTGCCAGCTCGCTCTATTCATCTGCCAGCTCGCTCTATTCATCTGCCAGCTCGCTCTATTCATCTGCCAGCTCGCTCTATTCATCTGCCAGCTCGCTCTATTCATCTGCCAGCTCGCTCTATTCATCTGCCAGCTCGCTCTATTCATCTGCCAGCTCGCTCTATTCATCTGCCAGCTCGCTCTATTCATCTGCCAGCTCGCTCTATTCATCTGCCAGCTCGCTCTATTCATCTGCCAGCTCGCTCTATTCATCTGCCAGCTCGCTCTATTCATCTGCCAGCTCGCTCTATTCATCTGCCAGCTCGCTCTATTCATCTGCCAGCTCGCTCTATTCATCTGCCAGCTCGCTCTATTCATCTGCCAGCTCGCTCTATTCATCTGCCAGCTCGCTCTATTCATCTGCCAGCTCGCTCTATTCATCTGCCAGCTCGCTCTATTCATCTGCCAGCTCACCCATTTCATCTGCCAGCTCACCCATTTCATCTGCCAGCTCACCCATTTCATCTGGCAGCTCACCCATTTCATCTGCGAGCACGCATCCGGAGCAGCCGGGCGTGCGCACCTCCAGCACGGCCTCGAGCATGAAGCGCACCCCCTCCACCTGGTGGGGCCGCATCCTCGCCCCGATGTACTGCCATGGAAAGGGGGTTGCAGGGGAGAGAACAGACAAGGGTGGGCGCGCATCCTCGCCCCGATGTACTGCCATGGAAAGGGGGGTTGCAGGGGAGAGAACAGACAAGGGTGGGCGCGCATCCTCGCCCCGATGTACTGCCATGGAAAGGGGGGTTGCAGGGGAGAGAACAGACAAGGGTGGGCGCGCATCCTCGCCCCGATGTACTGCCATGGAAAGGGGGGTTGCAGGGGAGAGAACAGACAAGGGTGGGCGCATCCTCGCCCCGATGTACTGCCACCCACGCGAGGGCCAGGGGGGAGGGGGTGGGGTCGGAAGAGAGAGGTGCACCTGAGTTAAAGACCCACAAATATGGATTGCCAGGTGGGTGTTGTTGAATTGTCGTATCAAGAAGGGAAAATACTGGGGAGAGGTAGAGCACAAGTGCTTTTGATGAGATGAGTATGAGAACGAGACATGAGTAGCAGGAGAACAGCTGACTGCAGTCGTTACTGAACCTCTAGGCACGGCGCAGTGCATTGAAGCAGAGTGAACTGAAATGCCATAACCTGACATGAACGTTGATTCAACCATGGGCAGCACGAGCCTACAGGGCGGAGAAGGGCGTACAGGGTCAAGGTAGATCTTGGAGATTCCCTTGCCGTGCTGGTTGGGGTTGAGACACACGGCATCCTGTAGCCACGACATCACACGACAGGACACGAGCAGGACGGCTGCATTTGAGACAGCCCCGCACAGGAAAGTTATGCGAGAATGCATTGGAAAGATGGGAGCTGCAACTCATAGTAGTTTATGGGTCCCTTTGCCACGTCATACGTCCTCGCCACATGATACACCACTGCCACATCATGACCCATTGCCACACGGTGGTCCGTTCTGTTCCACCATCCCTTCCTGCACGGCCATACCTCGTTGCCAAGCCTCATGCGACTCTCCATGCTCGCAGCTCTCCTGTGGAGGCGGCACGAGGGCAGGGAGAAAGAGCAGGGCACACGAAAGTTTCAGCGCACTGCCCGCTACAGCAGCCCATCGACTTGCACACGTGCAGGGGTGAAAGTGGAAAGGCGGACGGGTGGTAACGAATATGACGCCTGGCAGACGCGTGTGCTGCAGATCATGACAGCGTAAATGCGAGTGAAGCACCTCGTCAACATCTAGAAGGATAAATCTCACACGCAGCATCAAAGACTCCCAGCCCTCACATGCCCTCCCCTCGCTGGTGCGCGTGTGTGCACCACATTCCATTCCTCCACGTCACCTCGTCTGATCTAGTCCCCCAATGGCCCCTCCGCACCACACTCACTTGTTCGCCAGCACCCCTTCCGCACTGCTGCCAGCCGCCCTGCCTCCGCTGCTCTCACCCACTCGCTTCCTGCCCCTGCCAGCAGCAGCACTGCCCACTCGCCCGTGGCAGCGGCGGATGTCACAGCGGCAGCGGCAGCAGCAGCGGCGGCGGCGGGGATGAAGAATGAGCCGGCGAGGTACTGCTCGCGCGGCACCTCGTGCATCACCTCCACCTCCCACTTGCCCACCTGATGGGGGGCGAACAGGAACGGGGGGGTTGGAGATAGGAGAGAGAGGGCGAGAGACAGCAAGGATGGCATGGACGCGGAGAGGATCAAGTGTGGAGAGGAAAGGAGAGGAGAGGAGAGGAGATACAAGTGGAAGAAGCATGGCTTGCATGGGGAGAAAAAGGGTATGCCATACGGGTCGCGGTACCGTGTAAAACGACAGTGCTCAAGGCGCCTGCAGCGTGAACGGGCGCGTCTGGTACTTAATCGAGTGAGAGAACTGCCACGCTCTTAACACCAACGTACAAACCACCCGTTCTTAACCATCCCACCAACATCGCCGCAGAAATCCCTCACCACCACGCTCCCTCCGGACAGCAGATCGGCTCCAGAAGTGGGTGCATGCGTGCGTGCGTGCGGCGTGCTCGAGTACCTCGAGCGTGGAGCCGTCTTTGAGGTGCGCGCAGCCGCTGACGGAAGCTTTCGCGACGGGCTTGGCGTCCATGTTCTGCACGGCGCACGCGCGCCCCTTCACGCTCAGCAGCCCGTCCGACCACGGCCCCTTGCGCTTCGCGTGCGGCTTGCGCGGGCAGTACATCACGCTGTAGTACCGCGTCTCGTCCGCCGCCGCCGAAGCCTCCGCCGCCGCCGCACCCTGCGCGCTGTTCGCGTTACACGTCACTGCAGCGGCCGCCTTGGGAGCATTGAATCGCGCGCGGGGATTCGCGGTGGAGCCGGGAGCGGGGTGCAGCGGCGGCTGTCGCGGCGGCACGGGAGCAGCCGTGTTGAGGGGGTGCAGTGACTTGAAGGGCTTCCGCTTCAAGGGAGCAGCCACGCGGCTTTGCATCTCCGATCCCGCGGCATCGTCGTCGCTTCCCATGGCGATACTACGGCGGGAATGCAACCGACCTGCTCTGATCAAACCACGAGAAGCGCGGTGAGAGGCTTCCCACTGGCCGCTGATGCTTGGCACGGGAAACGCGATCGGTGCTCGTGGCAACGAATGACGGGAATGCGTGCTGGTCTACGCTGAATCACAACTTGGAGTGACGTGCTGCCTGGTGGGCGACCTCGAGAGTGCCAACGCTGCCCCGCACTCCCAGCCAGGGAGCAGACAAGGCACCCTTTGCGGCCATTTCCTAAGCTCCTCGGGAACTGCATGTCGAACATTTCAAGAGGCCAAATGCTCCGTGGCGCCTTGCGAACAGCCTAGATAAGCTCTGGGGATCCAGAAACCAAGCAAATGGCGGGAAAGGCGCCAGACGTCTGACGCTTGAACCCGGAAAACACCAACCTCGATTTCTGTCTCACGGACAAAAAATAAAGCAAAATTTTCTTCGAGTCTGTTATGAATGAACTTGCAGAGTGCGCAGTAAAACGAATATCGAGAATGAATGACTACTGAATGACGATACAATGAAATGACGGGGATTTATAAGGGAACCCTAGCTAGGCGAAGGGTTCGGGCTAGGATGGCTCGGAAAGTGTTGCGATTGGAGCGGTGGCGACTCGGAAGTGGTTCGGGGCGGAAATGTAGGCCGAACCGGGCTGACGCGTGGTGTTCGGATTGTACTCGCTAAAATGCGAGCACAGTAAGGAATTTTTAATTCCTTACAGAGTCACTGTAAGGAATATTTCTAGATTCCTTGAAAAACAAACAAAACCAAATTGCGTAAAATGTACATATTTCTTAAAGTCCACAGAATTCCGTGCACGACCACCACATGTAAAAACATTAGCACGGTTTTGATTTGACCAACCAAGGGCGGCCTCGAATTTCCTCTAGATAAGCTGCATATATTCAAGGCCCCTACCAACCCTAGAATATGATAGACTACCTATGTATATGTTCAACACTTGGGTACAATTAGCAGTGATGTTTCAACAGTCGTTGAAGGGTGGTCAATCAATCCAACACATCTCAAGCACTCAGGTCAGTCAGACCATGAAGCAATGATCTAGCATGGCAAGTACCGTACCGCGAAAGACAGGTTCTGCGTGGGAGCCTTCAGTTCAGTGGAGCATGAGGCGCATTCTGGCAGACCTGACGAGTGGGAGGTAGTCAACCCACCACCACTCTGTCACCCTCCCCACGTCAGTCAGCAAGGGCTCTTTCAGCTTGGGCAGCCAACGGAGAGACCCGGGCAGAGAGTTCAGCTCCGGCAGATAGCAAAGCTCCAACGTTTCAAGGTTTTTCAGCTGCCCGAGCGACTCGGGCAGCACGGATAACTGTTTCAAGTTTTCGAGCTTCAGGAATCTGAGGTTTTCCAGGCGTCCGAGGGATTCTGGCAGGGTGGAGAGGCCGTGCATGTGGGTGAGGGTGAGGGAAGAGAGGGCAGAGAGCGTGGAGAAGGAATCAGGGAGAGAGGAGAATTGTGAACAACCCCGCAGAGATAGGCTGGTGAGAGACGCCAGCCCACAGGGCTGCTGTGCGCTGCGCTGCTCCTTGCTGTGCTGTGGCTGTGGCTGTGGCTGTGGCTGTGGCTGTGGCTGTGGCTGGGTGGACTTATCGGTACGAGTGCAAGCAGTGGTGGGGCCAGCAGCAGTGGGGCCAGCAGCAGTGGCTGTAGGAACGACAGTTGCAGAAGCAGGAGCAGGGTCAGGAGGAGCGGCAGGATAAGCGGATGGAGCAGAAGCAAGGGAGCAGGTGACGGGTGATGCGGGATGCGGAGCAAGCAGAGGCTCTAGGGACTCGAGGCGAGGGCAGCCGGTGATTTCGAGCTCTTCCAGGCGCGTCAGCATGGCGAGCTGGGCAGGCAGCCGCCTCAGCTCACTGCAGTCGCGCAGGTAAAGCCGCTCCAGGCTGTGCCTCACCCTCCCCGTGCACAGGCTTTCCGGCAGCTGCAGCACACCCACCTGCTGGATCTTCAACGACCCCAATCGCTGTAGATCGCCCACGCTCTCGGGCAGCGCACTGAGGTTGCGCAGCCCCACGAGCACTAGGGCCTCAAGCTGTAGCAGGGCTCCGAGATCATGGGGAAGAGAGGTGAGTGCGGGGCACGCGTGGATGGAGAGGGAGGAGAGGGGGAGGGAGCAGATGGTGGCTGGCAGGTTCTGGAGGGACCCCCCGCTAAGGGAAAGCGCCTCCAATCGCACCATGCCCCCCATCACATGCTCAGGCAAGCGCGCCAAACACTTGGACTGCAGCGACAAGGAGCGTAGGCTGGTAAGATGCTGAAAGGAATCCGGGATGAACGGCACACCCATCACAATGTCTAGGGTTTGCAAATGCGGTAAGTGACCAATCGAGCTGGGGAGGTTCGCGAGGCTGCTGGTGGAATCCGGGTGATCTTCTAACGGCGACAGGCCGGTATTCAAGCGAATTTCCCGTAGCTGCTGCAGCGCGCCGATGCTTTGGGTTGGCAAGAGCAGATTTTCAAAGTGATCGTCGCCGACGCGGCGGGAGAGATGGAGGGTTGTGAGGTCGGAGAGGAGAGAGACGGCGGGCGGGAGGTGCGGGAGGTAGTTGAGGGTGAGCAGGCGGAGGTCGCGGAGCTTGCGACAGCCGTGGAAGAGAGACGAGAGGCCGCTGCTAGTGACGTGCATGAGAGCCTGGTAGTGGACGGTCAGATGTGTCAAATGTGGACACGTGGCGCCCACGCATTGGAAGAAAGCATCGCCGTTCGGATTCGAAACGCGACAATACCGAAGCTCGAGGTGCGTGAGCGAGGAGAAGCTGCGAATCGTGTCTTGGAGAACGGAGAATTGGATCTTAAATTTGATTGTGAGGTGCGTGAACGAGCGCCGCGCTACGGCGTACCATCGCTTCGATACAAGCGCGTAATGGAAGGAGTCGCGCGTTAGCGAGCGCAGCACGAGCGAGAGAAGGTGATCGTCGGATAGGACCTCCGCGATCGGCGAGGGAGAAGGCGAAGGGGTCCATAAGGTGGGGAAGATGGGCGACGGCACGGTAAGGTTCATAGTGTCAGAAGTGGTTCGCCGCTGCACCAACTTTAGGGCATGAAATCGACTAAAGTAGTATCATGGGAGAGTGGGAATAGGCTTGATGGTGGGTGGAAACGAGCTCCATTGGGAGATTGCATCACACCGTTCCGTGAGGAGTGTCGCCAATTTCAGGACGCGGTAGAGTGGTAATTATCGAGGATCCTGTCAGAATATCGACTCGCACAATCGATTCGAGGGGGTCGTTCGCTGAAACGATGCGATTCCTTAAATGTTACAAGCTTTTTGACACCCAAGATTTCGTACAAGCACTTCTGCAATCAACCTTGCGAATCGACATTCCAGTGCTAGAAGTTCTGCACGAAATTTCATCGTGAAAACAATTCATGCTATTCGCAAGCATGGGGGTCGTCCTTGGCACGCCCAGCAGGTGCTCATTTGCGCAGCTACACTACCGCGATCGCTCGTCACGATTTGACGATCCGTCCGTCGCCTTCGGGATATTGTAGATGCATAGTGCTCATCCTTGACAGAACAGACATTGTATCAAAGTAACAAAATGGTAACCCGAGTAACCAGTTTGCAAGTCGATCCTAACAGACGAGAGGTCCTCTACTTTCAACGCGTCCGAGGTTGTAGAAAGTGGTGCGAAATGCTGGGCTAGGAAACACAATTTGCGTGAAATCTGTTTTTGTGTTCGAGATTGCTCGAGTTCCGCTGGGGGTCGAGTGAAGTGTTGACACGTCAGCAGGGTTCGGATAGAGGTTGTTACAATAACCATTTCGTAATATTCCACTATTTGTACCAGGGTGTATATAGTTTTACTCTTGTTGAAGTTACAAAAGATACATAAGTGCATAGCAAGTTTCATATTACGTACATTATGGGGATCGCTCCTAGGATCTCCTCAAAAAGGTTCTCACACGACTAGGCAGTGAAGTTGGTGGGCCCTTGACCTCAATAGCAGAGTGAATGTAAAATGCTTGAGATGATAAAAACATGCAAATACAAGAATACAAATATGAGTACAGGGGAATTCGAATCGACCTAGCTAGCCATGTACTCTAAGGGGTACATTCCCTTATTCAAATTCATTCCCAACTGAGCGGCACGTACAGTTACGAAACTGTTTCCGCCGAATTCCTCTTGCATGCAGCTGCCCGATGTCGTCTGCTCCGACAGTCCAGATCCATCCCGATTCCCAACCGTCTGACGCTTCGAGTCAATTCTGACAACTCGCATTAGTTCTCGATACTGCGTGCTTCCTTAGCTGCGGTTAGGAGTGCACAGTAATGTTTCATTCATTACTATTCGTAACACCCCCCTTCACTCCTGGCCGTAGCTCGACTTGACCTGCTTGACCACTCCGCTATGTTCGGAGCAGTGCTGGTACTGCTGGCGTGGCAGACGCTTCGTAAAAAAGTCTGCTGCCATGTCACCGGTCGGGCAATAGGTCAAGTCAACCTTGCCTTTGTCCACTTCGTCCTTGACGAATAAGTACCGTAGCGCAATGTGCTTCGTGCGGTTCACGAAGCCAGGTTTGTTTGCGATGCGGATCGCGCTTTGGTTGTCGCAGTGCAGGCGAAAGGTGGGTGATGCTGGAATTTTTGCCTCTTGCAGAAGTTCCTGCAAGTAGAGGCGTTCGCGAACTGCTGCAGCCGCTTCGATGAATTCTGCTTCGGCTGACGACGGAGCAACCAGCTCCTGTTTCTGCGAGTTCCAGGAGATTGGTCCCGTTGGCTCGAGTCGGAACAGGAAGCCAGTCCTGGACCGTCGATTGTCGGGATCAGCTGCGTGATTGGCGTTCACGTAGCCGATGAGGTTGAAAGATGGGGTCGGCACAGTTGAGTAGCAGAGTCCAATCTTGGGCGTTAAAACGAAAAACTGTAAGGCGCGCTGCAGGTCCAGAAAGTTCTCAGCCGTTGGTTTGCTAGAGTACTGGGCCAAATGACTTGCGATGTAGGAGAGGTCGGGCCTGCATGTGACAGAGGCGAAGAGCAGGCATCCCAACTGCTGCTGATAAGACTGAATGCCAGCGGGGGATAGGGCTTTGTTGTCAGGTTTGTGATTCGGTCCGGGAGTTCGGTAGGGAGTGGAGAGCGGAGTAGGTGAAATGTTGAACCGCTTCCCTAACTCCTCTGCATACTTAGCCGCTGAGAGGTGGATAGCTTCTGGCGCGTAGGAGATGTTGAGGCCTAAGAACTGCTTCACTCCGTAGTTGCAGGTGTTATCGACGTGCCCCGCCAGACTCTTTTCGAACTGCTCCAGTAGTTCGTTGTTCGACCCCGTGTAGAGAAGGTCGTCGACGTAGGCTGTGAGCAGGATGCATTCCCCCCAAAAATCGCGGCGGTACATCCCAGGATCATGAGGCACCTGCTTGAACCCGATTTCAAGCAGGATGTTGTGCAGATACTGCTGCCAGAGCCTTGGTGCCTGCTTGTTCCCGTAAAGGGACTTGCGCTGCTGGCATACGCGTGAATCCCCTTCACCGTACGTATGAGGCTGCTCCACGTAAATCACAACATCCACGAACGCATACAAGAACGCGTTTTTCACGTCAATTTGGCGCAGAGGCAGGTGTATGGCAGCTGCGATGGCGAGCAGGATTCGGACCGACGTGTGGCGACTAATTGGCGCGAATGTCTGATCGAAACCGATGCCGTGCCTCTGGTCGTATCCACGCACCACCCATCGTGCCTTGAAGCGCTCGATCGTTCCGTCTGCTGCGGTCTTCACGCGGAAGACCCACTTCCCCGAGAGAACCCTCGCGCCTTTAATCGCTGCGTGGTCGACTAACACCCAGGTGTTTCAGGATTCGAGCGCCTTGATCTCCGCGTCCATTGCCTCGCGCCACTCCTTGCTGTGTGGTCCAGTGAGAGCTTGGCGCGGGTTTCGTGGCTCGATGACACGTGGCGCTTTTGAGGTTGCGGTGTGTAGCCCAAGCAGTTGCAGCCCCGAGACGGTGCTGTCGTGGCGATGTTGCGGGACGACTTCCTGCACGTCGTCGCCATCGCTCTCTGGCTCTGGTGGGGCTGGTGGCGCTGCGCCGCTGCCGGTTCCGCCCGTTCCGCCCATTCATCCTCCAGAGGAATCGTCGTCATCGTCGTCGCTACTGCGACGATCTCCCCATGTGAACTCGCCCCTGGTGTCTTGTTCCAGGATTGCTGCAGCAGCTTCGTCCTCGGGCGTCGCGAAGCTATGACCGTCATTTGCGTAAACGCGGTTCGCGTTGGTCTCCTCATTATGGCGGAACTGCTCGAGGAAGAGGCGCTCGTAGAAGATGACGTCACGCGCGTGGGCGGTCTTCTGACTGAGAAGATCCAGGATAATCCACCTCTTGTGCTCGTGGCTGATGCCGAGGTGGATGCCCCATCGAGCGTGGCTGGCGAATTTGCCGATGGTTGACGTCGGCGGGCGGTACTGCACCATGCATCCCCACACGCGGAGCATGGATGTGCCCCCTTAGTCCCGGTCAACTTCACGTGCAGGGACAGGTTGCCGGTGATGGTGATGGTTGACAGCAGGTTGTGCACCCGCACGGCGTGGTGCATCGCGTAGGTCCAATAGATCGGCCTACTTCATCAGCACCCGCATCTTCGTCATAAGCGTGCGGTTCGTCCGCCCTGCTGCTGGTGCGCGTAGGGGAGAGAAACGCGGTGCTCGATCCCCTATTGCGCCAGGTAATCCTGCATCTCCTTGCTCCTGAATTTTGCTGTGCCGTCAGATTGCCAGATTTTTAGCTTCGCCTCGATCAGACTGCCGCTGCGCGTGCGCCAGCCAGAGGCGGAATACCTCATATGCTTTGCTGCGCGACTCCACATTCACGACCCACACATAGCGCGTTCCGGCATCGATGAAGGTGAGCGTGTACATTTCGTCGTCGACTCCGCAATGTCCCACATTCATGAAGTCGCTGTACACCTTGTGTCAAACATTGTATGTTTATATTGTGTAGGCTATAGTGGGTTTAGCCTTAGAGGGTACACAAACTTAGGGTTTCATACTTGTACCCACCTTCCTGCTAGTTCATCCATTCTCGTTCTATTCTAGATTCTGACATGGTATCAGAAGCCTAGGTTGCTACCTAGGACCGCTTTCTACAATGGGCCCACTATTCCGCTAGGCGCGCCCTCGTGCGCCCTACCAATACGTGCGCCCTCGTGCGCTCTACCTTACGTGCGCCCTCGTGCGCCCTCGTGCGCCTTTCTCTGCTAGTGCGCCTTCGTGCGCCCTCGTGCGCCCTCGTGCGCCCTCGTGCGCCCTCGTGCGCCCTCGTGCGCCCTCGTACGCCCTCGTGCGCCCTCGTGCGCTCTCGAGCTGCCCCTGCAGGTCCGTCAGGCCCCCGAGCCGCCGCTGCAGGCCCGTCAGGCCCGAGAGCCGCCCCTGCACACCCGTCAGGCCCGCGCGCAGCCTCTGCACGACCGCGCGCCGCCCCTGCAGGCTCTCGCCGCCCGCCGCGTCGCCCTGCCCGTGGCGTCGCCGCCTCCCCGCGGCGTCGTTGCCTGCCCGCGACGTAGCCCCTGTCCGCGGCGTCGTCGCCTGCCCGCGGCGTCGTCGCCTGCCCGCGGTGTCGCCGCCTACCCGCGGCGTCATCGCCTACTCGCGGCGTCGTCGCCTGCCCGCGGCGTCGTCGCCTGCCCGCGGCGTCGTCGCCTGCCCGCGGCGTCGTCGCCTGCCCGCGGCGTCGTCCCCTGCCCGCGGCGTCGGCGCCTGCCCGCGGCGTCGTCGCCTACCCGCGGCGTCGCCACCTGCTAGCGGCGTCGCCCTACTCGCGGCGTCGCCACCTGCCCGCCGCGTCGCCCTGCCCGCGGCGTCGCCACCTGCCCGCCGCGTCGCCCTGCCCGCACCGTCGCCACCTGCCCGCCGCGTCGCCCTGACCTAATCCGCCTCTCGCCCCTGGAGCAGCCGCCACTGCAGCAGCAGCCCCTGGAGCAGCCGCCACTGCAGCAGCAGCCCCTGGAGCCGCCCGCCACTGCAGCAGCAGCCCCTGGAGCCGCTCGCCACTGCAGCAGCCGCCCCTGGAGCCGCCCGTCACTGCAGCAGCCCCCTCTGGAGCAGCACGCACCTGCAGCAGCCGCCCCTGGAACAGCCCGCACCTGCAGCAGCCGCCCCTGGAGCAGCCCGCACCTGCAGCAGCCGCCCCTGGCACCTGGAGCAGCTGCCGTCGCGGCCCAGCCTCGCCCTGCCGCAGCTGCCGCGGAGCTCCCTGCTGCGGCCCGGCCCAGCCCTGCAGTTGTAGCAACCCCACTGTCGCCACCGTCTTACGCCTGCCGCGCCGACCACTGGTGAGCATTGCCCAGTACTGCTGCAACTGCCTTTTCTACTCCCACTGCCACTGCTCCTGCTGTTACTACTGTTACTGCCGCTACTGCTACTACTGCTGCTCCTGACGTGGCCAGATGCAGCTCCAGGGCTGTGCGCGTGAGTCCCCCACGCCCCAGCAGCTTCGTGCGCGTGAGTGGTACGCTAGTCGGGGCTGTCGGGGTGGCCGTAGTGGTAGTCGCTCTGGAGTGCGTCGTTCGGGAGCCTCAGGTAGTGGACAGGTGCAGCAGCCGTGTCCTCCTTCGCCCCAGCTGCTTCGTGCGCGTGAGTGGTACGCTAGTTTGGGCTGTCGGAGTGGCCGTAGTGGTAGTCGCTCTGGAGTGCATCGGTCGGGAGCTTCTGGTAGTGGACAGGTGCAGCAGCCGTGTCCTCCTTCGCCCCAGCTGCTTCGTGCGCGTGAGTGGTACGCTAGTTTGGGCTGTCGGAGTGGCCGTAGTGGTAGTCGCTCTGGAGTGCATCGGTCGGGAGCTTCTGGTAGTGGACAGGTGCAGCAGCCGTGTCCTCCTTCGCCCCAGCTGCTTCGTGCGCGTGAGTGGTACGCTAGTTTGGGCTGTCGGAGTGACCGTAGTGGTAGTCGCTCTGGAGTGCATCGGTCGGGAGCTTCTGGTAGTGGACAGGTGCAGCTGCCGTGTCCTCCTTCGCCCCAGCTGCTTCGTGCGCGTGAGTGGTACGCTAGTTTGGGCTGTCGGAGTGGCCGTAGTGGTAGTCGCTCTGGAGTGCATCGTTCGGGAGCTTCTGGTAGTGGACAGGTGCAGCTGCCGTGTCCTGTCAGTGAGGCTGCCGCTCTAGGTGCTAGTACGTCTATTGCCCTAGGTGCTGGTGAGGCTGCTACTCTAGGTCCTAGTGAGTCTGCGCCCCCTGGTACTGAGTCGACTGAGGCCCTGCACACCTTCACCCTGGACTCAGGTGCTTCTCGCTGTTTCTTTCGTGACCGCACTGCCCTTGAGCCGCTTGCTCGGCCAGTTGCTGTCTCCCTCGCTGACCCCTCTGGGGGTCCGGTCATTGCGACCTCCTCCACTGTTCTTCCCTGTCCTGCGGTCCCGTCGGGCACACTGTCAGGTCTCCACCTCCCCTCGTTCTCTACGAACTTGGTGGCGGGTTGTGCGCTCCAGGATGCGGGTGTTCACCAGTTCACCCCTGCCTACGAGCGCGTGACACACTGCACGTGTGCTCGGACGGGCCGTCACCTGGCTACCTTCACTCGGCAGCCGGGGTCGGACCTGTACACACTGACCACTGAGTCCCCTCAGGTAGCTGCGTCCGCGTCTGCGTCAGGTCAGCTGTCGGCCCCCTGCTCGTGTCGCTCTCTCGCGCACGACACCGTTCTCTGGCACCACCGACTTGGCCACCCGTCTGTGCAGCGCCTTCGGGCCATGCACAAACGGCAGCTTGTCTCTGGTCTTCCCAGGGTGCTCCCTCCCCTCCCACCCTCGCCTGCTCCTCCCTGTCTTCCCTGTGTCGAGGGGCGGCAGCGCGCCGCTCCTCACTCCTCCTCCTTTCCCCCGACGACTGCTCCCCTGCAGACGCTCCACCTGGACGTGTGGGGCCCAGCCCGCGTCCGTGGACAGGGTCAGGAGAGGTACTTCCTGATTGTTGTTGACGACTACTCTCGCTACACCACGGTCTTCCCCTTGCGCACCAAGGGTGACGTCCCTGATGTCTTGATCCCTTGGATCAGCAGAGCTCATCTACAGCTCAGCGAGCGTTTCCGCTCGGACTTTCCTGTCCTGCGTTTGCACTCTGACAGAGGTGGTGAGTTCACCTCCGACCTTCTGGCAGCCTACTGTGCCGAGCACGGCATTGAGCAGTCGTTCACGCTTCCGGCCTCTCCACAGCAGAATGGGGTTGCTGAGCGCCGCATTGGCTTGGTCATGGAGGTCGCTCGTACCTCCCTGATCCATGCGGCTGCTCCCCACTTTCTGTGGCCGTTTGCGGTCCGATACGCTGCGCATCAGCTCAACCTCTGGCCCCGTGTCTCCTTGCCGGAGACTTCCCCGACACTGCGTTGGACGGGAGAGGTTGGCGATGCGTCGCGTTTCCGGGTCTGGGGATCCCGAGCTTTTGTTCGCGACACGTCCGCGGACAAGCTCTCCCGTCGCGCTGTTCCTTGTGTCTTCCTTGGCTTTGTCCCGGACGCGCCTGGTTGGCAGTTTTACCACGTCACCTCGCGCCGGGTTCTGCCCTCTCAGGACGTCACTTTTGACGAGTCCGTCCCCTACTACCGCCTCTTCCCCTACCGCACTGCCCCGCTCCCTCCCCCGCCTCTCTTCCTCGCGCCAGGTGCTGCTGTGGTAGACCCCCTCCCCTTTCAGGGTGCCGCTCCCTCAGGTGTGTCCCAGGTAGACCCGGTTGAGCCTGTCGAGGTCGCTGTCGACTCTCGTCCTGCTAGGGGTGCTGCGCCTGCGAGTGAGGAGCCTGGCGGTGCTGAGTCTGGGGGTGCGGAGCCTGGGGGTGCTGAGCCTGGGGGTACTGAGCCTGGGGGTGCGGAGCCTGGGGGTGCAGACCTTGGAGGTGCGGAGCCTGGGGGTGCTGAGCCTGGAGGTGCTGAGTCTGGGGGTGCTGAGCCTGCGAGTGCCACACCTGGAGGAGCCCTCTCCTCGCAGCAGCTGCAGGAGAGGTACCTACAGTACTGCGGCCTCCGGAGAGGTGCTGCTGGAGCGGGTACCAGTGCTTCCCCTCCTACCCGGGAGCTCCCCTCCCTTCAGCAGATCCGAGAGTGGTACACACGGCGCTGCAGCCTTCGGAGTGGCGCTCCTGGTGCTGCGGACCCTGGAGTTGGAGCTGCTGCTGGTGCTGAGGACCCGGGCGGTGGAGCTGCTGCTGGTGCGGAGGACCCGGCCGGTGGAGCTGCTGCTGGTGCTACGGACCCTGGAGTTGGAGCTACTGCTGGTGCTGAGGACCCGAGCGGTGGAGCTGCTGCTGGTGCTGAGGACCCGAGCGGTGGAGCTGCTGCTGGCGCTGAGGACCCGAGTGGTGGAGCTGCTGCTGGTGCTGAGGACCCGGGCAGTGGAGCTGCTGCTGGTGCTGAGGACCCGGGCGGTGGAGCTACTGCTGGTGCTGAGGACCCTGGCGCTGGTGTCTCTGGTGGTTCTGGAGACGCTGCGCGGCCACGACCGTACTTCGTACCACTCCTTCAGCAGGTTCTTGGTCAGGCTCCTCCTCCTTGTCCTGCTCCCTCCTTAGAGTGTCCTCCGCCTGTCCAGTCGCAGTCCCAGTTACCGCCTGCCTCGCCTCTCCCTGGTCCCTCTCCTTACACTGGTCCCACAGGAGGTCTTACGGAGCGTCGTGAGCCTGAGTCTCGTCCTGCGTCGCCTGTTCGTACTGCTCGCACTGGTCGTCGTGTCCCACGTGAGCGTCCTCCTCCTGTCCCTTGCACTCACTACATGACCCTGCGTCCCTCCACTGCTCCTCAGCGTGTCCCTCTGCCGTCTCCTCCTGCGTCCTCTCTACCTACTCTTCCTGACCCGGAGTCTGACTCCCGTCATGCTGCCAGTCCCACTGTCACGCGTCTCCTCGCCACTGTTGTCACTGACCCTACCTTTGAGTCCTCTGCTGCGTCTGCTCTGGTCGCTGAGTTGGTTGACTTTGCTGCCCGGTGTCGTCTAGACTACGCCGCTAGCCTTGTTGCTGAGTCTGAGTCTGTCTGTCCTCCGTCCGTCGGGGGTGAGTGTGCTCTTGGCACGGACGTCCTTGAGGACAGACAGGAGGAGTTCCAGTGTCTTGCTGCTGCTTTGCTCCGTCTCGTGTCCTTGCTAGTTGCCCCTGAGGGAGACCCGGATGCACCAGACATCCCGACCCCGCGCACTTACGCTGAGGCGATGGCGGGTCCCTACTCCTCTCAGTGGCAGACAGCCATGGACGCAGAGATGGCTTCCTGGAAGTCCACACGCACCTACGTCGACGAGGTTCCCCCACCTGGGGCGAACATCGTCAGTGGCATGTGGATTTTCAGGGTGAAGCGGCCGCCGGGTTCTCCTCCTGTCTTCAAGGCGCGCTACGTTGCTCGAGGCTTCAGTCAGCGAGAGGGAGTAGACTTCTTCCAGACCTTCTCCCCCACCCCGAAGATGACTAATCTTCGGGTGCTGCTGCACATAGCCACTCACCGCGACTACGAGCTTCACTCACTTGACTTCAGCACAGCTTTCTTGCAGGGCAGCCTGCACGAGGAGATTTGGCTGCGCCGCCCTCCTGGCTTCACTGGGTCGGTTCCTCCTGGCACCCAGTGGAGGCTCCAGCGACCGGTCTACGGTCTCCGCCAGGCGCCGCGTGAGTGGCACGACACATTGAGGACTACACTTGCGGCTCTTGGGTTCGCTCCTTCTACTGCTGACCCGTCGCTGTTTCTACGCACCGACACCTCGCTGCCGCCGTTCTACATCCTCGTGTACGTCGACGACTTGGTCTTTGCCACTGCTGACACTGCGGCGCTCGCCCACGTGAAGTCGGAGCTGCAGAAGAGACACACGTGCACAGACCTGGGTGAACTGACAAGCTATCTTGGCTTGCGGATCACCTGGGACAGAGCACGGCGCACCATTACCTTGACTCAGTCACACATGGTGCAGCAGATCCTTCAGCGCTTCCGCTTCACGTACTCCTCGCCACAGTCCACTCCTCTGCCTACAGGTCACTCGCTCTCAGCTCTGCCTTCGGATGAGTCCGTAGAGCCGAGTGGCCCGTATCCAGAGCTTGTGGGCTGCCTCATGTACCTGATGACCTGCACTCGACCTGACCTTGCATACCCTCTTAGCATCCTTGCACGCTATGTCGCTCCTGGCCGTCATAGGAAGGAGCACATGGATGCTGCTAAGAGGGTGTTGCGCTACTTGTGCAGTACGTCGGGCATGGGGCTAGTGCTTGGAGGGCGAGACCGAGTTGTACTCACTGGTCACTCAGACGCTTCTTGGGCGGACGACCAGGCTACTCAGCGGTCGTCTCAGGGTTACACCTTCAGCCTTGGCTCCGGCTCAGTTTCTTGGCGTTCCACACGCTCTTCTTCTGTTCTCAGCTCCAGTTGTGAGGCTGAGATCTACGCCACAGCCATGGCGGCCCAGGAGCTACGCTGGCTGACCTACCTGCTGACCGACTTGGGAGAGCGGCCTCGTTCTCCTCCAGTGCTGTACGTCGACAACAAGGCTGCCATTGCCTTGTGTGAGGAGCACAGACTGGAGCACAGAACGAAGCACATCGCCCTGCGGTACTTCCTTGCTCGAGAGCTGCAGCAGCGCGGTCAGCTTTGTCTGCGTTACGTGGCCACTGAGGCCAACACTGCTGATGTGTTCACCAAGGCGCTTCAGCCTTGTGACCATCAGCGCTTCTGTACTCTTCTAGGCCTTGTGCCTGCTGGACCTCACTTGCTTACTTCTTGACTCTGTTTGTACTGTGATCTCTATATATATACCTGCATGCTTACACTTGCTAGGTTGCGATCACTGTATCTCTTGCTATATTATCAAACTGCATGTGAACTGGTCTTGTGACCGCTTGCTTGTGCTCGGAATTTGTGTGGTATCCTTGAGATCCACCCTGAGCCTGTTTTGCTTTGCTTTGCTTTGACTGGTCTTGTGACCCTCTGGTTGTCACCCACTTTGCCTATGGGGGTGTGTCAAACATTGTATGTTTATATTGTGTAGGCTATAGTGGGTTTAGCCTTAGAGGGTACACAAACTTAGGGTTTCATACTTGTACCCACCTTCCTGCTAGTTCATCCATTCTCGTTCTAATCTAGATTCTGACACCTTGTGCAGCTTGGGGTAACGGTTTGTCCTTATTTCGAACAGCGGGAATGGCTGGTGGCTCAGCGCAGCTTCGGGGTAGACGATGCAGTTGCGCGGATGTGTCGCGCCTCTCACTTTGGTGCCATCTGGGCGCAGTAGCGCCCCTGGGGCGAAGACTCCCGCGTCGATGCAGTTTTTCAGCGTCGCGCGTGAAGGATGTCCGAGGCGCTGGTGCCAGAGTGCATCGTCAGCGCGAAAGCCAGAGGTGCGCATATAGCACGCACGTGCTTCTTTGGGGTCTTCATCAGGTACGGGGGTAGGTGCTGCTGGTGCTTCTTCTACTATTTCGTCTTCGTCGTTGGCGGTAGTTAACATTAGCGCCGGAAATTCTCTGTCACGAATTTCAGAGAGGGAGATGTTGGTCCCAGGGATGGTTTTGGGGACAAAGGTGAGTTCACGCGACTCGGGAGAAGGTCCGTAGATAGTTCTGCGCGGGGTTGATGGTTTGTTGCCCCAATCGATAGTGTCACAGGGATCGCGGTGCAGCGGAATGTCAAGAGGAGGTAGTGCGAGTGGAGCATGGCGCGGGGGACGACCAAGGGAAACAACTGTAGGCGTTGCCTCTGCTGTTTCTGCTTCTTCTGCTCCCCCCCTTTGTTCTTCGCAGGAAGTCCCCCAGCCGCTGCCGTCATCGCCAGTAGCAGTACCCAATCCGCCGCTTGCGTTGGCCCAGGTTCCACCACTCGTTCCCCATCCGCCGGTGTCACTCGTTCCCCATCCGCCAGCGCTTCCCCACCCCCCTTCATTGGAGGCGCTCTCTTCTGCTTCGGCTCCCAATGCGCCGCAGGCGAATGTCCTGCGTGCTTCGGCAAGGCTTTGTCGGCGAAGCTCCTCAGCTTCGCGGCGCGCCAGTTCTTCCTCCTGTTGTACGGTAAGTTCCACCGTGGGATTGCGCCAGTGGGGTTAAACTTTCAGAAATTGTTCGCAAGTGTAAGGGCGCGCGACTCCGCGCGCATCGAAAGTTCCGCGGCGTTATCCGCGCAGAATGCCTTTGAGCCGCTGAGAGGGTGGTCTAGCGTGAGGGCTTTGATTGGTGCCGAGAACACGCTGAGTGGTGACTTCTAGCTCCAGCTGCGACATTCCTTCTTCTGGCGGCGCGTGGCACTCAGCTTCGGCGATGGCGGCGAGTCCGTGGCCGGCAATTGCGTTGGTTGACGCCGTTGGCGTGTGGCAGTCCCTGCAGATGCCGTCTGGGTCGGGGTCATGCAGTGCCACTTCGCGGGGGTGCGGGTGATGCGGCACCCAAGGTCTGCTGTCAGGGTGTTTCCAGTCCCTGCGGTGAATGTGTTTGAAGCGCAGTGGAGCGAGATCGATTAACTTGTTCGAGTCACCGCTTCAGTCGAGGATGTCGAAATCCAAGACGTACACTCCATTTTCGGAGTGTGCTCGTTCGATCTGCCTGCGGGTAAAGGTTTTCGATTCGTAGTGCAGCAGAATGTCGCGCGTCGCGCGATCCGTGCTGAGGTCAACGCCGCAGTCCATGAGCTGTGCGGCGGAAAGCAGGTTGAAGCGCAGGTTCTGGACGATCAGCACATCGATAAGTGTGATGAGCGTGCGGCTTCCACGTGCCTTGAGCACGACGATGTCTTGCGCGCTTGCACGCAGGCGAGTGTTGTTGGCCACGATGACGTAGGTGACTATAGGGGTGGCGACGGCGTTGGATATGTAACGCTCGGAGCCCACCATATGCTGGCCGCAGCAGCTGTCCAGGTACCAGGTATTGTAGCGCTTCTTGTCGTCACGTGCGAGCAGCGCAAGTCGCGGCGTGATGAGGTGCGGAGTGTCGAACTTCAGAAATTGCTCGCGCGAGAGCCAATCGAGTGGCGCCACCCGCATATCAGGTATGTGCGGGGGACTTTCAAGCAGCGGGACTGGAAGGTTCCAGTCCTGGTCGTCGTCGTCGGTGAAGTCGTGGCGCGGACTGAATGGGTTGTTGTTGGAGAACGCGCCAATGGGGTGCGGTGCTGGCTCAGGTGATGGTGAGCGCACGCGGCGACGACGCGACTCGCCCGTCATGGCCATGTTGCTCATGACATTGCGTACTGGGGCAGACGATGATGGCTGCTGCTGCTGATGCTGAACCGCTGGGTTCAGGTTGCGCGCGGGGGGTTGATACCCTTGGGCTGGACGCACGTCGCCTCGTGCGTCTTGTCGGCCGGACCAGTTGCTCGGATTGGTCTGGCGTGGGCGGGATCGGGACTTGCATTGATCCGCCAAATGCCCGAAACTCCTGCAGATTTTGCAGTAGAGGCGCCGTGGCCGTCGCTCTTCGTTGTTGTCAGCGTAGAAGACGAGCCATTCACGTTCTCGTCGTGGCTCTGATCGCTGCTGATCCATATCCCATTGTTCGACGAGAAGGGCAGCGCAAAGGGAGGCCTTCAAGATGACCCCCTGCTGTCGGAGAAGCGCCTTGCAGGGCCGCCACTCTGGGCCGAGCCCTTGAATCACGATGTTGACAAATATCTCCTCTGATATCGAGCTTCCCAACTTCGCGATTTGATCGCGAAAGCTCCGACAGCGATTAATGTAGCTGTTGGCCTTCTCCCCCAGGGCCATTTTGGTCTCCAATAGCTGCTGGAGCACCCGGCTCGAGGACACGGAGTCTTTCGGCTAATACACGCCGGTCAGATGGCGCCAAGCGTCGAGGGCTGGAGCGGGCGAGGTTTTGTACGAACGAATGTTGAGCTGCTCCGCCGGCGACATGTTGCGCAGAAGGATACCGTACGCCATCAAGGACTCGTTGTAGTACCTTGTCCTGGCATCGTCGGTATCTTCAATAGGCTCCTCGTAACTCCCGTCGAAATAGTGAAAAATCTGAGCGTTCTGCAGCAGGAGCTCTAGCTCGATGCTCTAGGTATAGAAGTCTCTGCCGTCAAAACACACACTTGTCTTTATTTTTGATATGCTGAGAAACCTTGATTGCGCAGAGAGAATTGCCTCTTCACTGGGACGGGGAGTCTTGGGGGTTGAACCATTTGTGTCGAGGGAGAAAGTGTGCGGGGCGGCGTTCTGGCCGTTTGTGACCGGTTGAGAAGGTTGCGAGGATGTTCCCGCGTCGCCATTCCGCAATGTTTGGAGCCGAGTCGCTGAAGTAGTTGTGCGAGGATTTTGGTCCCGATCGTCATCGTTTCCTCGCTTGTCATAGCCGGATTGGGTTGCGCTTCAGCCGTCAGATTTGTCTGACCACCAGATCCCTCGGCCATTCTCACACGCGATCGTGTGCCGGACGCCACTTTCCGAATGTCGTAGATTTTGGGAGTGGCAGTGCGAAGGATTCCCGAGTCGCTCTCATACCATGCTGCGATCAAGGGATCGCTCCTAGGGTCTCCTCAGGAAGGTTCGCACACGACTAGGCAGTGAAGTTGGTGGGCCCTTGACCTCAATAGCAGAGTGAATGTAAAATGTTTGAGATGATAAAAACATGCAAGTACAAAAGATATAAATATGAGTACAGGGGAATTCGAATCGACCTAGCTAGCCATGTACCCTAATGGGCACATTCCCTTATTCAAATTCATTCCGAACCGTGCGGCATGTACGGTTACGAAATTGTTCCCGCCGGATTCCTCTTGCCTGCAGCTGCCCAATGTCGTCTGCTGCGACGGTCGAGATCCATTCCAACCGTCTGACACTTCCAGACGATTCTGACTCCTCGTATTCGTTCTCGATACTGCGTGCTTCCTTAGCTGCAGTTAGGAGTGCACAGTAATGTTCTCATTCATTACTATTCGTAACAAAGAGGATACAAAGTGTTGGAATAACCGAAAGCTTATTATAAGCATTCCCGAAGGCATTCCACTGTACCAGTACCGCAATAGCTCATATAGAGCATGCGGAAGGTCGAGGGTCACCCGAAGGTCAACCGTCGAGGGTAGTCAACGGTCGTGACCCTTGACCACCCAGTAACCGCGCGACAGTTGTTCGCTGCATCATGGTAACTGTCGAGCATAGCAATAGGTCGCGGTTAATGTAGCTATGTAATACATTCAATAAGGGAAATGTACCCCTGAGAGTACATGGCTAGATATGTTGCTATTAAATCTTTTGTATCTTATAATCATCTTGTTTCTTTTAACCATTCTATAACAAGGTCACTACAGAGACTTTATTGTCTCATTTCAGATTTAGCACGTTTGTCCTATTCACTTGATCGTTCGGTTATATGAGCACAAAGTGTTAACCTAAACAAAGGGTTGTACCTTTTAAAGAACAAATCACTGCAGCCTAGAATAACCAATTATATCTAAGCAATAGAAACATTTGACGCACCCCCATAGGCTAAGTGAGGGGCATCAAAGCAAGAAGGCAAGAAAATGGTCATAAGACCAGTCAAGAGAAGCAACATAACAAGCTCGGGGTGGATCTCAAGATCACCACGCATTCCGAGCACAAGCAAAATGGTCACAAGGCCAGTTTAAGAGTTCACAAATATATATAGATGCAACGATAAGCAGATCAAAGCGAATACAAGCGAGCACTTGTGTCAACAAGTCCTAACTGCACACAGAACCTGTGGTGGTCACCAGGCGCCAAGGCATTGGTGAAAAAGTCCGCAGTATTGCCCTCCGAGACACGAAGTCCAGGCGCGCCTGGCCGCGACGCTGCAGCTCTCGGAGGAGGAAATACATCACGTCAATGTGCTTCACCCTGCTCTCCAGTTGAGGCTTGCGACATGAGAGGATCATGGCCTTGTTGTCAGCGAGCAAGGCCGGAGAAGAATGAGGACGCTCACCAAGGTCAGTGAGCAAGAAAGGCAACCAGCAAAGCTCCTGCACAGCCATAGCACCGGCGTAGATCTCTACCTCGGCACTGGACGTTGTCACGGAGGTCGACCGTGTAGACCTCCACGACACAGCTCCAGCTCCTAAGCTGAAGCAGTAATCCTGGGTCGAGCGTGAATCTCCACGTTGTCAGTGTACGAAGAGTCGCAGTGACCGGTCAGCACAACTGGCTCTCTCCCACCAAGCACAAGCCCCATGCCTGATGTCGTCGCTAGGTACTTTGCCACCCTCACAGCAACCGTCCAGTGAACGGGACGGTGTCTCCCACTCGCAACAAAGCGAGAGAGAACGCTGAGGGGAAATGCGAGGTCCGGACGCGTACAAGTCATCAGGTACACGAGGCAGCCCACAAGCTCTGGATAGGGACCACTAGGCTCGAAGGGCTCGTCAGGAAAAGGGCCGATGAGTCTATGGTCCACAGCAAGAGGAGTGGGCTGTGTGGTGGAGTGCTGAAGCCCGAATCGCTGAAGGACCTG
Source organism: Closterium sp. Yama58-4 (assembly GCA_947470075.1). Classification (NCBI taxonomy): domain Eukaryota; kingdom Viridiplantae; phylum Streptophyta; class Zygnematophyceae; order Desmidiales; family Closteriaceae; genus Closterium; species Closterium sp. Yama58-4. The sequence goes on along the minus strand of CANIUD010000020.1, from coordinate 41,692 downwards.
CTGCACCATGTGTGACTGTGAGAGTGTAATGGTGCGAGCGGCTCTGTCCCTGGTGATCTGCAGGCCGAGATAGCACTGCAGTTCACCGAGGTCAGTGTACGTGTGTCTCTTTTGCAGTTCAGACTTCGCCTCAGACAGAGCTGTCTTGTTATCTGTAGCAAAGACCAAGTCGTCCACGTAGACCAGGATAAATAACGGAGTGGAGCCAGAGCGAACAAACAGCAATGGGTCGGTAGAAGAAGGGTGAAACCCAAGGTCACGAAGTATGGAGCGAAGAGTGTCGTGCCACTCACGGGGCGACTGGCGGAGACCGTAGACTGGTCGCCTCAGGCTCCACTGGGTCCTAGGTGGGAAGGTACCCGTGAAGCCAGGAGGACGTCGCAGCCAGATCTCCTTGTGTAGTCGGCCCTGAAGGAAAGCAATGGGGAAGTCGAGGGAGTGCAGCTCGTAGTCTCGCTGTGCTGCAACGTGAAGTAACACCCGAAGAGTAGTCATTTTCGGGGTCGGGGCGAAGGTCTGAAAGAAGTTAACTCTCTCGTGCTGACAGAAGCCCCTCACCACATAGCGCGCCTTGAACACCGGTGGTGATCCAGGCGGCCGCTTCACCTTGAAGAGCCACATGCCATCGACTACGTTCGCCCTGGGAGGGGGAACTGCGTCGACGTAAGTGTCTGTTGATCTCCAAGACGCCATCTCTGACTCCATCGCCGCCTTCCACTGAGAGGCCCACGGCTCTGACACTGCCTTGCGGTACGTGCAAGGAACTGGCATGTCAAGGGCGTCGGGGTCTCCCTCAGGGGAGAGCAGCATGGCACAGAGAGAAGGCGAAGCGACTGCCAAGAACTCCAGCTCAAACTGCCTGTCCTCTAATACGTCACAGCCAAGGGCAAACTCACCCCCGGCGGACAGAGGACGGGGAGGAGCAGCCACCACGCGGGTGGCGTAGTCAAGGCAGCGGGTGGCGGCAAAGTAGGTGACAGCAGCAGTAAGAGCCAAAACAGACGACGAAGAGGCACGAGGGTCCGTGACAAGAGAGGCAATGACACATGTGACAACAGGGCGAGTAGCACGGTAGTAGTCAGAGATAGGGGTAGAGGTGGAGGCTGTAAGAGACGACTCAGGAGGCGACGGGAGAAGAGACACAAAGGGAGAACGTCGAGGACTAGAACGAAACAAGACAGTGCGGAGGTCGTACGAAGGACACGAGAGACGAGCACGCGGAGGACAACGAGTGGTCCAGTCGTGCGAAACAAAAGGAGGAGGCGACGGTGACCGAAAGTGGGGGGGAAACAGCCAGAGTCGAGTTCGGACAAGGAAACGTAGGACCATACGCGGTAGGAGACTGCGAGAGGACAGGGGGAGAGGAAGGAAGCTCAAGGGCCCGATGGCCACTAACAGGTTGGAACAGCTGTTGCAAAGTGGAGGCTGCTGCCACTGCCGCTGCTGCTGCTGCTGCTGCTGCGGCTGCTGTTGCTGCTGCCGCTGCTGCTGCTGCCGCCGTCCCTGCTGCTGCTGCCGCTGCTGCTGCTGCTGCTGCTGATGCCGCTGCTGCTGCTGCCGCTGCTGCTGCCGCTGCTGCCGCCGCTGCTGCCGCTGCTGCTGCTGCCGCCGCCGCTGCTGCTGCTGCTGCTGCCGCCGCTGCTGCTGCTGCTGCCGCCGCTGCTGGTGCTGCTGCCGCCACTTATGCTGCTACTGCTGCTGCTGCTGCTGCTGCTGCTGCTGCTGCTGCTGCTGCTGCTGCTGCTGCTGCTGCTGCTGCTGCTGCTGCTGCTGCTGCTGCTGCTGCTGCTGCTGTTGCTGCTGCTGCTGCTTCTGCTGCTGCTGCTCCTACTCATCCTCCTCCTTCTGCCCCTGCAAGTCCAACTGCTGCATCTCCCGCCTTTCCCGCTCCAACCGCTCCTGCTCCTCACGCTCTCGGCGGCGAGCCGCCTGGAGACATGCGTCGTGGTGGTGGGGAGGCGCAGTGATAGTGCATCTAGCGCCATTCTCCTTAGAACCAGCACCGCCAGCTCCAGCACCCCCAGACCTAGCACCTACAGTGTCAGCACCTCCCCCTCCAGCACCCCACCTCTAGTGCCAGCACCTCCAGCTCCAGTACCCCCAGACGTTGCACCTCCAGTGCCAGCACATCCAGCTCCAGCACCACCAGATTTAGCACCTCCAGAGCCAGCACCTCCCGCTCCAGCTCCCCCTGAAGTGGCACCTCCAGTGCCGGCACCTCCAGCTCCTGCACCCCTCAAAGGAGCACCCCTAGTGCAGCACCTCCAGCTCCAGCACCCCCTGAGTCCACAGTAACCTGTCGTGGACCTGCCAACGCCTGCTGCGGGATTGCGGAGAGGGAGATGCTACCTGACGCGCGACCGAGGGAAGAGGAATAGCGTGAGACACACCTGATGGGGCAGGACCAGGGGTTGGGTACCGGAGGAGCGGGAGCAGGAGGAGGAGAGGGTGCTAGGAAAAGAGGAGGAGGGGGGACTGGGAGACCTCGACAAGGGTACCTGGTGTAGTAGGACACTGACTCGTCAAACTAGACATAACGGGAGTCTAGGAAATGGTGGAGAGGCGGATGGTAAAAGGTGTAGTCGGAGGAGTCCATCGGGAAACCAAGGAAGATACAGGGGATGGCACGAGCTGAGAGCTTGTCCGCAGAGGTGTCGTGGACAAGCGCAAGGTAGCCCCAGACACGAAAGACCGACCCAACACTAGGGAGGGTCCAAAGACTGGTCGGTGAAGCCGCCGGCCACGAGACACGCGGTTGAAGGTTCAGCTAGTGGGCTGCGCAGCGAACAGCGTAGGGCTATAGAAAATGGGGCGCATGGGCATGGATCATGGAAGTGCGGCCAATATCCATGACCAAACCAATGGAGCGCTCAGCAACCCCATTCTGCTGTGGGGACTCTGGTAGCATCCAGGACTGTGCGATGCCCTATTCGTCGCAAAATCCGGCGAGCACGTCGGAGCGAAACTCATTCCCACGGTCGGAGTGGAGCCAGCGGACTCGACTGCCACGGGTGTTTGCGGTGGTCAGAAGCCACCGGATCAGCGTAGAAGTCACCTCGGACTTTTTCGTGAGAGGCAACACCGTAGTGTACCTGGAGTAGTCGTCGACAACCACCAAAAAGTAGCGCTCCCACTCAGGTCCCTGCCGAGGAGCAGGGCCCCAGACGTCCAGGTGGAGGGACTAGAAGGGAGCAGTGGTCGGACGAAGGGAGGAGGAGTGCGGAGTGGCGCGCTGGCGGCCGGCGATGCAAGGAGTGCACGGCGGGGCAGGCGAGGGAGGGAGCGACGGAAAGACGCGCGGGAGACCTGAGACAAGACGCTGGCTAGCCATGCTGCGGAGGCATGGGATGGACGGGTGACCAAGGCGGTGGTGCCACAAGAGTGTCGAGTAAGAGAGTGAACGGCAAGAGCAAGACGCAACAACCAAACCGGCCACAGCAACCTGTGGGGACACAGGAACCTGATCGGACTCGACTATCTGGAGGGACGTAGAAACCCGACTAGACTCTGCTTCCTGGAGGGACCCAGTAACCTGACCGGACTCTGCTACCTGGTGGGACGCAGAAACCTGACCGGAATCTGCTACCTGGGGGGACGCAGTGTGCAGTACAAAGAGACCTGAATGGGGCTCCTTGGTGAACGTGGCAAGAAGTGCCCCGGTGGAAGCGTCCGTATAGATCGTCGTCCTCCCGTGTGCCGGAAAAGTAACTGTGATCCCACGGTCCTGAAGGTATCCAGCACCCAGCAAGTTCCAAGAGAACGAGGAAACCAGAAGGGACAGCCGGGCACGGGATAGTGGTCGAGGTGCGAGCGACTGCTGGTCCTGAAGTAGGATCAGCCAGGCAACTGGGACCGGTGTCGAAAGAGGTGTGACAGCAATGTGGTCGCGGAAGAAACACTGAAACGCGCCTGAGTCCAGCGTGAAGGAGAGCGACACAACAACAGATGTCACGGCTGGACTAGTGACGATACAAGCACCTACACTAAAAGCACAAGTACCTACACTAGCAACATGCAAAGATCCCAAGCTAGGTACACGCAACCTAAGAGATCCATACGTGACAGAATAAACATCATCCATAGACATATTAAACACATGGTAACCACTACGAGACCGACCGGGCCAGATCGGTGGCCTCGACTCAGACCCCAAATGCTCACGGTAGAGGCCGTCGAGGCGACGGTAACAGCGCTGTGTAGAGTGGTCAGGACGCCAGCAGGTAGTGCCAGCACCAGGGCCAGTCAGGATCTAGTACTGGCAGGGGCCGACGTTGCGGCCACCGCGACGAGGCCCCCAGCTGGCTGGGCCGCTGCTGCAGCCAACGCTACTCGAGCCACCAGGCCCCCACGGCTGCTGAAGGCGCCACTGCTACTGAGGGTGCCACTGCTGCTGAGGGTGCAACCACTGAAACTGCTGCTGTCCCTGCCGCTGTAAGGCCTGAGTGGACGCTACGGGAAAGGGCTAGCTGGGCAATATGCGTGTAGAACTACTGGAGCAGAAGTAGCTATTACTAGGAACTGCTGGAGGGAGAAACAGCAAGGACCACTAAGTCAGAAACGACTGGTACGAGGACCGGCTGGAGCGAGTAATGACAAAGGGCTGTAGGCAGCTGGAACTGTAACGGCTAGTGCTAGAAAGGCTGGAGCTAGAAGGACTGGAGCTGAAACAACTGGAGCGAGAAAGGCTGAAACGAGAATGGCTGTGGTCAAAATGGCTGGAGCTGAAACGGCTGGACCTAGAATGGCTGGAGCTAGGAGGGCTGGAGCTGAACTGGCTGGAGCTAGAACAGCTGGAGCTACAATGGCTGGAGATGAAACGGCTGGACCTAGAACGGCAGGAGCTAGAATGGCTGGAGCTGAAACGGCTGGAGCTAGAACGGTTGGAGGGAGAACGGCTGGAGTGAGAACTGCTGGGCCTAGGCACGGCTGGAGTGACTGGAGTGAGGAGAGAACAGGGCTAGGAATGCCTGTAGCGTTGGGATACTAACCCTAGTCCGCGCCAGTAGAAGTAACTGCGGCTGCTAGCTGCCGCAGGAGATGCCTATGGGAGTAGGCGTGGTGTTGAAGTGGCGGTTATGGTGTGCTGTGGTGGCTGGGAAAGGGTTTTGAGCAGCTAGGAAGGCCTATGAGCCGATGTGAAGGCTTGTGAGCAGCTGGGAAGGCCTGTGGATTGCTGTACTGGGTGGCGTGCACTGTTCTGCAGTTCGCGCTGCTTTGCAGGGTGGCGCGAGCTGCTCTGCAAGGGGCGCGCGCTGCTCTGCAGGGTGGCGCGGGCTGCAATGCAGGGGCACACGCTGCTCTGCAGGGGCGTGCACAGCTCGGCGGGGTGGCGCAGGCTGCTCTGCAGGGGCGCGCGCTGCTGTGCAGGGTGGCGCGCAGCTCTGCAGGGGCGTGTGCAAAGCTGCAGGGTGGCGCGGGCTTCTCTGCAGGGGCGCGACGAAACAAGGGCCCGCGGGGCCCCTTGAACGTGACTAAACGAGCTTGCATGGGCCTTCAGAAGAGACAAAATCGAGGCCCGCGGGGGCCTTTAAATGCGACGAAATCGAGGCCCGCGACGGCCATCCTACCCGCGACAAAACGGAGCCTAAGGGACGGGCGCCTCGGGCGCAACGAAGGGAGGGAGCGGAAGCGTGGGAGGGAAAACATAGAACCTGCTCTGATACCATCTTAAAGTAGCCTAGGAAGGAGTATCGAGAGAATTGAATGATGGCAAGAGGATACAAAGTGTTAAACAAAATGTTGTACCCTTTAAAGGGCAACTCACTGCAGCCTAGGATAACTAGAAAACAAAACAATTTACGTATGGCAATTCAAGATACACACGTCACCAAAAGCATAATGACCATCTATAAGAGGTGTTGAGCTATGAATTTCTATGAGAAAGCATTTTCGTACGCTACAGGGGTCGACTTGCCGAGTACGAAGTCGAGGAGTTAGAAGAGTCGAAGTGATATTAACACCCAAAGGTCGAGACCGATGCAGGCATAAACATTCGAAGTGAAAATGATGTCAATTTTGATGTTTGCGCAGGAGCGTTAGGTATAAACTCGTGACTTCTAAGATAGTAGGGGAAAACAGTAGCAAGAATAATGTTAGAGCGGTAGAAAGCCGAAGCGAGCGAAACTGAATTGAGATCTGGTGGGCGAAATGGTACCGTTGGACCAACAATAACCGACAGAAGATACTTAAGCACGAAGCTGCTGGCGCGTAAGGGTCTCGCTCGGACGCCGCTGTAGCTGCATCTGGCCACCACCAGAAAGTTCGCACTGAACAGCTCCACCGCCGCCACCACTCCCACTGCTGTCACCACCGTCGCCACTGGTTCCACCACTACCACGAAGAGAAGTCATAGCGGGCCAAGTAAGGAGGTGTGTGACCAGCAGGGCAGCACTCAGTGAGGGCAGGATGGCGTGCAGGCCCTAGGGTAAGGCGTGCGCAGGGCAGCGCGACGCGGGCAGGGCAGGGCGTGTGCGGGGCGGCGCAACACAGGGCAGGGCAGGACGTGCGCTGGTAGCGCGACGCAGGGCAGGGAGTGGGGTAGCGCGGTAACCTCCGTGAGTCACTAGCTAATGGTGGGCCAGGAAAAAAAAAACGGTCCTACGGACCTATTGCTTTGAAACCGTGTCAGAAGAATACGCGAGAATCGGTGCATTGATGAGAGAAGTGGGGAACAAATGCTAACCCTAATTTGGGTTGTACCCCTTATGGGCTACCCCACTACAGCCTACAAAGCACAAGCATCATCATAGTTTGACAGAAGGCACTGGCTTGGATGGAGGAAAGATACGACGAGAGAGTGGAGGAAGGATGGGCGTACATGGCGATGGAAGGGATGAAGGAAGAAACTGAGGGTGAGGCAGGTGCGGTGGAGGAGAAGGTGGGGAAGGAGGAAAGGGGCCCCGCAGATGACTGGACCCTAGGAGAAGGGATGGACGGTGCGGCGGCGGCAACCCTGCAAGAGGTACTGAAGCAGCACCGCGGAACATTTGCGTACACGCTGCAGGAGCTGGGAAAGTGCAAGACGCACGAGATGAAGATTGAGCTCAACAGTGAGGTCCCGATATACCAGAGGAAATGGCGGATGATTCCGGGAGACATAGACATCTGCACAGAGAAGTGCAACAAACTGTTGGAGGCAGGGTTGATTCAGCGGTCGGAGAGTGATTACGCAGCGGCGACTGTTGTGGCTTCCAGGAAAGACCCGACGGGAGAATTCTCGGCGAGGAGAATGTGTGGAGATTACAGAAGTTTGAACAAGGTTACGGTGGTGGACCGTTACCTCATGCAGTCGGCCGAAGAGATCTTCGACAAGCTATAGGGGGCGAAGGTGTTCTCAACCCTGGACTTGCGCCAGGGATTTAACCAGATCCCGATACGGCTGGCCGACCGCAAGAAAACGGCGTTTCATGGGCCGGACTGCTTGTATGAATGGGGGTTCATGCCGTTCGGGATGAAGAACGCGCCGGCCCTGTTCCAACGCATCATGGACACGGTGCTGCGCGGAGTATCAGCAGCGGCATGCTGCATAGATGATATAGTAGTTTTCAGCCCCGACGCGAGCATCACGTGAAGGATGTAAAGGCTACACTGGACGCTATTAGAGATGCCGGGCTCACTTGTCATCCAAAGAAGTGCAGTTTCGGTAACACTGGGGTGAAGTACTTGGGGTTCGAGGTACAAGGGGGAAGGTTGGGGATTCAACAAGCAAAGGTGGAAGTCCTGGACCGGGTTCCGCAGCCGAAGGACCGGGGCACTGTACGGGCGGTGCTGGGGTATCTCAACTACTACTGGAAGTTCATACCAAACTTCAGCAAAACCGCGGCGGCCTTAAACATATTGCTGAGGGAAGACCAGAAGTGGCAGTGGGAGGAAGCGGAACAGGAAGCGCTGAAGGCCTTGCTGAGAGCTGTGAAGAATGCTACCGTGCTGGCCCTGCCTAACAAAGAGGATCCGTTCGTGCTCTATACGGACTGTAGTAGCGGCGAGATGGGGGCAATCCTGTGCCAGAAGAGAGAAGGCGAAGAGAAGGTGGTAGCATTCGCCAGTCGGAGCTGCAACCCAGCGGAGGCTAATTACAACTCCTACGAAGGTGAAGGGTTGGCAGCCGTGTGGGCGATAACGCTCTTCCGAGTGTATCTACTGGGGAGACCTTTTGAGCTAGTGACAGATCACAAGCCGTTGATCTGGCTGACTGGGAGGAATGCCCGTTGAGCAATGCGGCTCCAAGAATATGATTTTCCGATTCGGCACAGGGCGGCAGGACCATGCAACACGTAGACGGGCTCTCGCGGATTCCTCCAGAAGACCGACCTACCGCGTGCCTAGTAGCATTGGCGAGAGAAATAGCGAGGAAGAAGCTAGTCGGGCGAAGAGGAAGGGCCAGAAGACGTTTGGGACGATCAAGAGGTCCTAGATTGGGTGCAAGGCAAGACCACAGAGGCTACTCCCGTGAGTGAGAGAGCCAGAGCACGAGGGACCCATTACCGATGGCACCAAGAGCAACTGCAAAAAAATACGCGCAATGGATGGAAGCTGGTACCACGGAAGGATGAGCAGGAGCAGATTATACGGAGCGTACATCGGCAACTGGGGCACTATGGGAGCCTAAGAACCGCCCAGCTGGTGGAGACCGGATGGTGGTGGGATGGGATGAGGAAGGATATCAGGGAGTGGGTGGAAGGGTGCGAGCTCTGCAGTCGGAACCGAGCAGAGTTGGAACGGGGTCGGAAGGAGCTGCAGTTGTTGCCCATCCATGGGATGAGGTTCAGATGGTCCTTAGACTTGGCGGGAGAGATGCCATTGAGCCGGAGGGGAAAGAGGTACATACTGATCATGATCGAGCATGGCAGCAAGTGGGTAGAGGTAAGGGCTTTACCAAGCAAAAACTCAGCCAGGATAGCTGAAGCATTCAAAGAGCAAGTGCTTACCGGGTTCGGTGTGTGCGGGGAGGTGCTGACGGATCAAGGGACTGAGTTTATGGAAGAGTTTGATAAGTTGCTGCAGGCCACAGGCATCGCCCATCGGAGGACTTCCAGATATCATCCGAAGAGCATCGGGCTAACCGAGAGGTCCGTGCATACTGTGAACTGGGGGCTAAGGGCGTACGGGGAACGGTTCAAACGAGACTGGGACCCACGGCTGCCGTGGGTAGTAGCAGGCTATCGGTTCAGCAAGCAGGCAGCGCTGAAGGACCTGTCGCCCTACTACCTTCTCCTGGGAAGAGAGCCGGTGTTACCCTTAGACGCACCGAAGATACTGACAGGGTCAGTGCGGGTGGAGAAGGAGGAAGGTTGGGTGGGGTTGGCGGAGGCAAGAGCCAGGTACTTGCGGGAGTTGCTACCCGCGGCGCTGGAGAACCTACACGTGGCGCAGCTGCGTGACGCGCAAAGGTACAAGAAGCGAGGAGAGACGCAAGCTAGGAAGACGGAAAGGGCTTTAGGGGCTGGAGAAGAAGTGTACCTGAAGCAGGCCAAGCACGACATGATGGATATAGAGCTGAGCAACGAGCGTTGGAAAGTAAAGGAAGTGAAAGAATCGGGAGTGGTGGTGCTGGTCGGTGATAAGGGGCAGCGGAGGACGGGCCATTGCACCAACGTGGCTTGGGCTAGGGCCAGACCCGAGGGACGAGGGCAACCACAGCCACACGGGCAAGAGATCTAGCAACAGCCGGTAGGAGCCCAGGGGCAGCCGCGGAGGGGGCAAGTGGAGAGAGTGGCTGGACACAAAAGGAAGATGACCACGGAGCTGAGAAGGTTGCAGGAGCCGGGGTGACACCAGGAAGAGAAAGAGGAGGAATTAAGACAGGCCAGGGCACAGGAGCAGAAGATTCCGACAATGACGGGAAAATATTTAAAACAGGTTCCCGCGGCGCACAGTTGAAACTCACTATAAAAAAGGGAATGCATCCCTTAGAGTAAGTGGTTAATGTACGTCGTTTCGCATTCCTTTGTATTTCCCATATAAACTTAATGTATGGATGCTATTTTGTCACAACCATGAGGCAAGAATCGAATGATTGGGAATAAAGGAGAAATAAGTGTGAAACCCTAATAAATTATCCCCTCTATAACCACACAGTAACATTGACACACCTGGCGAAGTGGGAACCAACAAGAGGACACAAGACGAAGCAAGAGAAGCAAACAAAGCAAAGCTCAGGGTGGATCACAAAGTCACCACACAGTCTGAGCGCAAGCAAGAGGCCACAAGGTCTAGTCACAAACAGAGTTATAAAGAGCAACAGTATAGTGATCACAACCTAGCAAGAGTAAGCATGCATGTATAGGCATATATATAAAGATCACAGTACAAGGCAAATTCAAGCAGTAAGCAAGTGAGGTAGAGAATGCACAAGGCCTAAAACAGTACAGAAACGATGATGAAAACCCTCCTAGCAGCCCGCCAGTGCTCTGGTCGGTATCTTCTGGGCGCAACGTAGCGTGCCCGGATGCTATGAGGGTACGCGAGGTCTAGTCGAGTGCAGATCATCAGGTACAGGAGGTAGCCCACAAGCTCTTGATACTGCCCACTCGGCTCTACGGACTCGTCCAAAGGTGGAGCTGAGAGCGAGTGGCCTGTAGGCAGAGGAGTGGGCTGTGGCGAGGAGAACTGGAAGCCGAAACGCTGAAGGACCTGGTGCACCATGTGTGAATGGGTCAGAGTAATGGTGCTCGGCAGAGAAGAGTCGGTGCGTGGAAACAGCGTCGGGTCGGCAGTCGAAAGAGCAAACCCAAGAGCCATAAGTGTAGTCCTCAGTATGTCGTACCACTTGCGGGGCGCCTGACGGAGACCATAGACAGGCCAATGGAGGCTCCACTGGGTACCCTTAGGAAACGACCTAGCCAGGTGGGTGGCGCAGCCAGATCTCCTTGTGAAGGCTGCCCAGCACGAAAGCTGTGCTGAAGTCAAGCGAGTGGAGCTCGTAAATACGCTGTGCTGCAACGTGCAGCAACACCCGAAGAGTGGTCATCTTCAGGGTGGGGGAGAAGGTCTGGAAGAAGTCAACTCCCTATCGCTGACTGAAGCCTCGTGCAACGTAACGCGCCTTAAGTCAAACGGAGAACCCGTCGGCCACTTCACATTGAAAATCCACATGCGATCGACTATGTTCGCCTCAGATGAAGAAACTGCGTCGACGTAAGTGCCTGTGGACTTTGAGAATGCCATCTCTGCGTCCATGGCTGTCTGCCACTGAAAAGAGTAAGGTTCCGTGATCGCCTCTGCTTATGAGCGCGGTTTCAGGATGTCTAGTGCATCCGGGTCTCCCTCAGGGGCAAGTAGCATGGCAGCGAGATGAGGTAAAGCAGCCGCAAGTCAACAAGCTCAGTGACTACGTCAGACGTAGCGATAGACTCAAAAGTAGGGTCAGTGATAAGTGTAGCTAGAACACGAGTGACAATGGGACTAGCAGCACGAGCAAGGTCAGACTCAGGGTCAGGAACGTCAGGAAGGGAGGATCCAGGAGAAGGCTGTAGAGAAACACACTGTGGAACAAAGGGAGGACGACGTGTCATAGTGTGAGTGCCGGAGACTGGTGGAGGACGAGGACGATGAACATGGCGAGCACAAAGTACAGTGCGAATGGGCGAGGCAGGACGAGACCCAGGCTCACGATGCTCTGTCACGGAGTTTGGCAGTAGGGAGTCTAGCGCTAACTGTGTCTGAGACAGGTCGGGCGGTGAACATAGTAAGGGAGGAGTAAGGCCAGTGGAAGACAGATGACAAAAAACCTGGCGAAGCGTCAAGCCAGGTGGTGGTAGTGACTACTGCGGCTGTGGCAAGAAAACGCCGCTGTGCAACACCCACACTATTACAGTCTCCAACTCCAGTACCTCCAACACCAGCACCTCTAGCACCTCCAGCTCCAACACCTCCAGCACTTACAGCACCAGAAACTACAGCTCCAGTGCCTCCAGTACCTCCAGCTCCAGCACCTCCAGCACCAGCACCTCCAGCACTAGCACCTCCAGCACCAGTACCTCTAGTACCAGTGCCTCCAGCACCTCTAGTAGGAGCAGCTCCAGCACCTTTACTGCCAACAGCTTCAGCTCCAGTACCTCCAGCACCGACAGGCTCCTTACCTCTAGTACCGCTGGCTCCAGCACCTCCAGCACCAGCACCCCCAGCACTAGTACCTCCAGCACCAGCACCTCCAATACCAGCGCCTCCAGCACCTCTAGCAGAAGCAGCTCCATCAACTCCAGCTCCAGTACCTCCAGCACCAGCAGCTCCAGCACCTCCAGCACCAGCAGCTCCAGTACCTCCAGCAGCTCCAGTACCTCCAGCACCAGCAGCTCCAGTACTTCCAACTCTAGCACAAGCACTCCAAGCACCGGGACCAAAGCGGCCTCGCCGAACAACCCACTCGCGAAGCTGCTGCGGCAAGAGAGTCTCCTGTAGACTAAACTGCTGCTGCTGTCCAACGTCAGAACCTCCAGCAGGATCACCCCTAGGACGCGCAACACCCCCAGAAGCAGCACCCCCAGAACCAGCACCCCCAGACTCGGCACCCCTTGGACTAGCACCCTTGGAGTCCGCACCTCCAGTGTTACCACCCCCACCAGCATCGGAGTCTACAGCAACAGGCTACAGAGGCGGCAAAGACGGCCGAGGTGGAAAACCAGGAAGGGTCCAAGCGCGGTAAGCGGCGAGTGGCTGCTGTGTTGTTAGCAGCAGTGCCACCCCCTCAGGTGGGCCAGAGGTGTCAGAAGTGACCTCCAAAGGCTCAAGCAAGGAGGGTGCATCTACGTGAGACACACCTAAGGGAGCAGGACCGTGAGGGGGGAGTGGGTCTACCAGAACTGGGACCTGGAACCAGGAAGAGAGAGGGGGGGGGGGGGGGGGGGGGGGGGGGGGGGGGGGGTAGTGTGGTGGGGGTAGAGACGTTAGAAACAAACCAGTACGTCAATGGTGACGTCCTGGGAGGACAAGACGCGGCGAAGGCTGGGTGGTAAAACAGCCAGCCAGGCGCGTCGGTGGGAAAGCCAAGGAAGAAGCAGCGAATGGTGCGAGAAAAGAGCTTGTCCGCGGTGGTATCTTGGACAAGGACATGCGAACCGAAGTCCCGAAACGCCAACGCATCGCCAACCTCCCCCATCAAGCGCAGTATAGGCAAGGTCTCTGGCACCGAGACATGGGGCCAGAGGTTGAGCTGATGCGCGGCGAATCGGACCGAAAACGGCCACAGAAAATGGGGAGCAACCGCATGGATCATGGAGGTGCAAGCAACCTCTTTGATCAAGCCAATGTGGCTCTCTGCAACCCCGTTCTACTACGGAGAGGCAATTAGCGTGAACGACTGGGCGATGCCCTCCTTATGAAAAAAGGCCTCAAGGGGGCAGGAGGAAAACTCACGCCTCTGTCAGAGTGCAGACGCAGGACCGGAAGGTCCTGTCAAATCTGTGCGCGAAGCTGGCGACTGACAGTGCGGATCAAGGGGATCAAAACACAAGGGACATCCACCTTGCCCCTCATGGAAAAGACCGTAGTGTAGCGCGAGTAGTCGTCAACAACTAGCAGAAAGGAGCGCTCGCGGTACGGTCCACTAATGTGGGTTGGGCCCCACACGTCCATGTGGAGAGTTTGTAGAGGAGCAGTGGTCGGAGGAAATGAGGAGGAGTGAGGAGCGGCGCGCTGCCGGCCCTCGACGCAGGGAAGCTAGGGTGGTGCAAGCGAGCGCGGAGCGGGGAGATTATCCATAAGGAGACGTGAGTGCTTGCTACGCAGGGAGGAATGACCTAAACGATAGTGCCAGAGGAGAGATGGGTGCGTGAGTAACCAACACGAGCAAGACGCAGCTACCTGACCAGACGTAGTTACCTGACCGGACGCAGCTACCTATGCGGACTCAATGGTCAGAGTGTACAGGCCAGACCCAGATCTCTGAGTGATCCTAGCGAGGTGGGAGCCAATCCGTGAGTCCGTACAGATCGCCGTAAGCTCACCCCAGGAGTGTTGATAGTGACAAACTGTTCCTGGAGGACAACGTTACTCACCAAGTTCGTAGCGAACGAGGGGGGGTGGAGACCTGCAAGTGAGGGGCTGCCGGACACGGGAGAACGGTGGAGGCACGTGCTACTAATGGGCCTCCAGAGGGGTCAGGCAGAGTGATTGGGACATGTGTAGTGAGCGGTGCGCCTGTGGTGCAGTCGCGGAAGAAGTAGCGAGACGCGCCTGACTCAAGCGTGAAGGTGTGCGGAGCCTCCGAAGGGGCTGCACCTGAGCTAGCAGGCTCAATGACACCTAGACTCGTAGCCTCTAAACCACTCCTGAAGCTGTTGCGGCGAGAGAGTATCCTTTCGACGAGACTGCCGCTGCTGTCTGGTACCTCCACTACCTCTAGTACCAGTACCCCAACCAGAGCGGCCTAGCCGAATAACCCACTCCCGAACCTGGAGAGGCGAGAGAGTCTCCTCTCGACGAGACTGCCGCTGCTGTTCAGTACCTCCAGTACCAGTACCCCAACCAAAACGGCCTCGCCAAATAACCCACTCACGAAGCTACTGCGGCGAGAGAGTCTCCTGACGACGATGCTTCCCCTTGCTGTCCAGTACCTCCAGCACCTCCATCACTAGTACCCAACCAGAGCGGCCTCGCCAAAAAAACCACTCGCGAAGCTGCTGCTACAGTCCACCCCCAGACGCTGCTACGACCGTGATTGTTACCATGATAGGCAGTGGGAGTCAATAGCAGCAATGCAAGGGCGGTAGTAGCGAATGCTGCAGCTGCAAAAGTAGCAGTAGTGGTAGTCGCTGTAGTGGCAGGTGCTGTGGCTGCAACAGCAGTAGCGATTGTTAGAGTGGCTGTAGAGGCAGTTGCTGGGTACGCGTGTTGGGCCGTAGTGCGTGGGCAGCATCGTGCACGCGGGCAGTAGGGCACGCACTAGTAGCAGGCGGGAGTTCACCTTCCTGTCGCAGGCAAAGTAAGCCAGCACATGCATGGATCGGGCCCTAATCTCGCACTCACTCCTGCCCAACTTGTCTTCCGCGTCTCACGTCTACCCGAACGATCTGATCTCGGATCATGGCTTTGCCATTCGAGTCGCCTTTTGCTGCAGCGCCAATGCGAAGCTCAGTCCAGGGGTGTGAAGGCTCCCTGCTCACCTGATCAATAGACGAGGGTGAGGAAGGTCGTGGAGGCGGCAGCGAAGCAGTCAGGAGGGGATTACGTCCTAATGATGGCAAAGCTGAACGCGGGTCTCAGGGTGTACACTAAGGAGTAGAGCAAACGGGTGAAAGCGACGCTGCATCACTTGTTGAAGGCGGTGGCGAAGCTGAAGCAGGCGGCGTTGGGGGCTCCAGGCTGTCCACGATTCGGCAGCTCCTGAGAGAGCATGAAACTCAGCTGAAGGAGTATGAGGCCTCTCGGCGGGACAAACTGCATCCGATGGCGGGGTATGGGTGGAACTCTAAGGGGAAATTGCTTCAAAGCATCTCTCTGCAAAACTAAAAACCAGGAAGCAACGTACTCAGATCACGGAACTCAAGGTCAACGGTGCAATGATCAGTGATAGGCATGGCATCCTTGCTGCAGCAGCCGATTTCTTCAACGGTCTTTTTGGGGCAGACAGACGCACTCATTGGTCAAACTGGTTACCTGGTCGCCGGTTGTCAGCGGAGGAAGCGGAGGGCCTGGTCAGAGACTGGATGAAGAAGGAGGTTAGAGCTGCTTTCAAGGCTCTTGCGTGCGGGAAACCTTCAGGTCAAGGAGCTGTATGAGCTGCACTGGGATATACTGGGTGAAGGCTTCATGAAGCTGGCTTGCTCCTTTGCGACTCTGCTAAGATTCCTGCAAGCACAAAGGAAGCCAACACAATCTTGTTGCACAACGTGGACGCCAGCGCCCGGCGTCAGCGGGTACGCCAGCGCCCAGCGCCGGCACGAGCGCCAGCGCCAGCAGCAGCTAACGCCCCCGTCCCTCCCCT
Organism: Closterium sp. Yama58-4; assembly: GCA_947470075.1. Taxonomy (NCBI): domain Eukaryota; kingdom Viridiplantae; phylum Streptophyta; class Zygnematophyceae; order Desmidiales; family Closteriaceae; genus Closterium; species Closterium sp. Yama58-4. The sequence goes on along the minus strand of CANIUD010000020.1, from coordinate 25,770 downwards.
CTCTCTTCCTCTCCCCATGCAACAATTGTTGCTGGGAGGAGGGAGGGAATAGGTTGAGGGGGGATGAGAGTATCGTGTTTTTGTTTCTCTCGCGTTCCTCCTTTACGTTCTGATGCACCCGTTCGCTCTTCTTTCTCCTCCTTTGCACATCACCTACTCCTGATACCACTCGTTCTCTCATTTCATTTCGTTTCGTTTTGTCGTTTCTAGGCGTGGTCTCCCCTCGTCGCGCACACCGACACCTGTTCCGTGGGTTCAAACGCATCCGGGCACCTGCCATAACGGGGTTCAATCACGGTGGTTCAAGTTGCAGCACGGTGAGAAATGCACTTCGGTAGAGCGCTCCTACACTAGCTAGTGTTACATGCAGTTAAGGGAGGACGTTAGAAACATATTCATATAACGGCATGCATCCTAACTAGTGTAGTATCATTTAAGTCCTATTGTTGGTGGTGTACCCCCCTTCCAACCTTCCCTTGAATTATATATGTAACTCTTTCTAGAGTGCAAGCCCCTGTTCTCTCTCGTAAACCACGTTCCTAACCCTTGCTATGGCTCCTTGCCTTGGCTCCTACTTTGAGATTTTGAGATATTTCGGCCCTTAATCTTCATCGACTTTGTCCTTCATCCTAATAGTTCCCTGCGGACGCAAGTGCTTGTGTCGAGGACCTTGGGGGTGCTACCGTTGGAGGTGTTGGAGTTTGAGCTGAGACTGTGCTGGCACAAGGCCCTGGTGCTGGGGGTGCTGGAGTTGGAGCTGAGCTCATGTCTACAGGAGGTCCTAGAATTCGGGGAGCTGGTGTTAGTCGAGCTGTCCCTGGGGGTGCTACGACTGGGGGTGCGGGTGCGCCCTCTACGGGACCTGGAGAGTCTGGGACTAGCCGTGTTGCTGCTGGTGGTGCTGGCTCTGGGGGTGGTGCGACTGGTGCTTTGGAGAGCGGTCCTGGGGCTACCACCGCCCCTGACACTACGCCTCCCCCCCACCACTACTCGGCCCGGCACCAGGCCCGTGTTCGCCATGCACGTGAGGAGCAGCTGGAGTTGGAGCGAGAGGAGAGAGATTTGGAGCTGCAGCAACTGGAGCTATAGCAGCTGGAGGAGTGGCAGCAGCAGCAGCGGGCGCACCAGCTGCTGCAGCAGCCGCAGCAGCAGCCGCCGCAGCAGGAGCAGCAGCAGCAGCAGCAGCAGCAGCCACAGCAGGAGCAGCCGCAGCCGCAGTGGCAGCTGCCGCAGCAGGAGCAGCAGCAGCAGCCACCAACTCCGCCTCCTATCTCTGGTCTTCGGACCTTTGTCCCCTCTCCTTCTCCTCCACCCTCCCCCTCTCCCCCTGACTACGGTCCCACGTTTCCTCCTCCTGACTTTGCCCCAGCTGTTTTCCCCTGTTCTCCGCGTCCGTTGTCCCCTCCTCTTTCTCACGCTTGGACTTCTCATTCTCCTCATTCTCGAACCTCGTCCCCTGTCCCTCTCACTGACCATCGTACTCTCCTGTTCCTTCCTAGTCCGCCTCGTTCGTCGTCGTCTGTGCTTCCTTCTCCTCGTAAGTTAGCCCTCACTGCTTCCCTCTCTACTCCTGTCACTGACTACTACCGCGCGTTCCGTCCTGTTCTCTCTCGTCTTCTCGTCTCTCTTATTACCGACCCCCGTGCTTCTCTGTCCTCTGTCTCCGCTCTTACTGCCGCAGTCACTGAGTTTACCTCTACTCCCCGCCTTGACTATGCCACTAGTCTCGTGGCTGCTCCTCCTAGTCCTCTGGCCGTCGGGAGTGAGTCAGCCCTTGGCTGTCACGCCCTAGAGGACAGGTAGTTTGAGTTGGAGTTCTTGACAGCCGCTTCCCCTCCTCTCTATGCCATGCTGCTTGCTCCTGAGGGAGACCCCGATGCCCTTGACATACCGACTCCTCGCACTTACGCTGAGGCAGTGTCAGGGCCTTGGGCCTCTTAGTGGAGAACTGCCACGGACTCAGAGATGGCCTCCTACAGATCCACAGGCACCTACGTCGACGAGGTTCCCCCCCCTGGGACGAACGTAGTCGATGGCATGTGAATCTTTAGTGTGAAGCGGCCACCAGGATCTCCTCCGGTCTTCAAGGCGCGCTATGTGGCTAGAGGTTTCAGTCAGCGCGAGGGAGTTGACTTCTTTCAGACCTTCGTGCCTACCCCGAAGATGACCACTCTTCAGGTGTTACTGCACGTAGCAGCACAGAGAGACTACGAGTTACACTCTCTCGACTTCTCTACTGCCTTCCTTCAGGTTAGTGTACATGAGGAGGTCTCGCTGCGTCGTCCCTTTGCCTTCACTGACACTTTCCCATCGGGGACCCAGTGGAGGCTGAGGTGACCAGTCTACGGTCCCCGTCATGCTCCTCGTGAGTAGCACGACACCCTTTTTTCTACACTGTCTGACCTCGTTTTCTAGTCGTCTTCTGCCGACCCGTCGCTGTTCGTTCGTCGTGGCTCCACACCGTTCTTTGTACTGGTCTACGTCGACGACCTGGTTTTTGCCACTGCTGACAGGGCTGCTTTGGCTGACGAACTGCAGAAGAGACACACATACACTGACCTTGGTGAGCTGCGCTATTACCTTGGCCTGCAGATCACTAGGAATAGAGCCGCTCGCACCATTACACTCTCACTGTCACACATGGTGCAGCAGGTCCTTCAGCAGTTCGAGCTTCAGCACTCCACAATATAGAGCACACCTCTTGTCGTTGACCAAAGACTCACTAATCCCTTTCGTGGCGAGCTGTTTGAGCCAAGTGGTTCTTACGCAGAGCTTGTGGGCTGCCTCATGTACCTGATGACTTGTACTCGCCCGGACCTTGCCTTCCCTCTCAGCATCCTTGCTCGCTTTGTTGCGCCAGGGAGACACCGTCCTGTTCACTGGACAGCTGCTGTGAGGGTGGCGAAGTACCTAGTGACGACATCAGGTGTGGGGCTGGTTCTTGGAGGGGGGCAATCTGTCATACTTACTGGTCACTGAAACTCTTACGCTGACAACGCCGAGACTCATAGGTCTACTCAGGGGTACTGTTCTAGCCTGGGCTCTGGAGCTGTTTCGTGGAGGTCCACGCGTTCCTCCTCGGTCTCGACCTCTACCGCTGAGGCTGAGCTCGGTCCACATGTATTGAGCTGCGCTGGTTGACCTTCTTGCTCACTGACCTTGGTGAGCAGCCGAGCTCTGCACCGACCTTGTTCACTGACAACAAGGCATCGATTCTCCTCTGTCGAGAGCCGCGACTTGAGAGCAGATTGAAGCACATCAACGTCAGGTAGTTTCTTCTGCAAGAGTTGCGGAGGCGTGGACAGGCTCGCTTCGTCTTTGTGGAGTCCAAGGCCAACACTGCAGACATCTTCACCAAGGCGCTTCCGTCTTGTGACCACCAGAGGTGTTGTGTGCAGTTAGGTCTTGTTGACACAGGTTCTCGTCTTGCGTAGACTTGAATTCTCTACTTACTTTGTTTGTATACTTTACTTACACCTCTGTGAACTCTTGAATTGGCCTTGTGGCCCTTTTGCTAGTGCTCAGACTGTGTGGTGACGTGTGATCCACCTTGAGCTTTGCTGTTGTGTGACTGGTCTTGTGACCGTACGGTTTTGGTTTTGCATGACACCCCTCACTTAGGCTATGGGGGTGTGTCAAATGTTGTAGCCTTTAGTGATGTGTGTCATATGGGGTACAGCAGTTAGGGTTAGGCTTATGTACCCCAACCAACCTTAGTCAAACCATCATTCAGTTCTAGAGAACATTGTACACGTACACGCCCAATCTTCAGAATACTTGGCTCAGTCTTACAACCTCGCCCCATGAACGTACTTTTTATTGTATTTCGGGTTTGAAAACTCCAAACCAGCACTCTGTTGACGGGAGTTGGTCTGCCCTCGCTTGGGCGAAATCGACTTCGTGGTTGGGTGCGTGGGAGATGCAACCATCGAACATGGCTGACTTAGCACCCGCGCAATGTCCGGAGCGGTGGGCAACGTGCTCAACTATCAACTGCGGTTGCAACGTTGCCAAGTTGCCTAAGTGCAACGCTGTTAGGCCACCACCTTGCAACGTTGGCAATCCGCCACTCTGCTCTGCAGTAGGCTGTGAGGAGGACTGTAGGGAAGGGGGCGGCACTTGAGGGGCTACCGAGAGGGGGGGGGGTGGGGGGGGTAGCGTGTGACACACCTGACGGGGCTAGACCAGGAAGGGGGGGTAGTACCGGAGGGGCAGGAGGGGGAGCGGGAGTCAGAAAGAGAGGGGAAGGAGGAACCGGGAGACCTCTACATGGGTACCGGGTGTAGTAGGGGACTGACTCTACAAAACTAACGTCGTGAGAGACAAAGAACCGGTGAAGGGGAGGGTGGTAAAAGGTGAAGTCAGAGGAGTCCTCGGGGAAACCAAGGAAGACACAGGGAAGGGCGCGAGGGGAGAGCTTGTCCGCGGAGGTGTCGCGAACAAGCGCCAAGCAGCCCCAGACACGAAAACACGACGCACCACCAAGGGACCCGGTCCAAAGACTGGTCGGTGAAGCCTCTGGCCGAGAGACACGTGGCCAGAGGTTCAGCTGGTGAGCAGCGTACCGAACCGCGTAGGGCCACAGAAAATGGGGCGCACGGGCGTGGATCATGGAGGTGCGTGCAATGGACCTCCATGACTAAGCCAATACGGCGCTCAGCAACCCCATTCTGCTGTGGGGACTCTGGAAGCGTCCAGGACTGACGGATGCCCTGCTCGCGACAGAATCCAGCGAAAATGCCAGAGCAAAACTCACCTCCGCGGTCGGAGTGAAGGCAGCTGACACGAGTGTTTGCAGTGGTAAGTAACCACCGGATCAGCGTAGAAGTCACCTCAGACTTCTTTGCCAGGGGGAACACTGTGGTGTAGCGAGAGTAGTCGTCAACGACCACCAGAAAGAAACTCTCTCGCTCAGGGCCAGGGCGAGGGGCGGGGCCCCAGACGTCCAAGTGGAGAGTCTCGAAGGGCTCAGTGGCCGGACGAAGGGGTGGCGCGTAGCCGACCCTCGACGCAAAGGGCGCAAGGTGGTGCAGGCGAAGGTAGTAGCGACGGCAAAACTCACGGGAGGCCTAAGACGAGATGCTGACTAGACATAGTACATAGACGAGGAACGAGGCCCTCAGATATCAGGAAAAAAACCCTGAAATTCCTGATTTTCATGGTAAAGTTTTGTACCTACACTGATTTTCCAATGTTCAAATTTTAGAGAGACTGATTTTTCAGCCTTTTTTCTCTAAGGGGACTGCTTTTCCAGCCTTTTATCGAAGTGTACACTGAATGCACATTTTGAATCCCTGTTGTAAAGCTTCCGAGATTACTAGTTGTGAACCATTTGTTCAACAAGTTACTGCACAAATAGTTAGAAACCCCGAAGTCGACAGCCTGAGCTGTCTCAGTTGTTTGTGAATTCACTATTGAAGGTTGAGGTCTCTGGTTCGAGTCTCACGGCTGAGATGTTTCGTAAGGTCTGCACTTATACATAAGATATCATGAGATTGACTTATACATAAGATATCATGAGATTGAAATTTAGACTTTACTTTTAGGACACCCTGAAAATTCAGAGTTTTTTGTTTTAGTAACACTGATTTTCAGCCCTTTTCACATAGGGACCCTGATGCTTAAACGTCCCTAAAAGTGAATATGAGGCCCAGAGAGGAACGGACGGGTGCCCAAGGCGGTGGTGCCACAGAACAGTGGGGTGGGCAAGTGACTGACACGAGCAAGACGCAGCAACCAAACCAGACGCTGGAACCAGACAAGACACAGC